>OX424574.1:44997892-45672892 GCA_949152435.1 Gastracanthus pulcherrimus
TTAGATTAAATATGATATTTATGAACGAAATATTCTTTTTATATGCAATAAAGTATCTACAAAAATATCGTCTGTCTATTGAGTTTTCACTATATATAACCTAAAAATTGTCTATCTACTGGGATATATATGTGCCCTTCGCACTATTTTTGTAATTTCTAAATAAACAAATGATTCTAACACTTCTAATTTTTTTTACTGATAAGTTGACGTTTCTTACAATCTATAAGTGTCATTCGATAATTGATAAGTGCTATTGGGTAGTTTACCCTATTTCATTTTTGATTTCTCAAAGAGAAAGCTTTGTAACGATGAAAATTTTCGGATCAGAAATTTTGATACATCTTGATTGATAAGCGAGCTTTTACCGTTTTCGCAATTAACGTCTACGAATAGCTGAAAATAGGTGAGGTTGGGTAATTCGCTAATCAACACCAATTTATATTAAAACAATCGTGTAATCTATATTTCTCGTTCACTTACAACAGCGGTTACTTACGAACGTGTGATCGTTGACGTTCGTACGATGGGTCTGTCTGACCCGCCTCGCGCGGCGCTGCTCGTCCGCGTTCTTTCTCTCTTTCTCACTCGTGGCTAACTTTACACACATACATACATACATCCGATTCGCTTTTGCCGCTAACATATGTATGTATGTATGTATGTATGTATGTATGTATGTATGTATGTATGTATGTATGTATGTGTGTGTGTATGTATGTATGTATGTATATGTGAAACCAAAATTTCTGTCCACAATAACTCTTGCAAATTTTGGAGCTAAATGGATAATATTCGGGACAATTTTTGATAAAATAATAACTTTAGGAAAAATTTAGAAAAAAATAATTTTTTTTTTACAATTTCTATTGAATATATATAAAAGATAGATATAAACTCTTAAAGTGCACGTGATTTCCTTATGAATGATGTCTTTTAAAACTATTCTTAAGCTGTTTTTAATTAAAAAGCGTGGATTTAAAGAATTTTCGAAAAGCTATTTTATCAAATGAAAAATTATTTTTTTCGTCAGTATGTATTGAAGATATATAAAAGATAAATATAAATTCTTGAAGTGCGTATGATTTCATTTCGATTCATGTTTTATAAAACTACTCGTAAGCTTCTTTTTTTTATTAAAAAAAACGCGAATTTGAAGAAAGAATCCTTTTTTTTAAATAGCTATTATAGCTAATCGAATTACTTATTTCAGCACATCGTACTAAATTACATAAAATATACGTTAATATTGACAAAATGTGTGTCAGTTTTATTCGAACTATATCTATCAAGGATATTCTGAAGGCTCAAATCATGAAATAATTTTTGCATTAATTTGTTTTTAAAATGCAACTAGAGAAATAGAACCCCAGTCAAGATTATGTAGAAAAGTGTAAAAACTTGTATATAAGTGTTTAGAAATGTTAAGAAGTGTAAAAAAGTTTTTAAGAGTGTAAAAAATGTACCAACTGATTTGGAATATGTCTTACTGAATGAAGTATCAATTACGTAGTGAATTCATATTATTTTATGCATGGTTCCTACAAAATACATAAGTTATTATCAAATAAATATGCTTTAGAATTTCATAAGCATCTATTGTAACATGTTACGGGGATCCGAGAGTCAATTAAGAATTCAAATTTCCCGTCTTGATTTTCATCGCCCGAGTAGTGAATAATTATTTATAATTATAAAAATACAAACAAAACCAAAACTCACACTGTGAATGTGTGTGTGTATGTGTATGTGTGTGTGTGCATGCGCGTGTGTGTGCGTGTGTGTGTATGTGTATGTGGGGGTATGTGTGTGGGTGGGTGGGTGGTTGCGCATGCATGTGTGCGTGCGTGCGTTTGCGTGTGTGTGTGTGTATGGGCGTGTGTGTGTGTGAGAGAGTGTGTGTGTTTCTATGTATGTGTGTATGTGGGTGTGAATAGAATTTTTGAGTCATTATATTTTTCTATATTTGAGAAAAAAATCATTTTATAAAAAAAATCGATTTTTTATGGCAAACGATAACTTGAGTAAAAGGGAATTATTCCTTCTGAAAATTTCCAATAAGGTAGTTTCTAATAGGAACGAAAAACGCCGCCAACTGCTTTGGCACTATGCTATCTGAAAGAGAATTTATTTATAATTAGTATATAAATAAGGAAGAGCTGCGCATTACCCCACATCGTGGTTATTTTCCATTCTAACTATCTTCATTTAGTGATTTGTACTCTACTAAAAAACGAATATTTTTCAATAAACATATTATCTTACATATAGTACATCAGGGTGTCTTTGGTCAGTGATCTGTTATTGCGTCTATAATCACAAAAATGCATCATTTTTTAAAGTCACGCAATAAAAAATTTTACTACTATTTAAAATATACTAGTTTACAAAATTCCATCATGAAAATAGTATAAAAATTACGATTTTTCTATGCTTTATTATAGATAAATACAGATTCAGTTTTGAAAAAATAAGTTATGTCATTATTAAATCATTTTAAAAAAACCATAAAATAATAATATTTTTAATATAACATTATCTTTGGATTTTTTCGTAAAGTTTGGTTATGCGTAAAGTTTGGTTAGAAATGTAGAATAGTAAATCTCATATATAATAATACTTCACATCTATAAGAAAAAGCACAACGATAAAGCTTAGAGATGTTGTGATATACAGGGTGAAAATGTATTGTTTAAATTGTATAATCTCTAATATCTCAGAAGATTATGAACCAAATCGACTCAAAAATATTCAGCCTATAACCTGATACTTAGCAAATATTCTCTGTATTTTAATGGCATTACAACAAGTGTTACTCAAGTTATCGGTGTTAAAAAAATGCACATTTCTTACATTTTTTTCTCAAAAAAGTAAACCGTCTCATTACCTAAAAATTTACAAGAATATACCTGTATATGCAATAAGTATTCAGTAAAAATTTCACTAACTTTTATCATACAGTTTTTAAGTAATAAATGTTGCAAAAAAATGTTGTCACACAGTATAATAATTGATAAACGACTCATATAAAATCGTCTATGATTCTAAAATGAAGGATTTTATAATTACTTTATTGTATAAAAAATTCGCTTCCCACAAACCATTCCTCCATTGAGAAAATTTCAAAAAACCCAAATTTGAAAATTCTTAAATTACAATAACCCTGGTAGAAATCTTATCGTGGCGGCCACATTCGCTATAACGGCCTTTATAGGCAAACTAGATAGTACAAGAGTGTACAAAACTCGATAAATCCACACAGATCTATATAGTTTTCTCAATAATAATATGTACGTATAAAATCTGTGAGGTTATATATTATTTATTGAACAGAACTTTTATTGTAAAAATTAATGTTAAATAAAGTTTAACATGCAAGTTTTCAATTATAATAATAAGATCTACAGTTATATCCATACTATTTACATATAAAAGTAGTCAGAAAGCATATCTAACCTAAGAAATGAAAATTTAGAAACAATGTTCCTTTCATATGAAAAGCAGTGATCACAAAATAATGTTATTGATTCATGTAGTTGTTTCTTGAAAAGTAATTTATAAATAATAATAATATCATATGTACAAATATGTACTTTATGACATGCTTTATTTAAAAACTAGAATTTTAATTTCAGAACTACAAATAATTTTGTATCCATCTGCGAGTTTTTATAATACATAAACTGCTCATCCGTGACAACATTTTCAAAGACAAACACATTAGTCAAACACATGTAGACGATAATTTTCTTTATAAGTAACAAATTACTATGTATTAACTGGCCATAGATGTCAAATGAAAGTGTTTGATTATAAATTAATCACAGTAGAAAATACAAAAATAGAACATATGTATGTAAAAACTCAAATACATTATTTCTTTATAAAAATAGAAAATTAATCAGTTGATAATAAATGTGTGTGAAAATAGTTTTCCTTACATAAACCATACAGGTTTGGAAACCAAGCCTGTATTTAGGATGGAACATAATCAAATGTAAGGAAAATAATTTTACATAAACAAAATAAATATATGCACTAATACTTCATATACTTAGTTATTTGGATATTGAGATTATTTTCTTATTTTGATTCTTTAATATATATGTGTAACATAATATTGTTATTGAGTTTTTAAATACAAAAACTCGATGTATCTAAAATTAGATAACCTTACACTTTAGAGGTTATTTACAATTATTTACATTGGTATTAGGTGAACAATAACAAGTAAATACCTTTAAATCAAAATAATACATAATAAGCATAATAGATTATGCTTCTGTTTCTTAAAACATAACCTTTAAGTGGTTGTTATTGTCATAATTTTGCTTATCTAGTTTTATCGGGGAAAATAATATGGGAAACTAGAAGGGTCGACCGTTACACGCCTTTATAGTAACTATCTAGTTTGCCTACATAGATCTACACAGTGCGAGATTATTCTACATAGATCTATAAAGTGGACGGGATAAATTTCTACCAGGGAATGGCCATAAAAAAAATTTATTTGACCATTGTCGCTGAAACATTCAAGTGCACACCGAGTATTGATAGCATACATCTGTGCAAAGTTTGGGAAAGTTATACCGCAGATTGAACGAATGGTGATATGCAACATACTAACACACACCCACGCACACACAAGCACACGCACACGCTCACGCACACGCATGCGCTTACACACACACATACATACAGACATTTTTTAAGACTAGTCTATTCAGACTCCCCAAGGCATAAAACATGTTAATAAGTTAAAAAATCACAAAAAAAACTTCATCATCACAAAGCTTTCTCTTTGAAAAAGCAAAAAAGTTTTCTTAAAAACATGTTAGAGACATGGTTTGGGCCATTTACATGTACGGATGTGTAACTCTATGTCTCGAGTAATCAACGGTTAAATTTAACGTTTGAGGGATCATCTTCCCTGGTAGAAAATTATCTAGTTTTATCGAGGCCCTCGATTATTCCCATGGCAAACTAGATAGATCTACATAGTTCTAGATTAGTTTTCCACCAAGGTTATTTGTTTTCTTTTTAAAGGAAGGGGACCCAAAAATAATTTCTTATTGTTTTTCGATGCATTTTTGTTCTTTTATAGGTTTTTCGATTTTTGAGTTTTAATTTTTCGGTTTTTTTATTACCTTATAAATAATATCATCGATTTAGTGATAATGCATTTAAAAGAACTTAAAGTTACCTATCTTTTCCAACCCGAAATTTTTGATACACTATCTCCTTTTTCCGTTATACACGGAAATGTCATGTTTTTTTTTAACGGTTATATTTCGGAAATATATCATGGAAATATATTGAGAAAAATTGAGATGATCTGTAACATGGAGTAAAATATTCAGTAAAATATTTTAGCCATTTTATTTTTCTCTTGCCGAGAGGGGAAACATTTGGAAAACAATCGATTTTCTATGTCGTACGATAACTTGAGTAAAACGGCATTATTCATTTTGAAAATTTCCAGAAAGTTAGCTTTTAACTATCTCTTAGCTGAGCTTTTGCCCAGATCATGAGGACTTTTATTTTTCAAGATATTTGAGGTTATTTATTTTTTCAACTTTTTCTTTCATCGTGTATATATCGAGAACGGCGCGGTCATTCTTTGCCAACTGGGGCTCATTTATATATCGGAATTAAAAAGAAATTTTAAGATTCATCGATTCGTTTTTGTTTTATAACGATTTTCATATTTTACATTATTCTGAAATCAATGAGGTAAATTATTTTGGAATGTAGAAATAATATGATCGCTTCGGTGTCAATGCATTTGAAAGACCATTTCCCCGACAAGAATTTTTTTATAAGCTATTTTCCTTCGTCTGTTATACGAAAACGTAATTTTTCTTTAAACGGCGATATTTTGGAAACATATGATGGAAAATCTTTATAAATAAATCAAGATGAAAAAGGTAGCTTTCCCATATCTCTTTCCAAGACATCTGAGGTTATATTTTTTTTAATTTTATTGGTTATATCTCAAAAATGTCGCCGTTATTTTCAATTAAACAAACGAATTTTTAATTGTTTTTTTGATGAACATACGAAAGAAGGAAAGAAATTAAAAATTCCTCGATTCGTTATTGTTTAATAACCATTTTTCTATTTTAATATTTTGTAATCGATAATGCAATTTATGATCACAAGCTTATAATTTTTTGTAAATTATCTTTTGACAACAATCGATGATAAATAAACCCACCTGTTTGATCTTGTAATAAGAAAGAAATATCTCGAGAAGTATAGCAATTTAAAATATGTATTAGAATAAATAAATTCATCTTAGAACAATTTAGTTAATTTTAGGAAGATTAGTGCCGTGAATTGGCACCGATTTTTATTATCTTTTGGCTAAGTTCTTTGCCCAGATCATAAGGACTTTTATTTTTCGAGATATCGAGGTTATATTATTTATTCAACAATTTTTTGATTGCTTATTTGAATGATATTATACGGTCATTTTTTACCAATGAATGCTTATTTTTTTCGTCTTTCGATAAAGATTTTAAATGAAAAATAATTTTCAAGATTCATTGCATCGCTTTTGTTTTATAAAATTTTATCATTTTTTATGAAATTATATTTTCAAAAATTTTTTTACTGCTAAGTTTCTTGCGTAACGCGGTAATTTTTGGCCATTAAAACTCATTTTTTTTTATTTTTTTAATAAAAATTTGAAACAAAATAAATTAAGATTCATCGATTCGTTTTTGTTTTATACCGTTTTTTTTTTTATTTTTATGACATTTTTGTAATAAATGAATAAATTCGTTTTATTATCCCTTTTATCCGTTTCATTTATTATATTCATAAATAAAATTTATTCAACAATTATAGTGTTGCAAAGTGTATTATTATCAATTGAGAAACCTGTGCCAATACATTGGTACTTAGCTTCCTGAAACTTTAAAAATTGTTCCAATATGAAATTATTTATTCTATTATATATATATATATATATATATATATATATATATATATATATATATATATATATATATATATATATATATATATATATATATATATATATATATATATATATATATATATATATATATTTTTTTAGTAATTTAAACTTATGCAAAAATATAGCATAAATTATGTAAAAGTATTGTTGTTAAAAATTTTTTTTAATATATATAATACATATCATTTTTACAAATAAATTTAAGATAAGATAATAATATATAAGATAAATAATATGTAACTAAGAAAATCTTAAAAATGTTCATTAACAATAGGTTAAGTGTAATTATTCGAGTTAATCATTCAAAATAGTTTATTCAAACTCACTTTAACTGCGAACCTAATTTTTAACTCTATCAAGTTTTATTTCTAACAAATTGTATTGGAAAAGAAAACATGAAAAATATATTGATTAACTAAAAATGCTCTACAGTCTTCTTTTATTTTGAAACTATTTAATACACAAATTTTTTTTACAACTTATTGAAGTAAAAGCATATTTTTGCGATAAAAACAAGAGTATTTAAGAAATAATTTTGTTCGCACACCTATTAAACAAAGCTTAATTTAAAAAATTCAGGAAAATCTTTCAACTATAAATAATTCTATCCCAAAGTAAAGCATTTAAAAGCAACTTAAAAAGTGTTGAATATCAAGTTACATTTTACTCCAATTGTATATCAGATATCGTTTGCCATAGAAAATCGATTTTTTTTTACAAAATGATTTTTTTCTCAATCATAGAAAATTAAATGTCTCATAAATTTTACAGAATAATCTTCTCCATTATCCTAATTACCTCAATTTTTTTCAAAAACTTTCCTTTATATATTTCAGAGAAATCTATGCTATATTTTTTGCATAGGTTCAAAATTTTTTTTATTTATTTCAGACCAAACATTGAGTTTAGACAGAGTTAAAAATATTAACGTTTGTTCATTTATAGTTGAAAATGTTCTTAAATTTTTAAAAAACAGGATTTTGTCTAATATGTGTGTCGGTGTGCGTAAAGAACTTTTTTTCAAACCATTATTTTTATCACAAAAATATGCGCTTACTCCAATAACTTGTGAAAAAAGATCTTTAATTAAATAGTTTCAAAATAAAAGAAGACTGTGGAGCACTTTTTAGTTAATCGATATATTTTTTATGTTTTCTTTTACAATACAATTTGTAAGGAATAAAATTTAATTGAGTTAATATTTGGGTTTACAATTAAAATAAGTTTGAATAAACTATTTTGAATAATTAACTCGAATAATTACACTTACTGAACATTTTTAATATTTTCTCATAGATATATATTATCATCTTATCTTCAATTTATTTTTAAAAATGGTATGAATTAGGGGAGGAGAGTAGGTATTTTAGCTGTAACTTTTGTGTACCAAAGTGAAGATGAAAAGTTAAAACTGGAATTAGTTGTATGAATGAACCTTTTCGACGTAGTAAATTAGTTTTGGCCAAAGTTAGTAATCTGACTTAAGAATTAATTAATAACAAAAAATGAAGGTTTTGAGAAAAAATTGTGTTTCAAAGATAGACAACAGTTATAAAATATGCATTTAACCGTCGAGAAATAACTTTTGACATGGAAATGAACGGCTTTCTCGTTATTCTCGCGAGAATCTTCGGAGTTGAGATTTAGAAACAAGAATCTCCGATAATGTTTAATAGAACTATAGCGTGTATCTAATCCAGCATATAAAGTATTGCTCTAGTGATATAAGTACACTAGCCATAAGTGGACATACTGAGAGAGGGGTCATACTGAAGGACTCTCCCCTATATACATTAAAAAATATCTTAATCAATAATATTTTTTATTTTTCACAACAGTAATAAATAGAATAAATAATTTCATATTGAAACAATTTATAAAGTTTGAGGTAGCTAAGTGCCAGTGAATTTGCAGCGTTTTTGTTTTTGCTGGTCAATAAATAAAGTGCTCATCTATCTATCTAGCTATAAATAAATAAATAACAGTACCGATTCACGTATTTGCGCTTGCTATTAGTAAACTCGCAGTACGCGAGTTCCATTATTATAAGTTTAGTTTCTTCATGTGATAAACAGTGAATCTTAGAGTACTGCTCGCTCTTAACATAGAGTTGCACTTCGGCGCATCTCTATTAAAAACACAAATCAACCAAGATGGCTTCTGTCAGAGGGGGTCATCAATTTTTCCAGTTACCCAATGTATCTGAAACCCAAACCAACCGAATTACAAGCTATGCAGCCATTGCAGAAAATGATTAGTTCCCAAAAAGAATCAATGCAATAGTGCGTGTGTGTGTGTGTGTATGTGTGTGGTAAAAGGGTGTCTAACTATGAAAAATTAAAATCGTTCTAATTGCCTATAGGGCTTCACGATACCAAGACAATACAAGATTTATCCAAAATATCGTCTTGGTATTGCAAAATATCGCAAATTAAAAGTCTTGTATTGGTCTTGTACGTTCTTGAAGTAATATATAATTGTCTTGTCTTGATATTGTCTTGGTCTTGACGAGAAAATATTGGTCTTGGCGTTAAAACTTAAACTCTATTGAAAAAATCTTTTTAAAAAGCAATATGTATGCATATATGGTTGCTTATTTCCTATCGGCATTATCAAGTTTTCATTTTAAGCAGTTAATTATGACTTTAATAAAATTTTATGATTGTGCGCACATTCTTAGTGATAAATAGATTGTGCGTACATTCGTGAAATTTAAAAATCTCATTTATTCATTAAATATAACGATAAACTACAATGTCGATATCCGGCATCCCCTTAATAAACAATTAATTATATGTAGAAGAAAAGAAAACAATAATATACTACGATATTGATGTAAAAATGACTAATGAATTTTCTTAAATATATTTTTTACTAAACTTTAAAATAAAATCATTATATTTTATAATATTCGTATATCATAAATTTTACATATTCATTATATAGTTAACGACATAATATTGTAAAGTTTACGAATTATATGTAATTACCATTACTATATAGTTTTTCTAATGTATGTATTAATTAAAATAAAATTGTTTTTAATGCTAGAAAAAAAAAATTAAAATGGCCAAGACCAAGAATCTTGCAAGATCTTGTTACAAAAGTATTGTCAAGACAATATTCTTGGTACCTGAGATATTGGTCTTGTCTTGAAATTGTTGGACTCAGTCTTGTCTTGGTATTGTCTCGAAATTCAAGACAAGACAAGACGATATCAAGACAAGTATCGAGGTCTTGGTGAAGCCCTAATTGCCTAGCATCAAGTGGTGGAGAGTGGAGAAAGATACATAAAAAACTTTATATTACTCAAGAAAAAAAATTACTAACTAATCTAGAAGCTATTGCAACGACTGTTATAATTGCGTCCAAAAAATCGTGTTTTTGCAATATCTACATACCAAATAGTTATGACTTTGATAACCAAGACATTTCCAAATTAACTGATCAACTACCCAAACCATTCATCATTATCGGTGATTTTAATAGCCATAACACTGTATGGGGTTCATGCAGAACCGACACGAGAGGAAAAGTAATAGAAAATCTACTACTAAATCACGATATAAACATTTAGTGATATCGACCTGTCGTTGTGTAACCTCAGTATTACAGACCAACTAAAATGATCAGATTGTTCTGAATTATATAATAGTGACCACTATCCAATTCGCATAAAACTTGAAAGTCAGCAACTAAGCTCACCTATTTTTAATATCAGATTTAAGCTCAAAAAAGTTTATTGACAAAATTATCAAACATACATTGAATAAAATATAGTTTCTCTAAAAAATCCTAAAGAAGCCAAATCAGATGAACTCGACGAGCTTGTTGAAAAATTCTCATCTCTTATAAACAATGCTACTGAAAGCTCATTACCGAAAACAACAAGTAAGTTTGAAAAAAACTATATACCATGGTAGAATGATGAGTGCGGAAATGTAATAATAGGAGCAAAACCTGCTTTAAATCAATACCAAAACGACCAACTGAAGACAATAAAATCAAATATAAATTAAAAAGTGCCCTCTATCAAATAATACTACAAAGAAGTAAAAGAGAATCGTGGATAAAATTTGTTTGAAACCTCAAAAACAATACAGCAAGCGAGGAGGTGTGAAAAAATATAAAGTTGAGTAATGGCAAGAAATGTCAAAATCAAATAAAACTATCATATCTAATGTCAAAGAAATATCAAATATACTCGCAGATACCTTTTCAAATAATTCCAGAGATTCAAATTGTGATCCACAATTTTTAAAACATAAACAACAAGTAGAAAAAGAAAAATGTAAAACTGATAACATAGAATTAACAACAGATACAGCTAGTCTAAATGAAATAATATTATACTCAGAGTTAATTGAAACGCTAAAATCATGCAATAACTCTAGTCCAGGACCAAACGAAATCCCAAACAATACTTATAAAAAAAACTGCCTGAAATAGCATTCAAATATTCAGTTAAACTATACAACTTCATTTGGACTAAAAGCGTCTTCCCTAAAAATTGGCTAGAAGCTATCGTTATTCCGGTATATAAGCCTGGCTAAAAAAACAGCACTGTGGGCTATAGACCTATAGCGCTTACGTACTGTCCATGTAAGGTTCTAGAGAAAATAATCAACAAATCACTTCAATGATTTTTGGAAAAAAATAATATAATATCAGAAGATCAACCCAGGATTTTTACAGTATCGATTTTCAAACGATTGTCTAATTACCCTCGAAACCAATATATGCGAAGTATTCGACCATAATCAATGCCTAGCCGCTATGTGCTTAGATATGGAATAGGCATATGACATGATATGGAAAAACCGAATAATCCAAATTCTCGCAGAATACAAAATAGGTGGAAACATGATAAAATTCATTCGTAACTTTTTAAAATAGATTCATACACGTTCAAGTAAATAGAATACTATCTGATAAAGTTGAAATTAAAAATGGAGTACCACAAGAATCAGCATTAAGTGTAACACTTTTTATCATAGTTATAAATATTATAGCTAAAACTATTACTGTACCTATCAAATATACTCTCTTCGCAGATGACTTTACAATCTATTTAGTCGGAAAAGATCTTAACATTATTCAAGATCTACTCCAAAACGCATTAAATAATCAAAACAAATTTTATAATGAATCTAGCTTTAAATTTTCTAAAACAAAATCAACTGTAATATTATTTTCAAAATCCACCATAAATACAGATCAAATCAATTTATATATCGGTGAGAATAAAATTACTACACATACAACGTTAAAATTCTTGCACTTCGACTCAAAATTTAAATGGAATACGCACCTTAAAAATATCAAACAAGATTGCATAAAAAGGTTAAATATATCAAATTTACCACCTCTTGACGTTAGACGAAGCCCAACTAACAAGGAGAATACCAACCCTACGGAACTCGGATTTTGATGATGCTTTGGTAGGTGCTTTCTAGTACCTAAAAATGAAGCCTAGCACCCATAGTTGGTTCTAATGAGCCCTGTATTCGAGATATAAGATATTTTATTCCTAATAAACGTTATTTTAGTGAAAAAGGGTACCTCTTCTATTGATTATAAATATGTATGTATTAACACTATAAAAAATGGCCTAGAAGATAATAAAAGGAGGCAGAAAGAGCTTAAATTTGAGATCTGTAAAGTTACAAAATATTAATCTGAGCCAAAGTTATTAACAATTGAAAATTGTGACTAAACATGCATGAATATTTGTAGAAATTAAACTGTTTTAATTTCGTTGATTTTTTCATACATTTATAGTCATCATAAGCTTTTGAAATTGTATAATGAAAAATTCTCTCGAATAAATATTTTAATGACAACAAACCGTACATGATCATATATGTTCATATATGATCAGATATGTTCACCCAACGGTAAAACCATTTTTCCGAATGTGCCCCTAAATAACAACTTTTTTATAGGCTTAAGAAACAAAATCGCATCTGAAGTCATCCGTTTGTTGACTTTTTGGTGACATGACATTCTTACGCCTATGAAAGAGTTGTTATTTAAGGGCACGTTCTGAAAAATGGTTTTACCATAAGTCGTTTATAATCATATATGATCATATGTGAAACGTTATATATGATCATATATGATCATATATGAGCCATTTTTGCCCGGGATGACCTTAAATTTCAAATATAAAATAAATAAATAAATAAGTAAATAAGTAAGTAAATAAGTAAGTAAGTAAGTAAGTAAAAAAAAAAAATAAATAAATAAATAAATGTTTTATATATTAGCCGAATGGAAATTACGTCTAGTTTACCAATGTATGCCTACCTTTAACTTACCTAACGTGTTAAATAACAAAAAAATTAGATTCACTAAATATATCTACTAAATGTTAAGTAATTGGCTCTAAAATCTAATCATGTATATGTTAGGTCATACCTGATGCGTTTGAAAAAGTTCAGCAAGAAAGACAATGACTATACAGGAGTTATAGTAACTACAATTAAAATTTAGTGGTACCTCGACGTGGATATATTCTGATCGATCGTTTTTATAATGCTGTGCCTAATGAGATTGTCCGATTCACAGAAATTAACCAATAAGGTGACACAATTTCAAAACATTCGATCAGAATATATCCACGTCGAGAAGTTTACATACACACACGCGCAAACACCACACACATATTAATCCATGCATGAGCATAAATGAATTATGGCAACATATAAGCGTATATGAACGTTTATGGTTATGCATGTCCTTACATATAAAGCCCTTATATGTATAATGTATACATACATACAGACAGACATATTTTAAAAACCTATTTTTCTGACTCAAGAACCACGAAGAGATCGAAATGAATCAAAATTTGAGATGTCAAAAATATCATCGTGACATCGTTACAAAGCTTTCTTTTTGAGAAAACAAAAACACTACATAAAATTCTAGGTGATAAATTATAACTGCAAATATTACACTTACCTCAAGAGAGCCTTCTGATAATAGATACATTATGAAAATGTTTATACTCAACCGAGTAAATAATATATTAAATACGAAACACTAGATGCATAAACCTATAAGTCCACACTTTAATTCTACAATATTGACAGATAGTAAATTGAATTATTAAGCTGCTTATATCTGCATAACTCAGTAAACTAAGAAAGATCGACTGAACAGTCTGAGAGAACAACTGTGATTTGACAGAAGAGAACTAAGAGCAGTAATATTAAACCTTAGAAAGATAAGGTTCCGCAAAGGTCAATTCCTTGAATTGGTAATGTCATAAACGCAAGTACGAATACGTTCATTTAAAATTGTAAATGCGTTGAATATTCATTCATGAAATAGTAACATTTTAAACCCTTTTATTGTTGTTTTTGCATATATTATAATTTTTCAAATTACCGTTATAATAATTTTAATTATCTTACAAAAATTACTTTCTGAAATTTAGGTACACTCGACATGGATATATTCTGATCGAACGTTTACAAAATGCTCCAGTGAGATTGTCCCATTCAGAGAACTAACCAATAAGATGACACGATTTCAAAACACTCGATCAGAATATATCCACGTCGTTTGTACATGTGCACAACATTACGGTTATTATTAGATTTTGAAAAATAACTTTTCTCGGTGTCATAAAATGCATTTTAAAAACTATTTCTTATCAGAATTTACTTCACGGAATTGTTAAAGATCATATATAAATAAATAATTATAATTATATGAATATAATTAGTATAAAAGGGTACAAAAATTATACGTGCTGTATAATTTGTAAATTGTAATAATAAATAATAAAATTATTTTAATTATAAATTGTTTGTTTACTTATAAAAATGCTTTCTACTTAATATTTTTGTTTTCGATACGTCAGTAAGTAAATATCTTATAGTTCAAGAAAATAATTATTTTATATATGATATCGCTAATGTAATGCTAACTTTTATACATATATGTGTACTTATAGTACTTATAATATACAGTATGAAATAAATGAGCATATGTAAGTTCGCGCGTTTTAGAAATGTTATTTATCAATTGCTTAATATACTCAATTATACTCACGATGGGAAAATTTAGCGCGTCTGCATTCTATTGCATTTGAAATTGGCGCGAAAAGCACACACGTTTCCAATAGACCAATTGACTTGCGCTCCGTAATGGTTGGACATGGTAGACGTCGGCCAATGATGAGGCGCCAGCTGGGTGATCCGAAGGCATTTGACAGAGAAATCAACGTGTATCAAATTGCGGTATGCGAGCAAGTGGTGAAAAGACATTTTTCGTGAGGCA
Source organism: Gastracanthus pulcherrimus (assembly GCA_949152435.1). Taxonomy (NCBI): domain Eukaryota; kingdom Metazoa; phylum Arthropoda; class Insecta; order Hymenoptera; family Pteromalidae; genus Gastracanthus; species Gastracanthus pulcherrimus. The sequence continues at coordinate 45,013,170 of OX424574.1, forward strand.
TAATAACGAACAAGTAATCAAGTGCTTGTCGTGTATAAGTAGTTTTTTGTACTAAGTGTTAAGAGGTAGGTGCGTTTTGTCTATTGTTACAATTTTTAAAGAAATTCATGCAAGACACGTGCATTTTGTTTATATTCTAACCTAGTCGAGATCTAACCTTATTGTGACGAATTTCAATGGAGTTTCTATTTCGTTTTTCCTTTATGAATTGTAATTATTGTTAGAATATTAAGTTTTAGTACTTTGCTATTTGTCTAGCCTATTGTTATAGATGATCAAATTATATCATTCTCGATAAGGTAGCAAAAATGCCACGTTTCAAGTCCAATAATTAACTGTAATTTTTCGGTATATTTTCTTATAATCTAATCTATTTTCCAGATTTAAACATAAGCCAAAATGAAGTCAGTATTGTTGTTGGGATTGTCAATTCTGGTTGCTGTCAGCACAGTGTCAGCATTAAAAGAAGGAGAATGTGAAGGTAAATAATAGCACTTCATTTCCTAATGAGTATTACACAAGAAATTTAAGTACATACATACATACATTGCAACTAGATTCTGTGATGGTGAAATGACAACACAAGTCCATTTTTTGAAATTTGTTGAAAAAGAAAAGTAATGAACTTTTGCCACTTTTAACTTTTTATATGAAAGCATTCTACGCGTAGATACTAAAATACTAAAAATCAATTTTTAAAACAAGTGAACCGAATTTGTTATGCCTGAAAGTCACAGGATTAAATTATTAGCTATCACATTTTGTTTAAATAAAAATTTTTTAGTTAAAAGTAGCATTTGAGTACAAATAAATTTTTTGCAATTATAAAATTATAATTATGTAGTGTAATTGAAGTTGATATAACATCGATTCAAATTCTTTCAGAAAGTGTTGTATGTTTATTTATTAAATATATTTATGTGGATTCCCAGCATAACAATATAAGTCCAGCTTTTTGAAAATTGAGTTTTAAATGTTTTTAGTATCCTTACATAGCATATTTTCAGATAAAAATACAAAAAATTTAAGAGAGTGTAAAAATAAGTAACTATATCTACTATTTATGATTTTTTTAGTATTAGTTTAAATGGAAAATAAAAACTTAAAACCTTAATATCTCAAAAATGCAAAAAGTGGACTTATGTTGTTATGCATAAAGTGGATTTATCCCACCAAATTTATTTCACTAATATTCTAAAATGCTTTTGTTAATACTTTTAGTGATGTATGTATATATGTTTATACTAATAATTTATTTTTAAATTTGAATGGAAAGTATAATAGAACTAAATATTGAATGTTGTAAACATTTTAAGTACTACAAATAATATGTTTAAAATTAAAATTTTCATTGTATTTACAGTTTGTGTGGCAACAGTTAATAAATTTGCAAAAACATTAAGTGATGACACAAAGAAAGACCATAAGAAAATAGAAAGTGAATTTAAGAAATTCTGCAAGGGTACAAAGTCCAAAGAGAACAGATTTGTAAGCAACATATTATAATTTTATAAATAAATTATTGAATAGTTGATAAATATTTTAAAGTATTATAAATTTTCTTTTTAGTGCTATTATTTAGGAGGTCTCGAAGAATCTGCTACTGGTATCTTGGGTGAACTTAGTAAACCATTATCATGGTCTTTACCAGCGGACAAAATTTGTGAAAAGCTGAAAAAGAAGGATGCACAAATTTGTGATTTACGATTTGGTATGTTTGTAACATTTTTATCTCTAATTTTATTAGCATTAATATTATTTTATGAACTTTAAAATTAGGATTTTTAATTTTTGATTTTATCGATTGCAAAACAATTCGATTTTGCAAAATAAATTTGTTTTATGCTATACAAAACTTTTATTAAAACTTTATATGCAATTTGTTAATGAAAATTGCTTACCTGAAATTTTTCTTTCTTTATTTTGTACATTAATTTAGCTATTATGTACATCAGAAAGTGACAGTTAATTAGAATATAATAATAATATAGCAAATATTTTTTTTAACCCTTTTGCTGCGGCAGAACACATGTGCGTCATGAATTTATGAAAATTTCGTTACGGTTTATATCATTAGATAATCATACATATTCAAAACGTTCTTAAATATGTTTTCTCAGACAATTTTCACACTATTTACTAGGTTATTTAAACAGTAGTCATGACAAAGATTTCTTGGAACTTTCGTATTTTTCTATCTTTTTAAAAAGCTAAAAAATTCGTCTTATACATTAGCCGCAGCGAAAGTGTTAAATTATAATGTTTATAATAATCTTTAATTAAATAACTTAAAACACTATCTTTTAATTTTATTATAGTTTTTTTAAATATTTTGGAAAATTAAATTTTGTTAATTTTTTAAAATATATTGATTAAAACTGTTATTGATTATTATAAACAAATAAATAAATAACGACTATGTAATCATTGTGTCTTTTATTACAGAAAAACAAATCGACTTGAACACAGTGGATCTTAAAAAACTGAAAGTCAGGGACTTAAAGAAAATACTTAATGACTGGGATGAAACATGTGACGGGTGCATTGAAAAATCTGATTTTATTAACAGAATAGAAGAGCTGAAATCCAAATACTCGAAAAGTTCGAAGTCAGAACTATGAACATTGCCTTGACATTTAGATCAATTACATCACTACATCCAAATTTTTTCATAGGTCATCTCATCATGTGAAGAATTCTTGAATAGTTCGGATGTTCTTCACATAATTTATTAAGCCACATTAATTTTGGGCTCTGTGTTGTTAATGATTGAGAGAGATCTGTTTATCATTGGCCTGTACAAAATAATCAGATTTTTCATTCAAAATCATGAACATTCATCTATAGCTCTAAATAACTTTTGTTGAGCATGTCTGATAGGAATCTTCCATTATTTTATAGATAATTATTAATTAGTTTTGGGCGTCATGTAGTTTAATTTGTATACATTAATTCATCTGGCTGGTTCAATGGGACTGTTGCACATGCAAACAAAATCTACTTCCCTGTTAACTAGCACCAAGGCTTGTATTCGAGATTCCAACGATTGTTTGTAATATTTCTCATCGTCTTTACAGACCTATATGTCTGTGATATTAACACTATTTATCCGAGAATTTCTACATTTGAAACTAATCATTTATTGTTTTGTATTACTTTATGTTCAATCATAAAATGATTTTTTAAATTTCAAATGTACATGAAGAGCATGATTTTTAATATTCGCAAATATCTACTATTTTACATCGACTCTGTAAAGCGAAAGACCAAAAATTTTTCAATAGCAATTTACGGTATTAATACAACTATACGATATTCGACGATTGTACATTTTCGCGTTAAAGTTTGACAACAAAACTGCAGCATGAAAATATGGTTTGTACACTGTAAAAGTGAATATTGATGCAATAAGCGAAGAATATACATGTGTTTATAATAAATTGATCTTTATTTATAACATAAAAAGTTTTTATAAATACTTTTATTTATTTAACCTACTTTTAGAGTAAAATATTATAAAAATTTGTATTAAAAAATTAAAAATAGTTTTTATAAAATTGAATTTCAAATCTAAATAAATCTAAATATTTTATGTACATTTTGGTAAACTACTCCATTTTCCATCTCGATTGCACACAACCAGATCTCGGAATTTCCCACCAGGGCAAATGTAAACTAGACGGTCTTGATAAAGATAAGAATTGCCTTGTATTGATGCACCTGCTGCAAGTTTTGGTTTCCCACAAGATATCCCTAAAATTGGAAATTTTAATAAATTTTTCATATTTAATATAAACTTTAATAATTGTTTCACCATCTTATGTTTATATCATATATTAAAATTAGTTAAGAAATGTGTAATAAAATTAGAAATTGTAGAAAATTTAAAAAGTCCAATTTAAAAAACACATCAAGTACTAAGCAAGTACAAAATCTTACTAGCACATCTTCCGTTCACTCTGGACCATTTGCTGTTAGCTAAACATCGAGCATTCAGTTGTCCAAAAATTCTGTAACCAGACACACACTGATAAGAAATCGTACTTCCAAATGTTAGCGAACCAATTTTGAAGTTTCCAATTTTTAATTCTGCAAATGGTACTTTTGAAGGTTTTTCACAAATTATCGCTGTAAATAGAATAAACAAATTGATTTACATTTAGGGGACGGTGGGGCACGATGGGTTTGGCGGGTGGATTGGGCATTCAAATGTTCACTAAATAAATGAATATTCTAACATGATAGTATTTTTTATATGTTGTAAATAGCTTTTACTTTTTCCCTCTGCAAATCCTAAATGAAAAAAATTAATACAAATCGTATGAGAATTATTAGAAATTGAGGACTTCAAAACGTTGTTTTTTCCATAATTCTAATCTATTTCTCAAGAACAAATAAATCATATGAGCTTCGAAAGGGAATTATTTTTACAGTTTAAATCTTAAATTTTTAATAGCATTTTTGATTGATGATCTCCGATGCTTAGGAAAAAAGTAATATTACATATAAAAATACTCTAAAATGGGGCACGACTGGCACCACTAGCGGGGCACGATTGGCATACGTGAGTCGTCAATTTATATCCGCCGAGTTTAACAGCTGATTTTCTTAACCTTACTTTTGCGCCCTTAACATTTCGGAGTCGGAGTCTTAGATGTTGGTGAAAGAGTCAGTGTTAATGAAATGGTCTGGTTTTTAGTTTTGATCCTCAATCCTATAAAATGCAAATTTAATAGTAACGTCCAATATTTTTTTTTAAATAAATTTTTGATTAATTCACCGTGCCAATCGTGCCCCACCTCCATGCCAATCGTGCCCCACGGGTGGGGAAAATGGGCAGTTTTAGCGGTATTGTACTTTGCATTATAAAAAACAATGCAATATATATTTTATAATAAAAAATAATGTATCTAAATCTTGAGATATTCTACTTTAAGAAGCACTTTTAATAATTTGTATTGGTACAAAATAGAAAGTACAGGATTCTTTTGAAGTTAGGGTGCCCGTACTGCCCCACCATCCCCTAATTTCTTACACTTCCTAATAAATTTAATGTTGAATAAAATATCACAAAATTCATTTATTTTATATTCATTTTGTTATGGAAGAGTCGACGGATTTGGGAAACGGCGTTCTACAGTTCAGGTGGAGTTACAGTAAAATTTTGTGAAAAAATCAATGTTTTTGAATATGAAGAGAAATTAATCAAAGTTATCGAATGTTTTAATACAACCTAGAGCATTGAGATAATATAAAAGTATAGGTTTTCCAACACATCTCTATATTCTCTACAAGAGTTGTAATTGAATTTAAAGTATTTTAATCAGTAAATTAAATATGTATATCTTTTTTTACCAAGTGTGTTTTTCTGAGAATAAGATGTTATGTTATTTCAGAAATTTCCAGTGCACAGCATTTCAACGGATGAAGCTGAAACTGTCAGGATATCTTACTACCTGACTACATTCTATCTTACTATCTTACTAACTTCTTGATAACATGAAACTTATTTTACTAATGTTTTTGATTTAATAAAAAGTATATTTATATACATATACGTATAGTAAGAAAATGAATATACAGGTATATACAAAATGGTCATATTTAATTGAATATATATACATTAATTTTAAATAATTTCAGGATACCTGACATAAAATCTTTCAAATTTTGCTTAACATTTTCTATTTATTATACTAAATACATATAGGCAAAATTTTGAAAAGTGGAGAATTCAATACAGTTTTTTACTTTGCTAATGTGCCATAACAGTACCAAGTATAATATATAGTACGTTATCACTTGAAAGCATAGGGTAGATTTGTGTATAACGGGCCACTAAAATGCAATAGCCTATAGAAATTATAAAATGCATAATTTTAAATTAATTAAAATGGCATTTCGTTTACTATCGAATTAAAGAACCCAGGTAAAATGATTTGTCTGCCTAACTATACCTAAGTCTACTTAAGTCTGCCAAACTCTGCCTATCTCTGCCAAACTCTGCTATACTCTGCACAGGCCTGCCAAACTCTGGCTAATTCATGGATTTCGGACATTTGGCAGAGTTTGACAGAGTTTAACAAAGTTGAGCCGAGTTAGGTAGAAATAATTTTTTTCTGTATCAGATTTTTTAAAAATAATTCGCAGAGTTTTACAGAGTTATGCAGAGTTAGATAGAGTTTTGCAAAGTTTGGCAAAGTTTGACAGACTTACGCAAAGTTTGACAGACTAATTACGCGGAGCTTGACAGATTTACGCAGAGTTTGACAGACTTACGCAGTTTGACAGATTTACGCAGTGTTTGATAGACTTATGCAGAGTTTAACAAACATATGCAGAGCTTCATATATTTACGCAGAGTTTTTGGCAGAGTTTGACAGATTTATGTAGAGTTTGATAGACGTATGCAGAGTCTGAAAGACACATGCAGAGCTTGGTAGATTTATGCAGAGTTTGACAAATTTATGCAGAGAATATTAGTTGAATACTGAATTTATTAAATAATTTTTTAAAACTCTGTAAACCTCTGCCTAACTCTACTTATAAATTCTGACAAACTCTACAAATTGTCCGAAATCCATGAATTAACCAGAGATTAACATACTTATGTAGTGTTTGGCAGAGTTAGGCAGGATTAGGCAGATAACCCAGTTCCACTAGGGCATCAAGACCTGCAGGGCTAATTTTTGCTCTAAATCGTGTAGTTTAATATTTTATAATTTTAATTAATTTTAATTTCTTTTCAGACTTTTTTGAATGATGGGTCTCCCTTAAAATTACGAAAAACCGTACTTTTTTATGATTTTTAAGCAATTTTGATTTAAATCCTTTTGTCGTCGTCTTCCGGACATTAAAAAATTTCACTTGATTAGCATTTTGTCCATTGTTTTTACATATTTTTGCGGCAATATTAATTTTTTATGACTAATGTTTTGTATTACTGTTATGATTATTATGATTTTATTGATTTTTTTCATTGTTATGGTTTTTATGGTTTTTATGATATCAAATATTGTGTTATCGTAAAATTTTGCGGATTTTAGAGCATTTTCGATATTATTTTCAATTTATGGGGTTTATAATGTTCATGGTTTTTATAGAGTTTATAGGGTTTTAAAGGTTTATAGGGTTTATGAGTTTATGGGTTTATCTGTTTTATGGGGTTTATCGGGCTATCGGGTTATGGGGTTATGGGGTTGACGACGTTTATGAGTTTTTATGGGGATAATGAGGTTTACGATGTTTATGAGTATTTTGGGCTTTATGTGGTTTACGATATTTACGGGGTTTATGGGGTTTACGATGTTTATGGATTTACGAAGCAGGGCAAAAAATGAGATGGAAGCACGAGCGAAGCACTCGAGCTCCAATGATTTCACAATGTACACATAATTTTTATTAATACGTCATTTTTTTTTAAATTAAATGTCTTACGTACCTAGCTTAACAATATAAATTGGCAATTTGTATATAGTGTCAATTTGCCGGCTGTAATTTTCTATCAACTTAATTAAATACCTTTTAAGCCATAATCAATAATCATATATAATTATTTTAATTAAATTCCCTTTAAGCTACAATCACTAATCCTACATAATTATTTAAGTACAAAACTTACATAATTATGCAAGTACAAAATTTTTTCATTCCTCAATATCCTAACTACAATCTTTTTCATTTTTTTTATTATTAACTTAAATGTTCTTCAAGATAGAATCACTCAATTATTGAAGTATATAGTTTGCTTTTATCTCAATTTCTTAACTACAATTTTTTATTAATTTAATTACAAATTCTAGCCATACTGCAGCTTCCAAGCTGTAATTTTTTTCTTTTAAAAGTAAAACGCAATTACATATTTATAGGTTGATACTTAAAGACAGAATTGTAAATTTGTAGGTTTATACTTCAAAAAATCACATTCCCCGCGCCACGCATATATTTTAATTTATTTTTCTGTAATACTAGTAGAGGCCGGCAATACGAGCCCCGCAACCCCGTGAAAAGAGAAACAATCGCGGCCGAAGAACACGTGGCCGGCTTAGCTCAACGAAAGTCTTCTACGTTCTTTCTTTTTTCTGTAGAGGGCAACTCTTTGGAAGTTTACTACCGATCACAGGCCTAAAAGTCTGAAAAACACTGCCGAAGAGAGTAGTCGCGGGACCCTGACTCATACGATGGTTCGAATTAAAGCGCGAAACGATTCCTTTTATATACTCTGTGCAGTGAGTGCAGTGAGTGTCAACGTATATCAAACAGCGAAAAAATGAGGCCGCGGAAATATCAAACGGTGGACAACTTCGCGGAACGGGACACACACAAGGACAGCGCGCGGAACCAGAAACTTGTGGCCTTCTTTATCATTTCCTTTTAAAAAACACTACGAGACAGGGTAAAAAGGGATATCGACGCTCGTGCCCGGAAATTTAGGGGGAGGGGGTACACGGGTTTCCCGCATACCCTGTCGCCGTACGCATACTTTGCATTCCATTTCCTTTCATATTCCTGAAAAATCGCATATCCCGTCGCCATACACATGCTCTACATTCCATTACTTTTTAGAATCCTGAAAAATCCAACAACCAAAAAAAAAACTGACGGAGTAGACCGGGGGCGTAGGAGTGGTGACCTTACACCTGGGGCTAACATCTGTCCCACCGCAAGTCATCTACAAATGTCACACAAGCCATGCGTTCCTCACGAGTTAAAACATTGTCCGGACGTAAACTGATCCCCCCCCTTTCAGATGTCCGATGTAGGGGGCGGTCCCGGGGGTGGGGGGCGGGGGACCATGCAAATGAACAAACCAAAATACATTGAGGTGGGCACGTGGAATGTGCGCAGCTTAGCAAACGATTGGCAGTTAGAGATACTCTGTAGGGAAGCAGATAGATACGACTTAGACAATGTAGCTTTACAGGAAGTTAGGAGGGAGGATGTTAGGGAATCAATAAGTACACACTGTTACAAGATGGATTAGAAGAGGCCGGACAGTTGGGAACGGGTTTTCTAATTGAGAACAACCTGACACATGCGATAACTCATTTTAGTTTTATCAACGACCGTTTAGGCACTCTAACTATCCCAAGCAAATGGTGTAAATACATATTTATTAACGTTCATTGCCCAATTGAGAACGCAGACGATGACAATGAAGAACTCCTTTTATGCGAAACTATAACAAGTATTTGATCGGCTATCAACATACTATGCAAAGGTACTGCTAGGAGACTTTAACGCGAGATGTCGATGAAAATCGCTAATCTGGAAACGGATCCTAAAAGTTGACTTAAAAACTAACATTTTCTTATTTGTAAAATTTTATTTCATGGAGAAACCGCATGAATGGAGAATTTTGGGCACTTTTTTAATCTGCCAATTTTAGATGCTTCGCACGATATCTCTCTATTCCACGGTCATTTCGACCGAACCGGTGGGCTAAAATGATCGGAAAGAAAGCAGTTATTGCAGTATATAGTCCACCACTACCACACCAAGTAAAAATTTCAACAAGTTTCAAGTAAAAATATTAATTAGTTTACATGTAATCACTTCTAAGATAAGTTAAAATACCTCGGCACGATAATTGATTTTAAAAATGAAACTCATAAGGAAATCAAGAAAAGACTGCATTCCGGATATGCATGCCTTTATTTGGTGGGCAAATTACTGTAATTACGGCTACTATTACGGAAGACAAAACTAGAGATATATACAAAATGTATAATACCAGCAGTCCTGGATGCGTAATATAGGCACTAATTAAACAGGAATAGGATAGGTTCAGAATATTAGAAAATAGAGTTCTGAGAAAGATATTTGGTGGTAAAATAGATGAGATAACCAGAGAATGGAGAGTTTTACACAATCAGAAAATATATGAGTTATACGGAAAACCAAACGTTAGTAGAGTGATAAAATCTCAAAGATTAGGATGCGCTGGGCATGTAGCTAGAGTGGGAAATTGAAAGAACAGCACTGAGAGTATACTAGTAGGAAAACCAGATGCACAAGATTTGCGGGTAGAACGAAGCGAAGGTGGGTTTATAATATTAAAACAGATCTACGAGAAATAAGATGAGGTGGTCTGGATGAAGCTTGCAAAGAATAGGGAGAAGAATATGATGGGAACACGATCACCGAAGATATAGGAGTATGATATTATTAATAGTTGGTCATTATAATAGTAGAATAATAATAATAATAATAATAGTGCAGTAGGGTCATTGTAATCAGCGGGAATTCAAATGGAGGAAGCGCAAAAAGACGTTAGGTTTACCGCATATTTTCATGTGGTAATAAAACGTTGATAGAAAAATCGCTATAGCGCTATAGCGCAAAACAGTGTCTAAAAAGGTACCCTGTTCGATATTTTTAAACATAGACTATTTATAAAAAATATAATTGGAAACTAAGTCGGTCACCTCCGTGGTATTGAAATCTCGGCTGTGGCATAAGCTAGTCGTATATTTAGTTGCAATCTTTTTTTATTTATTATTGTCCGTCAATTTGTCCGAATCTAAAAAATGGAGTTTGTAAAGAATAAAATGATAAAAACCGACAAAATGTCACTTTTGTGGTAAAAATGAATTTTCCTATGTTAAATCCTACAAGGATTTAATTTCAAGGCTAAAAAGTAAGTATTGATATAGTTATTAATATTACAAATAAATTAACTCACGTTGACAACTCGAAGTGGTAGACCAAGTTCCATTTGATAAACAAAATGACTTTTCAGGCCCTAGTAAAGTGTAACCTTGATTACACTTAAAAATTATTGTTTTATTACTTTCTTTAACATAGTCAGAGTTTCCTGCACTATTATCAGTTTTTATATATCCATTTAAGGGTACCTAAAATAAGATAATCACATATTCTCATTTTATAATAAATTATAATACAAAAAGTGTCCTATATGTTTTTCAACTTACTTTCGGCGTTTGACATTGCTGAGCGCAAATATTCCTTTCTTCATTTAGAATTATTTTAATAGTTTCATTTTCGTTAAAATTTTTATTTAAAAATTCCCAGGATCTTTTTTTATTGCATTGCCATACTAATTCAAGATTATTTTCATTAGAATTATCATACGGAAAATTTATTTTTAAATTATTTCTACATTGTAGAATAACTTTCTCGCCGTAAGAATCTCCTTCAAAAATGAAATTGTAACTTTTAATAAGTTTCTTCGATAAATCAGTAACATTTTCCTTTCTGTGATTTTCGAGATCGTCTTCGTCAAAAAGGAATTCCTGTGTTTCTATTGCTGATTTTGCTGTGTTATTATTTATAAAAATTCCAATAATCGGATGGTCTTCGACTGGACATCGTAAAGGTTCACAATTGACATCCTCGCCACTCCAAATTTCATTTTCCGTGCAATTTTGTATCGATGATTCTGTTATGACTTCGTAACCATCGTTGCAAATAATTTTTACTTGTACACCAAGTACGAATTGTTTATTCAAAAGATCTTGTGAATTGTTCATCTTAGAGTGATTGGCGTTTGCATTGTCTTTGTAAGAAATACTAAAATTATTCGGTATCTCCTTCAATATTGTTTCCACCACTGTGCCATTTTCTTCATTCTGATATTGTTTAGAAAAATATTTTAAGTAGGTATATTAAATGAAATAAAAAGAATGTATAATGCGAACTAAAATATTAGAGTAAAATAAATTAATAAAATTAACAATATCCTTAACTAATATTAATTTACTTTTCTTTACAGGGGAGAGTCGTATAGTATGATTAATTATGCGTTACTGGCTTCCACCAACAGATGGCGCCACTGTACAGAGACTATTGACGCACCTTTGTGTTCCATTAAACATTCTCGCTTTATCAACAGTTTATTCAATTTTACGAGTAACAAAAGTTATTTTATTAGGCTGACCTTTTTCCGCTAAGTAAGTTTATGTGTCTCTAATAAATTTTGTATCATGTTTAGTTCTTCATTGGTCTATTGAGATGTCGCTGGACTTCTAACTATCATTATCCGCGCAATATAACCTAAAACGCTATAATGTACATGTACAGTGTGACAACCATGATTGTCGTACAAAATGAAACGTATAAACTAAATAGTAAAATATTACAAAAATTTACTTTCATCTTTTTTTTTTAATAAAAATGTCTACTATGATTTGTCATGTGTATTAAATATAATCTCCAAATATATTAAGTGTTATTTTTTATTTTTCATTATTTATAATTATAATGCTATATTTTAATAAATATGCAGTATCGTACTTTATAAAGCAATTTGTAAATGTCTATAAAGATATATTTTTAATAAATATACTATATTATTTATAAAAATATGTGAGTACCAATATAAATGATTCAGAACTCAAAATCAATTAAAAGTTATACCTAAAATACCTATGGGTTTTCATTCTGTACGACTCTCCCCTACTTATGCGAAATCCATCATTAGGTGGTTAATGAGTGGCTCCGAAATCAATTGGGTGTATGCAAAAAACGGTTGCAAAATTCTTGTTCAATATGTGTAAATCTCCCGAACTTTTCAAATTCGACGTACTACAATATAGTTTCTTATTTTATGATAGAACTCTTTTCTAAAAAGAGTCGAAATTAAGCAGGAGCTTGGTCAGTACTAGCAAACTTTTAAATCTTCTTAGTGTGATAAAAGAATGTCTTATAACTGAATTTGAAAAGGTTGGGAGATTTACACGTATGGATGATTCTGAGCATAATGTACAACTTAATCTCCCTTGTAAGAATCTACACCTTTTAATAAGGGGTCTAATTCTATTTTGGTGTATTCATCATAAAAAGCAGATAATATCAAAATTAAATTTTTGTTTACAAGACATCTTAAAAGATTTAAATAAAAATCGTATATTGTGTACCTAGGGCGTAAAGTGGGCTTTTTTAGACCGAGTGTGGAGATTGCGTTTGCGAGCCGAAGCCGAGTACTGCAACCACACGAGGTCAAAAAGTCCGCTTAGCCCTTGGTGCACACCATATGTTTTGTAACGCGTGTATTGATTTTTGCGATTTTCTGGCATATTAAGCAGGGCTAAAGCAACTTTTTTCTGATGCGGCAATCATACACTTATAAGAGTTGTTTTGAAACTAATTAATTTTTTTATTTTATTAGAAGATAGAAAAAAGAGTGATTAGGTATTTTATTTATCTTATATATATATAGGTATATATAGGTATATATAGGTATATATGTATATATATATATGCCTATATATACCTACATATACCTACATATATAATAGCAATTTTCCGAAAAATTTTAGCGGGTGCAAAAGTGACTTTTGCGCCCACTTATGCGTATTAGCGCCCGCCGGTCTGAACAATGGTCCTTTAGGCCCGCTTAATAGGTACAGAAAAACTCGAAAATCGTGCTTGTGTTACAAAAATATTTTTATGCTTCCTCAAAGAGCAAGCTTTGTGATAGTGACAAAAAAAGTTTTCAAGAAAACATGTTAGAAACATATTTTAGGACCTTTGTACTTAAAATACACTATTGTTAGAAAATGTCCGTCTTCGTGTGTTTTATTTTCACAATGTAATATTTTAATGTTGTTAGATTTTCGAATTCGTTTTTGTTTTTCAGCGGTTTTTCAATTTTTGAGTTTTAGTTTTTCGAGTTTTTTGGTATATTAATAATCTGCTATTCTATTAAGCGGCTTACTGTGTTTTTTTCTACTCCACTGTCTTTGGACTTCTCCCCAAATAATTTGTCCCTGAGTAAGTGCACCTCTGCCGATCCAAAATATCACGAAATGCATCGGTGATCCCGATGCACTGAGCAAATTCAAGTCATGTACTACGATGTATTCGAATGCATAAATTCTCCACTGGCTTTCTGGGTTTCCTTTTTCCTCAACGTTTTTGGACGTCCCCCAAAATTATTTGTCCCTGTGCAAGTGCACTTGTACCGACCAGAACTATGACGAATTTCACCTGATGTACTCTACACGTTTTTGTGCAAGTATGTGCATGATAAAATTGTACAAGTGTATCCCGATGTATTCACATGCATCTCAGTGTATCCACATGCATCTCAGTGTATCCATATAAGTTTTCATGTAATTGTTAATTTATTGTTCAATTGCATGTGTTATAAAGTTTATGATGTTTACGATTTTTATAAGTTTTATGAGATTTATTGGTTTTTAGGGTTAATGAGTTTTATGGGGTTTCTATCTTTAATGCGTTTTATAGGTTTAATAGAGGTTTACGATTTGTATGACTTATATGGGGTTTATGATTTTTATGGGGTTTATGATTTCTATGAGGTTTGTGGGTATATGGGGTTTATGATTTTTATGGGGTTTATGGCGTTTATGATTTTTATGAGTTTTGAAGGTTTTACGGTTGTTATGGATTTTATGGCTTCCATGAGGTTTATAGTGTTTATGGGTTTTATGGAGTTTATGGGGTTTACGAAGTTTAGGGGTTTCATGAGGTTTATGGAGTTTACGATGTTTATGGGTTTCATGGGGTTTATGGGATTTATAGGGTTTACGATGTTTATGGATTTCATGGGGTTTATGGGGCTTATGATGTTTATGATTTTTACGGGGTTAATGTGGATTACGGCTTTTATAGGGTTTGTCTTTAATGCATGCTATGGGTTTAATAGAGGTTAACGATTTTTTATGGATTTTATGATATATTTTTATGGATTTGCTGGAGTTTATGGGGTTTACGATTCTTATGGGTAACAGATTCTCATAAAAGATTTACAGTGCTTACAATGTTTATGGATTTATGGGGTTTGTGAACTTATGGGGTTTATGCTTATTATAGGTTTTATGGGGTTTACGGTTTTATAGTGTTTATGATTTATATCGATTTTATGGAGTTTATGGGTTTCAGATTTTAATGATTGTTATGGCGTTTATAGATATAAAGCCGATTTTCTCGCATAATTTTTGGCCTTAAAAATGCTCCTTGCGCAACAGCGCTGAATAAAATTACTTTAAACTTTACAGAACTATGTTTTTTACACTATAATCATATTGTTACAACGATATCTTATATAAACCACCGTATGCAAATTTTGTGCATGATCTTAGTAAAATTAGGTATTACTTTATGATTATGATTACAAAAATTGTGTATTACTTTATGGTTTTTGTGGGTAAATATTATATACAGTAGTTATATAAAAAATCGCTCTGACAATGTGTTTATAATGTAAAAAACAATAATTCTGTGCAATATTAAGTGATATTTTCGAGTACTGTTACGCAAGGAGCATTTCTAAGGCCAAAACAAAGCAATGTAATTAAATACTATAAAAATATTCAAATAACTTACAGGATACTTGAAAATGAAATTTTAAGCATGTTAACGTATACAATGAACTTCAAGGACCACTTTTTTGAAGGAAAGTAGATTTTTCGACCCCTTCAACTGTACTCAACCCTTAACATATTCCAAAAAGGGCAATAGAACATGCATAAGTGCTCGAGCGAGCGTAAATAATTATTAATTTTAATTTCATTAAATCGCTAAATGCATATGCGATATATCGATATATATTGATATCAACGACGTTAGAAGTGAGAACTATTTCGCTAGTTTTTATTAACTATATTTAATAATTACAACATTGAAACTCAGTACTAGAATCAACCATTCCAATTAAGGAAAAAATACTCAACTTGAGTGTGATTTGGAACTCTCAACTGAAATCCTAGTACTAGCCTGATTGTTTTATGAGATCACCACAGGATTACTCTATAATCGCTGTACATCTATAAAAAACCACTGCCAATTAATTGGCAATTAGCTTCCTCAAACTAAATTGTTCCAATATGAAATTGTTTGTTATTTCTCTTTGTTATTAATAGCTCAAAAAATATGTGCTTGTTTGTATCAATTCTTGTTTATTTTTAAGTAATTCAACAACATTTTTTGAACTCAAATTCAATATTTATTTTATTTTAATTACAGTTTTCCATATCACCTTAGAGGTATTTAGACCCTTAAGCTTAGACGGTTAGTTTTGTTCTATGATAACATTTATTGTAAGTTATATTGAATAATTTTTAGACAATTTACTTTAAATTTTCTACACATTTTCTATATTTATACAGCTTTCTACGCAACCAAAATTATAATAATTTATATTAATTGAAGCATGCAAATTAAATTTAATAATAATAAAATCATATTTTTAACGATTCGTATTTGTGCAAAATTGAATTTAAGATTATTTTCATACTTTAAACTCTATAAATTTATAAAATTTTGTTTACGAAAAAACGTCATACATATAAAAAATATGTTTGTCAAAATCTACGGTCGATAAATGAATAACTATGAAATTCTATGATTTCTAGATATAGCAATCAAAATTAAATAAAAATATAACCTTAAATATCAGGAAATATAAAAGACCTTATAGTCTGGGGCAAAGAGTAAGTAACCTAAAGAGATAACAGAAAGCTACATTTTTTTCAGCTCAATTTATTTTAAACATTTTCCATCATATATTTCCGAGATATCGCTGTTTAAACAAAAAATGAAGTTTTCGTATATAACAAAAGAAGAAAAATAGCATATAAAAAATTTCGCGTCGGATAAAATAGATACTTTTATGATCTTTCAAACGCATTTACACTGAAGCTATCATATTATTTATAAAACACGAATATAATTTACCTTATCGTTTGCAGAAAGTCATAAAATAGAGAAATCGATGTAAAACAAAAACGTGTCAATGAATCTGAAAATTTCTTGCCAATTCCAAATCTTCATTAAAAAACGAAAAATTGAGCACCGGTTGGAAAAAAACGCGTTGTTCTCGAGATATAAACGATCAAAAAAATTTTGAAAAAAGAACTAAACCTCAAATAATTTAAAATATAAAGGTCGTTATAAACTGGACAAAGAAAGAACTCCAGAAATAGTAAAAAGCTACATTTCTGAAAAGTTTCAGCAGAAATGGTGCTGTTCACAGTAGGTCAATTAATATTTAATAATTATACTATGCAGGCAAACTTCATAAAACAAAGAAATTATTAAAAAATATCTTTGATGGATATTCTGCGATAGAAAAATTGTTTTAAAATCATCAGAACATTATTTCTTATTTTTACTAAAGTGCTGATTTCTCTATTTATGATTTTCCAATGTTCCGCAAGTCTTCTGCGCATAGGATTACAATGAATCAATCTGAAACTTTAAGGATACCTTATTTAACTTATTCGCATTACAACTATGAACTCCGATTCTTAAAAAATAAATTTATTAAGAAAGTGTGTCGATAAATAGAGTTAAAAATGTGGACTTTTTAGGTTATTTTTACAATGAAAATTCAATATGATTTTATTTTTCTTTATAATTATGTTTTTAAAAAGTTGGAGTTCACAGTTATATGTGATACAGGTGTTAGAAATTACATAATTTTTTTCGAAGGCTAAACTTGCATTCCTATGTGCAAGGACAGTTTTGAGAAAACATGAATTTTCATTGGAAATTGCTTTTTTGATAACAAATATAACCAAGGTAAAAGCACCAGTACTGGGACATTTTTGAGATACCCGTTTAGAAAGACTTGAATTCTGAAATCTGATAGTAAGTTTAAAAAAATATTTTAGTATTATCGTGTAGGCCAGGAGTTTTGCTATCGATTGAAAACATATTACTTTTTAAACCTTTTCTATGCCAATAAATAGTTGTTTAAGTGAAAGAGTTCCTGTCTGCAGTAGTGGGACACGATGTTTCGAGTTGACCCAGTACTGGGACAGGCAAGTGGCACTAATACTGGGACAGTTATTAAGCAGCTTCATTCGTTACCATTCTGCAAACAAATAAAAAAAGCTGAATTTCTCAATTCATTCGATAATACTAATCGATTTACATGCTTTTTTAGTTCGGTAACAATTGGCAAATTAAAAATGACAGAAATTGATAAACAGAGACCCGTAACCCCACTTTTTGAGGATATAGGATTATATCCCACCAAGCAAAAGTTATAGATTTCCAAAATTTAGTAAGCTTTAAAGTAGTTTTCAATCACTGAATCTAATTATAATTTGTATATTTTGAGTGCCCCACTATTGCTCCCTCGCAAAAATAATTATTGTTTTCACTAAAAACAATTTTAATCGTATTCATGAGCTTGTCATCTATTGATAAAAACATTATTTTGATACTGGTAGATTAAATATTTCTTTTGAATGCAAAACTTAATCCTCACCATTCAGTCAAATCTGCACGATTCAGTAGCGCCATTCATTACTTTTGGATCCTACTCAGAACATATTTTTAGTAAAAGCGTTGAATATAATTTCTGCCGCAGATTTGGAATAATTCATGTTTATTTGAATAGTTGATACCCTAGACAATAGATACAAAATTTTACTATAACGATTTATGGCTATATTTTGTATGAAACAATCATTTTTCGTCCATATCTCATTATAGGTCCCGATTTTTGATTTTCCAAGTACTGGTGCTATTATCTCACCAATTTAAAAAATTATTATCACGTAACTAGCAAATTTTTCAAAATTTACTATAGGACCACCTTAAGAACGACGCTCAAACCTCGCTCTTTTGTATATAAAGCCAGTGAATAAATATTGTTGTCTAGAAAATACAAATACAGTATACTTATTTGTGTAAAGCCCCATCCACTCAATTATTTAATTTCGTTGCCTCAAATATAGTTTTTCTACATCACCGTTTTACTCAAGTTATCGCTCGACGTAGAAAATCGATGTTTTTCACAAAATGCTTTTTTCTCGAAAAAAGAAAAGGATAAAAAACTGAAAGAATGATCTTCTCCATAGTCCTAATCTTCTCAAAAATTTTTAAAAAATTTTACGCTTGATATTTGCCAGATATCATTGTTTAAACAAAATACAACGTTTCCGTGTATAACAGAAATAAAAAAATGCCTTATTTAAAATTTCGGATCGGAAAAACTTGGTAATTTATGCTCTTCCAAATACATTTAAAATGAATCGATAATATTATTTCCAACATACCAAAAAGCCCGAAGAACTAAAACTCAAAAATCGAAATACTGCAAAAAAACAAAAACATATCAAAATTCTATTTTAATTAAAACTATTTCAATTTTTATACAATTTAAATATTTTTTCATAATTTATGATATACCTTTACATAGCTTTAAATGACAATTTAAAAATTTAAATCTATATATTTCGACATTTAACAAATGGATTATAAGTTTTGACCTTTGACCATAGAATTAAATAGAACAAATAATTTCATAGTGGAACATTTAATAAGGTTTGAGGTAGCTAAGTTCCAATGAATTGGCAGTGGCAGAGGGCTACATACACACACGCACGCACGCACATATACACATTTACAGATAAACACACACATACATACACATATACACATAAACATACACACAAACACACACACATACACATACACAAACATATACACACACAAACACACACACACACACACACGTCCACATACACACATTGTTATACGTGAGAGTTGCTGGGTAAGGAAAAGGGGGAAGGAGAGGGGAGTTGCTCCGTTCAATCCGTCCGTACGTTTTGACTTCCCCGTGCTCTTGACGCGCGTTCGTCAAGACCCGTGATTAACGGAGAGATACTGCCTTCTTAATAAGACTTCCGTGGGAGCTAAGCCCGCCAGAAAGTCTGTTCGTCGCGACAGTACCCGGGTTAATCACTACGGGGAAAGTGTGGCGTTTACCGAGCACCACAGGCTGTGTCGTGGTCGACTGATAGAGAGGCATGCGCTCTCTAGAGGCCTGTCCCTGCGTAGCCACAACTGAACTTCCAGGAGTTAAATTAATAACTCCCGGCTCCAGGTTGTGGGATACGAGGAGAAAACGCTGCTAAAAGACGCTATCGGCTCTCGTTAGAGAACGACGTCTTTAAGCAGCTCTCATATCAGGGATTGCGTTCAACTGCCCCCGATCTCTTGACGCGCGTTCGTCAAGAGCCGTGATTAACAGAGGGATACTGCCCTCCTAATAAGGCTTCCTTGGGAGCTAAGCCCGCCAGAAAGCCCGTTCGGCACGAGAATACCCGGGTTAACCACCACGGGGCGAGTAGGCACTTACCGTGCACCGCACACTAGCTACTTCGGGAAATTGTTCTCAACCGAGGAAGTCCGGCCGGTGCGGTGCGCCGAGGCCGACTCATTCAGGAGGCGCGCGCCCCCTTACTTATAGTCGACGCGAGAGCTGTTCCGACCGCTCTGTAGTGAGCGCGGCGGCTCGGCGCTGGCAGCGGTTAGGCAGCTGCGGCGTGCGCGCGCAGCGTATTGCTTTACTCGCGCTCCCGTCTCTCTTTCTCTCCTGCTGCGCCCTTTGAAATACGTATACAGGTTTAGGAAATGATAAGGGCGTCGGTAACTTTTGAAGGTTGTTTATTATTCTCTTGTCCGGTGCCAGGGTCGAGGACTTGTCTCTGGCCTGGTCGGCCGAGAAGTCCGAAGTCAGAAGTCAGAAGTCAGACTCCGACTGAGAGTGAGGCGGAGTCTCGAAACTCGATCTCTTATATACTACCCGGCTGCGCCGTGATTGGCTGCAGTTCGGGTAGAAGGGGAATATTACCGTGCGCAAGGCGCTATAGATATACTAAGTGTATAACAACATCACACGGATCCATACGGATATTTTCTAAAAATAGTGTATTTTGCTTATAATTCTCCCAAAATATGTTTCCAACATATTTTTTTTAAAACAGTTTTTGTACTATCACAGAGCTTCCTTTTTGAGGAAGCAATATTTAACTAAGACTTTGTTTAAAACATATAAATAAATAAATATATCCTAAAACTTCAAACATATTTGTAAATAATTAAGATGTCTGGAATATTTTGAAGATCGAAAATATAAACTTTAAGAAATTAACACTTATAAAGTAAATTATATTTGAAAATTTTATTTTCGTTAGTTTAAAATAGATTTTTATGATAATTGACGATAACAAATGTATGCATAATTTCATTGTGTATTATAGTATATTACCACATTATTTTTATAATAAAACAAATAAACGTAAAATCGAGTATTTGTGAAAACGAAGGTAGAGCTCCACCTTATGGGGCAAGCTTGAATTAAATTCTAAAATATAAATTTTTTTATGTGCCAATAAATTTTTTTTTTAAAGTAATTTTTTAATTTTTGTTACTATAAATACTAAGTAATAGCTGAAATTTAACCAGTGTAAAATCTCAAAATCTTACTACTACGCAACACAGTATATTACCATTGTCAATACCATATTTATTGAGAAAATTTTGTGGTGTGCACATTTCTAAGTGACACGATGAAAAGTTGTAAAATTCAATAGGTCAGTCGATATCAAAACATTTATCTATACATTGATTCATAAAATATTAAAAAGTTTTTGATTTGTCGTATCACTAGAAAAAGAGAAAATCATATAGTTACCATTTTTAGTAGATAAACCCTGGCGTTCTCAGGGATATAGGGTGGAGGACACCGAAGCGGCACACAGTCGGGCACAAGGCCCGTCCAAGCTCCGCTCGTTGTACACTGGATCTTGAATTCAGCGAGTAGATTGTGATTACCCTCGAATTTGTACCCAGTCTTGCAGGAGAACGCCACGACGTCGCCGTAAAAGTACAGAGGCTCGTCTGCGACCGTCGACGAGGCAGCGCTGATCCTCATTTTCGCAATTCCAAGCGGCGTCCCGACATCCGTCACTTCCGACGGATCCGACGAAACGTTTGCAACGATCCGGCCGTGATTGACTCTGGGATTGAAAATTTACGTTTATAATTTCCTCCTATACCGTAATTCATGTGGGCTGCGCTATGTTGCTAGAGACTCTAAAATTTGAATAGTGATATTTTTACTCGAAATGCTTTGAGTAACTCATTAATGAAAGTCTTATCCGAGCCCTTTCGAGTGAAAATATCACTCTTCAAATTTTAGAGAAAATATTTCGGAGTTTTTAAATATTTATTTTTCTAATAAATGTATAATAGTTAAGATATATTTGATCCAATTGTGACCCTGTGATCATTTTCGCAATGTTTTTTTACCACAAATAGAAAAATTGTTTAATATCATTTTTCTAATGTTTATAATTTTATGAACATTTTAAGACCTGCTAGAGTAAGAATTTCGAATTTTTAATAAAGTTATAGCAAGTCTTTTAAAACTATTTACATTGCTCTAGCATATCAAATTCAAACTTTTAAATGCGTTTTTCTCGAAACCTATTTCTCTAATTCTAAAAGTATCGGAGCAAACCTACTTTACTAGACCTCTTTTAAGAAATTCGACAAATTTTTTGGTGCTATCTGGCCCGGATGGTAGCAACCAGTAAGAGCTCCCCACCTAGTACACAGGCTAGGAGTAATTATCCCGAACAATAACCTATAGGAAAGATGTGTGATAAAAACAAAAATGTACTCTAAGCAGTAATCTTTGTAAAATATGAAAATCTCGCCGCCGGTTCCGACTGAGAGAAAGACTCCGTTGTCGACGCTGGCATCACGGATCACAGATACATTTTTTTGAGAAAGGGTGGGGGGGGGGGGGCACGTTATACCTGCACTAAGCATAGACAGTCAACCCATCGCCAGATCGCTTAGTGCAGCCAGCCTAGCAAGTGATGTAAGCGACAAGACTGCCCTCAGCAATGTCACAGTTTATTCACCTTGGTGAAGGTAGCACTAGCGCAAAATACAATGTTAAATTCCCATTAGGTGGCGTAAAAACTCTCTTTCGTAGCTAGGTAAATATTATACACATCATTGTTTGTTAGAAATATCTCAAGACATTATACAATGTAATAAAAGAGTACTTTTCTACACTGATAGGTACGTTGACTTTTTAGCGCATGGGACGGTTTTCGCACGAGCGAAGCAATGGAGAAAAGTCACATGCGCTAAAAATCAACTTACCCACCAGTGCCGAACAATATTTTATACTACGAGAGCCCAAGAATCATTTCATGGTTGCGATTCTTAGGTTAGAGTGGTATAATAGTCATTTTTCCGATCTCTGTAATGTATCGTACCATAAATATTGTAGTTCCAACTTTCGCCATTTTATGGGAATTTAACATTGCTTTTGTCGTTAGTACTACCTTCGCCAAGGCGAATTATGATGTGAACTTTCACGACAGTGAAAAACCGGAGCTGATCGACATCCGCAAGGAAGAAAAGAAATACTTTCGGATGATAGAGGACGAGATTCAAGAGAAAAAAAGTTTTTTTTTAAAGAAGTCCTGAAATAAAGGACGTTCAGGTAGCACACAAGCACATAGAGAATATTAGAAGACGCATAGAAGGCGAACTTTTCAGAAACGCGGTTCTGGACAGTACCATACCCAAGAACGGCAGGATTCCCAATGATAGAAAACAAAGCTGAGAAAAAGCTGAAGAAGAAGCAAAAGCAGCAGGACATACAAGACGAACCACCACATCAAGCCGTGGCAAGAAATCAGAAGCAGAAGATACAACCTAAGACGTTGTTAGTTGAAAGTTACGCAATGCAGATGTACACTGGTGTTCTGGGGAAAAATATGCAAGGAAGTCAACCCGGACACTAGCAATATGAAAGTCTTCAGCGCGAGGAAGACGAAGTAAGGACACGTCTTACTCTAAGAAAGACAGGAATCTGATACGGGGCCTTCGTGTCCGACCTACAGAAGGTAGAGTCTATGTATTAGAGGCACCCTAGAGATCAGGGATTTCGACTCACAAACCGAAGAAGAGGAAGTTGAGGGAGCTTTAAGGAAAATTCTTGGTACATCGAACGAAGATAGAGAGATTCCTCTTTTGAACCCAAACAACAGGGATATTGAAATGACAGTCCCCTCAATCAGGTAACTGCAGATAAACTAGTAGAAATAAGTCACATCCGGATCGGAATCGAACACCTAAGAATAGAATGTAAAGGAGCGGATAGATCGGGCCTATGCTACAAGTGCGGTTGGGCTGGTTACTGCTTGGTAGTATAATGTTGCTCGTGTATTTCCTGAGTGTGTACCGTAATCCAGTAATCTCATCTATTTTATCCCCGAACGTTTTTTTATCAGAGCTCTATTCTCAAGTACTCTGAATCTATCTTCTTCCTGTTCAGTTAGCGCCTACGATTCGCATCCGTATAGAACTACTGGTATTATAATCTTTGTATATATTTCTGGTTTTGACTTCCGCGATAATAGTCGCGATATTAGTAAATTATCCACTGAATAAAGGCATGCATTTCCCGAGTGTAGTCTTTTCCTGATCTTCGTATGAGTCTTATGACTTTCTGTTTTGAAGGTTTTGAGACCTTTAGGTCGCTAGGTCTCTATCGTCATCATTCTCGGCACCCAACCCATTCTGTTAGTGACCATGTATACAGTTTTCTCCTCGCTAATTTGCAGTTCTACCTCTTTAGCCGTTTATATTAATATATCCACGTGTTTTCTAATGGTTTCTAAAGATCAGTAAAAGACAAAATCTTATGTCAGTGAAGGACAAAAAAAATTGATCCCACAAGACAAAAATAGCATCATAAATAATTACAAATTAACTTTTATTTCATTACTACTACTATTTAACTTCAAAGTCATTTATCTCAATTATTTATTTCCATGAGTTCAAATGTGCAGTAATCTACTTTTTAAATACATTTTTTACAAATCTATGTTGAGATCTATTGATAAATGTTTAAATACAAAGTTTGGCTCGGCAATATTAACAACATAATACATGATTTTTGTGGAAAAAAATTAAAAACTTAATTTAGCTACGGAATTCCTTTAAAAGCAAAACAAAAATAATATTGCAACAGGTATATCAATGTTCACCGATTTCTGTTGTGCAAAACGATAATCAAAATAATATTCTTTTTTGAAGGTTTTCTGACTGCACTGATATTTTAAGGGCGGTTTTTAGGAGGACTTGAACAAGTGCAAAAATATTATCTTTTACGTACGAAAAAATAAAAAAATTTTTGTTAATACTAAACAGATTTTTTGCCGCTCAAGGGACATGGGTTCAAATCCTCGTCAGTCCGAAATATCCGGAAAATATTTTCTGTAAATGTCCCCGAAAAATTCGGACTGTCGGGGATTCGAACCCATGTCCCTTGAGCGGCTGCGATCTGAAGAGGTACGCGTTTACTACTAAAGTCATCGAGTGCAAGATTTGGTTGTTCTGTAGCTTCCTCCCGATAACTCTTGAACTTGGAAATCTCGACAAAGAACATGTAACACAACGACATATATACTTAGTTCTCAAACTCAAATTCAAAGACCGCACGCTTTCTAGTATTTGCAAAATCTATACCTGGCTTGAATATATGGGCACATAAGGTCCCATGCCAAAACTAAACAAATATTAAGAAATTAAAAAGAATACTTCAAAAATAAGTTTATCCTGTCATATTTTTAAGTTTCATTAAAGTCTAAATTACGTAAGTAAAAAGTAAATTATTGTGAAATTTGTATGATCTACTTATAATGTCTGTACTGTTGTTGAACAAGTATACTACATATTTTGATCTGACAACAAGCGTTTGCTCTCTGGCGGATTAAAGTTGTATCAGTCGAGAATTGCATTCCCGTAAATGATTGGTTTAGACATGGTCACGTGATCAAACACGTGATATACAAGCCCCTAACTCCAACCCCATGTCAGGTCCCTATAAAACCATATATAGCTCACGATGCTACAGCGACATTATCCACGAGAATCAAAAACAAACTTGGGTTCTAATCTCGTCTTCGGCGAATTCGTCCGCCTTTTTATAATTTAATTAGCCTAATATAAAAATGTCACAGTTTGTAAGAAACTAAAATATTTTTAATAATGTATTACCGATAATAAATGGTCACATACCTTATTAGAAAATAATAAAATTTATGTTGTTTTTAAATAAATAATATAATATTTAGATACGTAAGTATATAATATCTTACTGTTTAGGGGGTGGGCAACCCATTGAGACACATGTTGGCCTTTTAAAATCCCAGGTACCATTTTCACGACACGTTAACATTTTTTGTCCATTTAAAAAATATCCTGGCTCACATTTGAATTCAAGTTGTTGACCAACCTATATTGAAAATAGATGAAAACTATAAGTTATAACCTAGTCAATAAATAAACATTTATTTGCTATCCTGATATCATAATAACAGTATAACTATTATCCGAATAGTTATTAAAAAAACAGATAATCCGAATAACTCGAATCATCCGGATAGTTCGGATACTTTAGATAGTATTATTATTTGTGTGATGAGAACTTATCACTAAGATATTAAGGAGATAATATCCCTATAATATCTCTTTCGATATTTTCGCTTGTAAATAATACAGGGGAGTAATTGGTGAATTAAAACGTAACTATGTAAAAAAATTATCATCTTTTTTTCAAATTCACCCTTAGTTAAACCTCCAACTCTCTTCTAACCCGAGATATTTGATTATAAACAGATATAGTTTGGGCGCTGAGAGGGTCTCAAGAATTTTAAGCCTGTGTAAAAAATCATTTTTGCCCGTTTCTCGATTTTTGTCCTACATGTATACTGAAAGGATGATTTGTCGTCATACATGAAGCGCGCGGAAAGTGCAATACTATACGGCCCTAAGGTAGAAAATACCGAAAAATACCCACTTTCTGCCATAGGGCTTTGTTTTCCGCCCGATGACAGAAAAGTAACAACTTGCCGCCCGCCTTATATGCACGAAATAGCAAACTTTCAGCACAGATTTAGGACAAAAAATATGGAGTACATTACGGTCGGAAGGCGATTAACGCGCCTGCTGATTACTGACCTGCCTCGGAACCCTCGAGATACCTCGACCATTTTTGTACGGGGATCTGTATTATCGACTTCTCTGTCTAAATAATGATTTGAGATTAAAAAAACTTCTTTGAAAAAAAAAATGACTTACCATGCCCTCCGAATATGCATAAGCATTGTCTGCACAGTTAAAAATGAATCATACGTAGTTATAGTTATATATAATTATACATAAAAATCGTATAGTTATATATAATTATATCGCGCCTTCAGAATAAGACTATGACAACTCGACATTTTTTAAACTTTATTTTTGAACATAAAATGGCTCATACAAAAATAGAAGTACTTAAAACCCTTCAAACATTGGTTTAAAAGGGTTGAGGAACTATAATACAATAATAAAATTTATGTAAATAATTTTATAAAAACATAGAATTTTGAGTCATCATAGTATTTTTCTGGGGGTGCGATATATATTTATGTAGAGAAAAAACTTACGTATAAATCGTTTATAATCATATATATTTGATTCATTCCAAATAAGTTTTAAAAATCCAGAAGCACTGGGTCCTTCATTTTTGTTGTCGATAATTTATATGAAAGTAGATTTCGAAAATGGTACTATGGTACCCCTTGAATTTTTTGAATTTCTTAATTTGGTCAAAAACATGATATTTTTGAAAAACTCACAGAGCTTCCAAACTAACCCTTTTGAACGTAATACCAAAACAGGATTTCTTTGTTTTTTGTCCTACTTTAAGAGAAGAATATGTTGGAATCTATTAGAGTTTAAATAGTTACTTCTACGAAGCTAAATGTAGTTTTGAAAAAGACTATTAATTCCTTTTTTGAATCAATCAAAATCGTCTAACTGGACTGGAGATATACTATTTTATTATTATTATAGAGGCCAAATAATAATGATAGGCAGTAACAGTGCCTACAGGGCCACATCTATTACATAGTCTTTATGTCGGCTGTAGACGTGCTTGTATCATCACCATAGTTATCATAACTATTTGTTGGGACTAGCTATCCGAAGCTGTGCAGTCCATAGCCTTGTTCACATAGTCACGCCATCATTCTCTATTGTTTGCAGGTTGCATCCAATTCTCCTTATAACATCCTATTTCTCGTAGATCAATTTTAATATTGTTTTCCCACTTTCGTCTCGGTCTACCTGAGGGTCTTGCATCTGTCAACTTCCCTACAAGCACTCCAAGTGTTGCTCTTTCATTTCCCATCCAAGATACATGTCCAGTCCACCCTAGTCTTCAAGATTTAATCACTCTGGTAATGTTTGGCTTCCCATATAGCTCGTGTATTTCTTGGTTATGTAAAATTCTCCATTCTCTAATAATCTCATCTACTTAGCCCTCAAATATCTTTCTAAGCACGCTATTCTCAAACACTCTAAATCTATTTTCTTCCCGTTTGGTTAACGTCCACGTTTCGTACCATATAGAAGTACTGGCATTATGATTTTTCTATATATTTCTGATTTAGTCTTCCGCAATATTAATCGTGAGCAAGTTATTTACCGAATAGAGGCATGCATTTCCCGAATGCAGTTTCTTCTTGATTTCTTTATAAGTTTCATTTTTGTGGTCTATTATTGTGCCAAGGTATTTAAACTCGTCTACTTTTTGAAAAGTTTTGCCCGAGTCTTTCAAGTCGGTATCAGCAATCTCTGGCCCTGCTCTGCTACGTTTTTTATTACAGTATCTCTGTTTTTTCCTATAATGTCAATATCATCTGCGTATGCTAACAATTGTGTTAGGGAGCTATTTATTACAAAACCCTCATTGCTTTCTTGTACCGCCTTAGCCACGTATTCTAAAACTAAATTAAATAAGAGGGTTGATAGTGCATCTCCATGTTTTAGTCCGTTGTAAATGCCAAATGGTTGCGATAGGCTCCTACGTGACTGGACCATGACCCGACTTTTATCTAGGCACATTCTGATTAAATTGACTAACTTTTTTGGTACCCCTAGCAGAACTAAGGCGTGGAACATTTTGCGTCTTATTATTGAGTCATACGCTTTCTTAAAATCAATGAATAATTGATGTACCGTTTCCCCGTATTCCCATATATTTTCGAGAAGCTGCCTAACTGTCAACATCTGGCCTTTGTTGACCTGTTTCGCTGAAATCCACACTGATAGTCCCCGAGGATTTCCTCCGCGAGCGACGTGAGTCTATCTAGTAGTGCATTAGAAAGAATTTTGTAGCATGTACAGATAAGAGAAATGCCTCTATAATTATTACAGTTCGGTTTATCTCCTTTTTTTGTGTATTGGGACTATGATTAAGTCTCTCCATTCTTTGGGCATTATTTATTTCCACCATGTGGCGCAAATAAAATTATGAATTATTTTCTTAAGTGGTTCCCCCCTCTTTAAATAGTTCGGCCCATAAATGATCTACTCGTGCGAAACCATTATTATTTAGCTTATTGATTGCCATGCAGACCTAATGTAGGCTAGGCTGCTCGATGTGTGGTTCAACAGTTTGGATTTCGTTATAGTCTAACGCGATTTGTCGTTCGTGTACATTTAGGAGCTCGTCGAAATAGTTTCTCCATCTATTTAGTAACCCATCTGTAACCGTTATAATGTTCCCATGTTCGTTTCTTAGGAAGTTAGTTTTACTTTAGGATCCTTTCCTTATTAGTTTCATACCGGTATGCACTTCCAAAATATGATTTCTATTACTGTTGTCTTGTAGTGCTGAGACTTTATTAGTTTCGCACTTTCATTTTTGAGGCCGAAAAATTCATTAGTCTTGTTCCCTTATATTACAGTAATACGCGGAGATGATCTCATTCGCGTTGTTAAGGCTAAGCATTCTTGCTTTTTGCCAGTTTTTATTCCGTCCCTCGCATTCCTCGTCAAACCACGGTTGTTGTTTGTTCTTTTTCCGCTGACCTAACACCGTCGTAACAGCTTCTCGTATAACTTTTAATATTTTCCCAGGTACTTTTCATGTCATTCCCTTTCTCCAGCTCGCCTACCGTACTGCTATCCGATACATCTAGTTTACTTGAAAGCTCCTCCGTATATCTAATTTTAATTCGCGGGTCATTTAACTTTTCGAGATTAAATTCCTCTGTTAGGCATGTTTTATTCTTATTTTTGTTTACTAGTAAACGAGCGCTAATCTTGGCTGAACAAGAAAATGATCTAAATTGCAATCGGCTCCCCGATAAGTTCGGACATCGAGAATATCAGCATGCCGTCTTTGGTCAATTAAAACGTGATCGATTTAGTTGAGTGTGCATCCACCGGGACTTTTCCAGGTTACTTTGTGTCTAAGTGAATGAGACATGTATACTTTTAATTATTAGATGTTTACATGCAGCAAAATTAGTTAATCTCACTCCATTATCGTTACTCACGTCATGTAAACATTCTTTTCCTATGGTCGGTCTAAAATTTTCCTCCTTTCCAATTTACGTGTTAAAATCTCCTAGCAATATTTTTGTGTCGTGGGTTGAAAACCTATCAAAACCTGCTCTAGGTTTGTGTAGAAGGAGTCTTTGATTGAATCGTCCGTATCCTCCGTTGGGCAGTGAACATTAATAGATACATATTTGTACCATCGACTTGAGTGTTAGGAACCCTATGCGATCGTTAGTGAGTTCAAAATTAATTTCCGTGCATATTACTCTATTACTTACTAAAAAAGCCGTCCCTAGATGCCCGTCATTTTTCAACGCGCTGTAGAAAACTTTGCGTTTATTAATATGCTCTTCTTTCGGACCTCGTGGTCGCCTGACCTGCTGCAAAGCTACTATATCTAATTTATACCTATCTGCCTCCCTTGTTAGCACCTCTAATTGCCAGTCCTGAGCTAAGCTACACACGTTCCACGTGCCCACCCTGAATTTCCTTATGGTTATTTAGCATGTTTCTTCCCCGATAGTCCCCTCCCAGACATCCGAATGGGGGACATCTTTCTGTCCGGACTTGTATTTTCCCAGAGAAGAATTCATGACTTATGTTTGTGGATGACTCGCCGCGTTGAATTGAGTGGTAAATTCGGTGTAGGTTCATCACGCCTACTACCCGCACTCCGTGACCTATGTAACATTTGTAGATAAGACTCCTCGTTGGATCTGGTGACGGATCCGGTGTACGTTCATCACTCCTACGACCTATTATTTTTCTTTTTGGTTGTTAGATTTGGAATTGGACTGTATAAATGACATAAGAGAAAAATATGTTGAAATCTATTAGAGTTTAAATAGCTACCTCTACGAAGCTAAATGTAAACTCAAAAAAGACTATTAATTCCATTTTTTAATCAATCAAAATCGTCAAACTGGACTGGAGATATATAGTCATTTGAAGTTACGGCTATTTTCTAAATTCATCATGTTTGTAACTCAGTAAATCGGCTCTACAAATATAGTAGCAAAAATTCCTAAACTATCGACTTGATTTTTGACGCCGGTGACTCGTTATAAATATTTTTCCGACACGGTTTTTATATGTTAATTCTATGCATTTGACTATTTATGCTATGGGTAAAAGCCAGGTAAGTTATAAGGTAGGTATTCTTGATTTGTATATTGAATCTTAATAATAGTTCACTTGGAAGGCTAACATTTTCTTATCAGTACATAAAGCCAAACAAAAATGTATGCGGTACATCAAAATTTTAAGTTTTTTTTCGATGATTTTAATTAATAGTCATTTTAGCTGATTTGCCAAAACTGAGGGGCTAAGTAAAATACCAATGTTTACTGCGCAAACAGAGTTACATGTCGCAGTCCTATATTTGTTACTTACAATCATGCATGCATACATGTATGATTCCACAAGCTTTCAATAAACTGTATGTTTTTGTACGTAAGTTAGTCAATGCTTGCTGCACGCTGAAGAAAAGACCGCTGTTAATTGCTTTAGCAGAATGTTTTCTCAAAGAGAGATCCTAGTAAATCGAGTTTGAGAATTTAATGATGGAAATTTCCATTAAATAAAGTAATTTTGGAAATATTTTTTAAGTTACTATTTTATTTTTAATTTACTTTTTTATTATCCAATTAGCTCCAAAATCTAATTAGTTCTAAGTTGAGTATTATCTCATATGTCTGGAAAATTTCAGCTCGTAACGTGCTTACCTTGAAGAGTTATCGTGGACACAATTTTTTGTCACATACATACATATATACAGACAGACATTTTTTAAAAATATGTTTTTCTGACTTAGAAATCTTGAAAACATTAAAATTCATCATAATCTGTAATAATAAAATGTCATAGTTACAATGTTTTCTTTTTAGAAAGCAAAAATCGACAGCGAAAATGGAGAACCCAGTGCTTCCGGATTTTTAAAATATGTTCGAAATGGCTCATTTATATATAATTATATATAATTATATATAGCCATGATGATTCATTTTTATCCGATTAGTTCAACTTACAAAATATTTCGTTATTATTTTCAACCATAAAACAGATTTAAATATTTTCCGCGGTAGATAATGCATATTGGACCCTTTCATATCCCTTTAAGGAGTTTTATTACTTTATCGACTTTAAAATACAAAGATTTGTTACTAGCATTCATTTAGTCATAATCAGATGAAAGTCACTCTATTATGAAACAAGGGTTCTTGTGAATTTTTTTATTTTTAGTCTGATATATTTATTCTGAAGGTCTCATTTTGCCCCTTTATACACAGAGAGAATTTTCTGATAAAAATTACCGTGAAAATCATTGTAAACGTGGGATATGCTGTCTTCAGGGGGGAAATTACCCTACTGAACGGTAAAAATTAACGTTATTCATTATAAATTTTACCATTCAGCACGGTAAATTTTACCGTTCAGTAGGGTATTTTTTCTCATGAAGTCAGAATATCCCACGTTTACAATGATTTTTACGGTAATTTTTATCAGAAAATTCTCTTTGTGTAGTGAAATTTTGTCAATTTTTTGTATTTTTTTTTATTGTCATTTTCTTTTACTCTTTGGACATTGTTACACCAAAGAGGAGTATATTTGTAAGTAAATAAAAGTAAAATATGATTTCAATGATGATTGTAAAGTATAAATAAGAATTATTTTTGGGAAATAGCTTTTTCCATCCAATACTGTGCTTGTCTCAAAACTACATTTTGCATTACTCTAGAAGTCTTCTGCGAATTAGGTTTCAATGGATCGAACTGAAACTGTCAGGATAGTTTCTTAAACACAATAACAACATAGTAACAATCTCTGATTTTGAAATTATTTTTTTTAAGAACGTAGCATATGTATGTATAATAAAAAATAGTGTTTTTTTATTAACTAAATTGTTTATTACAGTCCTGTATTTTTGAAACAAGTATTCGCGTATAAAAAAAATCTGAGACTGTTACAATGTTTACTTTGCTTTGAAGAAAACATACAAATTTTTTGTTGGTCTGCGTCGTAATCTAGTGCGCAGAAGACTTAAGAAAATTAATGCAATGGTGATTTTATATGACGTTCTGGATCAAGATTTTGAGTTTTTTTACAGTGAAATTAAAGGTATTAGCAAGTATTTAATATTAAAAATAATTTCAGAAAGTTTGCTTTTGAAAGGAAGAATTCTTATGGTCTCATACAAATAAATTTTGTTTCTGGGTTCAAAGGTAGTATTCCCCCTTAAAATATTCAGTAAAAATAGCTCAAAAAAATCTCAAAATTTTATTTTTGATGCCAAATAGTGAACATTGTTTGGAAAAAAAGATTGAATATTAAAAAAGTTTTCAATTTTGCTATAACCGCACCTTAAACAGTTTGAGGGGGACTTACCGATATAAAAAATTATAAAATAATTAAACCATTTCAGTTTTTGATTATTTTTAATTTTTATATCCATATAAGTCTCCCTGAAAATTACTCAAGGAACAAAATGCGACCTTCAAAATAAATACTGGATAAAAAAAAAATTCCTCCACTGTTTTGTCAGTTCTGTTTCTAGTTTTACAGTACAGTGGACTCCCGATTACTCAACACCCGATAACTCGTCACACGAGTCGTTTCCCCTTCACACGCATTCGCATACACACAAATACGCACCCCCGCCCTTCACTGCCTCGTGGAGGGGACTCTCGATAACTCATCATTCTCCTCTCCTACAGCCCCATTTTTGACGAGTTATCGGGAATCCACTAATTGTAGTCTAGTTGAAATTCGATAAAAAGATTTTTACTTATACGAAGCTCCCATGTTTTTAAAATATTGTCTTTCGTATAATTATGGCTGAACGAATTATAGTAAAGAATATTTGCCTGTGGATTGAAGATCAAAATGGCGATACCATAACTACAAACTGAATCTCTTTATAATTATTATCTTATGATCCCATTATATTGGGAATATAAATTACCAAAAAATTACTCCCGGTAACCTTTTTGTTTATAACAATTATATAAACCATGTAAGAAAATATTTTTAGAAAATTTAAGTGATTTTAAAAAATATATTTTATTATAAATCTTTTTCTTCAACTTAAAGAATCGCTGTAAAAAATCGGCAGAACTTTGAAAAATTAAAAAAAAAGCGGTTTTAGAGTTGTTTACGTACAAAATAAAAGTATGATAAATTTATTTTTTGAAAATTATTCAAGCAACATTGTACGAGTTAGCCCTTTAATTTTTGAATGTACAAGTTTTTTAAAATAACCTATTTTAACTCATCGCAGTGGTTTTTTAAGAAAATCGTATGCATAAGGGAACTGTATAAGACAGTGCTACATTATTTTTTTTCGAAAACGTCATTGCGATGAGTTAAAATATGTTACTTAAAAAATGGTGGTATTGGGTATTTAAAATAAGGTTAGCGGACCCAAAGATGGCGGTAGTCGAGGCACGCGGCATTACAGAATTTCTATTGAGTGTGGTGTGGAAAAATGTATATGTAAATATAAAATGTAATTGTAATAGAATACGCTGTTGGAGTATTTACATGTTTGTGTATTATACATTATGCATTAATTCTAGTATGATAATAATGTACTAAGACACTTTTTAATGTTCTGTCTGAAGCTGTAAGTCTTTCAAACTCACAGTGCAGAATTTATTTAGCTCGCAAACACTTTTACACTTTTATTTTTAATTAAAATGCAAGAATTCCGCATGTAAACATTGCAAAGTGTATCTAGTCTGCCGCCATCTTTGTGCCCGTGAATCTTATTTTAAACTCCCAGTATTCTAAATTTGTAAGGGCTAACCCGTATAATATTGCTTGTAAAATATCAAAAAATTCAATTTAACACATTTCTATTTATTCGTAAATAATTCAATTTATCACGTTTCTATTAGGGTTGTCGCAATATAAGACAACAAGACAAGACGAGACATTTCGAAGTTTCGTCTTGGTCTCGAGAAAAATCTCAAATTGTGTTTTTCGTCTTGGTCTCGTCTTGATCTACAGTCTTACAATCTTCAAAAATTTATTACTTCATAATTAAAAGTAACACATCAGTGGGTAACCTTGCAGTCTATGCAACTGCGTCCAATCGCTTAGGTGATGTTTCATACTCAACAAAGTGATTGGAAAGCGTGGAATGATCGGGTTCGGTGTCTGAGCCTACATAATGTGACATAATAGACATCCAATTCGATCATGCCAAATACACCGACTTTCCCGGAGCAGATTATCTTCTGATACAGGTAAACTTAACATATTAGTAGTTACTTATGAAATTCTCATGCTAATTTGCTTCATAATGATAACATGCATAATAATATGATGTATTGCATAATATGACTAATAACTCTTTCAGAAAGCCGATTGTCAAATAAGTTGGCAGCGTCTTTTATATTGTAAATAAGATTGTTATAAATAAATAGATTACCATGAGTAATATTCTGATCAGTAATTAATTTTTCTCATATACTGGGATCATAAGCTATCGATTAAAAGAAGTTTCAGCTTGTGGTCATGGTATCGCCATTTTTGCCCTCAAATCCGCAGATCTATCACTCATGCAGACTTCAGGAAACTGTTACATTTCGTATCTTCGTTTATCTACAAACGAGATAGAAATTAAATAAGTCTTTATATGGTTTTCCAAATAAAATTAGAAAAGGTTCCACTATTTTTATTGCATGGAGTGACCATTTTCTATTTATCATAAAATATTTTTATAGTCTGCAAATTAGTCAAAATGTCACCTTCACGGTATGACGTACGTTGTCGTAAGTTGAAGAATTGCTCTTCTATTACATATATTGTTTAAAAATACATCTTTATGTTAATATCTCAATTTTTATCCATAAAATACATAGAACCAATTATCTGTAAATTTGAAGTCCAAAATTGACTTTTTATTTTGAGGAGAGATTTTAAATTTGTCCTCAGCTTTGCTCTATTAAAAAAATGAATGTCCATTGCTTATAAGATAGCGAGTTGGTTAATTAGAGTTTCAGTCCATGGTGCATAATGTTACACTTAATTACGAGATACATTTAAAAAGATAGAACGAGTATTAGTGTGCCATTTTTGACGTTTTTTTATCACAGATCATTATAAAAAATAGAAAGGGATAGTTAATGTAATCACCTTTGTGGTATCGAAATCTTGTCTGTGGCGTAAACTACAATTAATCATGTTTCTTTTTGTATTATGTAACTGTACAGAAAGTTAATTATTTTTGTCTCAGTCCGAAAAATCAAATTTGTAAAGAATAAGGTAATCAGCATCGACGAAATGTCACCTGTTATCAAAACACATTTTCCATGTTAAATCCCATAAAGATTTCATTTTAAAACTATAATTTCTTCTATCATAATTATGTACTTTGAGAATCGTTTTTTGCAACGTAATACCAGAATACATTCTTTTAACTAAAGTTAAAATTTTGTCAATTTGGACCTTAAAAATGTACTCTACTAAATCTACTAACAGTTTCCTGCAAATCATCCACATATACCTACCTACACATGTACCGCACCCACGCACACAAACGCTCATATACACGCGTACACACGCGTACACACGCGCGCGCGCACACACACACACGCACAAACATATATTTGTATAAGTGCATGAACGATTTTGATATGTGTTACGAATATACGGAAAGTCGGATATTTTAAAGAAACCTTATTCGACTGTCCGAATATCCGAATAGCCGCGAAATAGAGTCTCAACACTAATATTTACTATATAGTTTCAAATTACCTGCAATATAGATAGATCGTCTCTATCATGTTCAACAATTATGTACTCGATATCGCCATGGTCAGGAGCTAATAGATTTTTACAGGTTACCCCTATATTTTTTAAAGATAAATTTGTATATGAAATTTAGTTATTATAAAAATTACAATCAAAAATATAATTATAAATTAACACAAGAAAAACAGTTTTAAGTTAGTAATAGTTTGGCAAATATTAATCGAAGATATAGAAAGTTTGACAATAAATATTGTTGGTAAAAGATATTTTATTTAATTGTATTAGCTAATATTGACTAAATAGGCAAAATTTAACAATATTGAACAACTAAGTTGCTTTCATATGCACAAGGACAAGATATCTCGCCAAAAAATTTTTTCTTATAACTTTTAATAAATTCAATTTTGTGATTGATGTGCTGTAAAATAAAAACACTTATATTCAAATATTACTGACAATAATAGGTCCATTTAGAAGCAACTTAGAAAGATGATCCGTGCACAGGGAGGTTAATTTTCCGTCTTGAATTATACCGAAAAATGAATGAATTATTATATTTTCGCATATTATAGTCTGTTTTTATATAGAATTCCCATTCTAATGAAACTGAATTTTATTATAAAATTTATAAAATAAAGTGTGTATAACGTTTTTTATATTTACTAAAATTAGTAGTATTTTACCTTTACTGAAATTTTCACTAATGCAAATTTATTAACGTAAACTTAAAATGTAAAGTTTTCAAAGATATTGTAATATTTGTTATTATGAATTACCAATGCAAAATGGTGTTACTCCACTCCACTTTCCATCTGCTTTACAAAATCTTTGTGTATTCCCTCTAAGATTATAACTTTCGTTGCAATAATAATTTATTATATCACCGTACATATATGATCTACCTTCTATTCGGCCTCTTAAAAAGTATCCCGGAAATTGACAGTTGACTCCTAGATTTATATGAAACATACAAAACAATTACAAAATGTTAATAGTATAATAATTCTATTATGAGCATCTAAAATAGGTAGAAGAAACTGAGGCAAACTTAAATACGTTATTTGCTATGATTAGTTTTTAAAATTCCTGGGTAAAAATCATTTCGGCGTAATGAGGCATTGTCATGCATGGAGCATAATGCATGATCATGTCTTCGATCATGACTTAGATCTGACCGGGGATACTTTAACATAACTTGCAAATAATGCCATATTATGCATTATTTTTCAAGTAGGATTAAATAGTCATTTTAGAATACCAGAAAAATGTAAATTATTGTTCATTTAAAAAAGTCAATAACCATAAATCTACATTGAAAAACTTGCCTGTAAACTCTGTGAGTAAAAGATTATGAGACCTGAGACCTGAGCCCATTTATCCCCCAGTCACATGTTTTCAATTAAAGTTAACTCCTTCAAAATTACTTATTGGATTTTAATAAAATTTTATGTACATGTTGTACTTATAACCAAGGGTGTACATATATTTAATTTGGGATACAAAATGGTTCATTTTAATCAATTGAGGCAGTTAACTAGTAAAAATTTTCGTACAAAAGTTGTTTGGGTTGAAGTTGGCCATAAGTTGGAGACCTTGACCTCCATTTTCAAGGTGATTCGAAGGTCAACTTGTGTTTTTTCAACAAGAACCCCTATTTTTGACCTCGGATTCTGAAAATTCTACGCTCTTAGGGGTCCTTTAGAGGTAAAATCTCTGTTTGGTGCAGAAAAGCTGGTAAATCGTGGTGTTTCCAAAAATAACCCAATTAAAAAAACAAAAGTTGACCTTCCTATAACCTTGAAAATGGAAGTCAAGATCAAAGTCAATGTCACCAACTTATGGCCCCCTTCGACCGAAACAACTTTTAATTGGGTCATTTTTGAGAAATCCACGATTTAGCAGCTTTCCTGTGCCATACAGGGAATTGACCCATAAATGACCCCTATATTTAACTTTGGTCCCTAACGTGGATACATATCTGAACATAGAATTTCGTGCTCTTTCAGAATCCGAGGTAAACAATAGGGGTTTCTATTTAAAAAACAAAAGTAGACCTTCAAATCACCTTGAAAATGGAGGTCAAGGACAAGGCCAGGGTAGCCGACTTATAACCTCCTTCGACTCAAACAACTTTAGTCTGAAATTTTTTTTGTTATTTCCTTTTTTTACGAGATAAGTGCCTGGTTTGAATAAAATGGACCACCCTGTATATGTTAGGCTCAGTCGTGGAAAATGGTCATTGGCCGAAATAAACGACCAGTACCCGTGCTGGTCATTTTCGAGCGGTGTGGCATTTTCACAATTGCCAAAACCAGTTCTGGCATTCTTGAAACAACCAAATCGCGTTCTTGTGATATTACGCGTGTTCTGTCATAAAACATAAATTAATATTGCAAACTTTATGTATCATCATCAAAATTATATGTTGTTTATATTATTTATATTCGGCTCGTTTTCCAGATTACGTATTACGTACTACCTCGCGCCGATAGGTGTCGCCACAACGTTTAACCCAAAACTAAAAATACACATCTCCATTCGTGCACGCCGCCACCATCTTCATTATATTTAGTTGTGGGAAAAATTTCACATCGACGTTCTTGTTCTAATCAAACCTACGGGTTTTTAAAATAGGAAAAAGACGTCGAGAATCTGATGATGTCGAGAAATTACCCCAAGGTAAAGAAAATGCTGACCGCAGAGCCTAGAAAGCAGCGAGCGCGACGGCGCTCAAGAACTCGCTCGCGTTCATGACGCGGCGGCTACCTATATGTCATCTAGGAACCGGCGATAGCCAACATATATAGCCGTAGTACGAAATGACGCTCATCATTCTGTAGTCGTAATATGGCATGTAGGCGACGATCATCATCAAGGGACCACAACGCGTCAAACAGACGACGATCATCATCATGAAGTCGATTGTTTACCCCACGAACGCTGAAAGGGCCACTGCTGTATCGATCGAAACCACACGAGAGGTGAAGCAATATCGATTTTATTTTGGGCGGAGTGAGCATTCAGTATGAGGCACTGACAAATCTGACTCTTTATACTCATGCCCTTTTTAGACGGCACTGATTTCTATAGAGGTATAGCGGCCATCGGCTTGGATAACGCGTTAGGCAAAGTACCGAGCGAGAAACCAGAGAGCGCTCCAATGGATGGCCTGTAATGTAATAATATATCACGTGTTATTCGCCATTTATACGCGCAAATATTTAAATAAAATAATACGTATTTATTTAGAAATTATTAAAAAATATATAAGCATTCGATTCTCGGACAGACTCAGACATAAAATATTCAATTTTGCAAACTGTGTCTGAAAGGCAAAGAAAACACGCTCACTAAAAAACAAAGAACCTCTGTTCTACGCGATATTGGGGGATCCGCATATACAAAAAGTTGCAGCGAGCGGTGGGACTGACAGCTTGGCGGACGGCGAAGCAACCACCGACAGTGAGGTAGACATAGATGTCTTAAACATACTAGGTGATAATCCAATAGTAAATTGCTCAACGTATTTGATGCTTCATCCTAGCCTGCGTTCTAGATAGAATAATTACTTATGGGCCGGTCTAAAAAAAGAGGAGCTGGATATTAGGGTGGGTCCAAAAAGGAATTCGAAATGTACAACGCCTGACCCTTAAAAGGTGTCCGTTTCATAACAGAAATCACCTCGCGAAATCCTGTTTCTGTATCAACAGGTATGCCCAGTGACCGATTTGATGTAACTGTCCGAGCTACTGCTGTTATCGCTTCGTCTGTATTGTATGATGCAGGAATAATTGATCAGGATGATACGTCACAAGTTGTAGATAAAAGTAAAATCAGAAGAGTAGAATAGTCGATTGAGCCTAAATATACAGGTTTCACTGAATCATCTGAATCAGCTGAAATATTACGATTTTGAAGATTTTTATTGAATTATCATCCAAATTATGCAGAAATCCATGCATATTAGGGTGTCCGTTATTTCCAAGATAAAATCTATGTGTTAATAAAATAAATTTGGCACCTGAAAATAATTCTTTTTTCTAATTTGTATCCCTAAGCTCTTGCATTTCCCATTTAAATAACATGGGAAATCGACGTTTTTTGATAATATATAATTCTTTGATACATACGTCTACAAATTAACTCTGAAAACAAATAAAGAAACTTCTTTTTACATGTACGGTAGTGTAAAATTATTTTTCAGTCCTCTAGATTTAATGTTATACCCTTGTAAATGCTTGAATATTAGCTTACATTTTTCATGTAAAATAATCGTGCACCTACTTACTTACAGTTTCATATGAAAACTGAGATCAAGATCTTTACTTTGAGGGGTTTAAGAACTTACAAAGATGTCGTCAAAAGTTACACCCACTTTACGATGGGTAAAAGATTGTAGTGATACATTGAGCATTATTCGTTGTGACGTAAAAACGTGTATTTTTCTGGACTTCTAAAAATTCTCATGTTATTTAAGGTAACGTTATACAGATTTTTCATGAAAATCGATATTTTTGGTATTGCATTAAAATAATATTTAAAAAATAGAAAATCTACTTCTAACAATATTGTTTGTTTTTTAAAAATGATTTGTTTTTACAAAAGTAAATTATATTTACAATACGGTAAAAGTCAAATTCTGATTTTTTTAAATAAAATGTTCTTATCTTTTAATTCATATCTTTAATGTTCAAATTACTCCTTGCGTCACAGATGTTGATGAATTCATTTGAAACTTGGAGGATATATTCTTAAAGGTATTTCGATTTTATTAATTACAAAGACAGATTTATTAACCATTTTTAAACCTTTTTAAAACATCATTTTTAAACCTTTTTAAAACATATTTTTGATTTATACTTATAGTATTGGAAAATGTGGGCTAAAAAAATGTGGTCTCAAATTTTTCTTTATTATAGCTTTATAAACCCTCACGATTTTTCTTTAATTAGCTCGTGGAAGTTGTGGTCACAAGGAACATTTGCCAAAATGCTTCCCAGGTAGAAACGTTGACTAACTATTCGCCATATAATGCCTAATTTTATGGTGTGTGGTCAATTTATGGTCTATATTATGGTCAATAACCCAACTTATGGCCGACGGTTTATGGCCAAAAGGTGGTGTAATTTATAGAATTATTTATAAATAAAATTGAATGATCCTAAAATAATTCAATACGAATTAGATATTTAAAAGAGAACAATTAATTAAAAAATTATACTAGTATGTTGCACACCGCCTACATGCTGAAAATATTCAAACCTAATCTACAAATATTTTTTCTTATATTTCTTTTAAGATATGTACGGTAAATTTTAGTTTAACTTAATCGTCTGCATTAATAAATATATATTAATTAACAAATAAATACATAAATTGGAACAAATACTGCTTATTTATTTGCGTTGAATTTGTCGAACTGCTCTAGCTCAACGACTTAAGTAAAAATTTATTTAGTGGTTAAGTACCATTTACTTGATTCTATTGGGCACATTTTACTCAGCAATCCTGCTCAATTTTTTAAGCAAAATCTGCTAAACTGCTCACAACGCAAAACTTAGTTTTTCTTTATATGTTTCAAACAGATAAGAGTTTGCTCTCTCCCTAGACTCCAAGCTGTCAACACACCGTGAATGTATGCATGTCTGCATGTGTGTTGGGACACATAAGCATAAGAATAACATTGATTGGTATATATATATATATATATATACACATACATATATATATATATATATATATATATATATATATATATATATATATATATATATATATACCAATCAATGTTATTCTTATGTTTATGTTTATTGTATATACGATAAATAAGATGAATACAAACTTATTTCTCTTGTATCTGTATATTTCTGGTGTACCTATATATATATGTATATTTCTGGTGTACCTATATATATATGTATATTTCTGGTGTACCTATATGTATATATATATATATATATATATATATATATATATATATATATATATATATATATATATATACTAATCAATGTTATTCTTGCGTCTTATGTTCTTATATGCTTTTAGCGACCAAACAACCTATAAGCGCCCGACGCCGTTCGCGTGCGCATGGACTTATACTATACTATACTGAGTATCATGGGCACATATTTTACGTATAGAATCAGAGTTAAAATTTGTAGAATGTATGAATACTGCAACTTCGCTTATATATCTCCTCGCATTAGTAAGCTAAATTTTATATTGTAAATTCGTTTAAGCCAAAAAACATTGTGCGAAACTTTTATACATGTATTTGAGGTTATAGTACATTTATCTTTACTCATATTATGGTCAACTTATGGTGTAAATGTTGGCTACAAATTGACCACGGAAGTTGGTCAATAGATAGCGAACAGGCCATAAATGATGGTCAATTTTCTACCAGGGTTGATTTTGTCAAATAAAAACACTGTATCCTACTTAATTTTGAATAAAGTGGTTAAAAAAAATTAAAACTTTGTGAAAAAAATGTTTCTACTATACAAAGTTGTGAAAAAAATTTGGTCTACCAAAAATGAAAGGGAGAAAACTCGATACAACACATATAATATAGGAGTTACGGCGCCTTAGAATAATGCATAAAGTGAGATCTCATATAAATAGGTGGCCACATTACCTGTATGGCCACATTACCTACACCCACCTTATTATTTCACAGAATTCATACTAAAATACTTCGCCTTATTTTGCCTGAATAATATATTT
Source organism: Gastracanthus pulcherrimus (assembly GCA_949152435.1). Lineage (NCBI taxonomy): Eukaryota > Metazoa > Arthropoda > Insecta > Hymenoptera > Pteromalidae > Gastracanthus > Gastracanthus pulcherrimus. The sequence continues at coordinate 45,056,805 of OX424574.1, forward strand.
TTCAACACTTGCGTGAAAAAGGCTCGTTTTCATGCTGGCAAAACGAATGGAAAACTGGGCATTTCGAGCGTATTTGCCGGAGCGGGAGGTAATGTACATTCCCTCCCGCTGCAGCGGGTATATAAATATATATTACCTACCGCTCCTGAAAATGTCTGAAAATAATGCCAAAATTTTAATTCAAAATCTTGAGAAGAATTCAAAATCTTGAGAAGAATTCAAAATCTTGAAAAGAATTCAAAATATTGAGAAGAATTCATAATCTTGAGAAGAATTCAAAATCTTGAAAAGAATTCAAAATCTTGAGAAGAATTCAAAATCTTGAAAAGAATTAAAAATCTTGAAAAGAATTCAAAATCTTGAGAAGAATGCAAAATCTTGAAAAGAATTCAAAATCTTGAAAAGAATTCAAAATCTTGCAAAGAATTCAAAATTTTGATAAAAATGATTCTTTTTATTCGTAGGTCTGGTGGACGACTCGAAATGCCCATTTTCCAAATAAACAATTATTAAAAAGTAAAATTGTTTTATTAAGCCTCAGCTCCTGTACTAATTTATTTATTTTAGAAGTATAATAAAATCATTTTATGAGTTGCTCTTAATTTCTAATGTTAAAATGGAAAAATAAAGATTAATATCTAATAAAATTATAAAGAAAACTTACTCATACAGTTTGGTATTTGAAAACCTTCCCAATGTCCGTGCTTTAAACATTTTCTTTTTAAACTTTTTAAGTATTTATAATCTTGGCGAATTTCATATCCAGTTTCACAAGAATATATAACTTCTAATCCATCTTTAGTAATATTTACGTAACCTTTAAATGGTGCCACGGGTAATGGGCAGCCTTGACAAAACGTACTATCTATAATCTGTTTTTGTAACAAAAATGTTATGTTAAACTTAACATCAAAACACAATATATTACAATGAAATTAAATAATATTTATAAGTAAATTTATCAATAAATCAGAAATGATAAATTATAATATTTACTTATTTGCAATAATTTCCTAGTCAAATTAATTGTTCATCTAACTGATTGACTAGTTTATGTGGAAACTCAATCACGATTTAATATTACGATGAGTACTATTGAACTTAATGGGGAGTTATTTTCGAAATAAATACATACCTAAAATAAATCTATGACTGCAAATTATTTCTATCATAAGTTATGCTATATTTTATTGTTTTCATGTGTAATTCTTTGCAAAATATTATGCATATAGGTCATTTCAAAACATTTTTTAAACAACCATCTGGGGGAGAGGGGGGTCTAGGAGGTTGAGTGCTTATTTTCATAGGTACTTTCATATAAAGATCGGCTGCAAATTTGGTAAATTTCTTACGTACAACTTTGACGAAATCTGTTGTAATTACTCATATATATACACATATATGGGTCCTGTACTTTTTATAAAATAGGGCCAGGGGAGGGGATCGCGTATATGGGCCACCAATTTTTTATATGAAAGTAGGTACCAAAAGAATATTAAAATAAATCTTCAGCCCCAAAGTCCCCCGTACTACCAGAGTATTTGAAACTTTCGAAAATGACCAAAAAATAGAGCTTCTATTATTGTCATTTTTAATGTACCAAAATAGGGTTTCTTCGTCTTTTTACCAACTTTAAGAAGAAAATTATTCGACCCCCATAATTGCTCAATTTGCAACCTGTACGGAGCTGAATGTAAACTGTTTGATAGTTTGCCATTTTACGTAATCAGGACGGATTTAGGGACACCACGTCTTAAATTTTCATTTTGAAAAGACATTTCCTTCCATTTTTGGTACGTTCAAAACCATTTCGTATAACCAAAGTTACAGCTTCCGGAAGATAGGTACTTTATCGGTAGTCGTCAAGTTGGTACCCTTGTAACTTTGTTCTATTATAACCTGTTGAACTCTAACTTTCAGGAAACATAATTCAAACATTCTACAAAACAACGCACTCGGTTTCATTTGTATATTTGAGATCTAGTAGGTCTACGAATTTTTCTTCTAGTTTGCTTTTTCAACCTAAAGTAAACGCCATACTATTAAACACTGACGTAATTTACGTGCGGTATTATACATTACGAATAATCTTATGTCTGTTCAATAGAAATCTAACATTAAGACCTTCAATTTGAGTGGTCAGAGCATTCTTGAGGATATTTTGATGAAAAGTTAAGCTCAATTGAAAATTACGAAAAAATTTAGGTGACAAAATGGGAGACCGCAAGATATACCAACGACTTGCGTTCCTAAATTGCTGGCATCTTTGGCTGGACCGAAACAGTTTTAAACGTACCAAAATAGGAATGAAAGGTCTTTATAAGACGAAAAATTTGAGAGGTGGTAGACCTAAATCCGTTTTGATTGCGTAAAATGGCATACGATCATATATAACCTAAAAAACATAAAATTTTGGGTTTACATTCAGCTCCGTAGAGGTTGCCAATTGAGCAATTATGGGGTCTAATAATTTTTTTCTTAAAGTTGGTAAAACCACAAAGAAATCCTGTTTTGGTACACTTAATATGGTAATAATAGCAGGTCTGTAGAATTTAAAAAAATGTCTTTTTTGAAAGTTTAAAATACTCTGGTAGGCAATAGGGGGGACCTTAGGGGCTGAAAATTTTTCTTTTTAATACATACACGATTTTCGCGGTTTTTGAACCTAAAAAGCTACCCTAAAGTGCTTGTATTTTGACCGGCTGGAAAAAAAACAGCGGGAAAAGGTATCATTTTTTGGCCGCTGTTGATTTGTTTACTTATTTGTGCTTTTCGATTCTTTTACGCAAAAAATCATACATGTGTCACAAAAAATATGGTATTCACAAAGGGCGTAAAGTGGGCTTTTTAACCTCGTGTATTTGCAGTACTCGTCTTCGGCTCATACTGCAAGCTCCACACTTGGTCTAAAAAAATCCCACTTTACGCCCTTGGTACACAATATACTGTTTTATGCTTCTTTTGATACCTACTTTCACATTAAAAAATCGGTGGCCAATGTGGCCGACCCCCCTCTCAAAACCCCCGACCCCGTCTTGTAAAAAAGTACAGGAATGATCCATATATATATATATATATATATATATATATATATATATATATATATATATATATAGTGCGACTTATTTACTTATTATACATATCGAAAACTAAAGGATATAATTGAATGACATTTTTACTGAATATTAGTTCCATATGTAACTATAATTCTTCGAATTTTCAAGTTATAAGGTTAATTACTTCTTGAAAGAAAAAAACCGCTGCCAATTAATTGGCACTTAGATTCCTCAAACCTTATAAATTTTTCCAATATGAAATTATGTATTTTGCTTTCTCAGTAGGAAAGCTTTGCGAGGATGAATATTTTTTTATCAGATATTTTGATGAATGCTTATGTTCTTAAGATTCTTGAGTCAGAAAAACATGTTTATAAAAAATGTATGTCTGTATGTCTGTATGCATATATGTATGCGCGTATGTGAAAAAAAAATTGCGTAACGATAACTTTTCCAGTGAAGCATGTTATGAGCTGAAATTTTGCAGATGTATGGGGTATTGCTCAACTGAAAACTGATTAGATTTTGGAGCTTATTGGATAATAAAAAGTACACTATTAAGAAAAATAGTAACTTTAAAAAATGTTCAAAAATTTAAAAGAAAAATTTATTATTTTTATACGATAAATATATTGAAAATATATGTTTTCATAAAGTGCGCGTAATTTCCTTCCAATTGATATATCTAGCAATAATTTTAAAGTTTTTTTTTAAAGAAAAAAATAAGAATTTTACAAAATTTGTAACAATCAAGAAAATTCTTTTTGTCTCTTTATTCATCAAACATATTGAAAATATTTAAGTTTTCTTAAAATAGACATCATTTTCTTCCAATTTATATACCTAGCAATTACCTGAACGCTATTTTAGTGGAAGAAATAACATTGAATTTTGAATACATATTTTTAATATTTTATTTATTTTAATAAATTATTAATTTTAAAAATTATTTTAATTTTAATATACTGTTAAAGATTTATAATGAACAATATTAAACAAAACATATCTGTAAGAAATGTTCGTGTAGAAATATGATGAAAATTATTTTAATTAAGTTTTAAGATTATCTCAGACTGGCAATACTTAAACGCGTATGACTAATGAGCTAACTTTAGCTTTACTTTATTTAATGCGAATTTCCATTATTAAATTCTCAAACTTATCTCTCTTTTAGAAAGCATTCTGCTAAAGCAACTATCAGCGGTTTTCAATAAATTCAAGCAGGAAAAATTCTCAAAAATACTTTACTATCAATAATGAACCATTTTCTAACTCAATTATGCATTTTTGGAAATCATGCAACATCCTAATTGTATCCTTTAATTTTCGAGTTATAGAGGTTTAAAGTAAATTCTTAATCACACAGTATAACAAATGAATAACGGAAATTATGGTATCAAGATAATGGATTTTATGAGTACTTTAATGTGTAAAAAATTCGCTTCTCAAAGTACATTACTTTATTAAGGAAGTAAATACAAATTTGAATTGTCAAGTTTCGTAAAATAGCTGGAAACCCAAAATGATCAGATGACCATATTCGCTGAAGTTTTCAAACCCCTCCTAAATATTGATACCAAACATCTATGCAAAGTTTTGTTAGGTTTTTATATCATGGAATATTCAAGCGGGGATGAGCGACATACACACTCACACACATACGCACACACACGCGCGTACACACCCACACACACTCGTTGCGAGCTCACGCGCGCGCAGGTGGCGCCCCAGAATTCGCGGCTGGGTAGGGAAGGTGGGTCAGATAGGAGAGGTGACCCAGAACCCCGTGGGGATTCCAGGCCAGGCGACCGCTAGATTACCTACTATGGTATATGACAATATCCATTTAAAGGTAAAAGTAGTATATAGTATAGTTAATAAACGTGTAATAAGATGGTTTGTTTATGAATTTCTTACCTCAACGTTGCCTCGAACATGCTCTTGCAATTGCGCCCATGCTATCAATGATCCATGGTATTTCTCGCATGTTTTGCTCAATTTATTTATATAATCTGAATCACTTGTAGTATCCCAAATATCTAATAAATATAGTTTACCAAGAAACGATTCAGACTCTGAAAACCCCCCACCAACTTCGTCTTGTTCTTGTCCAAAAACAAACGTTCCTCCAGCTAATGAACAGAAAAAAATTACTATGCAAAAAGTGATACTATTTATTGAGTATGAGTTTGTATGCTCAGAACTTTTAATATGAGGAATAAATAAAAAGAATTGAATAAAATTTGTCAAAATACCATGAATTTCCGTATCTTTTGCCAAAAGCGTTCCATTATCCGCAAGAATGCCGTCGACGTAAAATTGCCAGGAACCCAATTTATTCTCCCAAGTGACGCAAATGAAATGCCAATAGCCGTCGTTCATTCGGGCATCGGTAATAACCTTCTCCCCGTTCACGTACAGGACAAATCTGTGTACACAACCAATTCGTTTATCTCAACTACCGTACGACTGAAGTTTAAGTGAAAATAATAAAAACAAGACTATATTCTCTTACTAATAATGTATAGTATATATGAGATTCTTACGAAACTTTTAGTTTTTATGTCCACACTTCTTACTAATATTTTATAACTATTTAAATTAAACAATACAACGTATCGCTTTTTGAACATTGATTTTCTATTTTATTGATAAAAATCTTATTATAATTACTATAACTTGTATTTAAAATTTCATGCAGTTGACTTTTAAGGACAGTCAAATGATTTCTTTTCTTTTATTCACCTTTCTAGACAGAACTGATTGGAGAATGTTAAGTACACTACTTCTTAAATAAAATTATTAGTATTGAAAAATTTATAAAATAGAAGATAATTATTTTTAGCATAATTTACTAAAAATATATGAAATAATTATTTTAAAACCATTTTCAAGAAAGAAACGTAATTTTGAATATCGCTTTTATTTTCTATAAAATGTTTCTATATTAGCGAATATAGAATAATACTTTTAGAACTCGGTACAAGTAATATATAAAAAGTATACATTTTGCCTAAAATGCATGTGATTTCATATGATCATGTATTTTACGATTGATCGAAGTAATCTTTATAAAAGAAACGCGCTATTGAACAATAAATCTACTTTTTTCAAAAAGTAATCGTACTCGATGTGTTCGATGGGTGTCTTTTATGACTCCAGCGATTTTTCGATTGTGCGTTTCTCTAAAATAAAAAGGGATAGGACCTGCTCTCCATTTCTAAAAATACTTAATTGGAGTTTGTCGAATGAGCCTTTGTAAGGTAGATACAAAGTATTGATTCTACATATATGTTTAGATGATTTTTAACATTGTGAGCAATCCTAATATTTTTTGGCTCTATCTTAGCTTTTATAAAGACACATTGGATAAAAATATGGGTACCACGAACTTCATTTTTATATTCCAAAAAATCGATCCCCAAAGTTTCATAAGAACCCGAGACCTGAATTCCGTACATTCTCTCCTTATTAGTAACAGTCAAAAAGTTGACCAACTGTTGTTCCCACTGTTTTACACAAAATTAAAATGATATATCGGCCTAACTTAAAATCAAATATATTAAGTTCAATATCATGAACATTTCTGCAAAATTTTAATGTTATTAATTCTTTCGATTTAAAATTATAAATGAAAAACACCATAAAATATTACGTGTGTCTGCTGTCCCCAACCCTATTTTCTTTCTCTGATATAATTTAAAACTAGCTACATCACTCGCTGGCTATTTCTCGCTCTTATAAGTTAAAATTAAAATAGCAGAATAATGATAAAATCTTTGTATGCAATACTATTATTGGGATATTATTAGTATACTAAAATATAAATAGTATCTATTGATAACAAATTATCTAATAATATTCAATACAGTGCGCGAAGCGAGTCTTTGGCTAAAGATGTTAAACTTAGAATCATGCTTAAATATTAATTTTATTATTTTTGTTTGAAAATAAAATGACTATTTATTAAGATAATTCATGAATGTTGATGTATGAATTTATATATTTGTTTTATAGTTTAACATTTAGTTGACCATCAAATGAACTATCAATGATTATACATATATCATAATTTTAAGTTGCAACATTTTTAAATATTTTAGTTTAAGGGACCTATATTTTTTATAATTATAAATCATGATACTACAACACGAACTTGAAATTAATTATTACATTTTAAACTTTTAATTTAAAATTAGTTGTTAAAAATAAATTAAAACAAAAATAAATAAAATAAATTAATAAAATAAAATATAAAAATAATAATAATTTTTTAATTATATAAAATATGTGTTTATGGACTGCGATAGTGATTGTCATATTTTTAAAACTCTTGATTAAAGAGCGCTTTATTATAGAATCATAATAGAGAAGAAAAAGTATGTAATTTATATTTTCAAAAGACCACGTCACCGGTCTCTTTAATGTTAACTAAGACTGGAGATTATGCATTAAAATTAAAGGATATTAAATAAAAAAAAGATAATAAATCTGTAATTGAATCTCAGAAGCAATCTAAGACATTATAAAAAAGAGTATTTCACTGCATATTGATTAATATTTGATTTAATTTGTTTATCTTTCTTATATAAATAAGTGATTATTCAATAACCTTTGTGTTTGCAAAATGAAAGCAAAAAATATCGACAATGTATGATATACGTCGATTTGCACTTCATCAGCATTATTGCTCTTTAGGCTAAATATCAATATCTTTATTATAAAGGAGTCGCATTGTTTATCATGAAAAGTATTCAAAACGGTATTTTGGTTACAAATAACAACCGAATTTGATGATATTTGAACCAGTCAATGGTGGTTCCTTTTCTAAAAAACTTATTTTTCTTCGAGTAATTATTTGAAATAGAAGTCAATACACAGATTCCAGTAAAAATTTCAATTCTTTAATAAAATCGACTTACTATACCCTTTGATTTTATATAAACATTATATGATTTTCAAAAGATTCCGTTATTATTTGGATTCGAAAAACGCGCTTTATAAGTACCTTTCACTTCCCCGTAAGTGTATACGTTCTAGCAACCCTGTAAAATATAGAGTGAAATTTTGTAGATTTATTTATATATATTTGTATTACGATTGCTATTGATTAGTTATATTTATTATTATCATTATTATCTTTAATTCAAGAAATAAAATACATTTTACATCTATTTTATGTCTTTAATTCACGTTGAATCTCTCCGATTTTCAAAAATACTCAGATATACGAAATAATAAATCGACATAAAAAGCATATTAAAAATTTAATATATGTTTAATATTAATTTTCATGATTTATTTTAATTATTATTACCTCCGAAGCAAGAAATAAAATACTTTTTACATTTATTTTATGTCTTTAATTAACGTTAAATATTTCCGATTTTCATAAAACCCAGATATATAAAATGATAAATCAGCATGAAAAGCATATTTAAAACATAATATTATGTTTATTATTAATTAATATGATTGATTATTAACATTATTATCTGTAGTGCAAGAAATTAAATATTTTAAATTTTTTTAAATAGAAATTATTTTTGATTTTCGTACTTTTCTACCTATATTATGAAATGCTTAAACTACGTAAAAGAATGTACTAAAAATATAAAATCTACGCTAACTAAATATTCTCTTTTATGTAGAAAAATAATGATCACAAAAAGAAACAAAATGAAACACAAAAAACTGTAAAGTAATTTAACCTCGTTTAAATAATAAAGAAATACTTAAGAATAACGAGAAGGTGACCAAAATTTGTCCGATTATTAAAGATAGAGATGAGGAAGAGGTAGTAAACTACAGGGGGGTTTTGCTTCTGGACACGAGGTATAAAATATTAACTAACATTAAGACAGCTAGAATTAGAGAATGGTTAGAAAATAGTAACAGATTAAAGGGACAGGCCTGGGTTAAACCTAAAAAAATACTTTTTTTCTACAAATCCAGAAAACTTTTTATGTTTAAAAGCAAGGAACTTTGATCCTCACAAGATTCAAGGTGACATGGTGAACGAAATTTCTTTTGTCGACGGTTATTCGATTCCTTTTGACATGTATTATAAAAAGAGCGGACCACTTTTTCGTTAAATTTTTTTGGAAATCCAATCAATTTTTTAAAAAATATTAACATTTTTTTTTAATTGATTGCATCTCCGAAAAAAAATAATAAAAAAATTTGAACGAAAAAGTGCTCCGCTCTTTTTGTAATACATGTCAAAAGGAATCAAATAACCGTCAAAACAAAATTTTTTGTTAATCGTGTCACCCCGAATCGTGTGAGGATCAAAGTTCCTTTAATACATATGGTATTGAAAACAGTGAATTATTGTGACGTGTTGAGTCAAGATTCTGAGGTTTTACAACGGTAAAATTTAAAACAATATTATGCTTTGATAGCATACAATTTCTCAGAATGATTGCTCTTAAACATAAAAAGTTTTCTAGTCTCGTAAAAAAAGTCTTTTTTGGGTTTAACCCAGGCCTGCTACCTTAAGGGGTAACACCACTCTAGAGCCACGAACAAAGGCCTATCTTTGATAATTTTTTTGAGGATATGGGTAAAGGGATTGGGTTTCTTTTTCAGGGTTTAATTAAACACATATTGAAATATAAAAAAAAATTTTATTTAATTTTCAAAACAAACTGGCGGTGTCAGATCCATTTCCTAAAAATGTCCTTATTTTATACCTCCACGAGCGAAATTGTAACTCCGAAAGTACGAGAGCTAGGTCAAAGAAATACATTTTTTCTTAAAGTATATGTTATTGGCTATAGAAGTATATAGGGTTTTTCTTTAAATCAATTTTTTAAAAAATTATATAAATTTAAAAATATTTTAAAAGTTTCTAAACTTGGTTTTTTTAACGCGTAGCGTTCAGTATATTCAGTAGAGCGATTCAGTAGCTGAGCGCGGTTTGAAATGCTCCGTGTTTTAGCATTGGAGGTATCCCCCCGTTCGGACTTCTTTTCACTGTATTGAGGGTTTTTATCACTCATTTTGTTTAGTGTACGATTATTATTGATAATTCACAAAAAACAACTTTATTTTGATGATTATTTATATAAAAAATAAAAAGATCAACGGCAAAAACAAATCGGAGCGTCTGACTCGGCGTCACTTCGCAGCTGTACTGATTCACACATACACGTATATTATAGTGTACATATAATATATGTATATGTATATTATAGTATCAGCGCACCCTGGTGATCACGAAAGGTAACTTAATGATCTTTTACATTGTAAGTATGGCAGGTATTTAATATTTCAACAGGTAAAAGCAAAAAGTCGGACCGGTACCGCATATGCTCTAACGCACACTCCGAGGCGCGGCGGCAAAATTAAAAATTGAAGCTGTTACAATTTTTTTTACCATAGGACTAATTGGATATTGTTTTTATGACCCTAAAGATTGCTTAAGCTAAAGAAAAACGATTTTTTTTAATCCTAGAGTGGTGTTACCCCTTAAAAGAGGGCCAAACGGGTTTTAGGGGAGAAAGCGGTACTGGGAATCTTATATTTACGTTAAATTGCAAAATAAGGAATAAAATTAAAAATAAAAGCGGTAAAATATTTGCGGCTCTTATAGATATCAAAGCAACCTTTGACTCGGTGAATAGAAAAATATTATTTGAAAAAATTGAAAAGATGGGGATTAAAGGAAAAATGTTGGAAATGATAAAGGGAATATATAGGGAAACAAGGAATGAGGTAATAACGGGAGAGGGAATATCGGATAGTTTTAAAACAAAGAAAGGAGTTAGGCAAAGATGCCCACTGAGCGCTCCCTTGATTAATATTTACATCGAAGATCTAGACGAACAATGGGAAAGGAAAATAGAGGGAGGAACGGTTATAAGAGGGACAAAGATTTTCTGTTTAAAATTCGCGGATGACGCGGCCGCACTATAAAGTATGTTAGATGATCTAGGAAATTACTGTAGGAAAAACGAGATAATTCTAAATAAAAAAAAATGGAGGGAGAAATGGCAAAAAAGATAAATGGTTTTATAAGGGATAGAAACTGAAGGTGGTGAATTCTTACAAATACTTGGGGTACTGATCAACGCAAGCAAATTCATATTGGTTATATATAAATAAGTTAGCAAGAAAGGTGCATAAGCACAGTGAGGCTAAACCTCATTTAAATGACACTGATCGCTATTCTGGAGGAATTCCTTATATGTCAATTTAGTCCGTTTTGCTCGGTCTTCGTCGTCTGCTTCTACTGTGAAATAACGAGTTCGTAGTGAGCTATTACTTAAGTTGAACTAGGTAATAGGTACTAAACTGACCTGTCCATCTCGTCAATATTCCACCAGTACATAGGTATTTAAAATGATAAAAACGTATATATTTGTTTATTGAATTGCTAAAAATATATTTTGGAGCATGCCGTACTGTGATATGAAGCTTACCACAAAGATGAACGCAATTCAAAGATTTGCGAACATAATTTTAACATTAGTCAAGTAGGTAAAGGAAACTTTATTTTTATTCCTTTATTTATCTTTTATTCCAATTTCGGACGAAAAATGGGGTTTTAGCGATTAAAAAAAGGACTAAGCGGATCTTTCTTTTTCCTCTTGTTTCTGGTTCTATATTGCCTATAAAATAGTAATGTGAAACTTTTTTCAGAGCAGTGATCAGTGTCATTTAAATGTGGTTCAGCCTCACTGCGTAAAGTGATCAATATGGGGTTTATGGAAAAGGGCAAGGATTGGAAATCTAAATAGGAGACTATATTTATTAGAGCCAATAGTGAGATCAAGCTGCTTATATGCGGTAGAGATATGGGGATGCAGTAGGCCAGAAACATTAGAAAAAGTACAGAATTGATATATTAAGATGACGATGGGATTGAATCAGAACACACCAGGTTATTTGTGGAGGATGGAGGCAGGGGAAAATAGTATAGAGATAACGAGTAGGAATAGAGCAATCAAATATATGATAAATATACTAGAAATGGGGCAAGGAAGGCTAAATATATGTTTAAGAGAGGAGATAAGAGGGATATTGAATGGTAACCCATAGAAGTGGGGGAGAGAACTGAAGAAAGCGATGGATGAAGTAGGAGATGGGGAGATAATAAGAATAATAGGGGAGGATGTGGTATTGCCGGTCACCTAAGCAAACGTGCTTGTTATTTCCACTTTCAAATTGTTTCTTTTAACTTTAAATAATTATTATGTTAGTTCAAACCATTGACTATAAATATTTCTTATTGGTTTAATATAAAAATGTAAGATATCGAAGTTATAAGTCGAAATAAAAAAAAGCATTTTGACCGAATTTACTCCACATCAAAGGGTAATACCGGTCAGCCTTGGTACAATTCCGATTACTATTAGAAAGTTACTTTTATAGTTGAAAAATTTCTTTAAATCAATTATATGAACTTTCATATGATCTGTTGCATTATTATTCGTACTTACATAGTGAAACATATAATAACATAACCACTGTTCAATCAAAAACACTTAAGCAAAGGTACCCTACCTGAGAGCGCAGCGAAACGTTTTCTTAGCCTCACTTTCGGGAGCGTCATATAAATAACATTGTGACCGAGATTACCCCCATTCTGCTTAGTAATTTAAATTGAAATGACAAAAAAGTAATAGGTTTATACTCTTTTTTCTTCACTACTTCGTATTCTTAGATTGTTCAAATTAATAAAGATGCAAAAAATAACTGCATAAAGCAACAAATAAGATGCATAAAAGCTTATTTTATAGACCAGATTTCTTATAAGAAATGTAGGCCTACATTTTGATTGTGTATAATTCCTTAATAAAACTGAATAGAAGGTTGTTTGGATATTTGATTAATTGCATTGTATGTTGCGTTTAATATACTATTTGAATTATTACCTAAAAATATTTAGATCATTGAAAATAAGGGTGACCGGAATTAGCCAGTGGCCGGCATTACCCTGTTCTCCCCTATATGAATGTAAGAGTAAGAATGAAATAAGTGAAATAAAAAATAGGCTAGAAAGAGGGATTAAAATTAAGGTAGATCAAAAAATACAGGGGGATTGGGCTACAATAGATAAATCTAATTACTGTACAAATTATAGGGATTAGAAAATAGATATAGGAAAAGAGAAATATTGGGAAAATGGAGAGGTAAGTGGGCTTAGTATAAAGAAACAATGGGCAAGGATAAGATGCGGAAACATTGGAAGAGGAAGGGATAAGGGTTTGAGGCAAACTGAATGTAGAATATGCAGGGAAAAAGATCAGAGCTTAGAGCACACATAGATATGTGAGGAGGCTAGTAGGGTAATATACATAAAGAATGGGCTATGGAAGTAGATGATAGAAAACTACGCGGTGAGGAAACGGAAGTGTTAGAAAGATTGAAAGAAATTTTGAACGGAGAGCCTATTGAGGGTCTATGCTAATATGTTCGTGAATTCGAAAAAGTTGCTAGGGTAAGAACTGAATCTCAGGAAGAAATGGGAAGTATCAAAAAGAATTAGGGTATTCGATAAAAAGTGTAAAAATTGTAGAAGAAGCGAAAGAAAGTATATGAGTGAAAATTCCTGAAGTTTGCACGCCATTTTTCGTGAAGTCATGAAAATTAAAAAACGGCGCCCAGCCGTCAAGTATACATCAATACAACAATATCCCATCCCATAGTTTTTAGAAAATTCAATTGTTTATTATATATTTTTGAAATTGAATATTTTATGGATTTTTTTTGAATATTTTTTTACGTCCAAACTACGAGCTGACAAAATTAAAAAAAAATAGACGCATAACTCACAATAAATAAACTTTAATACGAAATAAAAAAATATGAAAAAAGTTTATTTAAGTCATTTTTTAATAACTCTTTTATAAACAAATGCAATTTTAACTCAGTGCTACGTCTAAAATTAACGCACGAGTCGGCGCACGTCGCATTCCGTTCCCTGTGCAGGAATTTGACTTTATCTTCTACCGCGTTATCGAGCTTGTTTGTTAAACAGTCGATGTAAGTGAGCAAATATTTCACATATTAGGAGATTGAGTTGTCAGTTCTTTTTGATATGGGTGATAAAATAAACTGAAACTTCAATATGAAAAGTGAACTGTTTTATTACATAAACTCATAAACCAGCTATAATTCAAACGAATAACGTTTCATTCATGTTACCGATACTCCCATATACTAAGTATACAATATTATTTTTGAATCTTTCCTCATTTTTACTATAAAATTTCTCAACTCCACTCATCGGTGATCAGATACAAATTTGTTCGCATACTTTTATGTTTCTTTTTTTTTCTGCAGTGGGTTGCAGCAGCTATACACTGGTCGACTCATCCTGCAAACATACCGTAGTATTTATACTGTGCACAATGAGATTACAAAAACACGTTGCGAACGAAAACTAACCCCAAAATACTGAACAAAATACGAGAGAATGTAATAAACAAGATCGGCAGTGCATTGTCAATGCCCTCTGCAGTTCACGTGAGCCCGCGCGAGTCGCCGCCGCCTCCGAGTGGCCGTGCGGCCGTGCGACGCGCAAGGAAAATTTGTTTCTTTAGCACTTACCGGTGAGATCATAAAACAGTTCTTGCATTTTCGTGTTGCTAAGTATATTTACTACATACCTGATAAAAAAAAATAATTTTTATATTTTAGACGTAGCACTGGGTTAAAATTGCATTTATTTATAAAAAAGTTATTAAAGTTTAATTAAATTTAAATTAAAGTTTATTTATTGTGAGTTATGCGTCTATTTATTTCAAATTTTATCAGCTCGTAGTTTGGGCGTAAAAAAATTTTCAAAAAAAAATCCATAAAATATTCAATTTAAAAAATATATAACAAACAATTGATTTTTCTAAAAACTATGGGGTGAGATATTGTTGTATTGATGTATACTTGACGACTGGGCGACGTTTTTTAAGTTTAATGACTTCACGAAAAATGGCGTGCACACTTCAGGAATTTTCACTCATATGTAAATAGTAGAGTTTAAGTAAATATAAAGAGTTGTAAAAATGCGACAAAAAGTGTAAAAGTACGATACGAATTAAAATAAAGGAATAGTGATATTAGTAATATTATATAATGGACTGTAAGGAAAGAAGAAAAAGACTGTAAGATGGGAGATTGTAAACAGATGTAAAATCTATACAGGAAATAAAAAATTATTATTATATTTAAGAATAACGGGAGTAAAATCATCAGAAACCACAATCAGACAACATAAAAAACGTATTAAAAACATTAAAATATGCTACAAGAACATTTTTGATCTTGTAAGAAAAAAATGACGACAAAAAAGAAAAAAAAACAAAAAACAATAAAAAAATGTACTCACGCCGAAATAATAAAAAAATACTAAATTACAAACCACAATTAGACATCGGAAAATACAATTAGAAAAATACAAAATGTATTAGAACCACAGAATATGCTAAAAGAATATTCTTTTGTGCAGGAAAATGGGAGAAATACATCAGAAACTACAATATAGAGAGACAATAGAGTTTAAAACCATAAAAACGTAATAAATATGTTAGTGACACCCGTCTTTTTTAAATAAAATAATACAACATTATAAAAAAAAATAAATTGCAACACAAAAACGATTCAAAATTACGGATGCGCTGAAAAATTTATGAGAAACTGAATTTCATGATTATTTGGAATATTAATATAAAGTACATATTATTATGATATGTTTCAAGAGTAAAAAAAGTACACTGTTGAAAATCAATTCCGTATTTTACACAAATCTTGTGTAATTCATTTACACTAATATTTGTGTAAAAAAATTAGGTTGAAAACTACTTTTAAATTTACACAAAAATTACACAAATATATTACACAAATTTTGTGCAATTTCAAACAATTTTCACAAAAAGTGTGTAATGTCGAGTATCTTATTGTAAAACGATCATAACTTATTTATAATTTCCTTTTCATAATTAATTTTTTTCATTAAATGTTTGTTGCCTTAAATAAAGTAAAAAATTACTTATCTTATATATATATATATATATATATATATATATATATATATATATATATATATATATATATATACAAAATATATATCTGGACTTAACTACTATTGATTTCTAAAATAAAAAACAATAAAATGTAATAAACAATTAAAATATAATAATAATAGATAACCTGCATGTGAGTAACGTAGCAATTCTTTATTTGTCAATCAAGTATAAAAAACCTAGAAGTGAATTTCTCACCAAGCTATACATTAGCAATGGGCCCAAGTATGCGATAAATTTTTTAATTTATGCAAATGATTCTAACCTTACTTTTGATTTTACATGATATTTTGCGAGAAGATTATGACAAATTCATTCAATAAATACTGTTTTCGATAATTTTAATGAATATTTAAGATAATAATTCATTCACAGGCATACGTATTTTGTATAATATAAAAAATGTGTCTCTACTTAGGTATTTTTGTAAATTTGGAAATGGATGGATGGATGAGCAGTTTATTTCTTGACCAGCAAAAAAATATGAAATGACAGGTTTGGCGCTGTAATAGTCAATTATAATAGGAGCCACGAGGCACCTTAGGGGCTAAAAGACGTGAAAAAGGCATTTTTGATATATATTCATATAAAAAATTTTCCACCATTTACAGGTACCCCTTGCGCAGCATTTTTTAAAATTTGTCTAGAATTACCCATATATAAATCGAAAATACATATAAATTTTTTGTACTTCTAATGTACATTAAGACATATGAAAAGATTCTATTAATTTAAATAAATACTTCTGTTTTGCGACCTCATTTTTATCATTTATACGCAATTTCTCCCATAATCCGCTATGGGAAAGCGATATTTATAAATAATTGAAAATATAAATCTTGAACCATAGACAGAGAAAGAGAATCGCAAATGAGATCCGCAAATAATTATAATTTTAAAGATTAACTTTAGATAGTTGAGGAAAGCGAGTTTTAGAATCAATGAATCTAAAAAATTTCATACAAAGCTTCATATAAGCTTAAACTTCAAAGTGGTAGGGAAAACCAAATATTATAAATACTTAGAACTAAATTATTTACATCTTAGACAGGTAATTAATTAAAACTTTAAAGCTTAAGCCATTGGAATTGCCAAACAGGAAAAAATTAAAACAACACACTTAAACGTTAGACCATATAATAGAATTATAAATCGCGTTAATAAGTATACGCTACTTTCTAAAAACCTATTTAATGGTGTGGAGGAAACATTAAATCGGTTTTTAATTGTATTGTAACACTATTTACGTACTATAATTGTTATAATTGATAATAATCGATACTATTTTGATGTAGTATGTAAATTAAATATAATGAAATAATGGGGGTTGGCAAGCGGAGTGAGCAGGAGGGATATATAAGGTAAAAGCACCAGTACCTGGACAAATCAAAAATTGGGACCTATAGTGGGACACGGACGAAAAATGACTGTTTTCATAAAAAATACAGTCATAAATCGTTATAGTAAAATTTTGTATCTATTGTGTAGAGTATCAACTATTCAAATAAACATGAATTATTCCAACTCTGCGGCAGAAATTATATTCAAACCTTTTACTAAAAATGTGTTCTGAGCAGGATCCTAGAGTAACGATGGGCGCTACTGAATCGTGCAGATTTGACTTAATCCTGAGGATTGAGTTTTGCATTCAAAAGAAATATTTTAGTCTACCAGATCAAGTTAATGTTTTTATCAATAGATGACACGCTCACGAATACGATTAAAGTTGTATTTAGTGAAAACAATAATTATTTTCTGTACAATTAGGTGTCCTAGTTCTGGTTCCATAGTTTTGCGAGGGAGCAGTAGTGGGACACTCAAAATATACAAATTATAATTAGATTCAGTGACTGAAAACTACTTTAGAGCTTACTAAACAAGATACTCGTATTAAATAACAATCAGTAATGTCAACTGGAATGAATTTCGGAAATAGTGGATTTTGGAAATCTATAACTTTTGCTTGGGAGGTGTAATCCTATAACCTCAAAAAGTGGGGTTACAGGTCTCTGTTTATCAATTTTTGTGATTTTTAATTTGCCGATTCTTATCAAACTACAAAAGCATGTAAATCAATTAGTATTATCGAATAAATTGAGAAAATGAGCTTATTTCTATTTGTCTGCAGAACGGTAACGAATAAAGCTACTTAATAACTGTCCCAGTATTGGTGCCAATTGCTTGTCCCAGTACTGGGTCAACTCGAAACATCGTGTCCTACTACTGCAGCCAGGAACTATTGTATTAAAACCACTATTTATTCGCATAGAAAAGGTTTAAAAAAAAACATTTTTTTTTCAATCGATAGGAAATCTCCCGGGCTACACGATAATACTAATATATTTTTTTAATTTTGCTATCAGATTTCAGAATTTAAGTCTTTCTAAAGGGCATCCCAAAAGTGTCCCAGTACTGGTGCTTTTACCTTATGGGTGATTCTTTGGGCAATCGAGATCATAATAAAATTTATTTTTTATTTCTTCGGTAAAAATGTTCCTCTTCGTATGCAGAATGTATATAAATTTTTGAAGATTTTTTTAAACCCTTAGGTCGAAAGTTGATTAAGGCTAAATATGAGCATGTAGTAATTCTTTAGATTTTTTAGTAAATTTCAATCTCCATTTATTCAACAAAATTAAATCTCTTTAAAAAATAGCAATAAAGGATATGTTAGAAAATTTTCTGAATTTTTCATAAAAAATGGTTCCGAAATCTTTTAATGCCCCTTTCGATTGATTAATAGTACATTATGTAACAAGGGCAAAAAGTCAAATATTTTTCCCGCTGGTGAGTTTACTGCCCGAGCAAGCGAATCGAAGCGAGGGCAGTATCACCCAAGGGAAAAATCGACTTTTTTCTCGAGTTACATATAGTACTTTATGCCCATCTCAACTGTGGCCACTTTTTGACTTGGAAAGCAGGACTAATGGACTGTTAAAAGACAATATTGTTAAAAGACAATCGAAAACCAGGGTTAGTTGTAGAACTTGATGTAATAAAGGAATGGACTAGTTTTCAGTAAAGTCACTTTTTTCCCATAAATGCGGGAAAAAAGTTCGTTTTCCCGCTAATCATTTTTGTGGGCAAAAAGTGTAATTTTGGTCTCGCTTTTCAGGGAAAAAATTGACCCTTTTCGTTCCGATGGGCATAAACTCATTTTAAAACTTAAAATCCTGAAAAAAGTGGATTTGATATCTTGAATCATTACACCAAAAATCACGAAAAGAGCGTTTTTCAGTACAAAAGTGACTCCCACAGCCGAAAAATGGCAGAAGTGCAATATTTATATAAAAAAATCAAAATAATACGAAATATTGTTAAAAGAATTATTAAAATGCACATTTTAGCAATAACGTCATATGTAGCTTCAAACAACTTTAATATATGGTCTTAAAGAAATCTGAAAACATTCACGACATAAATTTTTCTTTTTTTTGTTCTCGATTTCCCAGAGAATCATCTACATATATATATATATATATATATATATATATATATATATATATATATATATATATATATATATATATATATATATATATATATATATATATATAAGAAAAGCGGCAAAAATCAGGTCGCGAAAACTAGTGCGTTGAGGAAACTCCACACAAAGTCGAATCCTCGAAAATTCGACGTGAACGGGGAAAGAGCCAGTACAACAAAGTCTAGGTAAGCAATTAAACAACCATTAAACAATCAAGCAAGAGACCTGCTGGCGTGAGAGCGACTTACTGCTCCGCTTACCTTAGACTGACCCGCGGTGACTCACCGCTATAGCCTTACCTCGGCTCTGCCGTACTGGCTCTTTCCTCGTTCACGTCGAATCTTCGAGGATTCGACTTTGTGCAGAGTTTCCTCAACGCACTAATTTTCGCGACCTGATTTTTGCCGCTTTTCTTTCGATTTTTCACATTCCTCGCCGAACCACGGTCTTTGTTTGTTCTTTATCCGCTGACCTAACACCGTCTTAGTAGCTTGTTTTATAGAACTTTTGATATTTTCCGAAGTACTTTTGATGTTATTCCCTTCCTCAAAGTCATCTAAACTAGTGTTAACCAGTACGCCTAGTCTATTAGCAAGTTCCTGCCTATACCTAGTTTTAGTTATCGGGTCATTTAACTTTTCGAGATTAAATTTCTTTGTTTGGTAGATTTTATTCTTTTTTTTTGGTTAACTAGTATGCCAGCTCTAATTTTGGCTATAACAAGAAAGTGGTCGAAATCGAAATCTGTTTCACGATAAATTTAGACGTCGAAAATGTCAGCCTGTCAACTTTGATCAATTAAAAAATGGTCTATTTGGTTAAGCGTATATCCACCCAGTGTTCTCCATGCTACTTTGGGTAGAACAAACACACACTTTTAACTATATAATTCTTAGACACAGCGTAATGAATTACTCTCACTCCATTGTCGTTACTCACGTCATGTAATCTTTCCTTCCCTATGGTCGGTTTAACATTTCCCTCCTTTCCAATATTTGCGCTAAAATCTCCTAGCAATATTTTTGTGTCATGGATTGTAAATCCATCAAATACCTGCTCTAGGTTTGCGTAGAAAGGGTCTTTGATTGCATCGTCCGTATCCTCCATCGAACAGCGTACATTAATAAATTTGTACTTATACTATCGACTTTAGAGGGTTTGGCACCCTATGAGACCATTAATGAGCTTGAAATCCATTACTGCTTGCATTACTTTATTACTTACTAATAATCCCGTTCCTAGCTGCCCTGTTTTTTCCAGATCGCTATAGAGAAATGTGTACCTATTGATTTGTTCTGTTTTCGGACCTTTTCGCCTAACCTCTTGCAAAGCTACTATCTAATTAATACTTATCCACTTCCCTAGTAAGTACCTCTAATTTTCAGATTTGAGCTAAGGTACGCACGTTTCATGTGCCCATCCTTAACTCCATTATGGTTCTTTTGCATGCATAAGGCCGAAAAACATTTATGAGGAGTTTCTTTTTGAAAAAATTGACTTTAGGCCCAGTAAGGCCCAAAAAGGAACCATCATATCTGAAAGCTCTTTTAAAATCCTACAAATTTCGTATATAATATTTTTAGCGAAAATGCATTTCTTTCGATATTTTTAAGGGTATCCATACTTTTTTACACCTTGTATATCTATATAATATAAAACTCTCTATATTTACCGATAAAATATAAAAAATTCTCTACTCAAAGTAATAAATTATTTTTAGTTTAACAGCTTTAAAAATTAACAAATTGTGAGGATATAAAAATTGACAGCTTCGTGAGAATCCCCATATCGAAATTTCTTTAAAAAATAACTGTAATATTAATTAGGTGTATTTTAAAGGTATGATTTAGTTGTTTTCAGCTGTATAACCATTATTTGTATAGTCATAATTGTTAGCTTGCACGAATTATAAGGTATCAGTATTGCATATGTACTGAAAAAAAATATAGATTAACTTATTTTATATTTCACAAAAGTAATCATTTAGTAATGTACTTCAGAAAGTGCCTATCAGACAATGGGCATGCACTATAGAGTTGGTTAGATTGCACAAAAAGATGTTTATATATATATACTGAAATTAAAAAGAAAATTTATTCTTTAAAGTACTCGAGTAATAGAAAAGCACGAACCCATTGTAATCCGTCAAGGTGAGTGCATTGTCCTGAGAAAGCGTTGCATAGGAAACTACTGTTCCGTAATTGAACGGATCAATTGATTGCAGCCAGAAGCATACTGTTAACTGATTTTTCCTTTTTTACTTTTC
The DNA here is from genome assembly GCA_949152435.1 of Gastracanthus pulcherrimus. Taxonomy (NCBI): domain Eukaryota; kingdom Metazoa; phylum Arthropoda; class Insecta; order Hymenoptera; family Pteromalidae; genus Gastracanthus; species Gastracanthus pulcherrimus. Next base: position 45,078,642 of record OX424574.1, read on the forward strand.
TCTTATCGTTTATAAATATTGCATTTTATAATAATATATCGTAGATATATAATCACCAGGATAATTATATGAAAATTTCTTCTTACCTCGGATAAATTTTTTGTTGGACCAGGCATAATCACGTAGTCAGTCGTACCAGATCTTAAATAGTGCAGCATATAATCAGAAGATAATTCTGAAAAAAGAAACTATGAGTAAATATTCATTGCCTACAAGTAAAAGTTAGAAAATAAAAAGCATTTACCAGTTTCACAGTTTGGTCCTGTGAACGGAACGCGACAGTTACATGAGTAATTTAAGAGATTATTTATACATGTTCCATTGTTTTTACATGGATTATTTTCACAATGATCAATCTTAATAAGACAATCGGTGCCCATGAATCCAGCGGGGCATTCACATCTGTAATCCAATAGAATTATTTGTTTTAATAGGTTAAGAAATAGTTATTCACTTCTTCATTTACATCAAATCATTCTCTTTCAAGCTGTCCATTACTTACGTAAGGCTAATACGAGGGGAGGGGTATATAACTAATTCTTAAGATATCTGACAAAGGATGATTTTTAAATATTGATAATATTACTGCAGGAGGGGGGGGGGGTAAATAAGACAAAAACTGTCTTACGTTGAGACGGCACGAACCATAAATCGATATCAGGGAACAACGGATGGTATTTGGTGCTCGATAAATTATCATGTACAAGAGGCGCGGCGGTGAACAGATCATCGAACGCCTTGCTAAAATCAAACAAGCAGGATGGTGTAAAACTGATTGTCACTGTTTCTACCTGTCCAAATATCCTCCATCAATTTTAGTAGTGCTGTTTGTGTACTATGTTTCCGCAAACCGATCTGAAGAAAATCAAGGATTTTCTTCAATGATATACACTCGGAAATTTGCTCATGAGCAATCTTTATAAGTACCTTAGAGAGAAAGCTCAAAAGAGCGATGGGACGAAAGTCTGAGACAGTTGGTAGTATTGTCGACTTTTTAAGGGACACCAAGTGAACTCTCTACTAGGTCCCAGCAAAGTTACTCCTAGCCCTCACTCGACAGAGAGGAGCTGGAGAGGAGGTGGTGGATAAATGATGTTATCACCGGAAGAGCTTTTGCAATCACTCTTTGGAATATCCCACCTTCCCCTTTCACTTGCGGTTTGAAATGTTTAACGGTTAGAGCTATGCGTCCCAACACATGACTTAACGAAAAGTAAAGCCATCATCACTAGCTGTCGACAAAATCTCACACAAATTCTTCTTGCGCTCAATCGGAAAGATGGATACCCAAGGAAAAGGAGTGTTAAGTTTACCCGATATAAAGCCATGCAGTCACCACGAGCCTTTGGTAGGAGCCTAAGGTCACGTAGTTCTTTCGACTTATTTTTATTGTTTTTGAGGGCTGATTTAAATACGATTTTGAATGAACGTCGCTCCTGCCTCGTTTGCTCTGGTTGTTCAGATGCAAAATATCGACGACAAACATCAATTCTCCCCCGTACCTTCCCCATAATTCAATATTTTATATAAAATTATACAATTCTTTTTTATAAATTTTTCTATTACATTTACATGGATCCAGCTCTAGCAAAATCACAGTGCAGAGATGTTCCGCACTCCACAGTGCACAGAAATTCACGGGTCGTGAGTTACAGTGCCAGGAGATTCTATTAGAATACATTTATTTGGAAAAATAAACAAGATTATTCAAGCTTACAAGGAAAGTATCACACCTTTGGGAAGCGGATTTGGCTGAGGCTTTGGGAGATAATATAGGTATCTAGAAATGAAGGCTAGTACTTGTATTTCGTGTGAATCGGTCCTTGTATTCAAGACATGAGGTATTTTAATCCGAATATACGTTATTTTAGTGAAAAAATGTACCCCTTATTGTTATAATAACTATGCATGTTTTTATACTAGTTCTGGTGCAAAGTTATTACCACAAGAACAGGTACATTTTTTCACTAAAATAACGTATATTTGGAATAAAATAGCTCGTATCTCGAATACAAGGGCCCATTGGCTAAACGTATATGTACTAACCTTCATTTCTAGATACCAGAAAGCTGCTCCCAGAGCCTCAGCCAATATCCGATTTCCAAAGGTATGATTCTCCTTGTTAAATGATTTAATCATTAATGTCTGAAGATCAAAAGAAAAATAAAAATAATTTTGTTCGAAAATTTCTCCAGATTCACACGTTTTGAAAGTGAAAATGATAATGTTGGCGTTCAACGAACCTGTAGTCACTCTTATCTGCATTTTCTTTCAACACGTTAACGCATACTTCATTGGGATGACAGGGAAGCCAGTCGCAGGGTAGCAAATTACAGCGTAGCCCCAAATAGCCTGACCGGCAGAAGCACTTCCAGGTGCCGTTAACGCTACGACAAGTCGAATTCATTTCACAAGGTGAAGGCGAGCAGTGATTGACTGCAACCTCGCAAAAATCGCCTGCAAAATAATGATATTGCTCCGTCACATAGTTGACTATAAACAATAAATATATTGCTTAACCATATCAATATCTTGAACATTCATAATCTTATACGGATATTTTTACTTCTAGAGAACAGAAATATATTATAAGGAAATGTTAGTCGCTATAGATAATAAGGCTACATTGTTTTTTGTAATATTTCATAAATACGTTAAATGATCATAAGACTACAAAATTTATTTTTTAGTAACTCATAATAAGTGGCGAATCAAGTTTTACCGAAAAGATCATCTGACAATCGATTAGGAATGATAAATAACAAATTAAATGCCTATAACATCGCACAAATCCAACCCCATACCACCCCATAAAAGGGTTCGATATGGACATTAGTTTAATTTTAACATGATACGTAATCTAACTTTAATTCGTGTTTTAAAAACGATGAATACGATAAATGTGAAACATGTGCCCGTAACGTCCCACGGGTGAGTATAATTATTTTGAGATACCTATAGGTATATTTTTTTCACAAGAATAGGTTACTTCGATCACTATGACCTAGGTGGAGCTGATTACCTTTTCATGTGTACCAAAAGGGGACCGGATAAACAATACGTGTTTTTATTTTTTCCCGTAGAATCCGAATAAGTTTATTAGAATACGTGAAAGTGATACAAATGAGGGCTATTACTCCATCAGGTGCGCCTATAAATATAGATACATAAAAAGACACTCGTTACTACCATGTGCTTAACAGCGCGCCCTGGTGAATAAATAGCTCTCATTGTTTGATATGCAATTGTTTAAACAAATAAGCAAAATAACATTTCTTAGATCGGAAGTATTTTTTTCTGGAAATATAGATGATTTTAAGAAAGAAAGCTTTTAAGATCCTTACGTCAAAAATTAATTTAAACAAAGTTATGATTTTTTAAATTTTTAATCTTACCGGTTTTCGTCAATTTTAGGTATTTCTTTCATGAAAACTTATGGTGCAACTTAAAAATTTGTAAGAATCTTTTTTTTCACTAAGTCTGAAAATTGAATAATCCTTTTTTTAATTCAATAATTGAATTTTTTCGAAATTTAATTTTGTTGTCTAAACTTGTTTGCTTATTCGTTTCCATCAGGATCAAACAGTCCTCTTATTTATCAAAGGTATTTACAAGTCCTTTGTAAGATTTAAATTTATCAACAAGGTATTATATAGTTCATATTAGTAAATAGAATAGTATATACAGGTATTTTCAAAGTATCTTAAGTAGATTATATTTTAGACCATTTAATTTTTTTGAATGCGTCTTGAGGGCGTGAAATGAAATTTTACGTAATCATAGAAAAATAATGTTTGCCACTCAAACATTAAATGTTGCACTCCAAGTGTAATCGCACGACAGAATGGCCGGCGAAGCCGGTCCTCGATTTGCGATCACACCGGAGTCTGAAATTCCATACTAGAGTCGTAAAAACATGATTTTTATATGAGTGCGTAAAATAGCATTTTACATACTCAAATGAGTGCGCAAAAATTCTTTTAACGCACACTGTATAACGATTTAAAGCCGGAGCCACCTTAAACTTCTTCTGTAAACTTTTCTCTTAATCAGAGCTCGAAATCTCTATTGATAAATGCCTTGTCAAGCCCAAGTCGACTCCTGGCCTAGACAGGATCGATAATCTCCTCATTTCCTATCTTCCAAAACACATCGTCTACTCCTTACATTCTGTCTTCAATGTTCTTTTCATGAGGGGTGAATTTCCCTCCTCATAGAAAAAATTTCTAGTCTTTTTCATACCTAAAGGCAACACTGACAAGTTTAGTCCCATCTCTCTCACTCAATCTCTTCTCAAAGTTTTCGAAAGGTTAGTCCTTCTCAGATTCAACTGGAGACTGGAGAGATACCAAATCCTTACTCGCTTCCAGTTTGACTTTCGTAAGCGCAGGTCCTGCTCTGACAACCTTTCTATCTTCACCGGCTCTACCTACTACAGTTTCGCTAAAAAGCCTACATAGTAGCTCTTCTTCTTAACATCAAAAGCGCCTTCAATGGTGTCGACCCCGGTATACTCGCTCACATTCTTCGTGATGTAGACCTACTATAGCAAATATGTAAATTTTTTTTACAACTTCACCTCTTCCAAGCCCATTTTCTTCAACGTTAGCGGTGAGATCCAAGGCCCCTTCGAGATACTCCAAGGTATCCCTATAGGCTGATGCTGCACCCCCACTGTCTACAACATCTACACGCACAACCTCCCTGAATACATCGACCACAACTGTCAATATCCCTGCCTCGCCGATGACGTCACTCTCTATATCTCCTTTCTGAATCTCGAATTTTACCTTACGTTCTTCAAAACATTCTTAACAAGATTGCTTCTTATTTTTACTCCCTAAGTCTCCCTATTGCTCCCAAATAAACTAAGCTCATCGTCTTCTCACGCAAATACACCGACATTTCTAACACCTCCCTCACTTTTGACGACCAAACCCCAGGTCAAGTTTTTAGGTGTCATATTTAACTCCAAGCTTACTTGGACTCCTCACTTTAACTATCTTCTCAAAAAATGCACACCACACATCAATCTCACTTGCTCCCTCTGTAGTACTTGATGGGGCAGGAACCCTCAATCCTCCCTTCAAATTTACAAAGCCTTCGTACTAAGTTATTTGGACTACAGCTCCATAATTTACCTTCCACGTGACAAATCACTTTGCGATAAACTTGCATAGCACAGTGCCCTCAGAGATTTCCTGGGCCTTCGTCGTTACACCCTTAACCGTAGAATCTTGCGAGTTTCCTCTCTCTCTCTCTCTCTCTCTCTCTCTCTCTCTCTCTCTCTCTCTCTCTCTCTCTCTGTCCCTCTCTCTCTCTCCCTCTCTCTCTCTCTCTCTCTCTCTCTCTCTCTCTCTCTCTCTCTCTCTCTCTCTCCGTCTCTCTCTCCCTCTCTCTCTCTCTCTCTCTCTTCGACCCAAGAAATTGGTCTCTAAATTCATCCATCGAGCCTTTGCTATTCAAAATAATCCCACATTAGAATCACTAGAATCTCTCCTATCCCTTTTCAATAATCTAAACTCTCAACTTGTTTGAACTCCCAGTTCTCCGCGCTTTTGCCCGTCTGAGAAGATTCCGCAACCTAATCCACTTTTCAGATGTTCTCCCATACTTCACCTACACTCTCTGGACTCCTAAATATTCATTCCTGAAGTCACACTTGACGAAGGCCGTGCTATTAAGAGGAAGCCGTATCTACTGTCCTTGTCTAATCACATTTTTGCTAATTACTCAAATAATAGTTTGTTAATGGAAAAACTAAGAGTCGTCCCCAATTCTTCGTAAAATAAGGAATATTTTTAGACCTAAAAGAGTACCGAACATTATTTATTTTCCAAAAATAGTTCGAAACGCAAAAATTGAGGTTAAGTTGTGCGTTTCGAACTATTCTCGGAAAGGAAATAATATTAGGTACTCTATATTTGAGGACGACACTTCGGTTTTCAATTACCAAACTACTATTTGAGTAATCAGCAAAAATGTGATTAGACAAGGACAGTAGATACGGCTTCCTCTTAAGCGCTCCCCCAATCCGGTCAAATAATTTAGACTTTCCTTAAAAAATGTTCGCTCTTCCTCTGTTACCTTCTACAGCGACGGCTCCAAAACCAACAAAGGTTCGTGTGTTGGCTTAACTATTCACTACCTCAGTCACAATCTCGATTTTCGATTCAGAATTTCTTATTATGCGTCTATTGCCTCATCTGAGGTTCTCGCTATTCAGTTAGCTCTTGAATATATCGAGCAACATAACATCCCTAACTGTACTATCTTTACCGACTTCTTAAGCACTCTTCAAGCTATTTCTAATCTTTGTGACTATATTCTCTTCCATCACCTGTATCTTCAAAATCAAACAACTTCTCCAACGTCTATCCATATCCATACTATTATTTTAAATTGCTGATCTTGGGTTAGTTGAGTTTAGGGTTTATAGGTTTGGGGTTTATAGGTTTGGGGTTTATAGGTTTGGGGTTTATAGGTTTGGGGTTTATAGGTTTGGGGTTTATAGGTTTGGGGTTTATAGGTTTGGGGTTTATAGGTTTGGGGTTTATAGGTTTGGGGTTTATAGGTTTGGGGTTTATAGGTTTGGGGTTTATAGGTTTGGGGTTTATAGGTTTGGGGTTTATAGGTTTGGGGTTTATAGGTTTGGGGTTTATAGGTTTGGGGTTTATAGGTTTGGGGTTTATAGGTTTGGGGTTTATAGGTTTGGGGTTTATAGGTTTGGGGTTTATAGGTTTGGGGTTTATAGGTTTGGGGTTTATAGGTTTGGGGTTTATAGGTTTGGGGTTTATAGGTTTGGGGTTTATAGGTTTGGGGTTTATAGGTTTGGGGTTTATAGGTTTGGGGTTTATAGGTTTGGGGTTTATAGGTTTGGGGTTTATAGGTTTGGGGTTTATAGGTTTGGGGTTTATAGGTTTGGGGTTTATAGGTTTGGGGTTTATAGGTTTGGGGTTTATAGGTTTGGGGTTTATAGGTTTGGGGTTTATAGGTTTGGGGTTTATAGGTTTGGGGTTTATAGGTTTGGGGTTTATAGGTTTGGGGTTTATAGGTTTGGGGTTTATAGGTTTGGGGTTTATAGGTTTGGGGTTTATAGGTTTGGGGTTTATAGGTTTGGGGTTTATAGGTTTGGGGTTTATAGGTTTGGGGTTTATAGGTTTGGGGTTTATAGGTTTGGGGTTTATAGGTTTGGGGTTTATAGGTTTGGGGTTTATAGGTTTGGGGTTTATAGGTTTGGGGTTTATAGGTTTGGGGTTTATAGGTTTGGGGTTTATAGGTTTGGGGTTTATAGGTTTGGGGTTTATAGGTTTGGGGTTTATAGGTTTGGGGTTTATAGGTTTGGGGTTTATAGGTTTGGGGTTTATAGGTTTGGGGTTTATAGGTTTGGGGTTTATAGGTTTGGGGTTTATAGGTTTGGGGTTTATAGGTTTGGGGTTTATAGGTTTGGGGTTTATAGGTTTGGGGTTTATAGGTTTGGGGTTTATAGGTTTGGGGTTTATAGGTTTGGGGTTTATAGGTTTGGGGTTTATAGGTTTGGGGTTTATAGGTTTGGGGTTTATAGGTTTGGGGTTTATAGGTTTGGGGTTTATAGGTTTGGGGTTTATAGGTTTGGGGTTTATAGGTTTGGGGTTTATAGGTTTGGGGTTTATAGGTTTGGGGTTTATAGGTTTGGGGTTTATAGGTTTGGGGTTTATAGGTTTGGGGTTTATAGGTTTGGGGTTTATAGGTTTGGGGTTTATAGGTTTGGGGTTTATAGGTTTGGGGTTTATAGGTTTGGGGTTTATAGGTTTGGGGTTTATAGGTTTGGGGTTTATAGGTTTGGGGTTTATAGGTTTGGGGTTTATAGGTTTGGGGTTTATAGGTTTGGGGTTTATAGGTTTGGGGTTTATAGGTTTGGGGTTTATAGGTTTGGGGTTTATAGGTTTGGGGTTTATAGGTTCAGCTAGTGCTTAGGGTTTATAGGTTTGGGGTTTATAGGTTCAGCTAGTGCTTAGGGTTTATAGGTTTAGGATTTATAGGTTCAGCTAGTGCTTAGGGTTTATAGGTTTAGGATTTATAGGTTTAGGGTTTGTAAGTTTAGGGTTTGTAGGTTTAGGGTTTGTAGGTTTAGGGTTTGTAGGTTTAGGGTTTATAGGTTTAGGGTTTATAGGTTTTGGGTTTATAGGTTTAAGGTTTATAGGTTTAGGGTTTATAGGTTTAGGGTTTATAGATTTAGGGTTTATAGGTTTAGGGTTTATAGGTTTAGGGTTTATAGATTTAGGGTTTATAGGTTTAGGGTTCATAGGGTCAGCTAGTGCTTAGGGTTTGTAGGTTTAGGGTTCATAGGTTCAGCTAGTGCTTAGGGTTTATAGGTTTAGGGTTCATAGGTTCAGCTAGTGCTTAGGGTTTATAGGTTTAGGGTTCATAGGTTCAGCTAGTGCTTATGGTTTATAGGTTTAACATTTATAGGTTCATCTAGGGCTTATGAGTTTAGGGTTTATCCGCACCTGGACTCCTCTTTTGGTACACATGGAAAGGTACCCAGCTACCGGACTATAACCCTCCATCACCCGGGTAAAAATGAAATATGATTATATATAATTATATATATCCTTATGTAGAGACAATGCTTATATATAACCATATATAAGAATATATATTTATGTATAATTACATATGGTTGTATATAATTATACACAGATACTTACATATAATTATATATAACTATATGTAACTATATATGATTCATTTTTACCGCGGTACTTCTATAGAAATTCTACTGTTAAAAGAATTATATGCGTGAATTTGACTTTTTCAAAACAGCTCAAAGTGATTATAAGAAAATTTGACAGCTAATCATCGTATACTTGACATAAAAGATAATGGTAGCTATTCTCGCGAATTTTCAAGCTGCATAATCAAATAATTCATATTTATAATATATACATACATCTGACAAGAGATAAATCTAAGATCATATATGTGCGTACCTTCGAATCTATCATTGCATGTGCATATAATATCCATGTCAGTACTTAAACATGTACCACCATTTCGACAAGGACTGTAGGAGCATTCGTTTATCAGAGTCTGTAAAAAACAAAACATATATACCTATATAATAATTTGAATATGGTGGGGTGTTTTACTTTGTAAATTGACTGGGATTTTGAAAGGTTTAATATTAGAGGGTACATAAATTTTTCGTAATCCCAACTAACACGTAGTGAAATATCCCCGTCATATTCAAGTTATTTTAACCATTGGGTGTATATATATCTACAACATATATATAAATACAGAGTTTCATTCGTTATTTTAAAATGATTATTACATAGAACTTCTAAAACGTTCACTTACCTCACAAAATATTCCTGTATAACCTGGCTTACAAGAGCAGATGTATACCCATTGATTGTTGCTATTACTTTTTAAGATACACTGGCCAGCGCTTGAACATGGTGATGAAACGCAAGGGTTTACAAATATTTCACATCTTGAACCTAAATAAAGAATTAATAAATTTTATGTTAATCTATGTAAAATTGTATAATATAATTTGGCTGCCAAAGTGTGCCGAAATATACCAAATCATGTCAAAACGTGCTAAATTACGCCAAAATGAGTCTACATCTGCCAAAATATGCCTAACCGTGCCAAACTGTGCCTGGGCATACAATGGCTCTAACGAATTTAAAGACACAGTAAAAATTTATATTTAAAGGCTTGTATAAAGCAGTTAGCTTCAAGAACCTATAGCTTCAGAAGTAAATAGCGTAAGATAATTTAAAAAAAAAAAAAGCAAATTGAAGGATTTCTCACCTTCTTGAAAATAATATTAGAATTTTATTTTTATACTTATTTTTCATAAAACACAAATAGTACAATAATAATTCATAACTTAAAGACAAAAATTACAGTGATTTAAATGGTAATTTTTGTTAAGTTTTGTACTATTTTGCTTTGCAAATTCCCATATACACCTGTAAATTACATGTTTTCTAAATAAAATTAAATTTATAAAAGTCAATTTCATTTATGTTGACTCCCGGAATCTTGCGGTAGATGCAAGAATGTATGATTGAACAGAAGAGCCATTTTAAGTTAAGTTTTTTTTATACATTTCAATGTAAAAAAATATCTTCTTGTAATTTTGAACATGAAAAAAACTTTATTCTATTTGATAATTAAAATTTAGGATTATTTAAATATTCTTTATTGAAAAACGTAATAAAAGAAACTTTGATTTTTCAAAAATTTAAGGTGGTGGTTCAGTGGCCTGAATCACTTCCGGCCCATTTTCGAGTTCTGTTTGACATCTGAATAGCTTGTAATCTATCATTATGCCGTATAATACCATATATAGCCCTATATACTGTATGATAAGCTAAAAAATTAATGATAATAAATATTTTCAGCCGATTTTGAGTGAAACACACATCTAATCCAGTTATCAAAAACGTACAAAAAATCAATTTCTGGTTATTTATAAGTAACATTCGAAATATACCTAAAATCTTCGAGACTACTATTATGTCAGAGGAAAACTGTTTCTGTGTCACTTATAATAATTACACATTTTAAATCATTTTTAAGAATGAAACAAAATATTATTAAGATATTACGTATATTATGTTAGTTTCAAACCACGATCTTTGCTCATCATTCCAGAAACAATTGATTTACCAACGTAATGATCGCGGCACTCGCAGCTGAAGCCGTCCTGCTCCTTCATACACGTGGCCCCATTAAGGCACGGATTCGTCCTGCACAAATCGATTTCAGCTCTGTTTACGGGCAAACAGTCGGTCATTGCCATTGTGGCTCTTCCCTCAGTAATCGTATTCCGGGGACACGGCAAACATCGGCTCTGTCCGTATTGCGGCTGGTAATATCCAATTTCGCACGATACACAAGGAATGAGGGAGACTGTAAGATCTGGATGATGCCTTCGTCGTGAATAATATCCTGGCTGGCATACCGCTATAAAGAGTCGTTTTATTAAGTTTGATTTCTTTTATGATGAAGTTCTAATACAAATATTTGCTTTTACAAGAATTTATGATCGATTTTCTTTTATCACTATTCAAAAGTTACTTGATAATTTCGTTTGGATTTTATATGCCTGCATGTAAGATTTTCTTGTAAATTAAATTATTCAGAAGTTTATTTTATACTATTGGTTACGAGATATAGGGGAGATTGGGGTATGGCAAGACACTAAAATGCAATGGCTCATAAAAATTATAAAAAGCATAATTTGAAATAACCTAATATGGCATTTCATTTACTACCCAATTAATTAAAGAATGTATATCTATATTTATGTAAGTATTTCATGTTTCATTCCAATAGTTAAGTGGACTTATAAAAGTACTTCGAAAATCGCAATTTCAAAAGTATTGGGGTATAACAGAACTGTGTATAATGTATTATTCTTTACTTAAGGGGCTAGATTAGTTTCTCACTTTCAAAAAATCGATTTTTTTGCATTTTTCGATTGTTTAACATTTAAAGAATAATATCCCAAAATATTAGAGTTGGATGTGAAATATTATCGAAATGGCAGGCTGCTGAAGCGAAGCTGCTCGGCACTCAGGTATTCTCCCCTCGTGCGGAAGCTGAAGTAGTTAAAACTTTAAACGCGTTTTTCTCGAAACTGCATTTTTCAAAATGGCTGCAGCTCTATTTATCGATTCGAAATTTGTAGGGAATACTCAGCACATGTTTTTACATACCATGAATTAGGATCTTTTTGATCCGTTAAAAAATGAAAATTTACAATGCAAAAAACGGACGTTTTTTTACAAAATTCAAAACTTGTTTTCAAAACGCCGCCATGTTGTCAATTTTCAATATTTCAAAGAAATTCTAGTTCATGGTATGCAGAATGTTATCTAATTTAACGCCTTTTTTGTTTTGTTTTATTCCAGGCACTCTGACGTGACTTCCAACTGCAGCCGCTTTGCTACTATTTTTTTATGGACCTTCAAGAAATGGCTTATAGCTCGGCTATAACTCTATAATTCAACGTGAAAAAATTTGTAGAACTACATTAGACGATGCTAAATAATAAAATAAAATAATTTGCAATGTTATGATTCGAAGAATAGGTACCATTTTTTACTGAAATAATGCAAATTTTAAATACAGTAGGTCATATTTTGACCCCAAAAGCATAAAATGAAACTGCGGGTGCTAAGCATCATTTTTAGGTACCAGAAACCACTTCCAAAAGCCTCATCGAAATTCGCTTTCCGCAGGTTGTGGACTCTCCTTGTAAATATCGTGTTTAAAAATGAAGTTAGACTTCACTTTTAGGTACCAGAAAACACCTCCCAAAGTTGCAGTAAAATCCGTGACCCGAAGGGTGACATTTAATATTATAATATAATTTTCTCAACTAATTTAAATGAAAAAATAGCTTTAGGAGTGTATAATATTTCATTATTAAAAGTGTATAATATTTCATTATTAAAAGTTTAATTAAAACATGCTTACATATACATTCAGCAGAAGACTTTGCGTGCGCTCTCCTTGTGAAAAAATTCTTAGGACATTTCGTACAGGTAGTGGCTCCTGATTCACTTTGATATTCTCCAAAAGGACAAGATTGGCACTGACTTTTCGTTGAATTGTGAAATGTTCCAGCTGGACATTTTACTAACAACAGGTAAGTAGTTATTCTGATAGTGATTCCAATAACAGTAGTTAATAAATTTAACTTTATGATTTAAGATGGGGCTATTCGCATGTTCAAGTCCCGCTGGAGGACGCTATTGTTAGGGCTGAAAGGTATAATAAAGTTACGTGATCCGTATAAACGCGCTTTTCGCAAAACGTACAAATGCATTTGCATTCTTTTATTAAACACTTCTATTCAAATTCACTTTTTCTTCACTTTTTGTCATTAGTTACTCTATTTTATAAATATATACTCATGTTTAAATTTTTTTCTTTGTTACTTTTAGGTTAAAGCTGCTTTATGTTATTATACCTTTCAGCGCTTTTGGCACTTGCCGCTAGGTGTGCCACTTTTGCTTGGACATGCAAATACCCAAAATCACTCAAAAAGTAAATTTATTTTATTGTATTTTATTATAGTTCATAATTTAATGAATATTTTAAGACTCTGTAAATATCATAATTAAAAACCTTAGGTAATAAAACTTTAAAATAAAATTATTATTTATTTATTTATTTATATACAGGCATTGCTGCATTTTTACTTTGATTTAACAACGATACAAACATTGATTGGGATCTTTGACACCGATAAAATCGGGATCGACAAGGGATTTTTGTCGCCGAGAAAATCGGACTGATACGGGCATTATGATTGAAAATATTTATACCTATAGGTAGTTTATGTTGAAAATAAATGTAAATAAACTATACAACATTTTTATTTTTAATGATAAATATACAAAAATGTTATAGAAAATCCTTTAGTTTTTGTTTCATAAGAGACACTATTAATAGATCAAGAGAACATTTGGTTAAAAAAATAATTTGATTTATGAGATAAAATTATTTGTTTAAAGAGGTTATGATCCTGTATTTTCCTTTAAAGAAGTGAATAAAATCGAAAACGTATTTATGAATTTAACTAGAAACTTTTCTAATATTTATTAGGCATATTGATCTTTCAAAACAAACCATTTAAAAAAGAGAATATTTTTTCAGATTTCTATCGTTGTTTGTTATCTTTCTGTGCTTAAATTATTTATAACTTTTTAATAAATTAATTTTGCAACATCAAACTTTCACACTATAATGGTAGTGATATTTGAAGAGTTTAAATATTAAAGGGCTAAGATTTTGATATTTACAAAGTTATAGGTATAAATGATTGAAATTTGAGTGAGGTATCATAGATGCTAGGTCGATAGTAGAGAGTGTAAAAAATTAGATACATGTATATGGAATAAGCCGAAAGACATCGATGTTATTATAATTTTTGTTATGAAAACAAGGTAGGCCTGGGTTTAATTTTAAAAATGAATAAAAATCTTTAAGGCCCCACGTGTATTTTAACATTTTATAAGGGCAATCATTTTATTTAGGCAGCTCACTATTCTCTAAATTACAAAAATCAAAATTTGAACAGCAAAGTTCATGCCTGACACGTTTTTGGAGTCAATTTGTAATGAACTGATCTGAAACTTTCAAAGCATATTTGTTACCTTGTTAACTTGGAATGAGTGAACCACAGAATTTCAAAATATATTTGTTTTATATAGTAATAACAGCCGTAAAAAATACATGAAAATTACATATTTTCCAATAAAATTGATTTCTAATCGACTGATATTGCAACTTACACTTAATATTTTTAAATTAAAATCGCTCAGTCCAAGGTAATATATATTATGATAAATATTCTCTAAAAGATGCAGATAGTCTCATTAAAAATTGGCTCCAGAAACTTTTGGCGTGAACGTTGCTGATAAAACATTGATTTCGCAGTAATTCAAAGAATTTTGAGATGCTTAATAGAATTGGGTACGGGTACTAGTTAAAAATTTGTTTCTTGAGTGGTATCCATAATTTGGATAAAAAAGGGCGATTTTAGTGTGCCTATAAAATTATTGTGTCTAGATTGAAAATGAAAATTCTAGTGAGATCTTTAACATGTGTACGCTGAAAAATTATTATATATGTTGAATTTAAAAAATTTAACCAAAACCAAGATTTCTCTTTGAGAAAGTAAAAAGGAACAATAGTTATGTGATACAGGAATATTATAAAATAAACATGACTTATTTACTTATATTTTAAACTTTTAACAAAATTTTAGAATATTAGATAAACTTAAAAAACAAACTTGAGAACAAACTAAATCCTACTCACCACAATCATTTTTCTTTAATACACTTCCGGGCTCACATATTTCCAGTGGATCTTTGAAGAACACGTGAAGATTTAATGCTAATTTGCCAATTTCTTTATTGGTCTCAGTATTCAATAAGTTTAACTGCCCAGACTTGGTCATCGATTGAATTTTTTCTTTTAATTTCATGATTCCAACTCGAGTATTATTTTGATTTTCCTCAATTATTTTTGCTGCATTTCATTAAGGTTTTGATCTCATAAATAAACAAGTTTAAATCTTAATTAGTATGCTTTAACTACATTTTACGATACATTATACAAGTTAATTATGCACGAATGAGCCAAGAAATTAAAAAGGAAAAACTCACCAATGAATGTAAATCTGATTTCAAGTTGTTCTCTCCTAGGCAGGTTTCTTAATTTCTCTACCCTACTTCTTCCATGTCTTTGTATACCACGTTTGCTTTTTTTAATATTTTCGTAGGCTGTATTTGCTATATTTCTTGCGACACGTGCAATAAATTGTTTGCAGTTTACTTCATTGTTAACATTACATTCTAACTCATTGTCGCAAATACTTATGACATTAAAATTATAAGTTTCATTGATATGCCTTGTCAACTAGTTACAAAATTATAATATTATGAAATACACGAATTCTTTGCTATTTTTGTTGTTATTATAAACATTTAAACTTACATTATCCATCAGTATTGTATTATCGCAGTCTACTGACTCTCCTTCTAGAAAAATGCTTCCCTCTTGAGAAATGGTGTCGGGAACTTTCACAGCTTATAAATGTAGAACGGAATTTAATAAAGTTTAATAATTCTTAAAAATGATATCTATATTGATTATTATACCAGAACAGTCGGGGAAAATAGCTGTATTCCACGAGTGATTTGTAGGATGGCACGTAACAATTTGAATAGTTTGGTTTTTTAATAACTTATAAGTTGGCGTATTAAATGCAAATGCATAGCCGTCATCGCAAAATAAATTACATTGTTTTCCTTCTTTCTCGATATTTATGCACTCAGCATGCCCATTCAAAAGCTTCGGAATATTATCGCATTCATCTAAAGGAGATATAGATGGTTAATGATACGGACGTAGACCGACTTTCATCATAATCTTTTGATTTTAAAAAATTAATTTCTAGTGATATTCAATAATATATTATTAAGTTACAGTCATAATAATCAAAATAAAATATTTAGATTAATTTCATATTCTGCGAATATATTACTGCATATCCTATATCAATTGCAGAAATTAGACTATTATGAAATAGTGTCAAATATAAATAAAATAATTTTTACCTTGTATCGTAAGATTCACAAGGCATTTGGCAATGTTATTGTACTTGTCAGCAATGCTGTAAGAAACAGTATGATGTCCTTCTATTGTCGAATGGAAAGTTTTGTTTATTTTTACAGAAAGTCCTGAATTATCGTAAAAAATAGGTTCATCCCAAGTAAATTCTTTTATATTTTTGTCTGATCCATTAAAAAACAATTGGTTATTTTCACAATTTTCCATTTTTGGTGGTTCCTTGTCTTAAAATAAAAAATTGAGGTAGCTTAAATTAAAAATTTATCTCTAAAAATAATGTTTTATAAGTTTTAACAGTTTCAAATATAAATTTTTAAATTGGTCAATACAAAAATTTATTTACATGTCATTAAACTGCATGCATTAGTTCATTAATAGCATATATGAATACAAAATGAATATTATAATTTTTCTCTTCAAATATTAAAATTATCAATTTTGTTTTCGTTAAAAAGAATGTATATATAAGGATTTTTAGAAATATTTTCATTTATAACTTACCAACTACATACACGTTGAATAAACATCTTGCTCTATTACCGCTTATGTCCTGAGCGATGTATTTAATCGTATGCTTTCCAACGTGAACTTTCCATGGAAACGTCACATGCGGCTTGCTCCAGACATTGCACTTAGCTCCTGAATTGTCCGTTGCGTTAGGTACTGACCAATTGACGTAAGCATAATTTTTACCTGGCCATGTACTCACAGTCATGTTCGAAGGACAATTCAACACTGGACGTGTTTTATCTACAATAGAAACATCGATTTTTCTTAATTTTAACTATGAACCGATTATCATTTGGATACTTATTTATTTCCACATACGATATAAAGAATTTTGTTATTAATAAGAAATCGAATATTCAAAGAAGTAAATCAAACTTTAACATGAACTTTATCAATTAAATTCTGGGAATTAATTATGCTGCTCGAATCATAGAAATTAAATCATTCAAATGTATGCATACGTTACAATTAATTAATAGATGTGGAATATTGTATTCATTTAGTGAAATAAATAAATGATTTATGACCGCACAAAACAATAATGTTATATTCATATTATTATTTATCTGATCTTACCTATGCAGCGGCTTACACTATGTCTTTTCGACCAAGTGCCATGCCGACCGACGCACATACGTGTTCGAGGCCCTTCGAGTTTGTAGCCCTTTTTACACGTAATAGTACAATTTGAAGCGTATGGCAATTTTCTGGGGCCCATACAACTTTTTGGGTGAATCTCTGCATTAACTACTGGTCTCAGAGGCTCGCAAAAAATCGCTGAATTAAAAATATATGAATAAATTTAATTTTAAAAATATTTAAAATTACAACTGCCCATAGTAATTTTTTAAATCATATTTTCTTATTGCCAAAAATAAATTTGCTTATAAAAATATGCATCCGAATCAGACAATACATAATATAGTATATAGAGCCAAAATAAAATTACGATAATAACAGTCTTTAATTCTGAGAAAATTAAGAAAAACTGTAATATTTTGCTATTAGTTAGAATGTAATAAAGTATTTTAGATGCTTTTTTAATGGCTGAATTTTGAGTTTGGACTAATAGGTGTGTAAAAAACACATACAATCAATTTTCACCAAAAGTGGAATTATCTAATGCAGTTCGCCCGCTCCTTATTTACAGTTCTGTATAAAGTCAAGAATACCAAATAGATGTTTTGTATACTTACGTTTGCATGTTGTCTTTAATCCATCCCATCTGGACAGCGGTAAGCAATTTCGAACTTTACTGCCGCGGAGTTGAAATCCGTTTTCGCATTTGAACTGGCAGCGAGTGTCGATTGGCTGTACTGCTTTATCGCTGACTTTGCTACGGTTATTTTCGTTTTCATGCTCGCACTTGATACGCCCGTTCGTTGGAGCTCGAAGCGCCGCACAAGTTTTCACTAGAAAAGCGATACATCGAATTTTCTACGAGCAAGTTTTGATTGAAATTCAAATGTCAATTCCTTTTTAAGTGTCTTGTGCGTGTGACATGAAACTTTAATACTTATTAAATGGGTAACTTAACTTTTTGAGCAAATCAACAAGGTATATAATACGAATAAGAGGTTAATACATAAATATATATAATATGAATTATTACATTTAAAAATAAATAATATCGAGTTAAAAAATAAAAGCTCACGTTATTTTAACTGAACTTTTTATTTATTTATTTAATTTACATAAAAGCTACCTGGAATTGTAATTAAAAAAGTATGTTTTAAAAATATTTTTTTTAGAATTTTTGTATTATTATATTTAAAGTAATTTTGAAACTATTCTTTAAAAAAGTATTCCTACCAATAATCGCACAATATATGTATACATACTCTGGACTGTTCAATTAAAAGTTTTGAAGCATTCTGAAAACATGATATTTCGATTAATTGCTTTGCTTTTGAAAGGCTCCATGCTGAATTAATTACTCTACCAATAATTGATCAAGTTCCCATTGAGATTGTATATGCATATCAACGATCGTTGATATTGTGTATCAACGATATACAATAATTTAATTCAAATAAACATATTATGTTATGTTACATGAAGAGATAACAAATATAGAAATATTTCTTTTAATACAAAAACATAATTTAATAATAATTAAAACAACAATTTACTTAGAGAACATTGTTAAAAATAAAACGCTTTGATTTTCGCATATAATACTCGTCATTTTTTAAGTTAAAAATAATATAAAAAATTATATTTGTTAAGATTGAACAAAAATAAGATGAGTTTCTAACATTTAAATACGATACGCATGTTTCCATGATTTTAAGGACCTTCAAGCGATATAGCTATAGTCAACTGATATACACCGTGAACGGGAAAGTAGGGAACTTTTTCCTCCGTACTTACGTTGTAAAAAACTGTCAAAATCAAAATCCAAGAGGTGCGCTCGCTTCCTTTTTGCCCCTTCTATGGAACTATAGCATTCTGGAATTGATCATCGATTGGAAACTGCTACAAAATTTTTTTAATTAGGGGAGAATTCCCCAGGTTGTATTTCGCAAAGGTTAAACACATGTCCAATACATACACTGAGAAAACTATAGCGTAATTCACGCGATATATATATCGTAACTCACGCAACACCATACTGTAAAAATTTTCGTATCGTAAACGTAATTATTCAGCGTTGATTTCTACATTAAAAATACAATTTTAAATAGTTTAATTTCTCTTAATAGGCGAAATATTCTGTGCAGATCCCATACTCATGATTTTACAACATTGGATCGAAAGGAATTTAATCTACTATATATGAATCGAAAAATTTACAATGTAATAATTTTACAATATATGAAATTTATGATATGGTACTCTCAGTGTACGCTAATTAAATACTAATTATTTCATATATGATATGATTTAAAGTAAAATAGATTTAAACAACATACTATTTTATAACTTTTAACTATCTTTGAAGCACCATTTTCCTAAACTATAGATATCCATACTGGGAGACACTTTTTTAAAAACTCAAAATCTTCATTTTTCGTTATTAATTAATACTTAACTAAGATAAACTATAGATATCCATACTGGGAGACACTTTTTTAAAAACTCAAAATCTTCATTTTTCGTTATTAATTAATACTTAACTAAGATTATTAACTTTAGCCAAAACTAATTTACTACGTCAAAAAAGTCCATTCATACAACGCAATTCCATTTTGAAATTTTCAATTTCACCTTAACACTAAAAAATTACAGTTAAATAGCTATGGGAGTTCATACTGGTGTACTCTCCTCTATACATCATATATTATCTTAAATTGATTGAGAAAAGAATGTCTTCAAGAAAATTGTTACAATAAAAATGTATCAAGTAATTCTTTTTTATTAATTAAATAAAAATAATTAAATGAAGCCTAGCATCCGCAGTTTAATCTAACGGGTCTCTGTTATTAAGATATTATCTCCAAAAAAGGATACTTTTACTTCTGATCAAACCCTGCAAGTTTCTACTTTAAAGAAAGTGCCCAAAAAGTAAATAAAATTAGGTGTTGTTTCGTATAAAAATATTAATTTATTCCGAAGTTATGAACTATCGAAGATGGTGACGAAATATGCATAAAAAGTCATCGATGGGTGTGGTGGCATAAGGGGGCAAAATTAAGATAAGTAGGAAAAGTGGAGGGGTTATGGGGGTCGTGAAGAGAGCATTTTTTAAACAAAATAATAAAACCGCTGCTAATTGCGTTAGCAGAATGCTTTCAAAGAGAGACCCTAATATATCTAGTTTGAGAATTTAAAGAGGTTCACCTGCTAGGTACATAGCTAGTCAAAATACATGTGCTATTTTTAATTTTTTTGTTTGTGAATTATACTTCATTTAATCTTTTGTATAAATAAATTTATAAGAAATTACGATTGTACATACAATTCAAGTAATTATATCCATCATATTTATGTATAAAAAGTTTAATACAAACACTGATTTGACTCTGTTTTTATGTCAAATGCACCTTTTTTGTTTTCAATTAATTTATTTTTACATTCAGAAGCATTCAATGCATATTTTTAAGCTCAATAGTAGTCGCAGGGGATGAGGATGTCTCCAATGACTTGAGACGTGACATCATCAAGCCAGGGACAGTCGTGGTGAACGAAGGAATGCCTAGACCTCCTCTGTTACACGGAGTGTGGAAGTATGCCGTGGTAGTGTCGGCGGGGAGCCGGAGCCATCTCCTGATGGCCACCCTTACTTGCTTGTCCAACGCTCTCAGTTTCCCAAGAGTCGTTCTGGCCAAGACAAGCTTGCGATAGCGACGGCTTATGAGGAAGTAGCGCAGTATCAGCAAACGTTGTTGTGGCTTTAAGGGGGCTCTCGTAATCCTGTCCAGCTCAATATCGAGCATGCCTCCCGCTTTTTTTGGTCCAATCGCTCTAAAGTTAACTCCGAGATACCGCCACTCTTCCGAGGGGGTCAGCTGATGAATCAGAGATCCATCAGCGAGCTTGAACCACGGTTCTGTTAGAACCATGTACTTCCTATCCGCACGGTCAGGCACTATGGACAGGGCGACACATTTCGCCGTATTGAGTGAGAGTCCCTGCTGCGCAGCTTTTCTCTCAGCCGCCTCCAGGAGAAGCTCCATGCCTTTCGGGTTGTTACACACACACACACACACACACACACACGCACGCACACACGCACACACACGCTCGCACGCTCGCACGCACGCACGTACGCACGCACACGCACACGCACACGCACACGCACACGCACACGCACACACGCACACACACACATTTGTAAAACGTGTTTAAAATACTAAATCAAACGTGTCATTAGTGTTATTATTATGTCATAATGCTAGGAGGGTCAATGGGGATATGATGGAAGGGTGGGTAGTGTATAATGCGGGCAAAATTCGGATAGGTGGAAAAAGTGGTGGGGGTTATGGGATAAGTGGAAGGGGTACATTTTTTTAACAAAATAATTATGTAAACATCGCACTTAAACCATCACGTAAAAGTAGGGGAAAACGGAGTTATATACCGATTACATAAGTATACATTTTTACAATTAGAAGAATAACAACATTTCTTAGCTTCTTATACGCTTAAGGTGATGCTAAACTCCCTGTCACCGTCAAATACGGGGAACCACTTATTTCATTGAATTCTCAATTTTGAGAAAATATCTCTCGGAAAAGTTGTTGTTTTTTATTAGGACAATAACGTTTCATAAAGATATTTGCTAAAAATTAAAAATTAAATGAGAAAAGTGGTTCCTGGTATTTGTCGGTGACAGGTGGCTTTAGTATCGCCTTAAGAATATGTTCACACCTTAATCTATTCAATATTAATAGTATTAACTGACATAAATACATAAATCACGTATTTTTTTATTAAGATAAAAAAAAATTGTTTTTTCAATATGAATCGTACAAGGCGGGTCACTTCCGATCAGTTAGACAAAACCTAAAATAAAGTATAAATTCCCTTAAATTTATACTCCTCATGCTCGTAATGTTAAATTTTAATGTGCAAGATACTATTTTGCACTAATAAAGTGGAAAAAGAGCATTTATAAACGTTTCATTACCTCATGAAAATACACGGTAATTGTAACCTTTTTTTGCATTTCAAAATTCATTTAAAAATTAATAAATAGCACTAGGCAAATAAAAAATTTTGAATTTGAAAGTTTAAATGATATATTTTTTTATCTCGCACTTAAAACCTCCAATAATTAAATTACATAATTGTAAAAATGGTTTTAACGCAAACTTTTCTTACAAGAAAAGTAGCTAAAACCTATCTATGTGAATATCTTTATAGAAATCTTTTATATGTTTGATTTTTAGCATTTATTAAGTTGAGAGATACATTCTAAAGAATATAAAAATATTTTCACCATTCAACAAACTTAAAATTTCTCATAATTAAGTGATCGGTTTGATCTGCCCGATCGGTTGGACCCCGTTCTCCCCTATGTGCGAGTTTATAACGACGTAGTGCTTAGATGTCTAAGAGGGTGAGGGATGCGGGGGTGTAAGAATCGAGACAATATTAGGATAAATGGGGAAAGTAGATGACATTATGGAAGACATGGAAGAGGTATTTTTCTTAACAAAATAATAATATAAGCATTACGCAATAATAATATAAGTTTACTTGTACGCTGTGGTGCTTAGATGACGAGAGAAATTAGGGAGAAGTTGGTGGGGGTATATGCAGATAAAATTAGAATAGGTGGGGAAATTAGTGGAGTTATGGAGGACGTGAGGACATATTTTTCTCAACGAAATAATCATATAATTAACACTTAATTTTTTATGATGTGGTGCATCAAGGACTTAAGTAAAGAGGTCCAAAAGAACCAAAAGCATAAAAAAATATTCATTGTAAAATATATTAATTACTTCAGCATTCGATGATAATCAGTCTTCTTGTTCAAAGCAGCTAAAATTCTGTGAAGTTGTCACCAGATAATATAGCTTTGTTTTCAAAATCCACAACTTGCTAAATTCTTTCCGCTTTGAAATTTATTGTTCTTCTGATACATTTTAGAAGCCTCCAATTTCTACGAAACAAGATCATTCCATAGAAGATATTGTAAAAACGAAGCGATTACACCTCTCGGATTTTCATATAGTGTATTTTTTACATCGTAAGTACGGTGAAAGCTTTTCCCTATTTACTATATATATTAGTTGACTATAGCTATGGCGCTCGTAGACCTTTAGCATTTTTTTTATTTCATCTTATTGTTAAATTCAATTTTGTTAAATAAAATTCATATAATTGTGAACTTGTATAGATCTTTTTAACATAATCTTTTAGTTTCTCATTAATATTCAAACAAAATCTTAAAAATATCTGTATAAGGTCTTAATTTTATAAACAAAATTTTTTTACAAAATTTTTACATAATATATAATAATAGTTCAAAAAACGGTCTAAGTAAAAGAGTAAGGTCTTCAAGCCATCTTAACTTGGATCTCAAATTATTATATTTTTGGGACATCTTTTTAACGTGAAGAATAGATCCTTTTTATTTTCAAGTGGGATGTTAATACCACCAAGCGTTAATGTTACCGATGATGCTATGTCTAGCAATTGCATTTCAAGCGTTTTGTAGTTTATATTATATCAATGGTCCTTACGAATACTAGCACGTTTGTGGCGTTTACCACGAAGAGTAGCGCATTTCGTCATTCCCCTACGAAGACTAGCACATTTCGCAATTTTCCCACAAAGACTAGCGTCTTACAGGATTTTCCCACGAAGATTAGCACATTTGAAAATTTGCCACAAAGACTAACACATTTGGCGATTTTCTGCTGCCTAATTTTCTCAGGTAAACTGATAATATTTTGATTAACAAAAGGGTCTAGTACCCAACCCCAATCCGATAAAAAAATAATAGACCCGATTCGCCGAAAGTTTATCAGTACAACTTTAATTTACATATTCTATATGAAAAGTGCTAGTCTTCGTGGGGAACTGACGAAATGTGCTAGACTTCGTGGGAGATTTCCAAATATGCTACTCTTCGTGGTAGTTTGAAATGTGCTAGTATTCGTAAGGGCCGTCGATATAAAATTGTAAGTCATTTTAAATACAAAAACCTTGAGCAGATATTCTGGCTATTACCACAGATACCTTGTACACATATATTCTTGAAAATCTCATAGCGTTCTTTTTTGATGCTTTCATATGTGTGTTATAAATAGTAATAGCAATAATAACTATTGTTATAAAAAATAATAGGTAACAATTTTATAGCAGATTAGGCGTAGGCGTAATTTTAATGTTTTTTATTCAAGCCCTCACACTGGAGGGTATTCAAAGTTTTGAAACTTGTTCCGAAAGTTAAATTGAGCGGAGGTCCGTGTACACTTAAAAATAACCTTGGGAACGGAACAAATGATAATTATATCAAGAAACAATCTAGGATGAGGGGCCTGCAGTGGCTCAGTCGGTAGAGTGTCGGATTCCCACGCCGGTGACCCGGGTTCGAATCCTAGTCTCTGCCGATTGATACAAGCACCTCTGTAAAAATTACATGTGCTTTGTTTACAAACACACCGCAGACCCCCGTCGTCGATTAGCACCACATGGGAGCACAAACATGGCGACGTTAAAAAAAAAAAAAAACAATCTAGGGTAGATAAAAGTTATAATAGGGAATGTGTATAAAATTTTCTTCCTTGTCGGTATCTGCGATATCAATAAAGACCCAAACCCGACTTCAAATCCATTAGAATTTTTCAAAAAAATTAAAATTTTACAAAGTTATAGCTTTTTTAAGTTTCTTTGTGACATCACATTGTTGTAAAGTTCAAAGGAGCTGACACAGCAATGTGACGTCACGACTATTTTCATACCACTGTATCTTCTTTAGTTTTTTATGTATTGCAAAAATTTTAAAAGTTCACAACGAAAATGTACTAAATGGTATATAAGGATACGATATAAACAACAAAAAATGTTAATATGAACTACCCAGATTGATTTATAAGCGGAGCGTAAAACAAATAAAAGCTCGCGAAGCTCCCTATGAATTACTACTTATTCATATTAGCTTAATCAACGTATATTTGATATGTGGCACTTTGGGACCTCTAACTGACCTATAAGAAATGTGTTTTGAGTGATGCAAAACAACATGTAAAATTGTACGGAAATTTTTTCTTTGTTAAATCCATAAGGCATTTGCCTTACTATTATAGCTTTCATTCTGGACTATACAAAAAGTATGCGGCCTGTGTAAGCTCGATATTCTAGTATGGCTATTGGGCGAGTACGTAAAAATGAGTAAAAGTCAATATTATTTCTACTTACGCAGACACTGAGTTTCTTCACCGGTCCAGCTACCATTTTTGCTGCATAGTCTAATACTATCCCCAGTTAGATGAAAACCTATTCGACACCTAATGCCGCATGCGGCATTTACGACGTTGTTACAAGCATTTGCTTTCACGAAATATCCGTACTCAGGAACCTTTAATTTTGGGCACGTTATTGCTAAAACGAAAAAAATTATTATTATTACTATTATTATTACTAATTATTCATTATAAACAATTAATAATTTATTTTACATTTCGTATAGATACCTAATTTTTTAAACGTAATTTAATTATTATTTTTTACATTTCGTAAATAATAAATATGAGTAGGTGCACGGCAAAACTAGAAATTTGCATTTTTAGAAAAATGAGAAAATATAGGAAATCATGTTAAGAAACATTTGTATTGCCGAAATAGATTGAGATGCAATTAAAGAATTCAAGAATGTACTGGTTTGATGCACCAAAACAAAAAAAAAATAAAATTACAAACTGGATAGTAAAAAACAAAAATTTCTAGTTATATCGTTTTATCTCATTATTATTATTTTTTAATCCATTCCTTACAGGTTTTATTGCAAAAGTAAATGTTTTTATAAGAAATACTCATAATGAGTATACGATATAATATATTATTTTATTATTATATTGTATGTATAGGTATAGCTTTAGGTATATTAGCCTTTCCACGTCTGACGTGAGGTACCTCACACCAATCAGACGGCGAAAACGTTGGGGGTACAAGTAATGCGTTGCCAGGTTACCAGCTGTCACCGCCAATGATACATCGAGAAAGCTAGAGGTACAGAAAAATTGACGTCAGGCCTGAAAAACTGTTATAAAAAATGTCTTCTTTTTGTTTTTAAATTATTGCTGACTCGGTGTGTGTCATCTTGAACGTACGGCGTAACCAATATAATATTATGACTTATATGCCACCCTGGTGAATTTTAGGTAGGTTCGTGAACCATCTTGAATTATCATGAATTATCATGAATGTTCATCCATGATCATACAAGATAATGCTCAAAATTTGTTCAATTTGTACCTTGTGCAAAATCATGCACCATTATGCCTGAAACTTGACCGGGGGTATACAGGCGTGGTCATAGTCATGTATGCATTTTTATGAAAGTTAATGAATTATTAATCATGAACTTTCATAAAAACGCATGAGTGCTGGGCGCTTTACCGCGCAGCTGCTTAATTATTTGTTGCAATTAATGAAATAGTTTAATATTGAATATTAAACTTGATCCAGTATATACCAAATTTTTAAAATGTTTGTTAGTCTAAATGTTACTTCACTAACTCTTATCTTTGACCTTCTGTTTTATCTTATAACTTATAGCTAATACTTTCTAAAAAAGCTTGTTCTTTTGTTGTGTATTTTAGATACTACGTACAGAAAAAATTAACTGCACACTAAACCATTAAATCTCTTCTATGTAACTGTACACATAGAATACATTCACATTCCACAATTAATACATACTTAGTGACTTGTAATTTTGTTCAGTTTCAACTCGAGATACAATTTACAAAAGTTGTTATGGTTTGTTCTTTATCAGATCAGTTAGAGCGCCACCTACAACATTACCCAGTGGTGGCCTGGCCAATTAGTTATTCGATAGGTATATATACCTACTCAATTGTTTTTCGTCACATTACCGCGTCGCCGGACACCGGGACCGGTGTCAAAACAAACACAACGCCAACGACCAACCTATATTAAATTGTATTACATTATTACACCGTAAACAAACAAGTACTCTGAACACTTATTCACTATTGCTGCATCGGGAAAGTGGTGAATTTAGTTAAAATGAGGTAAATGACGAAAACGAAGATTTTGAACATCATGCTGCAATGTTCGCAACATCTTGGAGGATATTCCAGCTCTCACCGATTTCGAATCAAAGAACGTATTTAGAATGATGGTACAATTTATGTTGATTAGCAAATCGTTGATAAAGAGAAATAAACGAACGCGTGTACGAAGGTCAAGCCGGTACATGAAAGTCGTATACTTATTATGTGCGTTTGTTTTGTGAAATGTGATATTTGTGTTTAATTACGTTATTTCTTTATAAAGTGCATAATACGTCTTTAATTTACATTGTAGTTGACTACATAAATCAAAATGGATTTTCGAGGTAATAAGGTGTTTGATTTTGTCTCGGCGTCGCAAAACCTGACTGAAAATGCAAAGAAAAACAAAGCTATTCGACTAAAATGGCACCATGATTATCGATGGTTATGTGACAAATACGCGTAATTAAAAAGACATTCATTATCTTGATATAAACGAATCGCATAGCGATTTCTTATAATACAAATTAAATAAATTTTTTTTATAGGAAGCTAGGAAAAAAGCTAAACGATTTATGTGACGATAAACGGGCATACGAAATTGATAGTTTGGCCGCAATTTATGATGATAGAAGGACATGTCTTCCCTTCCCTAAAACTACTAGCGCAAATGTGAGTCATATAATTTATATTGTGAATAATAACTTGTAATCATTAGATGCAATAATAAAAGGAACGTTATAAATAATTTTTAATCTTTTTCTGTTAATTTATTTACTTCAAATAACATATTAGATTGTTATTAGAGACTACGAGGGAACACACAAATGCATGAACTAGGTAGGTACAGTCAAGCAGTATTTGAGATACCCATAGGTATTGGCTGTAACTTTTGATTGCCTGGATAAAAATCCAAATGTTAGAAAATTTGTTGTATGAAGTAATAAATTTGTTTTGTTAAAATTCAATTATCAGATGTATTAATTATTAATAAAAATTGAAAATTGAAAGATTTTGAGTTTTAAAAAACTCTCCAGTATGGACACCTATAGTATTCAGTAAAATTTGTTGGTCTTAAAGCTAAGATTGGTACATAAAATATACCTAAAAATTATAAAATATTGTTTAGTAATAAATAAATAAATAATTAATATAGTAAAATTATAGTTACAGTAACTCATATAATAAATCTGTGGCTTCCCAGCATAACCTAATAAGTCCATTTTTTATGTTTTGGAGATATTAAGACTTTAAGTTTCTATTTTCCTATTAAACAGTAGATATGGTTACATTTTTTATACTTTCCTAATCTTTTGCGTTTTTACCTGAAAATATCGAGGAAAATATACTAACTAAGGCGGATACCAAAATTGCTTATAACACAATTTTCAAAAAGTGACTTATTCGGTTATGCCTGGAAGCTATATAAATAAAATAATTAGTATATTCAATATGGACCAATACCGATTTTCGGTTATTGTTTAGACATCCTTTTATCTTTTAACGATGTGACGTCACTCAAACTACCTTTAAAAATATATAACTATTTTAATTTAAGTTTCCTTTCAAAATATAAAAAGAAATACAAGTTAACAAAAACACGCAGAACATCGGCTTGGCAATTATTCTTATAAGAACTTTTAAGTATTTAATTCAAAATAAGAAATCTAGTATATTTTTCATAAAATTACAACATAAATCTAATCCATCATTTAACTTGTGGGTGGCCATACTTTGAAAGGATCCACGTTTGGAGATTCTTTCCTATTCATAATTTTCGTATGCAAATGAGATTTAAAAAATTATTTATGTCTTAACAATAAATTAATTTTAAATAGATTTGAAACAATTTGTTCAATCAATAAGCGAATACAACTTTTTATTAAATATAACATTTTTTTTAGTATGGATGGCTCTCAAGCAAACCCGAATTTCAATTGGAAAATTATGGAAGTTACATCGTTAAGTATCCCATTCCGATGGACGAAATAGTTCTTCTTGGTGGGGACATCCCTACCCTAGCAGGAGGAAAAGGATTTTTTTGAGGTTCTTTTCACGAAATACTCATTACCTTCACACGTGTCTTGATCGCTGCTAAAACCAGAAGCACAAGTGCAGTCTTTCGGCGAAGTAGACGGAATCTTCATTGTCACGTGATTTACATCAGGACACTGTATACACGACACTGATAAATCGTTCAGATCGTTCTGTATTCCATAAGTTCCGTTAGGGCACGCTGAAGAAGTATATATGCAAATATGATTAAATCAAAACATTTAGTATCACACAGTACAAGAATAATTATGTATTCTGTATTAAGATCGCCTACGTAAGTTTTAACAAAATTAAAAGACTAGTAAATTTTGAATTTGAAAAGGGCTCGAAAATTTCAATCGTAACGCACTTCTATTAGCGTTCTGAATCGCAACAACGTCACCTCGTTCCCATTAGACATATAGAAAGCGCGCGGCGTTTCTCGCGAAATCATAGCTGATTAGCGCGCTGCGAAAGTGACACGAATCAGGCTTATATACGCGCTGATGCCGGACGCACATACCTATTGCTTTGCGGCTTTAGTCAGGTCCGAATCCGATGGCCGAGACTCATTACAAGGTTCTGATGCAGCACCTGAACAACCTGGCGCACGTCCGACCTAAAGTCAGATTCTCATTCCCTTTACTAGCACTCTGAAGAAGCACTATTATCACGGAGTACTATTCGGATAAAAACCTACTGTTTACAGATCTTTTTATGTACGATATTTAAGAATTTTTGGTCGCGTTCGTACTCTGTTATATCCCTGTTAAAATAACCATAAGATTACCTCGATCAGGACCGGACGAATTGTTCGGAACGCCTTATTCAATTTTTACTAGTCAATATTGAATACATGGAACTTTAATTTAATTCAATTTTAATCGTTAGATATTAATTAACCAAAATTAATATATTTATATCAATTTTTTTCATTAATCTCGGTATTTCTAGCTACTCTCGCCTTTTTATACGTTAACGTTAGATGAGAAGTACATTGTAACATCACAATTACGTGACATTTCAATTTTGTTTTATATTTAACCGTTTTGTTTGAAAAATTAAAATACGAATTTTCAGAACTATAAATATATTGATTTACTAATTAAAAATCTAAAATGGGAAAATAATATGCAAAGCTAAGCTCGAAGATTAATACAATGATAAAAGATACGAGATATAAATTCTTCAATAAATCATAGTTTAATTTCGGAATGAAAACTTTTAATTGACTTTTACAAGTTCATCTTCGATAGATTGGTATTTTTATGTATCAAGATTCAAATTTCGCGCTCAGTCCTTGATGCGCGAACTTACGTTGACAGGAGCCAGTGAATCCGCTGCCGAAGTATCCCGCGGGACACATGCATGCGTAATGGCCACTGGCCGTGCCGCAGGTGCAACTGGCAATAGCATCGCAGCATCCGGACTCGTTAACTTTATTGTCGTTGTTGCCGCTGTCGCCGCCACTGCACAGCAGGTCGCAATCATTCGGATCACCAACCGCCGCGTACATACCGGCCCTCAGATCTGAAACAAACGCAATCGGCGTTAACAATTCGAGCGAATTCTGGCTCGCGTATTCGCGTTTCTGATCGTAACGAGGCGTATAGAAATGCTTAATAATGGTCGGGCATTTGTGGAAATGTAGTTTATATTCTTTTATTCATAATAATTAAAAAATATTATAAATATTATAGTGATAGTCACTTCAATATATTATGATAATAGAACATGTTGATTGAAAACAAAGAAATTCTTTTATCAAACCTTCTTATCAGAAGTAATGATTGAGTTTCTTTATTTATTGTTATATTTATATTCTTTGATTTGTGATCACTTTATTTATAAACTGCACATATTTATAATAAGAAAGTAAAAACAAATAATAACGGAATGTTCGATTTTCTCTCACTAACAAGGAGAGTTATATCATACCTTTGGGAAAAGAATTTTGGTGAGGCTTCGGGAATTGTTTTCTGGTACCTAGAAATGGAGTCTACAGCCTGTAGTTTGTGCCCATGGGCCCTTACCCTGGTAGAAATCTAAGCTGGTTTCTAACCAGATATTAGCTAGATTTTCTAAATCTACTTTAATTCTGGTTAAGAAATTAGCTAGAAATCAGTTAAAACCGACATGCCTTTTGGCTAATTTCTAGCTAGATTCTGCTTAATATTCTAGTTAATATAAAATTGATAAACTAAGTAATTTATGTATTAATTAATAATGGAAATAATAACAGTTTTATTATAATAATCAAAGTAATCCGCAATTCTAATCATACTACATTAAGTATTTTACTAAATTAAAGTTAAAAATGTACCTTAAATGGCTAGTAGTAATGGAGGTTAGGTTATTTGTTTACATAACGACGCGTGCATTTAAAAAGTATTATTTACACAAAAAATACCAAAGCCCCAAGTAAAATTTAAGTGTCTTTATTAAAGAAATTTATGTTATAAATAATAGAATGCATGTAGTCATATAATTATTGTTATTTTAAAAATAACAATAAAAACAGAATAATATAAGTTATGACGAAATTTGGAGAATTGGTAAACAAATATTTTTAGTTTTACAATGAAGTTTTATAACAAAATTTTATATTCGACATCAATCACAAAATTTCTGTTGACTAAGTTATGATTGACTAATTTTCGGAAAGGAAATTATTAGTTATCAAATACTTTTAGTATTGCATATATATTTCTATAATCTCGTAAGTTGTTATTTATTGATAAAAATATTTATTTTGGCGGCATACTTATTGAACATTCAATAAAGTATAATAATGTACATTTTTAAAAACTAATAATCTTTCGAAACAAAATATAAATAGGTTAGATTTGCAAACAAAATACGTTCTTGCTTAAAGCATAGTCTTAAGCAGATTCTAGCCAGATATTAGCTATAATTTGACTTATTAATAGCTTATTAATCTGGCTAATAATTAATAAGCTAACCAGCCATTCTAGCTAACTTTCTACCAGGGTATATTCGAGATATGAGCTATTTTAGTTAGAATATACGTTATTTTAGTAAAGAAAGGTACATCTTCTTGCAATAATAACTACGCATGTATTCACACTTGAAAAAATTACCCGAATGATAATAAAAGTAGGCGAAAAGAGCTAACCTTTAACCTTTTAATCTTTTAACCTTTGTCCGGTGCAAAGTTATTAATAATTAAAAATGTTGACGGAAAATACATGACTATTTAAGGAAATTTAACTGGTTAAAATACGTTGATTTTTCATACATTATCCATGTCATTTTCAATTGTTAATATCTTTACACCAGATTTATCTCTCTATGAAAGAATGATTGTAAGATCACGCAGAAATGCGCGCGTATCCCTTGTGGTGCGGGCCCATCGGCTGAGTTTCGCACGCATGACTAGATTTGTACGCGAAACCCTAGCATCAGTGAGGAGTGATGGGAGCGAGAGGATTACTCGAGTTATTTTACAAACAAAACTCAACTTCCTGAAATCTTTATAAGAAGCAGTAAATTTTATCAATTTAAGATGTACAAGAATATATTTCTATATGAAACTAATATTGAGTAAAAAAAATTTCACCATACCCTGGCCGAAAGTACCACAGTTCGTCCCGACTCCAAAACTGAAATGTGTCATTTTTGGCCCGGTTATGGTGAAAAATAGTATACGCACCACGGGAGAAAATTTACCTACCCCATAGCAGGTGTAATATTATGGCGCTCATTGCGCGCCTGAGGTGCCTAGTATTTTTCAATGAAGCAAAGCTTAAACTTCTAGTGTTAATACATGCACAGTTATTAACACAAGAATAGGTGCCTATTTTCACTAAAATAACGTACATTCTAAGAACAATAGCTCATAATTCGAATATAAGTACCCATTGGCACAAACTACAGGTCCTATTTTAGGTACCAGAAAACATTTCCCAAAACCTCATAAAAATTCGTTTTCCAATTGTAAGACACTCTCCTCGTAAGTACTGAACGGAATAATATAATATTTAATTTAGTAGGTTAATATCAGACATATTTAAAATCTTAATTTTACTTTAATTCAGCAGCTAAACGCCGAGCTATGAAGGACAACTTATGACACGAGTATCGTATACTATTTTATAGCACTACCTGCCCTAAGTCCGCTGTCACGCCTATCCGTGCCCTAAGCAGTCCATTGTCGCACCGAGGGGTAGCGCCCGACGGTAGCGAGGGTGATAAGCACGGTGCATTATGGACTACTTATGTCACGAATAGGCGTGACATAAGTGCGAACTTAGGTCACGCAGAGCTATAGATATTTTTATTGATATTTTAATAGATCCGAGATAATGTTAGTAAAGTGCGAGAATGCGAAAGTGCCTGACATACGATTTTAAGGCAGGTTTGCCGTGGATTTGCCCTATTTATTCAATAATTTTTATTTCATACAAAAAATAATCTTTATTGTTCAAACTTTTTACATATTAAAATACACATTTTGAAGATATAAAATTTTTTTTTTTTACGGATTTTTCTTGACAAAATGACCGCCTCAAAATTATTTTTTGTTTGACTGTCGACACGATATCTCACCAACGGATCATCTGAAATCAAAAAACTAAAAAGATTCTTAAAACTTATAGTTTTGGCCATTGTATAGTCTAGGATATTTCATTTTTACCGGAAAAAAACAAAATGGCGGACTTTTGAATTTTTTGGCTCTTTTTTTGCAACATAAATTGTTTATAACTTTTTGAAAAATTTATTGATCGTTATAATCCTAGATCATGCAATAGCCAAAACTATAAGTTTTAAGAATCTTTTTCAGATTTCAGATGATCCGTTGGTGAGATATCGTGTCGACAGTCAAACAAAAAAATAATTTTGAGGCGGCCATTTTGTCAAGAAAAATCCGTAAAAAAAAATTTTATATCTTCAAAATGTGTATTTTAATATGTAAAAAGTTTGAACAATAAAGATTATTTTTTTAATGAAATAAAAATTATTGAATAAATAGGGCAAATCCACGGCAAACCTGCCTTAATGTTTTATTCAAATCATTCCTATAAACATTTTTCAAATTCCACAATATGGATATTTGTGACGTATGATTTAATAATTACACGAATTGTAAAATTGAATAGGAAAAAACGGTTATGTGGAATGCGTGGCGTATATTCAATAAAGCGAATAATTTTTGCTCGTTTTCGTAACTAAGAACTGTTATATAATTTTTGTGCAAAATAATTAGGACTTTTATCAAATTATGTTGTAGATATCTGAACTTTTATATAACATGATATCACGTATCATCGAAGTTAAACAGTGAATGTGTGTTACGAAAAATTTAATGGATCAGTACCTATATTATGAGACAATTACAACACAGCTTATTAAAGCGATAATAATCAGTTATGAATAACATATGTATACGTGAAAAATAAGTAATTGTTAGACAATTACAACACAGCTTCTCAAAGCGATAATAATCAGCATACGTATACGTGAAAAGTAAGTAATTGTTAGAAACCTTATAACAAATTTTTGTATGTATTATTAATTATATAAGTACAGTCCGTATTGCTTCTTAGTATAGATATTTAAATAGTATAAAATACAAAATGAACTCTGCTTCATTCTTATTCCAAATAATAAGTTGGCAATTGACTTCTTAACTAATTAACCTTTAAGTTCTAATTTTTTTAATAATTTGTTTGTTTTACTTTATTCATTAATAAAGAAAGTATTAGTGATGAAATCGTACAGTTAAAAAATATAATACTTTTCTACGAAAAGTGTTTACCCATGGTTGTTGTATTTTACCGAAATAAGTTCGGTAGCTCGATAGAACTCGTAAAAAATTATTAAAATTTATAAAATGTTTGGATCCTATAATGGCCCGATATGAATTAAGGGGGTAGCCCGCTGCTTATCGTAGCGTTAAGCATTTTTCACATATATAATAATCAGCTAAATTGAGGTTTTTACCATTTATATATACACATTTGAGCAGTATAACAATTTTTTTTAATTTTTCAAAGGGCTTCTTTTGGCGGTAAGTGGCGTTCAAGTGTCCCGATGGCACAGGTGATTTCAGAGGAAATCTACGACCAAAACCAAAAAAAATATTAATAATCTGTATGTGTGTAGTTTTCGTCGGAACTAGAATCAAATTTTTTGTTATACAAATTTTTCATTTTACAGCCTAGTAAATGTGTAAATAGTAGAATGAAATTCGATACTTCAATTTTTCATGTCCGCCATTTTGCTTATATTTAACGAAAAAAATTGATTCTAGTTCTGACGATAGCAACAGTCATGCGTATTAATAACATACAGAATTATTTTTGAATTCGTGATTTTTGGTTGCAGATTTCCCCCGATAACACCCTCGCCATTGACGCACCTTTTTCTCGAGACGTGAGTCTATAAATACGTAGCCAATCGATGCCTTAATTTAGTTTATTATTATGTAAGTGAAAAAAATACTTAACTAAAAGCGTGTTTTTGGCTCGTCACAATAGACAACCCGTTTAAAGGATTACATAATATGGATAACTTACCTCTATGTAAGGCTTTTCGCGCAAGCATTTCAAACTCCAAAAAACTATGCAAGAAATAGCTGAAGGCATAATTAGGTTCACTTGCGATGTCGCGTAATTCGTCAACGTTCCCTGTTTGAATGCCGAAGGTAAATATTGTTACTCCTAGTCCCTTCAGTAGGTTCGCAGGATAACGTGGATCGCCACCATTACTGAAGCCATCAGTTACCAAAAACACCACTTTCTCGGCACGTTCCCGACTGTTTTCGAGTATAGCCTGTAATTTATAAAGCATACAATAAATTTATTTTGTATCTTTTAAGAAATAATATTTGAAAGTGTGTCTAGTAAAAATCAACATTCATATTTGTTTTATTACGAAAAGTATAAGTTCTAGGATGATTCAGACCTAATAATTGTAACTAATCTCCATTTAATATTTGTACACTAAAAGCTTTCGATTAAAGCTGTAAACGATTTCTTCAAAAGTTATTACATATTTAAATTATCCCGTCTCCGAATAACAAAGAAGATATCATTTATGACGTTATATTTCCTCGAGTGAATGTAAAGTTTGTTAAAAAATATGTATATATAATATAGTTTTATATTACGACCTATTGAAAAAGGTAACTAATGCTGCTTATAACATAATTCCCACAAAAAAGTATAAAATATTTATTTAATTTATTAACAAGGATAATTAATTTATCTATAAATTTAATTGAAAAAAAAGAGAACTTTTCATTATTATATATTTTCCTTCAAAGTGTCGAAATGATAAATATTCAAGTTAATCAAAGAGTTTCCCGGGAACACTGTAGCATTCGCGGGATATTGACAAGCAGATCGGCTAAGTGCTTAGGATTTTGTGTGCAAAAAGAGATAGAGAGAGAGAGAGAGAGAGGGAGAGAGAGAGAGAGAGAGAGAGAGAGAGAGAGAGAGAGAGAGAGAGAGCGATCGCGGCCAACATGAATGCAGAGAAGCGCATTATAAGAGCGCACGTGAGACGAGTATAATAGAACTGACAAAAGCCTCCATGAGGGCGCCGTAGGTGTATGTGCCGCCTCCCGTGTAGCTGATGTTGTCCAACTGTTTGTTCAACAATTGGCACTTCTCGCTGTAGCCGGCGAACCGGGATACGTAGTCGACGTGCCGTACGATCTGAGCCCTCCCGGCGAACGTGACGATCGAGACTCGCGTCGCCGAGGGCTCCATCGTGAAGTCCGATAGCAGCTTCCTCACGAAATTCAATTCGCCGCGGAAGTTCGCCTCGCCCACCGACGCCGAGGCGTCGATCAGGAATACCAATTCCAACTGTAACAGGTTTGGAATCTCTTTAAGATAAGCATATTTTTTGTAGCGATATGTCGTTTTCTCAGAACAGGACTGTGACAACCCTGAATTCTATGTTTTTGAAAAACCAACCCACATAGCAGGAATGGTTGTAGATACATTACTGCAACGTATTTTTGAAATCTTAGGAACGAACGTTTCTGTGAAAGTTTCAAAAACGTAGCAGAAACATTGCAGAAACCTTGAAATGTTCGCTTTCAGTCGTGTGTGTCAAAATAAATGTTGTAGAAACGTTTCTGCGACGTTACTGACAACTTTGAGCTGGGTAACGTTTTATTTGGTAAGTTGTAAGAATGTTTCCATAACGTTTCAATAGAAATGATCAACAATTTTGTAAAAAAAAATAATAAAAACGATAAAACCTTTGAGATTAAACTGCCATTTTGGTTGTACCATCCGAATAATACAGCCAAAATTGCAGATCAATCCCAAAAATGTTGTCATTTTTAATTGTTTTTTACAAAATTGTTGATCGTATCTATTGAAACGTCGTGGAAACGTTTCTACAACACACCAAATAAACCGTTAGCCAGATCGAAGTTGTCAGAAATGTCACAGAAACATTTCTACAACGTTTTTTTGACACTCAAAGCGGACATTAAGGTTTCCGCCACGTTTTTGAAACTTTTGTTAAAACGTTCCTAGGTTTCCAAAATACGTTGCAGAAACGTTTCTACAACGTTTCCTGCTATGTCGGAATAACAAGCAACTTAAACTTTCATAAAATATACAATAGTTTTACTTGAATTTTATTACTGTAATATATAATTTCTTAAATTATTCTAACCATTTTTAAGGTGCATAAAGGGTTTTTATTTTGTGTAAGCTATCTTGAGTACGAAAATCAAGTTAAAAAGATTTTAAGTTGTCATATTTTTGTTCAGGAGGTGTAATATATGATATAATACTTACAAAAAAGACCACACGAAACAAAGATAAAATAGATGTATACAGTCAAATGGGCTTAAATTGAACTATGATACAGTTCATAATATCCCGATCAAAAGTTATCATGGGCGCGCAAGGTTTATAAAAATGTAAAGCCAGTTTTCGAGTCTATGGGTATTTAGAATATCATGAACTATACCTACATATTTCAAAT
Source organism: Gastracanthus pulcherrimus (assembly GCA_949152435.1). Lineage (NCBI taxonomy): Eukaryota > Metazoa > Arthropoda > Insecta > Hymenoptera > Pteromalidae > Gastracanthus > Gastracanthus pulcherrimus. The sequence continues at coordinate 45,116,951 of OX424574.1, forward strand.
TAAGCTCATTTGACTGTATCCTCCTTTATCTTTGTTTTGTGTAAGGTCCCTCACACATTTTATTATTGTAGGAAGATAAGCAAATCATGAATTGCGGGTTAATAGCTTCATTTTATATAATAGCATATATTGATTTTTTTAAATATGCATGTTTCAAATTATACATCTTTGAATTTTTTCTCAATAAATAAGTACACTCGATGTTAAAAATATCTGGTCAAATTTATTTGAATTTCCTTGAAATCCTCCGATGAGGTTAGCAAGAACAAGCGTTCGATCCAATGCAATTGCAGCATATAAAAAATCGCTGCCAATTCATTGGCACTTAGCTTCCTCCTTTTCTATCATTAATTGTTTGTTAAAAGATAAATTACAAAAAATGCTTATGATCATAAATTGCATTATAAATTTCAAAATATCGTAAAATAAAAAAATAGTTATAAAACAAAAACGAATCGAGGAATCTTTATTTTTTTCTAATTTTGAATCTTTATTAAAAAAACGAAAAGAATGAGCCCCAGTTGATAAAACTGGCCGTGCCATTCTCGAGATATAAGCGATCAAAGAAAAATGTCAAAAAATACATAGCTTCAAATATCTCGAAATATAAAGTTGTTGTGATCTGGACAAAGAACTCGTTCATCAGATAGTAAACAGCTACCGTTTTCGAAAGTTTTAGATTAAATGCTGCCGATTTACTCCAGTATTGGCAGCTGATTTAAACACGATTTTTTTTTACAAAAAGATTTTTTTCCTTCAAAAGAAAAAGATGAAGTTCTTCTTCATATTCCTAAACATCTCAATTTCTTTAAAAAATGTTCCTTATATATTTCACAGATATAAACCAACCGTTTGAAAAAAAATAACAATTTCGTCAATAACAAAACAAGTGAAATAGCTTATTTAAAATTTCTGGACGCAAAAGATAGGTAATTTTATGCTCTTTTAAATGGATTATCATTAAATCGATGATATTATTTCTAAGGTATCAAAAACCCGAGAAACGAAAACTCAAAAATCGAATAACCGCTAAAATAAAACAAAAACGCATCCAAAAACAAAAAAAAATATTTTTGAGCCACCTTCTTTAAAAAAATTAAAAAAGTTAGTCCCGAAACATTCATTTTCACCGTATATATTCAGAGTAATGTTGATCCACATCCATACCAACACCCACACTTATACATGTACACACTACAGACACACGTATAGACACACACACACACACACAGACACACACACTCACGCACGCGCACACACATACACACACATTCACACACACACACGCACACGTACGCACACACACATACACACACACACACGCATCCATACATTTTCTAAAAATAGTGTATTTTGATTCCCAGTATCTCAAAACATATTTCTAACATGTTTTTAGCAACACTTGTTTTACCATCACAAAGCTTCCTCTATGAGAAAGCAAAAAATCAAATAATGCAACCAGAAAGTTTTAACGTCGACTGTACATAATAAAATCCATTGAAATTTATTCATATTTTTAATATTAAAAATTGCAAAATATCAATGTTAATTATATTTAATTTGAGGTTTCCCGCTTGAATACAGTGTCTCGAAAAATGGTGCCTCATAAAAAATTTTCACCACATAAACCTTTTTTCAAGGCACTGTTTTCACGTGGAAAACCCTAACCAAAGACACTTAAAATTCAAGTATTTTAAATGTTTTATTTAGGTTTGTATAGGTATGGTTTCTATAGTTATAAACTATTAATACATATTAATAGTTTTTATTGTTTCCATGGTATATTTTTTGAAAAAAAATTCCGAAAAAGTTCGTTAATTTTTCGGCTGTCAAAGTAGAAAGACCCTCTTCAACGAGTTTTAAAGCTTCAAATTTGTTGTGGTACATAACGATGATAACGCCGGGATCCTTTGAAGTTTTAGTACGATGACGTTACACAAATAAAGGTGACATAATATAACTTGCGTAAATATTATTTTCAAAATTTTGCTTTGACTTATGAATCAGTAGATTCTATACCAGGTTTTCAGAAACCTATAAAATCAACATTTTTAAAGCCAATCGCAATTTACTTTATTTATTTAATAATATTGCAAAAATTATCAATGGAAACTACATTTGTAATTTTATTTTCAAATAGCATTCTTATGTTTCTATTTTATTTTAAATTGTACACCTTAATAGCAATCTATAAAATACAAAAGTAAGTGTAGTCTAGATATAAAAATGTTTGCTAATATGATAATTATAGTTTTTCTTACTTATTAAACTAAATTTCTTTTTGAAAAGTGAAACTGTTGTTTCATAGGAGGATAAAAAGGGATACTTTTGAACAAGAACTAAACTAAAGTTTTCAGTTTCTTGATAAGTAACAATTTTTAAAAGCATTAAACTTCAAGTATTTAAAAAAATTCTCCGCAACAAACGATTTCTATTTTCAGAACAATAAATTTTACAATTTCGAAATAAGCGATGCAGCGAGTCTTTTTTTATTATCACATTCTCTAATAGTCTTGTTTTTTCTTCATAAAGCCGCGTTGAAGCCCCACGAAGGATATACGTAAGAGACAATGAGAAAAGCGACAATGACAGATCCCACCGGTAGATCTTTAGTTTGGAAAAAAGTAAAATTTACGATCGCTCCGGGGTCTCTCCTGGCTTGGTCGGGCCAGAAAACAAAAGGCCGAGAATCTCGCAGCTTTCTCAAGACAGGAGCAGCAGCAGCAGCACAGAAGAAGCAGAGGAAGAGGAAAACAAAGTGCAAGTGCAGCAGGGCGTTTCGACAACTCGAAGAGGGAGATAGGGAGGGGGGGGGGAGAGAGAGAGAGAGAGAGAGCCGAGCTCGATTACCTGCTCGGATCGCTTCCTGACGCCGTCGACGCGCTCCTTGAGCGTGGCCGCGAGGAGGCCGAGGGTGCGTGCGCGCTGCCCCGGAGCCTCGGCCGCGTGCAGCCGGTATACCGAGCGCCGGTCCGCCACCTCCTCCTCCCGCTGCTGCTGCTCCTCCGCGGGATTCTGCGCCCGCGCGCCGCCGCCGATGCCGAGCAGCAGCGCCGACAGCAGCAGCAGCAACAGCGGCAACGGCATCGCGCTCAGGCCAGTCATCGCGAGGACGGCGTGCGCCCCTGATGCATAATAATATACCACTATCGCGCGCTGCCTGCTGCCGAGCCTTGCTTTGGAGTCCTGTTCTCGAGTGTCCTGTCCTGTCAAGGCGATCGGCCTCTGCACTCTGCCTCCTCTGACTCTTGCACTTATACTTGGAACTTCGAGTTGGAAGTGTGGAATAGAAGGAGAATCTTCGAGTGATCCGTTTTTTGCCGCCTGCCTGCTAACGGAGACTGTGAGAAAATGTGAAAGCTTCGGGAAATTGTTAAGACACAGTGTAAGATGATCTTCTTTAGCAGAGTATCTGTTTGAACTTTTTTTCTCATTTATGTGCCAGTAAAATTCTAGCTTTTTCTTTTGACTAAAAAGTTATTTACCATTCTTCAGCATTGAAATAACTAATTTGATTATGATTGAGTTCACTCAATAGTTTTTGTTTACTTTTCATTATCAGCAATAAGTATTAGGATTCTAAAAATAATATTTATTTTTATAATAATATAACTTATTATTTTCTCTTTTATAAAAAATACTTTAAGAATTGATTTTAAAATGATACCTTTAATCTTAATATTCCTTTTTTAGCCATTCTTTATTTTAAATCAATCTGACTAGCGTGCATCTTATCAAATTATTACTTATAGAAAATTCATACAATAATTGTTTCTCTATTAACTTATATCAATTTTAATTCAAATTAACAAGATATGTCATCTTAAAAATTCAGAATTTAATTTTAATCCTTTTGTTCTCCACTTTTCTATTCGCAGAATCGAGTATAAATTTGTCTGTGATTTGAAAGCACATACACGTTTAAACTACGATTTTGGTACTAGGTTTGGTTTGATAGCTCTTATTAGACGCGAATTATGCTGACTTGACCCGCGAGCACGCGTGTAGCGTCTTTGAGACATCACAGTTTTTTTAAACGACTTTTTCTCAGCAAATTTTTGTTTATTTTGTCATATTGGGACTTTTATGTATTATTCAGAAATGTCAATTAGCTTCAAATAGAGTAAAAATATCTCTTCCGAAAATTTATTAACAAATAAAAAAAAACTATTAAGAAAGTCGACAAAAACATTAAACAAATGTTTGTTATTGATAAACAAATTGTCCAAAACGTCTTTAGTATTTTGGTTCTGTTAATACTCCTTGTTAACACCATTTACCTCAATTTGGCGCTGCAGATGCGAACACGCGCATGTCCGCGTCGGGCCGAAAAGTGCGCTTATACTCGCGGGTTAGAGAAAAATAAGAACATCGCTATTTCGGGACAGTATTCCATTTTTTTAACTTCTACTGCATGTATTCAGACACCAGAAAATGTATTGAACTTAATAATATATTTTTATAAAGGTTAAAAATAATTAAGTCAATAAAAATAAATATGTGTATATTTAATTCACAATAAATTTATTTATCCACAGACTCAACAAATTATAAACATTCATTTTAAAGATATCTTTATATAAAATTTTTGCTTCCTCATAGACGAAGCATTGTAATGGTAAAAAAAAAGTTCTGCTAAAAACATGTTAGAAACATGTTTTGAAATAAAATACACTATTTTTAGAAACAGTCTGTATGGATGTGTGCGTGTGTGCTTGCGGTCGTGCGTGTGTATGTGTATGAAGATTACTCTGAACATTCACGGTCAAAATTAATATTTCAGGGTTCAATGATTTTTTTTTAAATGACAGGGACTTTAAAAATTCTGAAAATTTCCAGAAAGGTAGCTTTTTCTATCTCTTGAGACTGTTAGAAGCCCAGATTATAACGACAGTTACATTCCGAGTTATTTGAGGTTGCTTTTTAAAATTTTTTTTGATTCTTTATATCTCTAGAACGGCGCGGTTTTTTTTGTAACCCAGAGCTCAGTTTTTCGATTTTTAATAAAGATTCTGAATTAAAAAGAATTTTGGCGATTCATCGATCCGTTTTGATTTTACAGTGCTTTCTTTATTTTACGCTATTTTAGGATACTCTGAAATTGATAAGGTAAATGAATTTTGGATTTTAGAAATAATATGTTTATTAAATATTTCTTTCATTTTATTTAATGGCCATGTGTCCCCTCTTTTGTGGGACTCTGATACGTCACAATGCATATGTGATTTAGTATTTTACATTTGTATTTTATATACTCGTTTGTTGTGTTGTGCTATGTCGGTAGTGCGAAATCGAAAATAGCTTATTTAAATTTCGGGTTAGAAAGGATCGGTAATTTTATGCTCTTTCAAATTCATCAAAAATGAATTCATGATATTATTTCAAACATACCAAGAAACCTAATTTACTAAACTCAAAAATCGAAAACCTGCTAAAAAACATCGAAAAACAAAACAAATCTTTTTAAAGTCCCCGTCCTTAAAAAAAAACAAAATCATTGAACCCTGAAATATTAATTTTGACCGTGAATGTTCAGAGTAATCTTCATACACATCTGTCAATACACATACACACGCACGAACGCAAGCACACACACACATCCATACAGACTGTTTCTAAAAATAGTGTATTTTATTTCAAAACATGTTTCTAACATGTTTTTATCAGAACTTTTTTTTACCATTAAAAAGCTTCGTCTATGAGGAAGCAAAAATTTTATATAAAGATATCTTTAAAATGAATGTTTATAATTTGTTAAGTCTTTGGATAAATACATTTATTGTCAATTAAATATACACTTATTTATTTTTAACCTTTATAAAAATATATTATTAAGTTCAATACATTTTCTGGTGTCTGATTTCATGCAGTAGAAGTTGAAAAATTGGAATACTGTCCCGAAATAGCGATGTTCTTATTTTTTTCTAACTCGCGAGTAGATGCACTTTTCGGCCCTACGCGGACATGCGCGTGTTTGCATCTGCGGCGCAAAATCGAGGTAATGGGTGGTAACAAGGAGTATTAATAGAACTAGAATACTAAAGACGTTTTGGACAATTTATTTATCAATAATAAACATTTGTTTAATGTTTTTGTTGAGTTTGTGAGACTAGTTAACTTCAAATATTATTATTTAGTATTTAATTAAAAAAATGTTTGGATGCTCTTTGTAAAAACGTTTGTTACATGTAAGATGTTTTTTTTAATAAAAACGTTTTTAAATAAATTAAATATAATAAATATTTATGTTTGTGTACATAAGAATTAAAAAAAATTGACGGTCGTTTACGGTCAATTAACCGCCATTTTCTTCGTCAATTGACCATTAGTAAAAAAGACGGACATTCCACATCATTAGTCTTACCACTGAGCCAAGGGGGGCTCTATGATCGATTCATTTTGCCTTTGAAAGAGTATAAAATTACTTATAAACGGTGATATATCTGTTTTTTTATAACTTTTCCATTGATGTTTTGAAATATAGATTGAAAAGGTATTTGAAGATTAATGAAATAATGTATATCAGTATTTTTTATGTTTTATTTTTTATCAATCTGGATACAAATGATACGTATGAATGATCTAATTGTGTGATTTTAGATGTTCTTGAATTCAAATTCGAGGTGGATGTATAAAATTAAAATTATTAATTTAAAAAAATAATTGTACCGAAAACTGCTAAAACAAATTTAATTTATACATAAGTGTAAATTAAAAATATAAGTGTATAATAAAAATAAGATTATGGCTACAGCTAATTCAACTATTAACTGCTGCGAATTAAACCATCAATGATAAATCAGCACACATTTTTTGAGCTCCTAATTAAAAGAGATATAGCAATTTAAAATTAATTTATTACAACACAAAATGTTATATCAGATCAATTAATTTAGTTTGAGGAAGCTAAGTGCCAATGAATTGGCACTGGTTGTTTTTAGGAAATAAAGTTTTATAGCTTATATCGGAACGTCTAATATATGATTTTTTCAATTTTTAAAGAGATAAAAAAATAGAAAAGTTCCAGGAAAACTTTGTCATGACTTTTGTTTCGATAACATTATAGTAATAAATAATATGAAAAATGTCTAAGAAAACCATTTATGAGCGTTTTTTATTTAATGATATAAAATGTAATAAAATTTTCATAAATCATGACCCATGCAAGGGTCTTGCCACCGCGAAAGCGTTAAACAAATAGTATAGTTTAAATCTGAAAAATTTAAATTTAAATATGTTTTGTGGGTGAAAAAGTTAGTGTCCTTTAAAGAGATCAGGGTGCAGACCAAAACGGTTAACTTGTTATTTAGCAATTTTTTACAACATTGTTTTAACTTTATAAAATATCATACGATATCCTATTGACAATAGTTTACTAGAAACTATTTTTAAATGGTAAAACTAAGAATAACATAATAAATAAAAGAAATTAATTTTAAAATATCAAACATCCATTTTTCATGATTTTTTTTTGCTTAAGGTAAAGAAAATTAACTTTGCGAAGATTTCTCTATGGGGCTCAATTTACTGACTACGGTAGCTATAATTTACTTAATAGAAAGTGAGAGTTATGTTAGTTACCGGGAACTTACGATGTCAGTAGCAGGGTCCTCTGTGACTCGTGCACTAAAATTTTTTCAGTAGTACTTTCATTGTGAAGATTTATTGAAAAAATAATTGATGTTTTGTGTAATATTGGCTACGACATTTATGTAAGTTACTGTGAAAGTTATTTGCATCGATGTAGAATAATAATATGTTATTATTTATTTACTCTGATGGTACCTTTTTTATTGTTTGAGATTAACTTGCTCTTCAGAAACCGAAACTGTAAGTGTCTTTATATAACAATTCTTTTAGAGCTTCTGTCACTTATTCTACTCTGTTAAGTAATAAGATTATTTTAATTTTTATTTAATGAAGATTTAATTAATGATTAATTATGTTTATGATAAAATTTAATTCAAATTTAAACATCAGTTTCAACATTATTATAAGACTTTTATTACTTACTTTATCAGTCTATTACTAATTACTAATACAACGAAATTTTCTAATTTAATGCTGATATTGTAACTGAAACTTGTCGGAATTAACTTATCATATTTTGAATACCTTAATAATAATAATAATAATAATAATTATAATAATTATTAATATTATTATTATTATTATTATTGTTGTTGTTGTTGTTGATATTGTTATTGTCATTGTTATTGTTATTGTTGTTATTATTATTATTATTATTATTATTATTATAATTATTATTATTATAATTATTATTATTATTATAAAAAAGCTTTATATTTGTGGTTTCCGGAAAAATTACTTAAGTCCATTTTTTTTTAAATTCAGTTGTGAGGAATTTGGGTATCCTTACAAAGTATTTTTTCATATCAAAATGAAAAAAATCATGAAAGTGCGAATATAAGTGACCATATCTACTATTTAGGAACTTTTTTAACACTCGTTTAAATGAAAAATAAAAACTTTTTACCTTAATATCTCAAAAACATAATAAATGGAGTTAAGTCGTTTTTCCGGAAACCCACAGATATATATATATATATATATTAATTATACTAGTTGCAATATTTTATAAACGTGAATTATTTTTAATACATATTAAATTTTGGATCTGAAGCAGTAATGATAAGTTTGTAGCTTAAATTTGACTTTAAAATACAAGATAAATTAAACATACATACGATACAGATATTATAATTAGATAGTTAAATTGTCGCGTGAATCCACTGCAAGCAATTTGCGAGAGTACTCTCCACGTGGATGGCGATTTCGTAATCGAGGCAGCCTTTGTGTAAAGCACAGAAAACCTGTTTTTAAAAACAAAAGCAAGAACAAGCAACACCCTAAAATAAGCTTTGCCCGTTAAATATATACCAGCACTGCAACTACTTGTAATAACGCGTGCGAGACTATATAGTCCGCCGAGTCACCGAGTAAGAAGGTCGAGCTTTCAAGTCACGCGATCGTCGCTTATCAAATCCCCGTGAATTAACGACATTCATTCAGAAATCGGAAGGAAAGCGCCTTGGAGAAAAAAATGCGTATAATAACAGTTGTCGGTGTACGCGTCGCGGTGCAAAATGCTACTGACGATCGGGCGCTCGCGCTCTCTTGCTCCGAATCGCTGGAGAGGCGCCGCGCGCTCTTCTCTTTCGGCAGAGAAAGAGAGAGAAAGAAAGAGAGAGAGAAGTAAAAGATGAAGAAGATGAACAAGGAGCTCTCTGTTCCATTTATAAACGTAAGATCTCGCGTTTGCTTACACGCACGTGGCCGGCGCAGCCCGTCTAGTCATCTGCTACTGCTGCTGCGTGTCTTCGGTCAAGTACTTAGATCAACGCGCCGGCGCCCGCACTCAGAGATACTCTTCGCTTTCCTCCCCATATACTGCTCCATTTGTTTCTGCGCGCTACTCTATCTTTGTCCTACGCGTAATACTGACGATGATCCTTATTGTAAGGAAAAAAATCTCCATGTGGTTCGCGTCAATTACTCTTGATGCTCGAATAAAAGTTTTTGAACCACGTTTTTAGGGAAAACTGTGTATATATGACTGTAAATAGTTTAGATTTAAATAATTTGTATACTATGTTGATCCTATACAATATTTAAGCAGAAAAAAACGTAAATTTTATATTTTTTACAATAAATTCTATTATTATAACAGAAAAGTAATTCTTACTAATAGATATAGTATATCATTAGATTTTATAGACTTTCCTTTTCTAAAGTAATGGTTTTTTTCGAAATAGTAGGTTACTTTCAACTCTCTAAACGATTTTTATTTTTAAATAAATAATTAATCAAGTATGAATGTACAATCAAGATGAATTACATATAGAATTATTCAAAATCAACTGTCGACTTTCATTCAAATGACCACTATCCAATACATAATGGTGTGATTGTTCAATAATTTTTATAATTTTATACTTTCACGTACAGTTTTGAATAGGCGTCCTTTTATGTTACTTTGTAAGAACTACCTATATAATATTCTCAATTAATTTTTCAGTTCTAGGATTTAATTATTAAAACATTCAGAAACATTTATACTTTTTTTCGATTATGAAAGTTCTATTTTGTCTGTGATAATATGAAACAGTACGAATCTTGAAGAGTGTTTCTGACATTTTTAAATTTTATTATAAACTTTAAACTTGTAAAGTTACAAACAAATTTGTCTTGAAAGACTAAAAATGACTAAACTCTTTATTTTAGTTTTAAATGCGTTTTGAATTTATTGTTAATTAAAATGAAATTCCATACGGAATACCAATTAAAACACGTATAGCTATCGTATTCCACTGTATGACGTGTGCATGATGATTGTGAAATGCATTTCACTGAATAAGTTTTCAGAGAAAATTCTATACACATTTTGAAATAGAACGGTATATAAAGGAAAATTCACAAAAGTTTTCGTAGAATGGGTATTAATGTAAAATGTGAGTCGAACAATGGAGGCATTGCAATAATGCAAGAGATTGTATAGCTAGCTTCTTTTAGTTTTGCTACCCAAAGCATCAGTTTATTTACTAATAATTAAGTTATACTTATAATACGAACACTCCTATTGTTCAACCGAAACATTTCTAATGTGAACTATTAGAAGAAAAAGAAAATTCAAACGGACGCTCGTCTATATCCATGATACCTCGAAACTTGGAAAATAATGAACGTCCGAGCGAAGAATCTATAGAGACGGATGGGGGCGGGGGGCGAGGCAACTCGGAAGGCGCATGTCGTCGAAGGGGTTAAAACAGACTCTAGTCTCTGTGCAGGGCTCATGTATATACTTTATAATGATGATCGTGCAGCTGCAACCCAAAACCATAAGCCGCGGCAGCGATTATATACCGCGGCTTAGAGCTGCGGCGCGGCGGTCGTTCGCTCTCTCTCTCTCTCTCTCTCTCTCCTATCTCTCCTGCGCGCTGCACATATAATATATATATATATATATATATATATATATATATATATATATACATATAAGTATGTAGTGGCCTCAAGGCGGGAGGAGGGATGAAGATGCTGTTGTATATACGCGCCGGAGAGGATGCCGGCGCCGAGGAGAACGACTGCTACGAGAGCCGCAGCCAGTGCTCTCGAGAGCGCGGCTCATCTCTAGCGGATTATATACAAAAAAGCCTCGGAAGCGATACAGTTTACGAGGGAGCGTCAAACGAGCTACGCGCGGCGCTCACTTTTCTCTCTATATATCCTTTCGGTTACATTTGCTCTTTTATATCGCGGTATTCTGCGCGTTTTGTGTTACTGCAGAGCATTTCGCAATATTTCATGTGGTTAAGATAATTCGGTTGTTTGGTTTGTTTGTTACTTGAAGCTGCACTGGTTTTTCAATGTCATGCGAACTGTTACTATTACGAAGTTTAGTGATTTATTCTTTTCAATTTTGGTAATATATTGTTTTAATTATCGCATTATAGTCTATTACGATTTGTTTATATTTAATATATTTATAAAATATAGTAGAGTTTCAGATCCATATTGTTTTAAACAAATTATAGTCGAGCATCCTATATTCATCGAAGTATTTTAAAAAATTCTGACATTACGGAGCTCATTATAAAAGAACGTTCTTAAATGACAAAAGTAGTACTTATTGAGTATAAACTAAAAAACATAATTCTAACTTTTTCAACAATATTTCTTAAAAGATTCAGCAAGATCCGTTGAAAAGACGAATATAATGTTTAAAGATACAATTTATAAATTGCTGAAATTTCGTGAATTTTTAGAACTTCGACATCTAATGCGTTTTAAAATGTTTTTACCAAATAATGTCCAAAAGCCCATTTGAAAGATTGTAAAATTTATTTGGTTGTACATTTTCCAATATTGATCAATTTTGTAGAACTACTTTTTTAACTTTTAATTTTAGTCAGATTGTAACTTTATTCTTATCAATAGCAATAATTTATATTAATGCACTATCTTTTCAATAAAAAAAATTACACTGAGAGAAAGGATTCTTTATAGTTGAGAATTTGTACATTTACAATTTTGGCTACTGCAGTATTTATAGCTAATCCATAAAATTTAACTGTAAAGCACAAGTTCTTAATAATTAAGTTGCCAGATTATTTAACATAGATGATTCGTTATTCCAAATGAACAAATGTTTAAACGTAAAGAACTGCGTCTTAACTGTTAATATCTACTACGTCTTTGGTCAGTGTATGTTTTTAATTCATTCATATCGAATAATGAACAATAAGAAGCTGCCTTTTATTTTATTTATTTTTATTAACTGAAACACAAAAAGTCTACTAGCTATGACTGCATATTTCTTAAATATATTATGTATTTCATTACCATAAAAAATTTTAGTTAATTGGAGTTATATAAGTGCAAGAATGATAAGAATTCTCAAAAATAATATTTAAAAATATATAACGATATTAAGAAATTCAAATAGTGTCTTACTTTAAATTAGTACTTACTTGCAATGGGTTTCTAATACGATAATAAAAATGTTACTACCAACAATATATTGCTATAAGAAACCATCCGATCTAGCACAATAATGAGGACATAATAAATGTACATTAAGTCCAATCTGACGATTCTTGTAAAACCATATTACGATAATACTTCTAAAAAGATTAAATGCTAAATAGATACTACTTTCTCCATAATCATACTTTATTCGCTCGCTGCTTCTTACTTTTCGCTCTAAATTCTGCGCTGACTGTTCTTCTTTGTAAGTCATATATAATCGTTTCCTGTTAAACTCCACGACAGTTGGATCTTCGGAGAAATCAAAATTAATTATATGTTGAACTTAACTATTAAATAAAAATTATATATGAATTATGTCAGAAAATCCAAAAAAGTTAAATCTATGAATGTTTATATGAATATTCCAAGAATATTCAGAAAATATGAAATTGTTCGATCATCTGCTTATAATATATAAATGTTAATCATGACTCTATAATAGCACCAACTTTGTAGATGGAAAATCAAAATGAAAAATTTATGTCATTTTATATCAATAATTAACATTTTTTCTCACTTTTCAAATGGCTCGTATACTTTTCTACGAACATCATATTACAGCACTAACGCAAAAGAATTTGACTTGAATTTGTGTAACTCTTGCAAAATATATTCTCTATAGCTCTATTTTTCAGCACCTTTGTAAACTTGTAGCAAAAATAGTGCTAGATGCATTACAAACATTAGCATCGATACGTTTTATTATTATTGGTTAAAAAGGCAATTAATCAGAGGTATACTGGTATAAATTGAAAAATGACAATCATTTTATATCGATTATTATATGTAGTGTCAAAAAGTATAAAAGAACATTGAATAGTCATTTCACAGTATTGTGTACTTGAAAACAAAATTTTTCTAGATCTAAGTTAATATTCTTTTTCAATAATACTAACAAAATATTTATTTGATGATATAGTAAATATTTATTTAATTTGTTTAAGTGAGAACAACTCCTGCACTGATTTTTATCCAAAAAATCTAAAAATTTTGTATTACATATTTTATATGTTTTTAGTTTTATGAACATTTTAGATCTGCTGGGTGTAAAAACTCCAAAGTTATAGCCAGTTAAGTGAAATAATTGACATTGGATAGCATACCAAATTAAAACTTTAAACGCGTTTTTCTTGAAACTAACTTTACAAAATTCAAAAAATTCCTTGCGCAACCCATGACCATGAATGTTTTTTAAACTTAAGATATTCTGATGTTAAATGTTTTATTCTTCAATTATAAGTGTTGCAATATATGTAGATTTTTAATATTTTTTAATGTTTAAAAATGTGTTATTTATTACAGACAATAAATTGAGTTTAAACAAATTAAAAAATATTAACTTTTGTTCATTTAGAAATGAAAAATATTTTAAAATAGATTTCGTCAAATTGGTGTGCACAAGGAATTGTTTTAAAAATTCTTGTTTTTATCACAAAAATATGTATTTTCTCCAATAACTTGTAAAGAATTTTGAGTGAAATACTTTCAACATTTTTTGCATTCTTCTTCAATCATGACAAAAGAAGTTACGGAACTTTTAATATTATTGGATGAAAGGAAGAAATTTTTTAAAAATCAGTGGAGTTTCCCCATATATATAAGAAAGACATTCTTGAGTTTTAAAAATATTTGCTATATTGAACTAAACCATTTTGTTACTACCTATTAATGAAATTGTCAAATATATTCCGTATTGTTTCAGAATGTATAAGACTTACTTTTGACAAATTGCATTGAAATGTTACCGAGAAAAAATCACTGTGTACAATCTAGTATTTGTACAAAAATAATATAAATTCCCTTTAATATATGCAAGACGAAGAATATAATCGCAATTCCTTCTGTAAATATTACTCAAGTCGACCTTATCGGACAGATATCACATTCGTCTTGCAAGCGAAAAATCAATCTCTCGCGAGTGCATGAAAACCGAGAGCTCGAGGAGCGCGCGCGCAAGAGTTGCAGGGCAAGTACAGGGAATGCGAACGCGAACCTTTGCGATAAAAAGTACAGTGTACACGATCGGACCTTGGTGTCCTTGGACTAGGTACTATAGGGTGCTTGCTCTCTTTTCGCCTGCCAGTCGCAGCGTGTGCTTCCTTCCACCGTCGACACTTTCTTACCTTATAGTCGTGCTCCCCGAACGATTATGATATAGCACGAGGGCATCTATGAACAGTATTATTGTTAAGTTATATTGCTTCGTTCAGCAATAAATTGCTACGAAGTTTCGCATATCTATTATAAATTTCAATTAAAAATGTATTTATTGTATTATAGCAAAAAATAATTTTTCGTAAAGATGTCAATAGTCGTTTTTTTTCTTTTATTTTTTTATTGTCGCATCGACTACTGGGTTATTAGCGACAGCTATTTAATATATACATATTTACATCGTTATATCATTTAGTACATATATAATACACATACTAGTGAAAATGACAACTGTGAAAAACTATGAAAAAAATGTGAGAAAGTGTGAAAAATGTGAAAAAATGTGAAAATACACGTACTTTTGGAACATCTGTTACAAAACAAATATGCACATTTTTCACAGTTTTTCACAGTTATTCAGAGTTTTTTCATAGTTTTTCACAGTTTCTCACTTTTATAAAAATCACGTATTTTATCTAACAAAGCTTGCACAATTATTCAGTTTTTCACATTTCATGACATTTTCTTTCGTTACATTCTCTTATATAAAGGAAATTACAACTGTGAGAAATTGTGATAAAATGTTAGAAACTGTGAGAAACTGTGAAAAACTATGAGAAACTGTGACAAAATTTATTAAATATTCTATAATTATTTTTTAAAATCCTGTTCCAAATGTAAGCACAATTTCACAGTTTTTCACGAAATTCCCATGGTTTTACACACTTTTTCATACTTTTTCTCATAGTTTTACACATTTTGAAATTGCCACTAGGGCATTAATCATACTTCACGTAATTCACATGTTATTGATTTTTCACTATTGTTTATCCGCTTTAGTTCTCATCGAATACTGTTGTGTCTTGAAGGAAGCTTATTGTTCTTGGGATGTTTTCGATATCGTTGACCATGCTGCTAAAATTATTGGAGAGTTTATTCTTCTGTCTATATGTTCTCTTCTGTTTGCGTTTGCGCGTGTGTGAGTGTGTGTGTGTGTGTGTGTGTGTGTGTGTGTGTGTGTGTGTGTGTGTGTGTGTGTCTGTAGAAAGTGGATCAGAATTACTCTGCATATACACGGTGAAACTTTCGATTCATTTTTGTCTTTTCAGCGGTTTTTTAATACCTTAGAAATAATATCATCAATCCAGCGAAAAGGTTTTTGAAACAGACTGGCACAATTTCTTGTCTAAACGGTTATATCTCAAAAACATATAATGGAAAATATTTTTAAAAAATTGGGTTGATTAAGAATATGGAGAAGATTGTTCAGTAAAATTTTTGAGGCTTGATCTTTTTCTTTTGTTGAGAAAAAAATAATTTGGTAACGAAATCGATATTTTTTCTCTGACGATAACTGATGTAAGTCGGCAGCATATTATCTGAAATTTTACAAAATGGTAGCTTTCTTCTATCTCATAACAACATGAAGAAACATTCTAAAACAGAAACGATTTGATGAATCTTGAAAATTCTATTTCATTTAAATTCTTGATCAAAAGACGAAAAAAATAAGCATTCATTGGTCAAAATTTACCGTGTTATAGCCATGAAATAAGTAATCAAAACATTTAAAAAGTATAATCTCGAATATCTCGAAGAATAAAAGTTCTCATAATCTGAGCAAAGAACTTACCCGAGAGATAGTGAAAAGCTACCTTTTTGGTAATTTTCAGAAAAAATAATGTCGTTTTAGTCAAATTATCGTTTGTCATAGAAAATCGATTCTTTTTACAATATGATTTTTTTCTTAATCATAGAAAAATAAAATGTCTGAAAATTTTTGCAGAATGATCTCCCCCATTGTCCTAATTACCTGAATTTGTTCCAAAAATATTCCATCATATATTTCAGAGAAACTACCGTTCTAACAAAAAATGACGTTTCCGTGTATAATCAAGAAACGAAACGCCTTATCCGAAAATTCGGGTGGTAAGAGATAGGCAATTTTATGCTCTTTCAAATGCATTTTAACTGGATCGATGATACTATTCCTAACGTACCAAAAGCCCGAAAAACAATAATCCAAAAATCGAAGAACCGCTAAAAAACAAAAGAGAATCCGAAAAACTATAAAAATTATTATTATCCCCCCTTTGTTTAGAAAAAAACCAACAAAATGAGTCCTGAAGCATTAAATGTTACCATGGATTACTCGAGATATGGACGCATACATACATACACACACATACACACACGCACGCATGTACGCACGCATGTACGCACACACACCCAAAAACACACACAGACACACACACTCGCAGACACAGACACATAAACACACACACACACACACACACACACACAGACACACACAGAGACACACAGACACACAGACACACACACATACATACACACACAACATCCATACGGACATTTTCTAAAAATCGTGTATTTTGATTACTTATCAAAACATGTTTCTAACATGTTTTTAGCAATACTTTTTTCATACTATCACAAAGCTTCCTCTTGGAGGTAGCAAAACGTGACTACACGGAGGGAAATGGTCTACCCCATTAACCAGGCTTGCCGCGGCAATAGTTGCTGTGCAATGTTTGTTAGCAATTTGCTTCCAACTTACGCTCAAGAAATGACGAATATCAAGGATTGATGTCAATGTGCCGTAAAATTGACTGCACATGCTAACCACCAAATTGCTGCCATATACGGACGCAGATTTACTTACATTTGATGTGTACCTGTTGCTGCAAGTTTTGTACATTAATTTACTTTCAACTTGTTTTTAATATTATTAATATATTATATTATTTTATTTTCAATATTATTCACGTAATATTCAATAAAATTACTCATATATGCGACAGTGCAAGAGAAAAAGGGAAGAAATTAATAACAGCTTACTGATGGAAATTTGTGTAACACAAAAATCGAGAAATGTGACGACAATATGATGTCAATGTATGCCTATGATACGCCTGCACATCATGAGCAATAGTTGCTGTAAATTTGCCTTCACTTTGCCCTCATAATTTACTTCAATACTTGATACAAAATTTCCAGCATATACGGACGCAATTTTATGTCAAACTTACGGAAATCGATAGCAAAACGTGTATGTCAAATTGCTAACAATTTGCAATACATCTGGCTAATGGGGTAGTAAAAGTTACTATTTCGTATGGTAATAGGAGGAAGTTTCTGATACCCAAAATTGAAACCTAGCAACTGCAATTCATTTTAATGAGTATAATTATCTTAATGAAAAAAGTACCTCTTCTTCGAACTATAACTCTACAAGTTTTTATTATAGATAAATAACCCAGAAAATAATCAAAAGTTATTAAAAATTGAAAATGGTCAGTGAGAATACATGGAAAATAAATGAATTTCATGGAGTTAAATTTCTTTGAATATTCATGCAATTACGGATACCATTTTCTATCTTAAATAATTTTTTATCAGATTTAAAATATAATAAAAAGTAGACAAAAGGACCTTTAATTTAAGCTTTGTTACGTATAAAAATATTAATCATTATAGATATAAGTCATTTATCCATAAGAAAACTTGTAGAGTTATGGTTAGAAGAGGGGGTACCTTCTTTCATTGAAATAATGAATATATCTAGTAAATTACCTCATATTTTGACATCACGGGCCCATTAGAATTAATTACGGACACTAGGCTTCATTTTTGGATAGCAGAAAACACCTCCCAAAGTCTGATCGAATTTCGTTTCCCAGAGAGTGGACGCTCTCCTTGTTAGTTGCACAATCGCAATAATTACTTTTATTTTAGTAGTAAATGATACATTAATAACAAATATTGCTATTTATCTATTGGTATGTACTAGCGAGTGTAGGATAATCTGCTAAATAAGTGTAGTAAATATAGTTTTTGTTGTATATTTTACGAAGAGGTTTTTAAACCTGTTGTAGTCTAGAACGTATTTGTTTTTGTTGTCATTTATTTTATCCTTTATCGGTTTGAGCAAGTTGTCTAGAATTTTTTCCTTGTTGGCTTTCTGAAGACTTTAGGTTCTTGTTTAGTTCTTTCAATGTCTAGATCTGTTAAGGACCTAATGCATGAGTCCGCGTCTAAGTTTTCCTTATAGCTTAGTGTGTTAGTTATAGTTGACAGAGACAATACTCTTTTTGTTTTTATTCCATTTGCATTCACGTTGCAATTCCTCAAGGACTGCGCTTGTGCTGCCTCGCTCATTGGGGTTTGCTGTTTCGTGTTGGCGGTTACGATTTCAAGACTAGTAGATATCTAGTTTCCCAGTTCGTTAATTACCTGAGAGTTTATTTGCGATATTTGCAGATCTTGTGTCAAGCTTGGTGAGTTTCGGGGTTGAGCAGTTTCTAGCTAGGTGGCCTTGATTCTTACAGACAAAACACATTAGGCCGTCAGCTATGAGGAAGATTCTGTATGTTAGATCGGCTAAGTTGATCAGCTCTGAGCTTGGTATTTCTTTGACATCGTCTGGATGTATGTAAACTTGTCTTCTAAAATTGTTTATACGTGCTAGTCCCGTTTCAAATAAATCTGCTCTAATGAAAGTTACATTCGATTCGAGCCTTAGGCTAGTGGTTTTTAATTTTTCTTTAATTAGTTCGTGAGGGATTTCAGGACTCATATTCGATAAAATGAGCCTTTTAGCTCGTGACGCTAGTGATGTAATAGGAATTGAAGTATTGTTAACTGTAATATTTTGTTTATTATCTATCAGGTCATTGACGATTTTCTTAGATAAAGATAAACACAGATTCTATTCTTAGAGATTCTAGATATGAATCGAATATGTTCGGGCATTGTAATCTTCACTAGTTTGTTTACGTATTCTTTCACTGTTATTCCATTTATTGCTTGCATTATGATTGCTTGATCACGTTTGGGGAAGACCTCGTTCTTCGTTGCATTGGTGTAACTTTTTCCTTGGTAGTGTGGCTCTTATTTGTTTCAGTTTGTTCGGGGTCATTTTATTGTGTCGACCTTCTCCTGTATTGGAGGTGGCCATTTCTCACTCCCTCACTACACTACTTGCAAAACTAAAGATGGTATTTCGAGCACTATATGTACATTTATATGCGGACTCGCGGTACCTGACTATGTTTGCAAATACATCTGATCGGCACGACGGTCGGATCAGACCTCGGTCAGTAGTTGTACTTAATATGAAAAATTTAATAAGTTTTTATGATGCAACAAAGTAGGGAAAGGTCGTACAGTATGAACACCCATAACTATTTTAGCTGTAACTTTTGATTAGAGCAACGAAAATTGATTTTCAAAAAAAAAGATTTATTCTTTAAAGAGCCCTTTTTAAATAAAAAAATTGGCTGAGGTGAAATTTAATCAGCAAAATTATTCATCTATGAAAATGCAAAAGTGACGATTTAGAGTTATCGAAAATAACTTTATCAGTTATTTGCGCGATAATTTTGGCAACCAAAACTTTAAAATAACTAGCTGCAATTTATGTTTGAGATACTCACACAGCTAAACCACCATAGCAAAGACATACTGGTATATCAAAACTAAAACACGTATCGACATAAGCAACATCATGCCACCCAGTCAGGCAGGGTCTCCACATCCAAACGTACGCCTCCTCCCCACCCCAGGAAAACCGAGTAGGTACAAAAATCTCATAATAGACACTAATTTAAAGCCTCCGCAAAGCTGGGTCGATCGAGACTTTGGTTAACAAAGCTCACAGATACTCTCTTGATATAATTGCGTTACAGGAAGTTAGACTGCCAGAAGAGGGACAGCGCAGCTCTAGTCGCTATTGCTTATTGTATGGAGGGGGGGGGGGGCAGCTGATAACCACCTAGGCACGGCATTTCTAATTAATAAGAAAGTAGCTTCAGCAATTAACGATTTTAAGTTTATCAATGATAGAATATCGTAGATCACAGTCGCAAGCAATTGGAACAACTACACACTCATTAATCGATAGTTCATACAAAGACTAACGCATTTCAAATTTTCCAAAAAAGACACTTCTTTATTTCACGTTTATAACAAAAATTAAATATAAAAATTCAAAACTATTCATATGTTTTATTTGTGTACTTTGTAGAATAATTGGAAGATTATTTAAAAATCTGAAATGCATCAATCTTCGTATAAGGCATCGTATAATGTACACTATCCAACAGAAGACAAGTTAGACGCGATCAAAGTCTTCTACGATGACGTAGGTCAATTATTTTACCAATTTTCAACTAATAACGCTAAAATAGTACTCGGGGATTTTAACGTGAATATCGGTAAGGAGGGAATCTACATACCAACTATAGGCTCTGAAAGTTTACACGACGTCAGTAACGATCACGGCATGAGAGTGATTGGCTATGCTGCGTCAAGGAATATAATAGTTAAGAGTGCTTACTTTAAACATAAAAAGATACACAAGGTAACGTAGAGATCTCCTGATACATGTGTATGTGCGTGCGTACGTACGTGCGTGCGTGCGTGAATGTATGTACGTATTTATGAAACTAAAATTTGAGTCCATCATAACTCTTTCAGGGAGGCATGTTATGCGCTAAAATTTTGCAGACATGTTAGGTACGTGTAAACTTAGAACTGATCAGACTTTGGAGTTCAATGGGTAATATTCCGGACGATTTTAAATAAAGTCACTTTTGAATATAATGTTAAAATAAAAGAATAATCCGGCAGTGTGTATTAAAGGTATATAAAAGATAGACAGAAATTATTAAAATGCGCGTGATTTCTTTTCGATTTATGTGTTTTTTCACCATTCTTAAGCTATTTTTAACAAAAAAGAAACCTGAATTTAAAGAATTTTCAATAAGCTATTTTACAAATTTAAAAATAATTTTTCTCGACAGTTTGTATTGCAGATATATAAAAGATAGACAATAACTCTTCAAGTGCGCATGATTTTCTTTAGATTCATGTTTTTTAAAACTATTATTAAGCTATTTTCAAATAGTAGCTATTGTATCAATTAAAAAATATTTTTTTGGCAGTTTGTGTTGAAAATATATAAAAGATAGACAGATATTTTTAAAGCACGTATGATTTTTTTTCGACTTATGTCTTTCAAGACTATTCTTAAGCTTTATTTTAAGAAAAAACGTGAATTTGGAGAGTGTATCCATTTTAAATATAGCTATTTTAGCAAATCTAAATTCATTTTTTTAGCACTACTTATTAATATCTATAAAATATACGTTAATATTCACAAAATACCTTTAAGGCTATTCTGAAGGCTAAAACCATGGAATAATTTTTGCATTAATTTATTTAATGCGAATTTCCATTATAAGATTCTATAAATCGATTATTTAGGACCTCTCTTTGAGAAAGCATTCTACTAAGACTGCTTTTTACATTCAAGGTCTTGCTTACTCGCGATGTTAATCTGTTTTCTTTTTAAATTTCCCTAATATGCTAGTTTCCTTTATATGCCTAGTTACAGATTTTCTCCACAGTCCCTTATACTCAGATTGAAGCTCACGGAACACACTCTTTTTACATCACCTCCTGCAATCTCGCCCTGCCCATGTATACTGCCTGGACTTAGTTTCGTTATTCGACTAATATCATATGATATGTAATATATACATATACCCTGACCCATATCCTCCACCTGTCTCAAGTGCAAAGGTGACAAAAACCTACAATAACTAGATGGACCTACAGTTTTAGATGGGATTCTGTTCAGAAGGCCGAGCCCTTACCCTGGTGCGGCCCACTCGAGATAATATTTTTGTTCATTAACACTAAACGTTGTGAAAAATCAACAGAATAAAGTATATAGAAAGACTAAAAAAAGAGTCCAGAAAAATCTCAAAACAACCTTGATAGATGAGATATGCTTAAAAATTCGGGAAACGATATCAAAAGTTACATAAATTAGAACGTACAACATTTTTAAAAACTTATTCTTTCAGTGTTTTTCTTTCATTAATTTGTATACATAAATTCATATTAATTCTTAAAACTGCACCACATATTTGTTGGTATTGTACTAAAGAAGAGTTATGAAAAATTTCAAATGGATTCCTTGCATATTTCATCGTCGTCTAGAACACTTTGAAGTCTGATCAGTAATGAAAATATTGATTTAGAGATAATCAGTGTTTCGTTAACTATACATATACTATATACATATAATATATATCAATAATAAATATATTATAAATATAATATACATATGTATAGAATCGATATGTGTAAATCTCTAACTTTTAAAATTCGACGACTGCATGATAGTATCTTGTTTTATAACAGCACTAATTTCTGTGAGGTTTTTGTCAAATGGAGTGAGGAAAACATTAATTAACTACAAAAATCCAAGCATGGGTTACTGAAACTACGTACTTTTATATCTTTTAAACTTATAAATCTTCTTAGTGTGATAAAAAATGTCTTTTGAAAATTATCTGGAAATAAAGCAAAATCTTTCTTTTATAGTGTACTTTCAAAAATCAAGCCCAAATTTGCGTGCCCGCATCATGAGAGTGAGTATTAATACGATATTTAAGAGTAACCACGCATTGTAAAAATGTAATTTTTATCGAATTTACAGCTTTTAAAAAAATTTATAAAAAAAGAAATTAAACTATTTGGGAGTGCAAAGTTGGTCAGTAAAAACGTAATTCGTTTCAAAAAATGCAAATATTGGCTGGCAGACTTGAAGAATCTATGAAATGCGACTATATTGTGAAAATAAAATCACTATGTCAATCAATATTTAAATTCTGATGTAAAAACCATTGCTAACATCCTTAGCAGAATGCTCAAAGAGAGGTAATTGAATTATATAATCTTATAATGGAAATTCGCATTAATAAATTAATGCTAGAATTAATTCATGACTTCAGGCTTCAGAATAGCCTTGAAAGACATAGTTCGAAAGCAACTGACGCGCTTTTACGTATATTTTATATATTTTAGTAAGCAACGCTAAAGAATTAATTTTATAAAATATCTATTGTCAAAAAAATGAATACACTCTTCAAAATCGCGTTTTTTCTTAAAAATAGCTTAGGCATAGTTTTGAAAGACATACATTGCAAAAAAACTTGCGCATATTAAAAATGTATGCCTATCTTTTATATATCTTCAATACAAACTGCCGATAAAAATTATTTTGAATTTCATAAAATAGCTACTATTTGAATTTTTTTTAGATTCTAGTTCTTTCTTAAAATTAACCTAAGAATAGTTTTAGAGTACATAAATTAGAAATAAATCACGAGCACTTTAATATAAGTTTGATAAGAGTGATTATTTTATCAAAAGACGTTTTAAATATTAGCTCCAAAATCGGATCAGTTCTAAATTCAAACGTACCTAATAGGTATGTCTGCAAAATTTCGTGCATAACATATTCTTCCCTACAAGCGTTATTGTAGACTAAAATTTTGGTTTCATAAATACATACATACACACACGTGTACACACACCCGCACGCACGCACGCACGTCCGTACACACCAACACACCAACACACACGCGCACACACCCACCCATCCACCGACCTACACACCCACCTACACACATACATACACACACACATACACACATACACACATACATACATACAGATAGACATTTTTCAAAATATATTTTTCTAACTCAGGAACCTCAAAAACATTGAAATTTATTTAAATCTTTTATCCGAAAATTTTCATTGTTACAAACCTTTCTCTTTGAGAAAGCATAAATACGTCAACGGAAATTTGTTTATTTAGTTCATACATTCATAAATAGTTATGAATACAGGTTATTTTCAGCAAGAAGCTTGTAAGATCTATATTTTAAAAATCAACATCAACATAGTTATAATTTTTTTAAATTTTATATTTGCGGTTTTTTAACAACTTCGAGAATTTTTTTCTTGAAAACTTGAGGTGGTATGCTAAAAATGTTAAACCAACCTTTATTGCACAAAATAAACCAATGAATCAAATAAATTCTTTTTAGCTAAACTTAATTGTTTTTCTAATTTTAGTTTTAATTAAACGATTGATTTGTTTATAAAAAAATCTTGTAAACAAAATGAAAAAATACCTTTAAAAGATGTGCTGTGCAATTATTAAAATTTTTTTTCTTACAACCGAATTTGAAAAGTTTGGATAATTTCACATACAGCAATATTGAGAAATTGATTTTTTCATAAATTTTTACAAATGCTCGAGTGGGCAGAATCAAAAACCTTCTTATAAAGAATATCTTATATTATTGCTTTCTCAGCATCTTAAATCTCAAACAATACGGAAGTTTTGTTATTGAATGTATTATATATAATAACGCCTTATAAATATACCTCTTTACTCAAGGACCAACATCACTGTCTGGAAGTCAGTTTGCAGCAGTTAAACATAAATTAAAAATTTTCGAACATCAAAATCTATGAATGGAAATATTATATTTCATGTAACAAGAATCATAGAAGCTGGTTTAGATAGAGTGATCTGTATTCTCTCCTAACGAATTTGATTTAAATCATATGTCTATTTGAAGCACTTCAATACATGTTGATCTCGATGTGTGCTTGAACTGCTCTCTATATAACTTTCAATCTCGAAATATAAAAAGAAAATCTTAAACTTAAGAACGTGAAATGGATTTAAATTAAAATAGGAAGCATGACTGAATTATTAAAATTTCATAATGCATAGACAGATATTTATTTGAAAATATCGGTAATAGAAGAAATAATTATTTGTTATTTTGCTGTAGAACTTGATATCACACAATTATAATCATATAGCGAAACCAGGTTTTTTTTAGTATCACTATATGTTTTACGTATAGAATTTTTAGAATAAAATTATAAATATAATAAAAATAAGAAAATAAAATTGAAACATAATCTTGAGATAAAATTAACTAACATTTCAGTGAAAATGAGATTAATCATTTTCTTACTTACGGCCTTATGGTACGATTCGCCTAGTTTTGGTCATGTGCAAGCGGATATTCGTAACAACGCTCGCGTTATACCAAAAAGATTCAACAAACTTTGGAAAAGACAAGATGACCTTGGCTACTTGGAACAATGTAGCATCTTGCAATTTTGGGATAAACAAATTGGACGTGTTAATGTCCTCGCTTTTTTCGATTCATCATGGGAATTTAGTCATAGACAAGCAGCTATGTAAGTATTCGCTGTTGGCATACGCATCTACCAACTATGATGATGTTTCAATGTTTTGGAGAAGTAACGTAGAGGAGAATGGATAGTTTTAGAACTAAAAAGAAATATATTAATAAATTTGATAACTGAGTCTAAATTAACCTCGATTTTCCTACAGATTACTGATTCCTAAAACATCGAAACAAAATGAACTTACAAATTTTAGTAGAATCTGAATTTAAATTATGAATATTATAAAAATAAAATAACTGCTTATATTAAATATAGCACTTGTTTTATATACATAAATGCGTTCTGCGTAAGAAAAAAAAAGAATTCTCTTTGTTATAATAGAAAACAGATTTAACCGTAAACATTCATTTGCCCTTTCACACATTCTCTTTATCGATGCGCGGCATTCTACGTTATATCGACGAAGTAAAATGTATTATATAAAAACTGTGCTGCTCCGCAGGCTGAGGGTGCTGAGGGAGCGCTTCGACAAGACGGGCTTCGACAACATCCAATTTTTCGCGATAAACGCCTCGCCGAGCGAAACCCAGTACATCGACAGGGCGGAAATCGAGGTAGAGGAGGAGACGTGGAAGCAAATCTCGCCGAGCGAGGCCGAGGGACTTCCGCCGGTGGTCGTGTCGCCCGAAGCGCTAATCGAGGCCCTCGGCCCCGACGTCTACTTCATTCAGGACACCGACGAGCTGCAGATCTGGCCAAAGATCAGAGCTTTTCGCGATCAGATTCTCGTCATCGATCGGTATAAATATATATGGGTCATTCCAGCGAATTTTTAAAAAAAGCTGCGCAGGGAATTGTTTGCCAAATTCTTATATGAAAGTATAAGTCGAAAAAGGACTCCAAAAAAGGTGTACGTTTTTATCATTGATGGTTTGTCAAAAGATACATTTTTACTAAAATTACACATTCAGTTTAAATTACAACTTTCCACGACACTTGATAGGTACATTGGGTTTTTTCTTTATTTTAAAAATTAAGATTTACTTTTTGTTTTCAAATTTTCATAAAAGTACAAAAATTAAAAAAGAAATATAACCTCAAATATCTAGAAAAATAAAATACCTCATGTCTCATGGTCTAAACATAGAACTCAATCAAGAGATAGTGAAAATCTACATTCTTGAAAAGTTTCAGATAATTTGCTGCTGATTTGCTCCAGTAATCGTCCAAACAAAAAATATGTTCTTTTTCACAATTTAAATAAAACGTTACGTTTTTATGTAAAACGAAAGAAAATAAATAGCTCTACAAAATTTCGGGTCAGAAAAGTTAACAAATTTTATGCTTTTTCTGATGCATTTAGACTAAATTGAGCATAATATTTCTAACATACCAAATAACTTCCGAAAAATTAAAACTAAAAAATTCAAAAATTGAAAAACTGTTATAATAAAAGATGAGTCGCTGAATCTTTAAATTTCTTTTCATTTTATAAGCGATCAAAAAAATGTTCAAAAAATACATAATCTCAAATATCTTGAAATATAAAGGTCGTTGTGATCTGGGCAAAGAACTTGTTCAAGAGATAGTAAAGAGCTACTGTTTTGGAAAATTTCAGATCAAATGATGCCGATATACTCCAGAATTAAAAAAATAAATAAATAAGAAATAAAAAACAGAAATTTCAGTATTCGCAGCTAACCAGCTGCGTTTTAACCAAAACTCGATTTTTTTATAAAAAGATTTTTTTCCCTTCAAAAGAAAAAGGTAAAGTCTCAAAAGTTTTACAGAATATTCTTATCCATACTCTTAATCATCTAAATTTTATTCAAAATTTCTTATATTTCACAGATATAACCGTTAGAAAAAAATTGACGATTTCGGGAATAAGAAAACAAGGGACGTAGCATATTCAAAATTTCGGGTGGGAATCAAGATAGATAATTTTATGCTCATACAAATTCATTATCACTCAATCGATTATATTATTTCTATGGTATCAAAAAACCCCAAAAACTAAAACTCAAAAATCAAAACACCGCCAAAAAACAAAAACGCGTCGAAAAATAAAAAAAAATTTAAGCCGCCGTCCTTAAAGAAAAACAAAAGAAATGAGCCGAGAAAAATTAATTTTCACTGTGTATATTCAGAGTAATGATGATCCACATCCATTCCCACACATACGTACTCACCCCCCCCCCCCCCCCCCACACGCACACACACACACACACACACACACACACACACACACGCACACACACACATCCATACAGATATTTTCTAAAAATAGTAGTGTATTTTGATTCCGAATGCCTCAAAACAAAAATATTGTAGGAGTTATTTTCTATAACTCATTTGCGTATTTTTTGATTTTTATGTTTGATCTCCCCGCTATTTGTTATAGTTTGTAGAAATTTTAATCAACACAAAACTCATTTTTTTTTATCTTGAAACAAACTTTTATTTCTGTTTTAAATGGATTAAAATTGTCAGCCTGGACCGAAGATGTAGTTGTTTTTAGTTATACTTTTTTCCCAAATTCGCCAAGTTGTCTACCATGCAACTATTCTTTCAGAATCTTTTTAGATCAAATTTCAAGAAAGATAATTTTTATGAAATAGACAAATATCCTAAATTTTCGTATAGGTTATTTGCATCAGGTATCAGCTACTACTTAATCTTCTAGCTTAGGTACATTTCTCATGTAAACTAAACGTCACATTAACGTATGGGCGATTGTCGAAAGAACGGTAGTTTTAGTGTCGCCAGTACACTGAGTAAAAAGAAAATATTATTATGGTTTCTTAAACTTTCAAAGTTCTTCAAAATAATGTATTTGAACTTCTTGAATACAAAACTAACATTAATATATGCTATATATTTAAAGTACATGCGATATGGGGAAATCTCCAGAACTTTTATCTTTCAAATGTTAAAAATAAGGTCAACTTAACTTAAGAGCATAGCTCTAGTTTTTTTCACACAACTTCTCGAGACTATAAACAATTAATATTTGCCTTAATAAGTTAGAATTTTCATGTATATATTTTTTCTTGAAAACAGTTCTAAAATATTTGTGCTACTATTTTAATTTTTATTTTTGATACTTAAATCAAACATTTGTATTGCGTTAATGTTATTTTACAAATTACGTTGATCTTAATGATTCACTTAAAGTGATTGGTAATGGTTCGGTAGAAGGTATAACGAAAGACAAGGATGCGTGACTACTCACTTTTGATTCCGAGAGATCTTTTAAGGAGGATGAGGATTCAAATGAGGTCAAAGAATTACATTCCTTTAAAGGACAACAAAAATTGTATGCTTTAATTGAGGGATTTTATTATAGTTCGTATATAGTATAAAAAGACCGGAAGTGTAATATTATTTTAATACAAATTCAACTTTTTATGCATTGATTAAATTTAAACTATATATATGGCTTATTGAAATTAACAATTTAAACGTTTATATTGACTAATTTGACCTCTTAGATGACGAAAACACTTTTTTCTCATTATATTTCTTTCTCTGTTCACTCCTTTTTTCCGTTCTTTTAACTCTTCAATTCGTTTGTGCTTTAAGTACTCCTTCCTCTTTCTCACTTTTACTTCACTCAAAACAGGTCACATGATTGTAAAATCCAAAGAAACTTCTTCTCGTATTTGTATTATTCTGTTTTGCTAGTTGTAATGAGAGGT
Source organism: Gastracanthus pulcherrimus (assembly GCA_949152435.1). Taxonomy (NCBI): domain Eukaryota; kingdom Metazoa; phylum Arthropoda; class Insecta; order Hymenoptera; family Pteromalidae; genus Gastracanthus; species Gastracanthus pulcherrimus. The sequence goes on from OX424574.1 coordinate 45,146,413, forward strand.
TATAATGTTTAAACAAACGCGCGTTGCGGACGGCGCGTTGTGGATGTGACAAATCCACGATGTAAATTTGCTATATAATTAATACATATTAGTTTTTTAGATATAACTCAGAGCTATTTCTCAATAGTTTATCAAATACTATATCTTCGTCATTTATTTCATCGATTTTAATTAATAGTTATAGCACAAACGTGCGTTGTGGATGGGACATTTTTTTGTTCGTTTTTTAATCGGCTCACTTAGGTGTTATTTAAATTTTGGGCATTATGTTTACTCAAATAACAAAAAGGGATTATAATACAACATAATACTGTTGATGTATTTCACCCATATTAAATACATTTTAAGGTAATTCAATTACTATTTATTGAGATATTATTCGTGTTGTGGATGCGACACCAAGAACCTACGACAATTTTCAAATGTATTTAACTCCGATTTTATGAATAAAATGAAAATATTATCAATATTATCTTATTCTTTGATTATTTCTTAGTAAGAAATAATTTTTTTTATATTTTTATCATGTCAATTTTAAACATTATTAGAGAAACTATAATTGAAATCGGGAATACGACATACGAGAAATGTGACAGTTTAGACATTTGATTGACAAATTTAATTAATTTATGATAGAAAGTAAACATAAAAATGTAATAAACAATAATCTTAAGCTTTAAACAATAACATAAGCCTATGTGAAATAGTTTAATACAGTTAAAATATAAGAAAAAGCTGATTGAAACCTCGAGTCATATAGGTTAAAGGTTTGGGAGATTTCCCCATATATATATAGCCTAAAAATAATTACCGTGGCCTGTCACTATCGAACAATTAAGACAAATCTGAATATATTAGGCACAACTTTTATGATTTAACTGTATCTATCCTATTAGACTTTGAAGTACATTACATGTACAATATGATCTAATTTTTTCAGATTTTTTTTAACTTCTCTGTCTGCATGAGTGTTACGAATGCTGTCGCCAACTTTTCAAGTTTTAGCGTTGCCGTTCAAGTTATCGTTCTGTAGTGAGTAAGATAGCTTAGTTAAATTATCTAACCTATGAAGTTTTTCAGTTTAAGCTTACAAAAAGTACATAAACGCACGATCGTTTATTTGCAGTTTTGATAGTTAGTTTTTAGGTTATTTGTTTTAAAATTCCAAAAGCTAAAAAAATACGTAATTCTACCGAGGCCATAAAATATTATAGGTGTTACATTAGTAAAAATGTTGTTATGAGGTATTCTGGTTTAATAACGTGTGTACATGTACACATACTATGCGGAAAATTACTTTTATTATATTATTAAAATAAAACTTTAAGGTATCTCTCCAGCAAAAAGTAATTGCCGTGGCCAATCTGGCAAAATTACATAATACATACATGTACAAAAATAATTGTCACCTGTAGCTCATTTCAAGAAAAGTTTGTCTAATTTTACCATTAATAACAACTAAAAGCCCAAATTATCCCTAAATGAAGATTTTTAGTTTGGTCCAAAAGTTAGATGAAAAACTACCGTTTTTTGACAATCACCCATATAATGACATAATTTACTATACGTAATTTACGTCAAATCTACCTACTTAAATCTTCATATGAAAGCTAAGATGAAGACTTTTAATCTGACGGGTCTAAAGTATCCCATTTTAAGATTGGAAATAAATTTTTGTGGTTAATTCAGAATCTTTGGCTGTGACATAAAACGCGCTTTCTCTGAACTTAAATTTATTCTCACATTATTAATTCTTAAAAGTTCTTAGACCCCTCAAATTAAAGATCTTAATCTCAGTTTTCACATAAAGAAGTAATATAAGTACGTAGACGTAAAGTACATACAGTAAATTATGGAAAATATATCATAATGTTACGTTTATTTTACATGAAAAATGTACATAAGCTATAAGATAAGTAGTAGATGAACTGAAGCAAATATCCTATATGAACCTTTAGAGCGTTTTTACATTTCGTAAAAATCATCTTTCCAGAAATTTCAGCTAGGGGGTCACAAACTAAGTGAAGTGGGCTAAAAAATTTTTTGGGGTCCTTTTTCAAGATATACATTTGTATACAACATTTTCGTAAACCCCCTAAGCAGCTTTTTCTAAAAATGCGGTGGAATAATGCAAATACATAATATCAACCTATAGTTATATATTATCTATTTCTTTTTGTACGAGAAAACTCTGGTTCAGTAGATGTTCCTGGCTTCATTACTGCGTTAATTCTTTGTAGTGAAGTAAAATTAAAATTCCTTTCATCGTTTATCAGTTTTATTATAACAAGCAAAAAATTATATGATAGGTATGTTACATACTTTTATTCATGCTGAATAAATAATTTTATAAACTATATTTCTACCATAAATGTTTGTCGGTGAATTATAATTTTTTTACTTTACATATCATATCTAATATTTAACAAATTATAATATTTTTGAGTAAAATAACTGTGACAGCTTGTCAAAAAGGTAGTTAAAAATAACGTTTTAAGTTTTTAAATGCTTGTTTGCATTTTATTAAGTTATTTTAAATTTTTACATATGACTACGTGAATTATTTTTAAATTAAATTATCTGAATAATTTAAACCACTGATCATCAGATATAAATACGTATAATATATATTTTATTGCTAAAAAGTTATCAGATAAAAAAATGTGTACCACGATTTTATTATTATAATTTAAATGATATAGTTTGTAGTACACGTGCAAACATGTAATTAAGTGCCTACACTCAACAGCAAACAGAATCGCCAGGACGTTGTAAATTGACTTTAAGATTTAAGCCATAAGCTTCAATGCCAATGCAGTTCCAATGCCAATTTACATTACCATGCCATATCGACAGTTCGGATTATTGGTGAATATATACACATGAATTACTTCTGATTATATAGCTGTGGAAGACTGACATATCAAGTCATCGTACCTTGGAGCATTTTGCATTTCCCGTATGTGAAAGCAGCTATTCTATCTACTTATAATGATGAACCTTGTGGATATTGCCAGGTATTACTTTTAAAATAATCTAAACATACTTAATAAATAAGGATATACCCAGTAAACAAGAATATATTGTTCAAGAACTAACTTTTAATATCATAAAACATGTATAAAAATGAATAAATTATGTATAAGCTTACTTAGTTTAGGTCATATTTCCTAGGCGATATAAATTAAAATTTTCATAAAGCAGAATAAATTAAAATTGTATTAAATCACATTTTAACATTTTAATTCATAAAATGATATATTAACGTTTACGAATACTTCATTAGAGAACTTTGAAAAATTTCAAATGCATTCTACCAGATGTTTTCGACGACGAGTGCGTATGTTAGAGTTAATCGCCGCAAACGGCCATTAAAAGAAATAAAACCAACCCTACTTCTGGACGTTGTACTTTTGCCATCATCTAGTTTTTGTCATTTTCGAGCAGCCAAAATTAGGTGTGACATTTTCACAATTTCCAGAACCCGTTGTGGCATTCCTGAAAAAAAAAACAAAACTCGGCTTGGTAATATTACGTGTATACTACGGGGCCATTCACATATTACGTAACGCTTCTAAAGGGACGGAGGAGTAAATCATACCGTGCCAAAATATGACAGTGGGAAGAGGGGGGTCTAGTGCATCGTTACGTTGCGTTATAAGTATATTGAAAGAAACGTTATGGATAGAAACGACTACAAAAAATAACGCTCAGAAATGTAAAAAGTAATCCGTTTTTATTAAGAAATGGCTGCAACTCTTAAAAGTTGTACATAAATGAAATTCAAATGACCGAAACGTTGACCTTTTTAAATGACATTAATAAGTATTTGATAAATACATAACCCAACATGTTCAATCTCGTTAATTAAAAAAGGTTTATTTACTACTCTTTAGAATGTTATTTCTTGAAACCAGTCCTATATATAAGAAAAAATTATTTGTTTTTTGAAAAAAGAACAATACTAGCCAGGTAATGGATCGATTTTCTCATGAGATCACCTCTGGACGACCCTCTTTCAAATATAAAAAACCTAGTAAATCATTCTCATATCCTAGTAAATCATTCATACCTATCCACAGTCGATAAATGACATTAACTATTAAATACAATAAAGGAAACCGCCGCTAAGTGCTTTAGCAGAATGCTTTCTCAAAGAGAGATCCTAATAAAGAGAGTTTAAGAATTTAATAATGGAAATTCGCATTTAATAAAGTAAAGTTAAACTTAAAGGGGTCCGAAAGCCAATTCCCTGAATTACCGACCAAACCATACATTTTGCTTTCTCAAAGAGAAAGTTTTGTGACGATGAAAAGTTTTTTATCAGAAATTTTGATTTTTTTTATATTTTCAAGGTTCCAGAGTCAGAAAAACATTTATGTTATTAAAAAATGTCCGTCTGTGTGCATGTATGTATACATACATACATTACGTATATATGTATCTATATATGTAGCATATTATGTATCTATGTATGTATGTACGTATGTATGTAACAAAACATTTGTGGAACGATAACTCTTTAAGGGAAGCATGTTATGAGCTAAAATAAATCAAACACACACACACACACACACACACATACACCGACGCACACACACATAAACACACAGACAGATACACACACATACACACACACCACACACACACACCACACACACACACACCACACACACCACACACACACACACAGATACACACAGTCAAAAACACATATACGCACACACGCATACACACACTCATACCCACACATGTACGCACGCACGCACGCACACACACCTATACAGACATATTGACTTCTAATGCCAACAAAAAATTTTTCTATGAGGAAGAAAATTTTCAAAAAATAGCTATTTTATCAAATCCAAAATAATTTTTATTGACAGTTTGTATTGAATATATATAAAAGATAAGCATACATTTTTAAAGTGCGTAAGTTCTTTTTCGATTTATGTCTTTCAAAACTGTACTTAAGCTTTTTTTTTAAAGAAAATACGCGATTTTGAAGAGTGTACCCATTTTCTTGAAAATAGACATTTTAGAAAATCGAAATTAATTTTGTAGCACTGCTTAACTATGTCTTTCAAGGATATTCTAAAGCTTGAAATCATGAATTAATTCTAGCATTAATTTATTAATGCGAATTTCTATTATAAGATTCTATGAATCGATTACCTCTCTTTAAGCATTATCAAGAGTTAGCAGCGGTTTTTTACATCAGAATTTAAATATTGATTTGACATAGTGATTTTATTTTCACAATGTAGTGGCATTCCATGGATGCTTCAAGTCTGCCAGCCAATATTTACGTTTTTTAAAACAAGTCACGTTTTAACTGGCCATCTTCGCACTCCCAAAAAGTTTAATTTGTCTTTTTTAAAAATTTTCTTAAGCTGTGAATTCGATAAAAATTACATTTTTACAATGTGCGGTTACTCTTAAATATCTTATTAATAGACACTCTCATGACGCAGGCACGCAAATTTGGGCTTGATTTTTGAAAGTATACAATAAAAGGAAGATTTAGAAAGGCGCTGCTTTTCCCTATAAGAAAACAGCAAAAACATGGCGGCCGAGGGGCAATTTCGCATCAGATTTACATGGAGATCATATTTATAAATTGATTTACAAGATTTATACGTGATAATAAATCTACTAACGAGGTTGTATATATTATGTGAAGGTATAGTATAACGGATGGTAGCAACAAGTCTTTTTGTCACGCATTAAACTTGTATTTCAATTACTAAATATGTTTCCCGTGTAAATCTTACAGAGAAGCTGCTCCCTCGATGGCCATGTTTACTAGTTCATCCAGAATCCGCTAGTGTCGCATTGCAAACTTAAATTCCCAAAAGTATGATTTTCTCTGGTTTTAGAAGGGTGAGGTCATCAGTCCCACGCCAGCCCCGGACAACTAGAGTTTTGTTAGACATATTAGACTCACCACACCTATATGTAGATAGTATAACGGGTTCTGGCAATTGTGAAAATGTTACACCTAAGTTTGGCTGTTCAAAAACAACCAAAACTAGGTGTGTCAAAAGTGCAACGTCCAGAACTAGGGTTGGTCGTTTTCGGCGATTAAGCCTACCATATTTACACACAGTTTTACTATGCCGGACTCATACTATTTAATATATACGAATAAGGGTATGAAAAGAAATGATACAAAAACCTGCCGTGTTGACATTAACTAATAATAATAAGAAAATATTTTATAAAAAGAAATTCAAAAAGAATGCGTATTTTACATACAATTGATTGACAAAATTAATATGAATAATAGGGAATTCGCATAATATTCCTTGTAGTATATTCTGATAGATCATAGCCTTTTCTCTTTGTGAACTTTTCAAATTATATATATCTTTTTTTAATTTAACCGAATTTATACATCGACTTTAGGAAGTACTATCGGTACTCCGTGAGTCAAATGCGTGCTAGGTCGTTTTTGACTTCCGTGGTAGGCCAAATCGTGTGCGTAAATGATTGAGTTAACGTGAAAATTTTTATTCGTTTGCTTATATTAGTTCACAAAAATTTTTTTGCATTATATTTTTGTGATATTTAAGGCATAGCGCGTTTCTTACACATAAGAATTATACACGTAATTATTGTACACAATTTAGCATTGGTCAAATTATATATAGATATATTTGACCAATGCTAAATTGTGCACAATATTTACGTATACAATTCTTATGTGTAAGAAGCGCACTATGCCATATTTAATATATATTTCTGAAATATTCGTTGAAATCAGAACAGCAGTTTTCAGGAATTTCATGATTGCAACTGTCAGAAACGTGAGTTCCCATAAGACTGCGTGTTAACCCTTTAACGTGAATAACGGCCGAAACCGTATAGTTGTGAGTATCAAGGCGGATCAGCCAACATAGCACGTTTCAAAATATGCATTAGTGTGTGTAGCACGCGTCGCTCCCTTTACTCAACGCGCATACGAGGTGCGACGCGGCTTAGCGAGGCAGCCGATTCTCGCAAGATCGTACCTTATCAGCGTTGGGCTCATTTGGATTTCAGATGACAGAATCCCTAAGTCCTAGTAAAAAAATTTGATATCGTGGTCTTGGGGTGTTCTCAAACCAATCCGACCTGCAGAAGATGTAAGAAAATCAAAACAATCGAAATTCAACAGGTTAGGTAATCGGGCGGAGTCGGATGGGTTTAAGAACTGATGAGGCTTTAATAGGTGCTTTTTGGTACCTAAATATGAAGCTTACACTCAGTTTGTTCTACTGGGCTCTTATTCTATTGAGTATAAATATGCATGCATTGTACTAGAAAAAATGGCTTGAAATATAATAAAAGTAGACAGAAAGAGCTTTGCGTCTGAAATCTGAGCGTCAGTTAGCAACAATTGAATATTATGACTAAAAATGCATGAAAAATCAATGGAATTAAAACAGTTTAATTTCTCCAAATATTCATGCATTTTAGTCTTCATCTTTAATTGCTAATAACGTTGGTTCAGATTAATATTTTTTAATGTTACAGATTCTCAAATTAAAGCTCTTTCTGCTTATTTTTATTATCTTTCAAGCCACTTTTTCTAGTACAATGCATGCATATTTAGAATCATTAAAAGAGGTACCATTTTTAACTAAAATAACGTATGTTCGGAGTAAAATAGCTTATATCTCGAATGTAAGGGCCCATTAGAACAAACTAAGGGTGGTAGGCTTCATTTTTAGGTACCAGAAAGCATCTCCCAAAACCCCATCAAAATCCTAGATCTGGAAGATTGGTATTCTCCTTATTACCTGATCACAATGTAAAATGTTATCACTTGGATCTAGGGATTCTGAGTAGATAAGCTGTGGCGGTTCTGGATCACCTTGCTCTATGCTATGGCGGTTCTGTATCTCCTTGGCCTATGCTATGTAGGTTCTGGATCACCTGGTCTATGGCGGTTCTGGATCAGTGCCAGTACTGCCACAAGGGCGGAGGGGATGTCATTCCTGGCACAAGGGGGGAGGGGATGTCATTTATGGCCCAAGGGGAGGGGTTGTCTCAACGCACTGAAGAATTTGATATTTCATAGTTACATGAAATTTTCAAAAACAGAAAATTGGTACCTAAAACCTTGGAAGTATTTTTTTCTTCTTCTGTATGGATTATAAACTATGACACAAAATTTTGTAGTAGATAAGCTATGGGGGTTCTGGATCAATACATTTCTATATCATGGGGGTTCTGGATCATGACATTTCTAGAACATGGGGATTCTGGATCATGGAGTTTCTAAATCACAGCGATTCTAAATCCCCACAGCGGCCCTTTTCAGGAACGCAGTGGAATTTCTAGATCAAGAGATTTTCCATCAAGATTTTTTCTAAATCACGACGACTCTAGATAGCTGTGATTATAAATGCTGACTGTCGACAGCCGACAGTCGACAGCGTGCGACCTCGAGGCTTCAATCGAACAGCTGACAGTCGATAGTGCGTGTCTTCGAGGCTTGCATATTGCATCCCCGTCGGTAAAGGCAGTTGCAGTTCCTATATTAGAATAATTTCGCGTCTGCCCCATATAACACATACATATGTTGTGTAAGTCAGATACTTTGCGCTCTTATATAGTGATCAAGAGGAAACTTAACCACTTACCGATTAGATGTTACGCCACCTTGCATTAGTATTGAGAAACTTGATATGTACTACAATTTTTTCGCAACCACTTTTAATTGAATTATTCTAACTTGAATTTTTTACATTAGAATATGTTTATTGCAGAATTTTACATCATATTTTCTTCACTTAAATTAAATAAATTTAACTGAAAAAAATCTGAGTTGACGGGGATTTTGAACCGGTGATCTTCTGTTCGGGTAGCAAACGTCTAACCGAGTGCGCTATCGCAACATCCTAAATGCGATACTTCGAATTGTCCTTATAAGTGACACTAGACTATTTTTTATAAGTTCACTGTGTAGTTTGATAATGTTAAATACATGCGTATGATGTAGCTATTATATAGATATATAGGTATACCTATTTTATAGTTCTACTGATGTACTAACGATCAAATCTTTATGACACTCGCTGATCACCTCAGTCTGCGTAATTTCACCAAAAATTCATATCTAAAAAACTAAAAGACCTAGACACTCCCAATTTTGTGTCATAGTTTATTAGGTTAAAATAAGAAGAAGAAAAATATTTCTAAAGTCTTGGATAATCTTTCGTTCAATTTTGCCAAAAAGAATCATATACACAAAATAACACTCATGTATTTATATGTCAAACTATTAAATCTGTTATAAAACTTTTAGCAGCGTGATTATTTGATTAAAACATGTAATATTGTACTTCAAACATCTAAAATAAGCCTTGCTTACTTAATAGCTCTAATAAAAACTGTAGAAACTTGTTCAACCAAAAAAATTATGACACACGTTGATTACCTCAGTCGGAGTAATTCCACCAAAAAGTCATATTTAGGAAACTAAAAGACCTAGTCACTCCAAATTTCGTGTCATAGTTTATTAGGCTCAAAGTAGAATGAGATAATTATTTCCAAGGCCTTAGATAATCTTTTTTTAATTTAGTCAAAAAAAATTTTATACACAATTTTTTATTAAAGCTTATATGTATAACTTACATATGTCAAATGGTTGAATCAGCTGTAAACTTAAAAGAGAGTGATTAATCAATTGAAACATCTAATCTTACACTTTGAACTCTACTAAAACATGATTTTGATTGAGAACTGGTGGTTGCGATGGTAACTCATTTGACATATTTGCTCATTACTCTTTCTGTATGGTAGATAGAAACTTGAAACTTTGGACGTAAGTTTGGACGCATTATTCATTGTAATAATTATTATTAATAGTCTGTTTTACTGTAAGATATCATTTTATACTGAAGCGAACTCTCTTAAAACTCTGAAAATCACCTTTATCTTACAATATCTGTTTTTTCAAAATTCTACGTTTTGCCCTAAATATAACAAAATCTCACAGCTCATAAAGTATAAGAGCTAGAGTCCTAAAATTTGTTGTGAAAGTTTCATTTATCTTGGGAAAGCTAGAAAAGTTGGTTTATAAGCCTTCGACAGGCACTTTCTTTGATTTAGAGTTTAGAATGACATATTACCATTTCTTACATTTTTCTTTCGTTGCGTTCTCTTATATAAAGGAAATTACAACTGTGAGAAATTGTGATAAAATGTGAGAAACTGTGAAAATCTGTGAAAAACTATGTAGAAACTGTGACAAAATTTATCAAATATTCTATAATATTTTTTAAAATCCTGTTCCAAATGTAAGCCTAATTTTACAGTTTTACACGAAATTTCATGATTTTACACACTTTTTCACACATCTGTCACAGTTTTTCACTAATATTCACAGTTTGAAATGTCCACTAGAGAACAGAAACACAAAAAAGCTTCCTTTTTGAGGAAGCAAAAAATAATTGAGAAGCTTGAATTCCACATTTACAATTTAACAGAAATATATTATCTCTACAACTATTCAAAGCTATGTAGAAAGAATATTACTATCCCTATAGGTATGATGCACCTAACCCCGCCCTCCTTCATTCCCCATCCCCCACCCTATTTTAAGATGCATCACAACTGGCCCTACAGTTTTAGATGGAGTCCGAACTATCAGAACCACGGTACTTTACTACTGGGATTCGAACCCGGCTGGCCCTTATGTCATAATTCTCTGAGCTACCGTAGCTCCGATAAATTTCTCGTATTACTGAACTATTACAGCACACACTATTGTGTGTGAAGTTATTCTTGCATGCATTCGATCTTTAAACGGCAGTGGACTCAATCGCGTGAAATTCTGGCTCCGGATCGCTGGCCATAGGTAGCTGGGAATCTTGTCGCTGGTACCTGGGTATCTGGTCGCTGCTACCTGGGTATCATATCGTTGGTATCTGATTGAGGGTATCTGGTCGTGTGTATTTGAGTATCTCGTAGTGGATATCTTGGTATCTGGTGGACTTGTCCCTGCTCACTTCCGGACTCAGAGACGGTAAATTTAAAGAATCAAGAGAGGTAATATAGAGGGAAGTTCGAATTTTTATATCAGTTTCAGACACTAATTTTTGTATGTGATCTAACGCTGTGTCTAATCACAGGAAGCTAATATCCAGCAATGGATTTCCTGGTATAAGAGAACACTCTACTAGTATACACTTTCTTTTCTTCTTAGTGTATAAATTAGAACTTGAATCCAGAATACGGATAATTTCCTGCATAAGTATCTTTGAGTGTTGGCGACGTCAAATCGATCGTAACTTCATATTGAATATCGTTAGCGTAATCTAAATACAGTAGTATATGTAACTGTCTTTGTGTAACTCCTTAAGGATGAAGTGGATCTCTTTATTGTGTATCCTAAATAGATTCATAGCCATGATTACTCAGAGACGATTGACTAATACATTATGATCATGCCCGGCGGAGTAGAGAAGCTCAGCTGGCCCCGAGAAACGGAGGAACAACCCCCTAATCAAGCTTGGTGAGGCCCGATATTGGGTTTCAAATCACCACCCTAAGCCAGGTGGTGTGAGCGTCCGTGTTCGTATTGGCTCTCTTAGCACCGGGGTTTAGGATAGCGTCGCAAATGGAACCTCGGAGATACCGGGCGACCTCCCCGAGTAAGTAGCCTTACCCCCGTAAGAGGCGCTGCGGGGGCAGACGATCATTCCTCACCGTTCGTAGGAACAAAAATGAACAATTATAATAAATATAAAGAAACAAAAAAGAACATAGACAAACTAGGAGATATGGCTAAGGTAACGGAGGACGGCAATATGAAGGTCCAGGAGGTTCCAGCAGTTTCCCTGCCCCATATTGCCACGAATTCGTCACTAGTCATAGTCCAGGGAGGAGCAGAAGCCGCATCTCAGGCTGTAACAGCCGTAGAGTTGGTGACGCAGAGCCCCCTAGCCGATCAGAAAGAATACAGTTCCGAGCAGCCCCACAAAAGACTATGTGGGGCCGCCAGGAAAAGACGCAGAAGAGAGAAGTTGGCCCGCGAGGCCGCCAATTCTGGTGACCCTGTAACTGAGGGCAGGGGAATGCTAAAGAGGCGACCGTAGTCCACGGACACCCCACCCTCGGCTTTCCACAAAAGGAAACACCCAAGGGAGCGACCGATCGGGAGTCCTCGGCCGCCCAACCGGCTCCCCGTAGGAGGAGCTTGGGTCACGACATATTTCAACACTTGTTCGACATACTTATGTTATAGAGTCAACTCTTTTGGACATATTTATGTCTCAGAGTCACACGTTATGTCATTGAGTCAACACTTGACCGACTCATTATAGCATAGCTATTGAGACCCGTCACGGGGCGCAAATCATGTGACCACGCCTAAACCAATCATTGCGAGAATTTTCGGGCTTTCATCGCTAAGTTAAACTTCGTTAAATGGCAAGCGCCTTCCTCAGATCCTAATATACAATATATATGTCATTGTCGTTCTTGTGTACAAACCGTTTCCCGCAAGTGATTACAACCCTATAGATTATATATATAAGAAAAGAATTTAAGAAAAGTTTGAATGGAGTAGATCAACTTTTACTCGATGGTAATACTTTCTTCAAATATAGATCTCGACCTGGTAAAGTATACTGGAAATGCAAGTTTTTTAAGTCGAATCGATGTTCAAGTCGTGCTGTTACAAAAGGTATCGAACTCATCAGTTGTACTCCACATACTCATGCCTCATCTATAGAGCCTATACAAGTTAACAGTCAAGAGCTCCAGTTGGTATCATCAGATACTGCGTTCAATTTTCAACAACAGGAAGATGTTTATATCAAAAACCTCAATTTAATGGAAGCGATTAAACAAAAACGTAAGCTGTTCGTTCAAAATCAGAAAGAACCATCACTCAATTCTGTTGACTCACAAGATAATCTATTAACAAATACAAGAATAAACATTTAGACTTCAAAAGCTAACATTTGGTAATCCAATCGAAATTCTAGGTCTGATCTTCCCGATCAATCTGAGAAATTTCAGGAATCTCTAGCTAAAGCTTCACTACAAGACTCTGGCAGCAGTGTAGATGAATCATTTTTATCCAGAATTGTCAACAATTATATCATTGCTTCATCACCAAAATCACAGCCAATATATGGTTCTCGTTGCAAAAGAAAATTTAATAAGAAAGATTATTTGAAAATTGGAGTAAAGATCAGAATTATGGATTCAATCATATGATGTTGGATTCTATACCAAACGAGTCAATAATAACTCCTGGGACTTTAATAGCTATAGTTTACAATTTTAATAAAACTTGAGAGACTTCCTACATTACTAGTAAGGAGGATGAAAAATCTCTGGATAGTGAGGAGTACGAAGAATCTCTGACTAGCTATTCTCCACGAGCCACTGATAGTAGTGTAGATACATCTATTCCATTCACTTATGATAGTAATCATATGATTGCTACTAGTTCACCAAAATTACAATCAAATTTTGGTTCTAATGAACAATCAAATATGGAAGATTCATATGACAAATGGATAAGAAGAAAAACTCATAATTATGGATTTGACGAGTGGGATGATCATAATGTATTAGTCAATCGTCTCTGAGTAATCATGGCTATGAATCTATTTGGGATACACAATAAAGAGATCCACTTCATCCTTAAGGAGTTACACAAAGACAGTTACATATACTACTGTATTTAGATTACGCTAACGATATTCAATATGAAGTTACGATCGATTTGACGTCGCCAACACTCAAAGATACTTATGCAGGAAATTATCCGTATTCTGGATTCAAGTTCTAATTTATACACTAAGAAGAAAAGAAAGTGTATACTAGTAGAGTGTTCTCTTATACCAGGAAATCCATTGCTGGATATTAGCTTCCTGTGATTAGACACAGCGTTAGATCACATACAAAAATTAGTGTCTGAAACTGATATAAAAATTCGAACTTCCCTCTATATTACCTCTCTTGATTCTTTAAATTTACCGTCTCTGAGTCCGGAAGTGAGCAGGGACAAGTCCACCAGATACCAAGATATCCACTACGAGATACTCAAATACACACGACCAGATACCCTCAATCAGATACCAACGATATGATACCCAGGTAGCAGCGACCAGATACCCAGGTACCAGCGACAAGATTCCCAGCTACCTATGGCCAGCGATCCGGAGCCAGAATTTCACGCGATTGAGTCCACTGCCGTTTAAAGATCGAATGCATGCAAGAATAACTTCACACACAATAGTGTGTGCTGTAATAGTTCAGTAATACGAGAAATTTATCGGAGCTACGGTAGCTCAGAGAATTATGACATAAGGGCCAGCCGGGTTCGAATCCCAGTAGTAAAGTACCGTGGTTCTGATAGTTCGGACTCCATCTAAAACTGTAGGGCCAGTTGTGATGCATCTTAAAATAGGGTGGGGGATGGGGAATGAAGGAGGGCGGGGTTAGGTGCATCATACCTATAGGGATAGTAATATTCTTTCTACATAGCTTTGAATAGTTGTAGAGATAATATATTTCTGTTAAATTGTAAATGTGGAATTCAAGCTTCTCAATTATTTTTTGCTTCCTCAAAAAGGAAGCTTTTTTGTGTTTCTGTTCTCTAGTGGACATTTCAAACTGTGAATATTAGTGAAAAACTGTGACAGATGTGTGAAAAAGTGTGTAAAATCATGAAATTTCGTGTAAAACTGTGAAATTAGGCTTACATTTGGAACAGGATTTTAAAAAATATTATAGAATATTTGATAAATTTTGTCACAGTTTCTACATAGTTTTTCACAGATTTTCACAGTTTCTCACATTTTATCACAATTTCTCACAGTTGTAATTTCCTTTATATAAGAGAACGCAACGAAAAAGAAATGTAAGAAATGGTAATATGTCATTGTAAGCCTCTAAACTCTAAATCAAAGAAAGTGCCTGTCGAAGGCTTATAAACCAACTTTTAGGACTCTAGCTCTTATACTTTATGAGCTTTGAGATTTTGTTATATTTAGGGCAAAACGTAGAATTTTGAAAAAACAGATATTGTAAGATAAAGGCGATTTCCAGAGTTTTAAGAGAGTTCGCTTGCGTATAAAATGATATTTTACAGTAAAATAGACTATTAATAACAATTATTGCAATGTATAATCCAACCTGATATACTATAGCTATGGTAATATGTTATTGTAAGCTTCTACTCTATAAATCAAAGAAAGTGCCTGTCGAAGGCTTACTAACAAACTTTTTCTTGCTTTCCTAAGATAAATGAAACTTTCAAAATAAATTGTAGGACTCTAGCTCTTATACTTTATGAACTGTGAGATTTTGTTATATTTAGGGAAAAACATAGAATTTTGAAAAAACAGATATTGTAAGATAAACGTGATTTCCAGAGTTTTAAGAGAATTCGCTTCAGTATAAAATGATATTTTTCAGTAAAATAGACAATTAATAACAATTATTATAATGAATAATGCGTCCAAACTTACGTCCAAAGTTTCAAATTTCTATCTACCATACAGATAGAGTAATGAGCAAATATGGCAAATGAGTTACCATCGCAACCAACAGTTCTTAATCAAAAATCATGTTATAGTAGAGTTCAAAGTGTAAAATTAGATGATTCAATTGATTAATCACTCTCTTTTAAGTTTACAGCTGATTCAACCATTTGATATATGTAAGTTATACATATACGCTGTAATAAAAAATTGTGTATAAAAATTTTTTTGACTAAATTTAAAAAAGATTATCTAAGGCCTTGGAAATAATTATCTCATTCTACTTTGAGCCTAATAAACTATGACACGAAATTTGGAGTGACTAGGTCTTTTAGTTTCCTAAATATGACTTTTTGGTGGAATTACTCCGACTGAGGTAATCAACGTGTGTCATAATTCTTTTGGTTGAACAAGTTTCTACAGTTTTTATTAGAGCTATTAAGTAAGCAAGGCTTATTTTAGATGTTTGAAGTATAATATTACATGTTTTAATCAAATAATCACGCTGCTAAAAGTTTTATAACAGATTTAATAGTTTGACATATAAATACATGAGTGTTATTTTGTGTATATGATTCTTTTTGGCAAAATTGAAAGAAAGATTATCCAAGACTTTAGAAATATTTTTCTTCTTCTTATTTTAACCTAATAAACTATGACACAAAATTGGGAGTGTCTAGGTCTTTTAGTTTTTTAGATATGATTTTTTGGTGAAATTACTCCGACTGAGGTGATCAGCGAGTGTCATAAAGATTTGAACCTTAGTACATCAGTAGAACTACAAAATAGGTATACATATATATCTATATAATAGCTACATCATACTCATGTATTTAACATGGCAAACTACACAATGAACTTATAAAAAATAGTCTAGTGTCACTTATAAGGACAATTCGAAGTATCGCATTTGAGATGTTGCGATAGCGCAGTCGGTTAGACGTCTGCTTCCCGAGCAGAAGTTCGCCGGTTCAAAATCTCTGTCAACTCAAATTTTTTTCAGTTAAATTTATTTAATTTAAGTGAAGAAAATATGATATAAAATTCTGCAATAAACATATTCTAATGTAAAAAATTCAAGTTAGAATAATTCAATTAAAAGTGGTTGCGAAAAAATTGTAGTACATATCAAGTTTCTCAATACTAATGCAAGGTGGCGTAACATCTAATCGGTAAGTGGTTAAGTTTCCTCTTGATCACTATATAAGAGCGCAAAGCATCTGACTTACACAACATACCCTGCTAAAAAAGACGAATTAAAATGAATTAAATTCGATTGAATTTTAATCGAATTTAATTGTTTTGAATCGATGCTATCCACTTGCTGAAAGTGATCGATTACAAATTAATCGAGATGGATCGATTTTAATCGTAATCGTTGTTAATGCTCACTTTTTACATTAAAATTAATCGATTTCAATTCAATTGAATCGCACAACTTTATGAATAAGATTTAAATGTGTTTTTCGCGATTCTTTTTAATCGATTTCAATAGATACCTATAGCCACAAAACTGAATCGATCCCAATGTGCAATTTTCGCATACATTTTTAATCTATTTAATGTAATTGAATAAACACGATCATCAATCTTGTTGAATGCGTAAAGATAGAATCGACTTCAGTACAATTTAATCGCATACTTGTTTTATCCATTTGAATTGGATTCAATAAACACAATCATCAATCTTTTTGAATGCCTAGAGATAGAATCGACTTCAGTAGAATATAATCGCGCAATTTTATGAATAAGATTTAAATGTGTTTATTGCGATTCTTTTCAATCGGTTTTAATAAATACCTATAGCCAGAAAACTGAATCCATCCCAATTTATAATTTTTGCATTAATTTGTTATTTATTTGAATTGAGTTCAATGAACACGATCACCAATCTTTTTGAATGCGTAAACTCAGCGTAACCTAGTAATATCTTTTGATTGACTTTAATTGATGTAATAGTTTATTGGTTTTAATAAATAAAATATGCAATGACACATAATAAATGTATAAGTTAAAACCTAAGTCATGGAAATGAAAGTTAATCAATTTGAATACTGTAATTTAAACTTGTTATTTGTGGATTTCAATCATATTCATCTATTTGAATGCACCAACTTTTGTACAGTAAATAGTCGTTCGAATTGCTGACCTTATAGAGTGCTTGTTACTAGTATATCTTTATATTGCTTAGTAAGAATAATAGGGATTTATACGTTATAGTCTTAACCATTTTTAGGACAAATATTTTATTTATTATTTAAAAGCAATAGGCTGAAACCCATTGGCATACAGTCTCATCATATACGGGTATACATGATGTATTCGTATAAGAAAGATGATGTATGAAAATATTTCACACTTTGGAAAATATGGCCTTTCGGAAGAATTTAATTGTACAGACTAATAATATAGGTACATAAATATTTCATAAAATATGCAGGAATATAATTATAGGTCCGCAGTTCACATCATTTACTGAATTAGAAACTATACTTAATAATATATATTATACGCGGCCACATAGCTGTTTAATATTTTTTCACAATAAATAACAATAAATATTAAATAAACCTTGTAAATTAGTTTTTGTCACTTAATATTTGTTACAAAATGGTAAATTTGAGTTCGATTCGATTCGATTAAAATCAATCGAATGAATTGCAAAATCTGCATTCAATTCGATAGAAGAAAGTTCAATCGATTCTGAGTGTGAATCTTAATACCAATTATTGGAACGGAATACGATTAAAATACAATTAAAAACGTAATGTTATACAAATCGATTGAATGCGATAAAATTAATATGAAAAATGGATATTTAAGTCGATTCATACTGATTCGACCCCTAATCGACTGCAATGCTTTTTCGCTAATCCTTTTTGATCGATCTTTCAATTTAACATTAATATATTTGATTTGGAATTGTATTCAATAGCGATTATAGGTATTAAGATTCACACTCAGAATCGATTGAACTTTTTTCGATCGACTTCAATGAGTCTTTTTTAGTAGGGTAGGTATGTGTTATATGGGGCAGACGCGAAATTATTCTAATATAGGAACTGTAACTGCCTTTAGCGACGGGGATGCAATATGCAAGCCTCGAAGCCACGCACTATCGGCTGTCAGCTGTTCGATTAAAGCCTTGAGGTCGCGCGCTGTCGACTGTCGGCTGTCGACAGTCAGCATTTATAATCACAGCTATCTAGAATCGCCGTGATTTAGAAATCTCTTGATCTAGAAATTCCACTGCATTCCTGTAAAGGGCCGCTGTGAGGATTTAGAATCGCTGTGATTTAGCAACTCCATTATCCAGAATCCCCATGATCTAGAAATGTCATGATCGAGAACCCCCATGATCTAGAAATGTACTGATCCAGAACTCCCATAGCTTATCTACTACAAAATTTTGTGTCATAGTTTATAATCCATAAAGAAGAAAAAAATACTTCCAAGGTTTTAGGTACAAATTTTCTGTCTTTGAAAATTTCATGTAACTATGAAATATCAAATTTTTCAGTGCGTTGAGACAACCCCTCCCCTTGGGCCAGAAATGACATCCCCTCCCCCCTTGTGTCAGTACTGGCACTGATCCAGAACCGCCATAGACCAGGTGATCCGACATAGCATAAGCCAAGGTGATCCAGAACCGCCATAGCATAGACCAAGGTGATACAGAACCGCCATAGCTTATCTACTATTCTGTCATCTGAAATCTAAATGTGCCCAACGCTGTACCTTATATTGGGGCTTGGATTCGGGCGACAGGACAAGGCGCCGTGGCTCTATGTTTTTTTCTGTTTGCGGTAATAATGTTCGTGTAGACGAATTATTTGACAGGAGATTCCGTAAGTACAAGTGATAAATAGTTCTACTGGTTATTACATTTATTTTACTTATTGCTGCAAAGTGCAGTCGATCGTCGTTTTGTAGGTTAGAAACCTGCAATAGCTAACTCAAAAGTATCTCCATTACGCGGCATGGTGAAGCTTGTACAATGGGCGTAGAATATTCCCCGTCGAATCGAGAAGAGGCACTTATTCACGTTAAGGGGGTATGATCCCTATAGAGCTTAAAATATGATTTTTAGTTGAAAAAGAAAAAAATACACAGTAAATAATTTTGTAAATAACATTTCTTACAAGTTTATATTTTATTTCAACACATTTCACCTTAAAGACGTCCCCTTCGCTGTAATATATTTTAGATAATTGACCAGCACCTTTATTTTCCTGTGCGCTGGCTTCTGGTCATTCAAAATTACAATATCAAGATTTACATGTTTTGAGCTACTTATCATATGTATCTTTATAGGATGATGCTATAAAGACTTCTTATTTTTCACTTCCACCATTATATGAAGCAATTTACCATTTCTGAAAACAACAAAAAATGAAAATCTACATTTTCTTCCATTAATTTTATAATACTTACATGTTAATCATATTTTAGGATATTCCAAATAGCATTATCGTATAGAGATATCAATTACAAATAATTTAAACTCTGGAAGACCTTATTTCTTGCTTTTGGCTGATCAGGATGCTGCACGCAGGATCGGAAAATACAAAGTTGAGTAAGAGCGGGTTAAACTTATTGTTTGTTAATATACGAATACTTTTAAATAGCATACCTCATTCATATCTATAACATTCGTATTTACTCAAATAACTATTCTGACATAAAGTATGTCATTCTACACTCATATAACCTGAAAAAATTGATATCACATAAGTATAATGTAAAAATAATAGCTATACAAAGAAAGTGTGAATAATTCACATATACAATAATTCAAGACTAACCTTTCAGAGCTTTCTAATTCCCTTAGTAAAAAGTCCTTCTATGTAAAATTTCTCTAGGAAACAGGTATTATTTACTTTTAGCATTTACCTTATTTATATTGGTTTTTCTGAAAATATGAGTACATAGACATAAAGAACTGAAATCTTTTAAATGCTCAGATTAGTAATAACACTTTAATACTTATCACATTTAATGAATTTGTTATGATGATACACCATTTTCCATCCACTCGTTATTCTGTCAAAACGAAACATTTAACAGCTGATCGAAGTTAGCTTCGAATTGTCTGAATCGGTAAAACAGATAACGTCCTATATGATAGAGAATTAATACTAATTGTGGTATAAAATCAATGGGATATGGTAAAATGGCTTGAAACTTGATATAAATTACTTTTATCTAGTAACATTGATAGGGAAAAAATGTCAAATTGATAGGCTAACAATAGCAAATTTCTTTTCAAACACCAGAGTCATACCTAACAACAATTGCTGAAGTGGGGGAGGATGGGGTATTGCCGGTCACCTAAGCAAACGTGCTTGTTATTTCCACTTTCAAATTGTTTCTTTGAACTTTAAATAATTATTATGTTAGTTCAAACCATTGACTATAAATATTTATTATTGGTTTAATATAAAAATGTAAGATATCGAAGCTATAAGTCGAAATAAAAAAAGCATTTTGACCGAATTTAATCCACATCAAAGGGTAATACCGGTCAGCCTTGGTACAATTCCGACCACTATTAGAAAGTTACTTTTATAGGTGAAAAATTTCTTTAAATCAATTGTATGAACTTTCATATGATCCGTCGCATTATTATTCGCACTTACATAGTGAAACATATAATAACATAAACACGGTTCAATCAAAAACACCCCTTAAGCAAAGTTACCCTACCTGAGAGCGCAGCGGAACGTTTTCTTAGCCTCACTTTCGGGAGCGTCATATAAATAACATTGTGGCCGGTATTACCCCCAATCTGCTTAGTAATTTAAATTGAAATGACAAAAAAGTAATAGGTTTATACTCTTTTTTCTTCACTACTTCGTATTCTTAGATTGTTCAAATTAATAAAGATGCAAAAAATAACTGCATAAAGCAACAAATAATATGCATAAAAGCTTATTTTATAGACCAGATTTTTTATAAGAAATTTAGGCCTACACTTTGATTGTATATAATTCCTTAATAAAACTGAATAGAAGGTTGTTTGAAGATTAGATTAATTGCATTTTATGTTGCGTTTAATATACTATTCGAATTATTACCTAAAAATGTTTAGATGATTGAAAATAAGGGTGACCGAAATTAGCCAGTGACCGGCATTACCCCGTTCTCCCCTATATTCCGTCAAGATCTTTCATACTAATGTGTAACATCCCGTAGTTATAGATTTGTGATAGGGCATTCAACTAGGTTTAGTTAACTGTTGTAATAGTTGAAAAAATTAAGCAAACTAGGTATTCATTTTTAACGGCTTTAATATATTAAATTACACATTTTTAATTTAGTAGACTAAGTGTTCCTAAATCGATGGGAATAAGTTTAGTGCAGATAATAATTAAATAGAAAAAGAGTATTAGCCCAATATTTTAGCTTTCAACGAGAACCGAAGTTTAGAAATATTAGTATAGTTTACATTAAAAACATCATGCACCCCTTTAAATGTAATTTATTATAACAGTTTAAGGAATCACCTTTTGATACAACTACAACTGAATACAAAGATGCGTTATCACCATCAGAAGAATCATCCACATTTATTATACAGACTAAAAATAATAATATACCATCAATATCACAAGAATTGTCAACGTTAAATTATCAAGTTGAAAATAACAATACGCTACCAATATCAGAAGAACCATCAACATTGATCATTGAAACTGATGAGGGTGATATATCATCAACATTATCGCAAGAGTCATCAACATTTAATTATCAAATTGAAAATAACAATACTCCATCAATATTAGAAGATCCATCAACATTAAGTACTCAGACTGATGAATACGATACGCAATCGATATCAGAACAGCCGCTAACAATAATTGTACAGACTGATGATGGCGATACGCCATCAACATTATTCCAAGAATCGTCAACTTTAAGAGATCAAGATGAAAATAACGATACATCATCCAGGTCAGAAGAGCTATCAACAATAATTATACAGACTGATGGTGGTGATGCACCAATGATATCATCTGAAGAATCATCAACATTAAGTAATCAAGATAAGAATAATACTACACCATCGATGCAAGAAGAAACATCAACGTTAAACGTTCAAACTGAAAATACTTCAACTTTTGATACTAGTACTAATTTATATAATCCAATTATTTCGGATACTGATGAGAATGAGTTTTTAAACGTTACAAATACCGAATACGCAGATGACTATTCCAATTTTACAATTAAACCAGATTTTAAACCAACAACCGAAGAACTAGAAACATCGATTACTAACGAAACATGGATAACCGAAATCACGGATAAGTTAGACATCAATAATATGACTGAACAACAGACATTGGTGAGTAATCTTTTTCATCATAATAAAAAATATAAAAAAAATATCAACGCTTGAGCGGAAGAATTAGAGGTTATCTTAAACAAGGGTTAAAGAAAAGGCTTACTAATGATGCGTTTTATAAGAGCAGGCTAACTCAGAAACCACATGAAGTAGTGGTATTTTAACTAATAATAATTTCTTGTTTATAGTATAGTAATGGCTACTATAAAGAAAGGAAAATTAATTATTTTCGCAAACATCCATTTCCATATTCTATATTGTTATGCCATTACAGAATCGATAGCATGAAGTTATTTATGAATTAACTAATTAGTCTTTTTTCAAACATATTTTTTTCTTTTATAGTTTCTTCTTGCTCTCACCCGTCAATATTTTATTACACGGTTTTAAATTGTTTGTATATACACGATTCTCTTTCATCATGTATAACTGTATTACTGTCTAATCAAAATAATATGTCAACGCGATAGGAATAACAGTCAGCACTTACTGGGTTGGGTGTGTGCGTCACGTACGATACGTATGCTCATTTACGTATGATACTCAGTACGTAGTACTCAGTATAATACGTCCAGGGTTTCATACGAAAATTTGCGTATCATACATATTTCTGCTAGCTTACAATGTTAACGTATGCAATCCCAGCAAACACATGAATGATATCCACAGAAAGATAGCTTTACGCTGTCTTAACGATGATATTTCTAAATGATATCGTGAATGTTAGCTTATGGATGACTTAAAGACATCAGTATGATCATCTTTCTTATGTTGTCGGTACGTTGTCTGTATGATATCAGTGTGTGTACTGGGATGTTTGTTTATGTGTATACAAGCCATACAAGGTATATCAATACCCCAAATAGAGAAATTTGCATTAGTAACAAATTTGAATAGAAACTCGTAATCCATAAGATAAGCTATCGGTGCGAATTATTAATTTGTAGATTACTGTCTAAATCAAAACTGTTTCTGAAAAAATGTAACACTAGAATTAACTTTATACCATCAACTAATTTTTCATCACAAATAAGCAAAAGATTCCGATATCTAATACAAATGGTTTTGCGTCGAGAAATATCTACAAATCAGCAAATTCATACAACTGGTAGGGACTGCAATTTTGGCTGGCCTATTGTTGCGTTAAAACAAGTGTTAATTTGTATATATTGAAAATTGATTACAAATTATCCACGCTCCGCGCGCCTTTCTTGCTGGTTCGATATTCAAGAGAAGCGTGCTACTGTCACGTAATATCGATTTTTCTATTTTATATGAATTTTTTATCAACAAGAAATAAGAGATCTCAAAATTGAAAGAAAAGAAAATTATTTAATAAATAACCAATGCGCTCGCCCGTTTATAAAAGAGCAATGATACCCGTTATGGCTATCATATAACATTGCCAAGCATATTATTGCCTCAAAATGAACTTATTTCCTGTGACTGAAGCTATTTTTTCACACACACCACGTACACCTAGACACACACGCTATATTTATACAGTTATCTACGCAAACAAAATTATAATAATTTATATGGATTGAAGCATGCAAATTAAATTTAGTAATAATAAAATCAAATTTTTAACGGTTCAAATTTATGCAAAATTCAATTTAAAATTATTTTCATGCTTTTGACTCGAAAATTTATAAAATTGTGTTTACGAAAAAGACCTTATAAATATAAAAATATGTTTGTCAAAATCCACAATCGATAAATGGCTAACTATGAAATGCAATAAAAAAAATGACCGCGACATTTTTAAGATATGAGCAATCAAAATTAAATAAAAATATAACCTAAAATATCTTGAAAGATAAAAGACCTTATAGTCTGGACAAAGAACTCAGCCAAGAGATAGTATAATGCTACCTTTTTCAGCTGAATTTATTTTAAACATTTTCCATCATATGTTTCTGAGATATCGCCGCGTAAACAAGAAATGACGTTTTCGTGTATAACAAAAGAAGAAACGATGTCTACTGCTTTGGCACTATGCTTTCTCAAAGAAAATTTAATTAAAATTATTATATAAATTAGGAAGAGCTGCGCAATACCAACCATCATGGTTATTCTCCTGTCTAACTATTTTCATTTAGTGATCTGTGCCCTACTGAAAAATGTATATTTTTCGATAAACATATTATCAAATATATCGTATATCACGGTGTCTTCGGTCAGCGATGTGTCATTGATTCTTAAATCTATTTTTATCTCTAAAATCAAATGAAATCTATACGTATAAAAGATTGAACTCATTTAAAAATGTTACTACTATTTAACATATACTAGTTAACAAGTTCCATCATCAAAATAATATAAAAATTATAATTTTTCTATGCTCTATTATAGATAGATAAAGATTCAGTATTGCAAAAATAAATTATGACATAGAAGTAATGGCATTATGATTTTTCTACATATATTTCTAATTTAGTCTTTCGCAATAGTAACCGTGACTTTAGTAAGTTATTTACCGAATATAGGCATGTATTTCCCGAATGCAGCCTCTTCTTGATTTCTTTATGAGTTTCATTGTTGTGGTCTATTATCGTGCCAAGGTACTCAAACTCGTCTACTTCTTTGAAAGTTTTGCCAGAGATTTTCAAGTCGGTATCAGCAATCTCGGACTGCTCTGCTAGTAACCATGCACTGGGTTTTCTCTTCACTTATTTCTAGACCAATTTCTTTAGCTGTTTTTATTAGTATTTCTACGTTTCTTATTACGATTTCTCTGTATTTTCCTATAATGTCTATGTCATCTGCATATGCTAGCAATTGTGTCAGGGAGCCATTTATTATAATTCCTTCTTTACTTTCTTGAACCACCCTGGCCACGTATTCTTAAACTAAGTTAAATAGGAGAGTTGATAGTGAATCTCCCTGTTTTAGCCCGTTGTGAATGTCAAATGGATGTGATAGGCTCATACCTGACCTGACTATGCCCCCACTGTTATCTAGGCACATTCTGATTAAATTGACCAACTTTTTTGGTATCCATAGCAGTACTAAGACGTGGAACATTTTACATCTTATTATTGAGTCATACGCTTTCTTGAAATGAATAAGTGGTGTATCGTTTCCCGTATGCCCATTTTTCTCGAGAAGCTGCCTAACCGTGAACATCTGGTCGCTTGTTGACCTGTTTCTTCGAAATCCATACTGGTAATACCCGAGGATTTCTCCCGCGAGACGTGTGAGTCTATCTAGCAGTACATTAGTGAGAATTTCGTAGTATGTACAGGTAAGAGAGATGCCTCTATAGTTATTACAGTTTGTTTTATCTCCTTTTTTGTATATTGGAAGTATGATTAGGTCTCTCTATTCTCTGCGCATTATTTCTTTCCTCCATATGGTGCAAATAAAATTATGAATTATTTTCATAAGTGGTTCCTCACCCCCTGTTTAAATAGTTCGGCCCGTAAATGATCTATTCCTGGGGCTCTATTGTATTTTAACTTATTGATTGCCTTGAAGACCTGATGTAGGCTAGGCTACTCAATTCGCTATTACTTACTAAGAAGCCCGTCCCTAACTGCCCTGCCTTTTCCAATCTGTTATATAAAAGTTTATATTTATTCATATACTCTACGTCCGGGCCTCCTTGTCGCCTAACCTCCTGTAGCGCTACTATACCTAATTTATACATATCTGCCTTCCTTGTTAGCACCTCTAATTGCCAGTCCAGAGCTAAGCTACGAACGTACTACCCTTAACTCCGTTATGGCTCTTGTACATGTTTCTTCCCCGATAGTCCCCTCCCGGACATCCGAATGGGGGACATCTTTACGTCCGGTCATATATTTTCCTAGAGAAGAATTCATGATTTATGTTTGTGGATGACTGGATTAAGTGATAAATCCGGTGTAGGTTCATCACGCCTACTACGCGCACTCGGTGACCTGTTTAACATTTGCAGATGAGAATCCGTGTTGGATCTGGTGACCGAGCTGCTGTAGATTGATCACTCTTACGACCTGCTCTACCTCTTAGTTTTTTTTGGTTGTTAGGTTTGGGGTTGGCCTGGAAGGGGGTGCATAAGGAGGAGTAATGGTGGGACGTTATCCTCCAATTTAGCAGGCGCTTGCTTTGTCGGTCTCGTATTTTGACCTGTCGAGTAATGTTTATTAAAGAATAGCGGTAATAAAGGAGTACTCAAGCTTTACGGTTGTGGATTGCGCACCTAGACGTTGGGTAACTCACGGTCCGCGGCCTCGTGGTTTAATGTCTGCACAATATCTGCACATACACTCACTGCACAAAGTAATGAGTCTAAATGTAGTCTAAATGTTTGTCGCGCGACGTTTCTACCCGAGTGCTGGGGAATAAGAAACCCTTAATTCCGCTGACTTTAAAAAATATGAACGGGCTTTCGCTGCGTTGCTGCACATGGTTCTCGCATTTTTATTCACTTTATCGCAGTGCTGTTTGGCTTGTGTGGCCTTTGTTGGTAAGGTTGAGCATTCGTAATAAATAATGAAGTGAAAAGTCGTTGTTAGTTTTTCGGAAAAATAAAATAAAATAAACGCTGGGTTGCGTGAATTTCAAATGCCATAATTTAAAATTATCAGTATAATATGCAATAAATTAAAAATGGAATAGCGCAGATTTTTCTTTTTTTTTTTTTAAAGAAAAACTCCCATTGCTTAAATGAGAAGTAAGATAAAAAAATTAGAGTTTAAATTATAGCACTCTCATAACTCTTTATTATATATAATTAACCCATTAAGCCCTGAATGGACGTCTTTTCACGACGATTTTAGGCGACTCTATTTGTTACAAAATCTGATGTCAAAAAATTGCAAAATAGTATTTTCTAATGTAAAATTGTCTGAAATTTCGAAATATGCAATCAGAATTTCAAGATACTGGAATCTAAAAAAGTTATATTTATTTAATCAACAAAATATATGAAATTTTCAAAGAAATTTTTTCTTTGAATATTTTTGTATTAAAATTGTAAAAAGATATCTCTAAATATCCATTAAACAATATTTTCGTTTGAATTTTCAAACAAATTTGTATATGGGGGTTTTCCGGATCGCTGACTACGAATCCGTAATCAGATTTTCTGAATTCAAGATGTCGGACCCAATCTGGCGGTTCAAAGCCGAAAATTTTATACTATTTCTGATAATAAAGAATTCATGTTTTTTTTCATTATATTCGTAAAAAACACGGAGAACATTTTTTTAAAATTTTTTAAGTAACACCATTCGAAAGAGCACCCTCGAAAATAGTAGGGTAGGTACTTCTAGAAAACTAATTCACACTTTACTCCACAAGAATGAAGTCAAAGTTGGAGGTACCCGCGATGCCGTTATGACCGTCAATGGGTTAATCAGCAAGTAAAATACTCTACACACAAATTTACATGAAAATATACAAATTTTCGTACTCGCAACGTTTGGTAGTCATATTGGATTCGCCATACTGAATTCAGAAAATCCGATTACAGATTCATAATCAGCGACCCAAAAAACCCATATACATGAATTTTTATGAAAATTGCAAAATTTTCATAATTTTTGGCAGCCATATTGGATACGCCATCTTGAATTTGTAAAATCCGATTATGGATTCGTAATCAGCGACCTAGAAAACCCTTATTCATGCATTTTTATGAAAATTGAAAATTCTTCATAATTTTTGGCAGCCATCTTGGATCTGCCATTTTAAATTTGGAAAATCCGATTACGGATTCGTAGTCAGCGACTCGAAAAACTCCTATATACAAATTTGTATGAAAATTCATTTAAAAATATTGTTTAAACCAAATTATCAGAAATAGTATAAAATTTTCGGCTTTGAGCCGTCATATTGGATGTTGCCATCTTGAATTTCAAAAAACCTACGTATACATTTTGAAGTTAAGGGTCCATGGACGCCAAAATTTCACTATTTAGAGATATCTTTTTACGATTTCAATAAGAAAATATTCAAAGAAAATTTTTTTTTTAAATTCTCGTATTTTTTTGTTAAATAAATTAATATAACTTTTTTAGTTTGCAGTATCATGAAATTCTGTTTGCAGATTTCGAAATTTCATACAATTTTACATCAGAAAATACTATTTGGAATTTTTTGACATCAGATTTTGTAACAACTAGAGTCGTCTCAAATCGTCTTGAAAAAAAGTCCATTCAGGGCTTAATGGTTTAATATATTATATTAATATAGAATTATTATTATTATATTATTGTATCTCATATAGAAATAGTAATAATACTTAATATCCACAAGAAATAGCACAACCATAAAGCTTAAAGTTGTCGTGATATGCAGGGTGAAAAAGTATTGTTTAAGGAGGTCCGTGCGGCATACTAGACAAAACAGCAACTTATGAAAAAAAGTCATTTAATAGAGAAGTTTATGACAATCTATCCTCTTAACAAATTAAACATTTAAGAAACTTTGAATATTCATATTTATATCAAACGCATATTTATCTTATTTCTTTCTGAAAAGTTCGATGTTGACATTGATTTGACTCTAACCTTTAAGGTGTTTCTCTGTTTTAAGTACTTTTTTTACGTTATTTTATAAATATCTCTTTAAAATGACAAGCAACTCTATTTTATTTTATTGTATGTACATAAACTTTGAAAGCTAAGGATTAATTTGATACTTTAATATTCTACCAAAGTTTCCTACAATTGCATGAACGTTGCATTTCAATGGCGAAAAATGCGTTTTCTGAATATTAAACCGGCTAAACGGGCGAACTTTAGAATTAAATATCTTTTCGAAATGCCAGGCAACGTATACTGAAAATTTGTCTGTGGATTCATATAATCTTTATTAACAATTACAAAATAGATTTGGGTCTTAAAGTTTAAAATTACTTTTTGCTCATACCCCCTTAAGTTGAATAGTATCTAATATCTCAAAAGTTTAAGAACCAAATCGGCTCAAAAATATTCAGCCAATAACCTGACACCTAACAAATATTCTCTGAAATTCAAGGCATTACATCAAGTATTACTCAAGTTATCGTTGTCCAAATGAATGCATTATTTTTACATTTTATCTTTTTTCTCAGAAAACAAACCGTCTTATTACCTAAAAATTTACAGGAATATACCTTTATATTAAACAAGTATTCAGTACAAATTTCACGGACTTTTGTCGTATAGTTTTCGAGTAATAAATGTTGAAAAAAAAATATTTTATCATACACTATACACACACACCCACGCACGCGCGCACGCTCGCACGCACGCACACGTTCTTCGTTTTTTACCATCAGAAAGCTTCCTCATAGAGGAGTCCGTGACTTGATTTTCTTTTCGTTTCGATTGGTTAGAAGATTCGCAAGTAAGTTAATTTTGTTCAGATTGTTAATATCGTCAAGTCCTCTCATGACTTGTGCGGATGGTATGCAAAAATATTATTCAGTCTCTAGTATATAAAAAGCTTGATTGAAAACGCAAAAAAAGTTTATGACATTTTTTTTACTATTTTCAACTAATTTTCAAACCTGCATAACATTGAAATAAATACAAATTTGTTATCAAAACTTTGTATCTAACATTTTTAGGATATTTAGACGTCAAGTTATGAACATTTGAATAAAAATGTTTTATATTTTTATGAATTATTGTAAAAATATCGTTAAAAATTCTCAGTTCTGTAAGGCTCATTCACAGAAACATTGGCAGACGTGTGTAAATGACTGACATACATTATCTATTATCATTAACAAAACATAAATTTAAAAAACTTAACATTATGGATTTAATGAGTATATGGCATATTTTTTAACTTTTTACATTGGATGTTACATAATTAACCGAAAATTAACCAAATTTTTTTCAGTCAAAAAATCACATTGAAATTTGAATATTTTTATATGTCTAGCATCTGTTGCACAGTCAAAAAAATTGTTTTGCTTTGCATACAGAGAAGATAAATATAAAAAAATCATTTTTCCAAAATCTAAGGGACCTCTGTATTATTTATCATATTTTTAAGTAGTTACCGGAATGTTAAAAGAAATTATGTATAACAATGTTTTTACCAAGTTCTACACATCTAAACTTTGACTGCTACTGTAATATTCAATATAAATAGAGAATAAAATATCGTTCTTTTTTACTTGCAATACATATTTGGAGAACTAGTAGATTATAATAACTCAACTGAAAGTTGCTTGAAAATTGATATTTTTCATTTCACTATGCTTTTCCTATATCGTCGATTGATCTATATATATAAAAGGACATGTCCTGACTGACTGATTGATTGACTGACTGACTCATTAAAGCTAAGCCAAAACCCTTGAGCATTGCGACTATAGAAATTTGGATGGCATATTGTTGCTTCTAGGATTGAAGCTTTGTGATGGTAAAAAAAAGTTGTGCTAAAATCATTATAGAAACATGGACACATGTTTTCGAGTATTAGGAATCAAAATACACTATTTTTAGAAAATGTCTATATGGATGTGTGTGTGTGTGTATGTGTGTGTATGTGTGTGTATGTGAGCGTGCTTGCGTGCGTGTGTATGTTTGTGTGTGTGTGTGTAGATGGGTGTGTGTATGTGTGCGAGTGTGCGTGTGTATTTGTGTGTGTGTGTGTGTGTGTGTGTGTGTGTGTATGGGTGTGTGTATATATGTCTATGCGTGCGTGCTGGTGTGTTTGCGTGCGTGCATGCGTGCGTGTATATGTGTGTGTGTGTGTGTGGATCAGCATTATTTTGAATATTCACGGTCAAAATTAATGTTTTACAGCTCATTCTTTTTCTCTTTCTTTAATGAAAGGCGGCTCAAAGATAATTTTTTTCTGGGTTTTTGATGCGTTTTTGTTTTTTAAGCGGTTATAATTTTAGAGTTTTAGTTTTTCGGGTTTTTTGATACGTTAAAAATAATATCATCGATTCAGTGATAAAGCATTTGAAAGATCATATAATTACATATCGTTTCCGACCCGAAATTTTTCATAAGCTTATTATCTCCTTTCTTTTGTTGTACACGAAAACGTAATTTTTTGTTGAAACGGCGAAATCTCGGAAACATATGATGGAAAATGTTTAAAATAAATTGAGCTAAAAAAAGTAGCTATTTCTTGGCTGAGCTCTTTGTCCAGACTATGAGAACTTTTATTTTTCATAATATTTAAGTTTCTTTTTAATTTTGATTGCTTATATATCCAGAACTGCGATAAATTTATTGGCAAATAGACAATTTTATTTTGTTTTATGGTCAAGATACGAAATCAGAAAGAAAATTAAAGATGCATCGATTCGTTTTTGTTTTATAACGATTTTTCTATTTTACGATATTTTTAAATCGATCATGCAATAGGGAACTTGCATGAAAAAATCTATTAGGTCCGTCAGATAGAATATCTTTTTTGAGCTAATAATTAAAAAAAAAGCATTTTAAAATAATTTATTAAAACAAAGTTTCATACTGGAACAGTTTATTTAGTTTGAGGAAGCTAAGTGTCAATGAATTAGTAGCGGTTTTTTTATGTTGTAAGTAACGAAGGGATTTTATGAAATTCAAACCCTACGAGCGTAAGTTTTCCAAATTTCAATTTTTTAGGGGGTTAAAAACTGTAAAATGTGAGTAAGTAAATTTTTTAAACTTTGAACCTTAAATTTGTCGAAAATGACCAAATGTAATTTTACGAATTTATTCGAAAATTCCAAGGCCCGATAAGGTATTGGCTTTATTATCATTAATAACGTTTTTACTAATAATTTCTGAAAAGCAATCTCTGAGTTTCTCCCTAATCAACTCCTAAGTGGGTGAATTTTCCAAATTTCAAACCCTAAAGTCTTCGAAAATGACAAAATGTAATTTTACCGATTAATTCGAAATTTCAAAACCTCATAAAATATTGGCTTTATTATCATTAAGAACGTGTTTTTTAATGCTAATTTTTGAGCTTTTTCTTAATCAACCGCTAAGTGGGTGAATTTTCCAAATATCAAACACTAAATTGGTAAAAAATGGTAAAGTATTATATTATGGATTCATTCAGAAGGCCCGGTGAGTTATCGATTTAATTATCATTTAAAAGGTTACCAATGCTAATTTCTAAAAAAGAACTCTACGGTTATTCCTTAATCAATCCCTAAGTAGGCATATTTCCCAAAATTCAATCCCTATCTATGTAATTAAAAAAAGGACATGTCCTGATTAACTGATTGACTTACTCATCAAACCCCAACCAAAAACCTTGAACTTAACGAATCAGAAGGAATTTAATGAAATTTAAACTCTAAGGGGGTAAATTTTCCAAACTTCAATTTTAGGGGGTTAAAACCTGTAAAATGTGCTTTTAAGGAACCATTCAAAATTTCCAAGGGCCGATGAGATATCGGCTTTATTATTGTTTAGAAAGTTTCTTTATGTAAATTTCTAGAAAGCTATTTCTGGAGTTTTCTCTAATTAAACCCAAAGTGGGTCAAATTTCCAAATTTCAAACCCCAAATTGCTTAAAAATGGCAAAATATGATTTTACGGATATATTAAAAATTTCCATGATCCGATGAGATATCGGCTATATTATCAGAAACGTTATTAATGCTAATTTCTTAAAAGTAATTTCACGGTTTTTCCATAATCAACCCTGAAGTATTGGTAAGTTTTCCAAATAACTTCAGCGCCCAGCTCCAATCCTTGATCTTAGAAACTTAAAACTTGTATGGTATATTGTTTTTGGGTTATAAGCACCGAATAAAAAGGCACTTTACGAAAGTTAAACCCTAAGGTTGTAAATAACCAAACTTGAATTTCTTAGAGGGTTGAAAGTGGTAAAATGTGTTATTGACTTAATTTTCGTTTAGAAGAACTACTCATGCTTATTTCTATAAACTTTTGTCATAAATTTTTTCTAAGTGATAACATTTACTATACTCACACCCCTTAATGATTTAAAAATGACAAAATGTTATTTTACGGTCTTATTCTGCATATTTTAGACCCTATTAAATATCTGGTTATTTTAATGATTTGACCTTATGCAGCACCTTCGGGGATGAATTTCATGACGTAGACACCTAATAAATACAGATTCACGAAAGTTCAGTCTTGATATTTTGCTTTATAACAATGGTCTACCGTATCGTCGTCGAAATTTTTAACAAGTTATTTCGTAATAATGTATACGTGAAAATAAGGGCTGTAATACGCCTAATGAAAATTTGTATTCAACACAAAGATGTATAAAAAGTTTTGTATTTTATTTTTGCTGCATTTTTTGCATAATTAAGTTAGTTACAGCTTTTTAAACATGTTTAAAGTAATCTATGCGTTGAAATATGCAAAAATCCCATCTCTTAAGAAAATACAAAATATTTTACATTTTGTCTGAAAATCCTTTGATAACTTATACAATGTTAATAAATTACATAATTTATTTTTTCGTTATAGGAAATCGAAGTTCAAACTACGACTGAAAGCGCAAATTCAAGTTTCGAAGTACAAGAATCAAGACTGAAGGACAGCGATGAGATCGAGAGTCTCGATGCTCGTGATGTTCTGAAATCCAGATTGACTAATGCTCGTTCTGTATCGCCTAACGACGGCTCGGAAAATCATTTACAAGTTATCGATATTAATGAGTGAGTAAAACTTAAAGCGAAGGTTCGTTAATTTTAGTAATAAAAATCAGAATATATACACGTTATTAAGGGGACACTCTACTTTCTCGGCCGCTAATTTGAACTATGTGCAGATATTTTTGTTATGATAAAATAATACTTAAAGGTTTTAAACTATATTTTAGTACCCTTAAGGTGGTCCTATAGTAAATTTTGAAAAATTTTCTGGTTACATGATAAATTTTTCTTAAATTAGGGGTTATATTTGATATCTAAAAGAAATTTTTTTTGTAAATTTTCATAAATGTTTAAACAGTACACCCATAGTTATGTAGCAAAAACTAGCAATTTTCAATGAAAATTGATGTTTCTTCACAACTGTCCTCGCATGGGAATGCAAGTATAGCATTTGAAAAAAATTATGTAATATCTAACACATGTACTACACAGAACTGTGAACTCCATATTTTAAAAAACACAATTATAAAGAAAAATAAAATTATATTTAACTCTATACATTGGCAGCACTTTCTTAATAAATATTTTTTGAAAAATCGGAGTCATGATTGTAATGCGAATAAGTTGAATAAAATATCTGTAAAGTTTCAGATTGATTCATTGTAAACCTATGCGCATAAGACTCGCTAAACATTGCAAAATCATAAATGGAGAAAACCGCACTTTTGTAAAAAAAAAGAAATAATTTTCTGATGATTTTCAAATTTTTTTTAATAACTTCTATATGTTTTCTGAAGTTTATCTGCATAGTATAGAGTAGATTTGGGCACGGGTTAGGATTCGGTTAATGTAGGAACACGCTAGATTGTGTGCAATAAAGGTCGGAGGAAAAATAGGTATAAACAACTAGTAAGTTCATTAAAATGATTTCTGTGGCCAATATTGCCAATACAAAATCATTTTCTGTTCTAAAAATGTACAAAATATCAGAAAATGAAATAAAAAGAAAATCGATTTTTTTAAACTAGTATTTGCACGTCAAAATGTCGCCTTCTAATATAGATGACTTGATGGCGAACGTGATCCGAGCCGACTGGATTAACTAAAACAAATAAAACAAAAAGATTCTTATTTTTTACGAGGATAGGTATCACATAAACTAGGTAAAACGATTTTGGGCCACAATTTTCAAAATGGCAGCCTTTGAAAGTCAAAAGTACCGAAAATAGCTCTTTTTTTATTTAATTAAGTTTAAAAATTGAGAAAATAATGCTCAATCATTAAAATCATAGTTCATGCGATAGCCACTAATGTGTAGAATAACATATTAAAATGTTGAATCGATTCGTCGAGTAGATTTTATATCACATCCGCCACACACAAAAAAATCGCTTCGAAAAAAACGCGTTTAAAGTTTTCGTGCTCTGCAAGCACGCGCAGCTGTAAAATTCACTGTAGATCCATTTAGACATGAAGAATCAATTTGTAACTTTTATAATATATTCTCTTTAGTAATAACTATACATTTAAGTAAAGAAGATGGATTTTTAAGTAGTATGCCCCTCAATAAAGGATTTACACTCTGCTCTACTTGAATATACACGTATATCAATCTGTAACTTTGGAAACATATTTTACACATAAATAGCTATTGATTTAAGGAATAAAAAAATAATTTTTTTTATCGAGAAAGTAGAATG
Source organism: Gastracanthus pulcherrimus (assembly GCA_949152435.1). Classification (NCBI taxonomy): domain Eukaryota; kingdom Metazoa; phylum Arthropoda; class Insecta; order Hymenoptera; family Pteromalidae; genus Gastracanthus; species Gastracanthus pulcherrimus. The sequence goes on from OX424574.1 coordinate 45,182,470, forward strand.
CCCCCTTAACTCATTTTAGTATCATATGACATTTTATTTATAAGATGTTGAAAATTCGGCATTGAATGTAGAGGTGTATTCATCAATGCTTTCAGTCATCGGAAATTTTGAATAAATAAGTATCAAAAGTTCATGCTAATAAAACATAATGAAGACTAGAGTATAGTGGGACACTAGTCACAGTTATTTTTAAAGAGATAAGATTTATTAGGCATTTTCACGTGTGAAGTTGTCGCCGAAATAGCCGATCGCTGGAGGAAAACATTGTCTTTTTAAAATGTAAACAAACTTAAAATAAATGTATTCAAGACGTGGAAAGTACTTTTCGCTGGAGTAACAGTGGATAATTAAGTAATTACATGTGAAGAATGTTAAAAAAATGTGAGTGCTTCTTTGTTAAAGAAATGTTAAAAAAAATGTGAGAGCGTCTTTCATTTTAATTTTAATGAATTCTCTATTATTACATGTACTTGGAGTATTCGAATATTGGAATTCCACGCTCATACTAACTTCAAAATAAGCATGAAATCCAACTCAATTTACTGTAAAAATACTGACTTTTAGGTAAAAAGACGCGTTAACATCGATAAATTAACACTTTGCTTATGATTACTAATTTTTTCAGATTTTTAAGTTGTGGTTTTCGTAAATAAATAATAAAAAACGGAAATTCGTGAGTCTCGTATTTTTGTTATATTCTGTGATCAATACATTATCGGTGGCACTCATTTTTTTAACATTCTTCACATGTAATTGCTTAATTATCCACTGTTACTCCAACGAAAAGTACTTTACACGTATTGAATACATTTATGTTAAGGGGGTACCACAGTCAATTTAAAATTCAATTTTCGCGCCAAGAAATTACCAACTGAGAAACAACTATTTAAGCTGTAATTAAATATAGAAACTGAATTAAGCAAAACGAAGAGATACTTGCCCTCCGTCGTGTTATGATCTACCATTTTATAAATTTTCAAGTTAAAATTTCAATAGATCGACGAATAAAGTTTGAACAATGTCTTTATAACACTTCGTTCAAACTTTATTCGTCGAGCTATTGAAACATTAACTTGAAAATTTGTAATAGGATAGACTATATAACACAACGGAGGGCAAGTATCTTATAATTTTGCTTAATTCAGTTTTTATATTTAATTACAGCTACAATAGTTGTTTCTCAGTCGGTAATCTTTTGGTGCGAAATTTTAATTTTAAATTGACTTTGGTATCCCCTTAAGTTTGTTTAAATTTTAAAAAGGCAATGTTTTCCTCCAGAAATCGGCCATTTCGACGACAACTTTACACGTGAAAATGCATAATTACACCGTGTTTCAGTTGACTAATAAAAATTTTGAGAACAGAACAAAAATTGAGTAAAAAATAGTATATTACGCATCTAGGGAGGTAAAGAATTGGCGAATCCATAGCGCGTGTAAAATGCCACCCGAGCCAAAGGCGAGGGTGGCAACCACGTGCTATGGGGTAGCCATTTTACCTCCCTAGATGCGTAATATACTATACATATTAAGGGAATGCCGAATACCGATATTGCATTTTTTCCTTTTATTCAATTAATAAATGAGATTTTCAAATTTCGCGAACGTACGCACAATCTATTTATCACTAAGAATGTGCATCAGTTCGTAAAATGTTATTAAAGTAAAAATTGACTGCGTAAAACGAAAAATCGATAATGTCGGTATCTGGGTATAAGGGATAAGACTCCGACCTCTCCTTAAGATATTTTGTTTTTCATATTCTTTGTCAATTATGTTCTTGATTCATTACAAGAGCTGCAATATTATACTTTTTATAAAGCTTTACACAATATAAATATCATTTATACAGAAGAAGAAGTGTTCTGTTTTAAGTGTTTTAAAAAATAAATAAATAAACAAAAAGATGTGAATCGCAGCAACCAGGAACCGATGGACTCGGACTTCCTCATACCGATCCGCATAATAATGCGCGCCCCTCACGTGGACGAGTACAGGGACCGCACGATGAAGGCGCACGAGTACCTGGTGCTGAAGACCGACCAGGCGGACTACCACGAGCACCTGGAGTCGCGCGAGGAGGGCGAGCACAGACTGGAGGAGGAGGAGGAGGAGGGGGAGGAGGAGCACGGGCCCGTGCGCAAAAAATCCGAGGCCGTCAGGCGAACCTTCGGCAAGGACGAGAGTCCCGGACTGTACGGCGAGGTGGCCGACTACTGGCGCAACTTCGGCAACGAGCAGCTGCCTGACAACGAGCCGTCCAGCGCCGAGGAGGACGAACAGGTGCGTGTCGCGCGATTCGCACGAGCAAAGTTTTCTGCACATACCTGCGAGGGCTACTCGCGGATGATGCAGAAATACGAGCGATTCATTTTCAAGCAGCACAATAGTATTGGTGACTTCTTAAGGGGGTCATCAGCTCGTGTAAAGGGCTAAAGAGATAGCTAATTTTTAATGAATTTTTCAAAGATAACTATTTACATAAACTTCTTACAATATTTTGCCTATTATTAAGGTATATCAAAAGAAATACAAAAAAAAAATTTGTTATAATAATGCGTACAGATATATAGAAATAGGTTGACGTTGTATATAGCAGCTCTGACGATGGCGGCGTAAAACGGCGGACACTCTAGTATCGGCTAAAACTGTAATTGCAAAGACGCGAAATTTTAGTGAAAATTTTTCCTTTTTTTCTAAGTTCCACCATTTAATCAATTTAGCTTTTTTTTAACAATCTAGATACAGTCGCTGTGTTTATATGCAGTAAACAAATTCATTTGATTTTTTAGTTTTAAACGAATTTAGCCGATGCTAGAGTGTCTGCCGTTTCCCACCTCAAACGCCAGAGCTGCTACAACGTTAACCTATATCCATATATCTGTACAAATTATTTTTTAATATAAATTTTTTTTTTACTTCTTTTAATTTACCTTAATAATAGTCAAAAAGTTGTAGGAAATTAAATAAATACATAGCTTTAATTTTGAATACATTTTTTAGTTTTCTTTTTAACCGTTTACACGGGGTAACCCCTTAACTTAATAGAACTTTAATTTTAATAACTATGTTTCTTTTTTAATTAGAGTCTTGAGCAAGACGCAAGTTACACTGAAGAAGGAATCACATTATCGTCGCCTATTTTATCATTAAACAACGGAAGGGGAAATACGGAAAACCCATATGAACAATCAGAAGTGGTACCTGTGGAAGAAATAGAACTTAACAATGGAAACATTTACGATCATAATTCAAACTTTCAAGAAGAAGTTGACATAGTTGATGAAGAAGCTAAAAGCAAATTGATAGCACACTACAGTAAACTATTACCATGGCTGTATTATGTCTTAGCTAAATAAAACGTAACTTAATTTATTAAGTATTGTAATAAATAATGTAGTATATTTACTCTTTAAATAAATTTTCTTTTTTTATAAATGTATATTTAACTCATTCTCGTATAACAAAACTTTATAATAAACTTATATAATTTTTAAATGCTATAAATGGAAGCATGAAACTAATCTAGAAACATAGTAAAAGTTATAATATATCAATGCAAAAATTAATTTTGCAATTTCGTCATATCTTTCTAACTACTATGATCATTATCCATTGATAAATGTAAATAAGAGATTAATATTTGTACCGATGATTCATATAATTTCACATAATAATAAATTAGTTAGGTTCATCATCTGAATCGAGTATACTGTTATTACTACTATTACTCATGTGAATAACTTTGCTATTATTACTGTTGGAACTGCTGCTACTTGTTGAGCTGCTACTACTTGTACTACTACTTGAGGTGGAACTACTTGAAGAACTATCTGATTCCGAGTCACTATCACTATCACTTGTTAATTGAAAATTACCATTTTCTGTCCTAAAAAAGATTAGGTATTTTAGCATAATATTCTTTATATATTACGATTAATAAATACATTTTCACAAAGACTTAAATTACATACTTGTTAGTTTCATTACTAATAATCAATTTTTCTAAATCTTCTGGCAAAGTATATAGTTCATTTTCAATTACTAAATCGTCATTTTGTACAGAATAAGCAGCTTCTTCAAGTTCTATAAGATCTAAGCCTAATTCTTCTCTAGTTGGGTTTATCTGAAAAGGAATTATCCAGATTAAATATTCAATAAATCCTTCTAATTTGAGATATGCAAAACTATTTTTTTACAGTACTTACATTTTCTAGTAATGAATTAAGTTCTTCTATTTTAGAATTTGGCACTTGTTGTAACCATATTAAGAAATCTTTAATATATAACTGATTTAAAATATATCTTGGTTCATATGAATTATTAAAAAGAGAGTGAATTTCACAAAAACGTTTTATTAAGTACTTTTTACCTGAAAAGATATGAATAATGTTAATAAAAATAAAGCACAATAGATGATAAATTTTGCTATAAAGTGTTTACCCAATTTAATAACTTTTTTAACGTCTTGTAAAATTTTCATTGACAATTTCCAATTCCTAACCAGTGGATAACATAAAGACCTCTTTATGCTGCTCAATATTACATCATGCAAATTTGTGAAACTCTGTTAAAAAAGGTCCTATAAGTATTAAACTTTGTTTAATTAATTAATAACACAAATCATACCTCAAACCAAGACAAAGTTGAACTAAGTTTGTTTATTGTCCAACTACTCTCTACAGTATTATCTCCAAGTGTTGTTCTGCAATTATAACAACTAGCAAATAATATATCTATCATACTATACAGTACATTCTTAATTTCATTTTCATCAAGTAAATATTCTTTGTTTGGCAGTTCTTTAAGCAGATCTTTTTCAACATCATTTAAATGCACATCTACTTCCATAAGTTTTTCCCATTCACATTCGTAAGTTAAATACAGATCAACACATTCAGATTCGACTAAGTCTGCCATATAATGTTCTTCATTAAAACTTTCCAGCTCGTGCTGCTCACGTAATTTCTTGCGATCTTCTGGTAGAGTTTTATCTGGCAATGGTAAATCTATGATTTCTTTAATCCATGCATCCTAAATAAATACGGACATAATTAAAATAATTTTTAAAGTTACAATTTCAATACAGATAATATGTTAAATAATTTCTTTACTTCAACATAATTTTTTTATATAAAAACAATAGTTATTGTGATAGAATAGAATAATAGAAAAGGTTATAAAATATTATACCTTTTTTCAGTAATTGACCATAAAATAATACAGTAAACTCTGGATAACTCATCCCACCCTATACAAGGAGATTAATGTGATATTAATACTTTTGCTGGAGCATTACCCATACATGGGTCATGAATTTCTCTCCCATAGTGCGGCATGACCGATATATTGGTCACACGTGTTTTGACAATTGAAGTAATTATGCATGATAGAATCTATATTCAACAATTTTTGGCAGCTATTAGCTCAATCTATATGACAATATGAACACAAACAATCACCAGAATTTGAATATAAATATTATTAATTTTCTTTAAACGCAAATTAAATTCGTCTAAGTTGATTTTAACATTTTAAGAAAAAACGCTTTAGCACTACAGGAAAGAAAATTCTTATGCATTGACAGCACCAAACATGTTAAGCATAGAGAAATTTTTTTAAATACTTTTTTACTTGTTTAAGAATCTATAACCTTCAAATATTATATTCTCACTAATAATATTTCTTGGATATTAACTTTACTCTAATTATTATAACGATCTCTTAATGGAAGATGTAATGAGTTATCGAGAATCCACTGTATTACTAATGAAAGACATAAATAATACTATACTAACTTCAAAAGCAGCTAAAGCTCCAGAAATTTTATTTGCAAATCCATATTTTGGAGAGTTGAATGATAAATTGATGCTTTCCGTCAATGGATTTTGTTTTGTATACCACTCATCTCCAGAGTCACTCATGTTAAAACTTTCATTTTCATCTTCAATCTTTGCTTCATTTTTATTAATATTCTCATCAACAGCTGCACAGGGGTTACCTTCAATAAAAAATTATATGACTAATTAGACTGTTTTCGTTATACAGTTATATTAGTTCACAGTTCTGCGGTAGAAAGGCAAACGATGAAATCAAGTCCATTTTTCATTAGTCGAGATATGAAGGTTTGAATTTTTAAATTGCCATTTAAACCTATGTATAAAAAAATGAATTATGAAAATAGGAAAGTAGTGAATTAACTTTTTCAACTTTTAACTTTTTTATATGAAAATAAACCATTCATAAATATCAAAATCAATAAAAGCTTAATTTAAAAAAAATGTCTAAAGTTAAGTTGGACTTAGTTTAAGTTGTTATTCTTCGAAGCCAGAGTTGTATTGATCTGTTCGAACAAGATCATTAATACGTACTAATTACTTCAATGGTAGGTACTAAATTGTTCTTCTTCTTTACTGGTGCAAGTAAAGTTGTTATCATATCTAAATTTTCAAAGTGTTCACCTTTGTGAACTTTAGAAAATTTAAACGTAAAATCTCCTTTCTCGCAATTGTAATCACCTGTTGATGCATCATTTTCCTCAATTTTTCCTGGAAGATTTAATCTAGATGGCAAAGGATACAAATATTTTAGAATAACATATAAATAATTATTAAGTATTTGTTACTATAAATATTTTACCTTAGGTAATAAGGTGTAGAATAAAATCGAAAGTCAGTTTCATCAACATGAACCACAGTATCTTTAATATTTGCATAAGGTGCATGAATAACAATAGTAACTTCGTTTTCCGTTTGCGACAATTCAAATCGTGGTGTCAACATTTTTCAAAATAATTATCAGCGTATCAAACACTTACAAAAAACTTTTGTTTACTATATATTCTAACCTTAAAATATCAACACTTTTTACTTTTGTTCCAATATATTTTAAATTAACATTCACTACTCGTTATATTAAAAGCTTATATTACAAACTTATATACATACAAAAATTTAATAAAATACTATAAGAATAACTTATAAAATCTATTACTTATAAATGTTATACATAAAGAAACTCGACAGTTTCTCTTTCTGGCCGCGCGTGTATTATGGTTCTCTGCATCCTGTATCAGGTCAACGAATACCGTTATGTCCATTGGCCACAATGGGTGGAGAAACCCTAATTTTTGCTCTAAATGGAGGGACTCTATTCTACAATTCAAAAGCGCGCGAAATTCGAAATCTTAATAATAATAATGATAATAATAATAATAATAATATAAAATAACAACAACAATAATAATAATAATAATAATAATATTAACAACAACAATAATAATAATAATAATATTAACAACAACAATAATAATAATAATAACAATAACAAATTGTGCCGGGGATCATTTTTTCAATCGGAGGGGCCGCATTTGTTATCCTTGACCTTCAGAAGGACCATTAGAACGTGAAGCAGCAAACACACTCTCCCCCTATAGGCACTCTAAGGCCAATCAAGACAGAACACGCGCGTACACACAGCGGTCAACACCAAAACAAACATATCCTCTCCCCCCGGCACTCCAAGACCAAATGAGCCCTAAAACACGCGAAGGCCAAACAACAACGCAACAGGTACACATGCACTCAAAGGATACAAGAAGGTCAAACATCTGCCCATCACCCTGCAGCTATTGAGCAATGTCAAAGAAGAGTGGGGAGTCTACCCTAGCCTTCCATTGGCTGTCTCAAGGTCAAGCGAAAAGAGGGGAGCCAATAAGCATCAACTATAATGACTACGCAGTTAACCTCAAGAACGACTGCCTCTCCAGCCAGCTATATAAGATGGGGCCACGACAGGGCCAGCATGCTCATTCTACTCGTCACTGTCCACGCGAGCAGAATCTACGAAAGTCGTCACCATACCCAGATAACACAAAGCGTTTGTAAAAAGCGTTTACTGAAACGTTTGGGTTGAAACTATGTAACGTTGTGTTGTAAGTTTTCAAACATTTCAGAAACGTGTCTGAAACGTTGAAATGTCCGCTTTTGTTGCAAAAGATTCGTTGTCAAAACGTTTAAAAAACGTTTGAATACGACTTGAAAAATATTTTTCAATCGCAAATATTAACGTTTATCAAACGTTTTCGTAACGTTTCTAAAACCATACTTACGACGTGTGTACAACGTTTTGAAAACGCTTCTGAAACGATTGTGTAGGACATAATATGTAATAGGATACGTTACAAAAACATTTTTCAAACGTTTTAGAAACGTCGTGAAAATATCAAAACTTGTATACTGGTGTTGTAATATGGATGTATTCCGCTAGATGGCGTCATGTAATCCACAAGTGAAGTAGTGATCTGAAGTCTATACAGGAAAATGACTCAGGTAGTGTGGCGGGTGGGGAGATGATTATAAAATTATAACCTGTTTAACATTTGTTTATAGAATCAAAACCCTAGAAACGTTTCAGAAACGTTTTGACAACGTATCTTTTGCAACAAAAGCGGACATTTCAACGTTTTAGAAACGTTTCAGAAACGTTTAAAAACTTTGAATACAACGTTACATAGTTTCCACCGAAACGTTTTGTGCTATCTGGGACTTTTACTAAAGTCAACTCTTGTTTTTGCAATTAATTATTAAATAATCATTAACATATAAACAATTTGTCAGTCTTATTGTTCCGTCCTCACACGTCTGTAACGCGCGTGCGCATGAGCGGGTGGAATGTGTGGTGCGAGTATGCATGAAAACAGCGAGAGATGGCGGCACGGGTCGCCGAGCTCTCGCTCGCGATCGTGGACTTACGCGAATAGGGATGAAGGGCGCACTTTTTCTCAACGACCACGGCAGCGGGCAGATCTGCGTCGCGACTAAAACCGTGCAGCTGAGCGAATACCGAACGGGAATCAACGATTCTCTGTCACAACGTGACTCGAACGCCTTCTTGGCATTAACATTAACATTAACGCCTTAGTGGCAATTAACGTCGAAATTATTTCCGTGCGTGTGTGTTCAGTGCTTTGTGTATGCGTGCCGCGTCACTCGCTCTTATCGTTCTTTATAAATCTAGAATTTGTTCAATGTAGTAGTTTTTTTGTGAAGTAATAAATCAGGGTTTTTTATGCCGATACGGCTTTTTCCCACAACCACGTGTTTTATTCTTAATTTTTCCATTCTTAGTGCTTTATTCTTAATCTTTCAAATGTTAGTGTTAAAAAACATAAATATTAAATTCGATTAAAATAAACGTTAAAATCAATTGACACATTCTTTAATATTAATTAAATTATAATAGCTTTCTTGCCACCTAGGGCAAGTTAGCCCGTCACGTCAAAACACTTATTGAGTGATTAATACAAGCCAAAGTCAATTTAAACAAAGTCTGTTCCTTTCAAATTTCCCGCTCAAGGTACACTTTAGTGTTTTGTGACGTCGCGAATTTCTCTATATACGTTATTCTGACCGAGAATATGTTTTAACGGGAACGTGACACGCGGGTAATTTAATTTGTCAAGTGAGCATTAAAATGCTCTCTCAACACACGGAAAGGTATAAGAAATAATAATAGTTGTTCAAGTTTAAATAAGATACATAGGATAACCTCCTAATATCTCATGTATATTGTAGTCTTTGAAATTACAAGGTAGAAGAGTATATAAAAGTATAAGAATAGAAGAGTGTCGCCATCGGCTGTCGAACTCTGACTTTGCTGGTGAGCTCTTGGTGAGGCTGCCTCGCTCTCTTCTCCTTGAAGGCGGTGACATTGGTGGCGTCGTTGAGGGTACAAAGGGAAGAAGAGGTATGAGTATCTCCACCCCTGCCTCCTCTTGGCGAATGAGAGAGACTTTCCACTGGCTTTTCCCCGCGTCGCCAACCAATCGGCGAAAGGCTGCAAGGCCCGTACTGGCGTGGGAGAGAGTCAGAGTGGGACCCTTTCTTCCCTCCGATAACGTCACGCTGCAGACACATGTCTGAGAGTGCGGCGTGGTTCTCGCCTTTTCTCAGCGTAGTAACCAAGTAGTGCATTGTTTCGGCTTGTTCGCTTCCGGGAACCCTTAAAATGCGTCTCGAGTGAAAGGGGAGCCAAGCACGTATGGTTTTTTGCTCGGAACTTTAGGCGTCTTAGTTGAACACATTATTTATGACTCTTCTCGGGTTTTCCGCTCGCGAGGGAAAATAATCATAAATAATATTGACTGATGTGTCTGTTTTACATTTTACAATCGCTTTTTATTTTCGAGTGACCGTTAAGATAATTTATACGCTTGTTTGCTACGTTTTAGGCACGTACAAAATACATTAAAATATACAACCGTTTCCGTGGGAAAACTAACGGAACGAAAGAGAACGACTATATCGTAGTATCTGCATTTTAATATTAGCGCGTAATATAATACATATATATATATATATATACTATACGCGAGTTCGAGAATCGCGGGAAGTCGCCGGACTTCACAGTTTCGACGATTTTCAATCCCACCAAAAATCCATTGTCGCTATCTCGAACGGGATAAGCGTAACAAACAATACCTATAAACTTGGATTCGTCATTTTATGTAACGTCGCGGATTTCTGGTGTAGTAAGCATAAAAATTGAATAAAACCGCGAAGTTTGAATGTATATTTAATTAATGATTCCCGGGTAGAAATTATTTCTGTAATTTTCTGTTACTTTTTGTAATTTCTTGTATTTTGCTGTATTTTTGTAATTTCCTGTAATTTTTTGTCTGAATTCGGACCATTTCACAGAAAATTTCAAAGTATTACAAAAAATTACAGAAAATCACAGAAAATTATAAAAACTTACAAATAATTACAAAGAATTGCAGAAATTTACAGAAAAAGTTATAGATTTTAACGGATCTTACTTTAACGGCAATGCGGTTTTTATTTTAAAAAAAGTTTTCTTTTATAGATTATAACCCTTTGCATACTATAAACCACTACTCCATATACTTGTTGGCGCAAATCACTTCGCCACATTTGCAATGTATGTTTTATGTTTAAGAAACTATAAGTGGTACAACTCACGTGCCTAGATAATAATTTATAAGATATGTTTTCTAATAGTTATTCATAAATAAATGAAAATTAAAAATTATAAAATTTGTGTATTTATTAAGATTATGTAAAATAACGTGAAAATTTTTTATCTTATGCACCACTAACTTTAATTTTTAATATAGTTTGCAAATATTTATTATGAATTTTTTGCTGTTTTCAAAAAAATATTTATAAGCCATTTATGACATAAAAAAGCTATAATGCCGGTAAGGTTGATATCGTCTCGCTATTTCACATGACTATTAATTAAATATACAAAATTTTCATTTTTAATTGTCAATCAGATATAAATAACTACCTATGTTTCATTATGAATTATCATCTACGTGAGTCATTTTATAATATATTATTAAAAACGTTTGGGTTCAAATCCTTGTCTGGATTTATTTTTTCTTTTTCATTATATGTATATATTTCTTTACTTGAATTGACTTAAAGACATTATAATTCTAAAATAAAAAACTTTTTCTGTAGTTTTTTTTAATTATTTGTAATTTTCTGTAACTTACTGTATTTTTCTGTAGTCTTTAGTGATTTTTTGTGAAATGTTCCGAATTTAGATAGAAAATTACAGCCAATTACAGGAAATTACAGAAAATTACAGTAAGTTGTGAAAAATTATAGTAAATTACAAAGAATTACAAATTTACAGATAATTACGAGAAATTACAAAGAATTACAAATTTACAGATAATTACGAGAAATTACAAAGAATTACAAAAATTTACAGATAATTACGATAAATTCCAAAGAAGTACAAAAATTTACAAATAATTACGAGAAATTACAAAGAATTACAAAAATTTACAGATAATTACGATAAATTCCAAAGAAGTACAAAAATTTACAAATAATTACGAGAAATTACAAAGAATTACAAAAATTTACACATAATCACGGAAATAATTTCCACCAGGGTTTTATTAATTAACTAATAGAATAATAATATATTATGGGTCGAAGTCGAACGGATATTGAAATATCCTCCCGACTCACGAAAGAGGTGAAAGGAACTTAAGTAATAAAATATATAACACGAGATTTAAAGTGTGAAGAATGAACATTTGAGTATATTCTATAGAGCTTTCAAATACAAAAATAATACAAGTCTAAAGAGTATTTGTTCGGACGGAAGTCAAAGCAGCTCTGTCCTTCGCCTCCTTCCTTGTTTAGCAGAGCGGTTCGTTTTTTTGGTGGGGTTGAATGTCGAGACGCCGTTCCAAATAATCCACCCTGTGTTCCGCAGGCATCGTACCTTCTCCGTTCCAGGTATAACACATGTGCGGAGTCTATCGTTTTATTGCAGTGGCCGGCAGAGAAGAGTGGCGATGGAAGAGCTTCTTCACCGAGGTGTAAACCCGTGGGGCTGTCCCACTAATTCTCTGCTCGACGGCAGGGTTTCTCCCCGAGCAGCTTTTTTTTTGTATCTGACTAAGTTTTCTCGCCTCTTATTGTTTATGTACCAGCCTTATTCGAGTGACCATTACTTCTATAGAGTATCCATATTCTGTATACATTTTAGTACGCTAAGTTACTTTTACTTCTAAATACGCTTGCATTATTTTTAATATTTTATTAAAAATGATTTTATACTTCCCGCGCTGTTATCGATAGTTGCGAGAAACGACACGTGACTTTCAGAATACGTCACAGCAGCGCCATACTGGTGACCAGTCGCGGTACCATTGAGGAAGCTTGTTAGGTCCTATAACCATAAGTAGAGAGACCCTATATTTTTGCCTTACATAAAGAGACTCTATCCGAAAAGTGTGCTAAACTCAATTTTTTTTTTCGAGGGTATGTAGCAAATGCCACCTAAGACACATCCGACTGGGTCCGCACAGCCGGATAGTGTGGGGCTGGTTGGGGATGCATCCGCCGTGTGTATAATATAGGACGAAAAATAAAATAAACAAAAACGCGAAAAGACTACACAGCCGTTACATCACAAACCGACCCACTAAAACCTACCACCCTTTCCTCTCCTGGCGGAAGCCATCCTGGTACCGTTTATCACATTACCTCAGGGTGGTGCCATTCTTGTATCGTCTCGACGACCGCTGCTGTCTTGATTTTAGCCAAATTTAAAATTTCATAATTGTAAATCCCCCGAGAGGACGTCAGATCTAACCCGTCTCATTTATACGCGTATTCGAGCCGGCGCATTCATCTCCCCTCCCTGCGACATTCATAAAATGAGTGAAAATGAGCGTCTCCCGGTTAAGAAAGGGTCCCATTTTCTCCCTCCTCGGCCATTTCCATGCAGTCGTCCGACGTCCCTGGGTTATGTTGGGGTATCGGAGCGTCTCCTAGCGCTTCATTCATACCTTCTTCAATTGCTCTATCCAGGTATCTCTTCTTTTCTCGTAAAACCGACTCGGCGAATCTTACCGCGGCGGCCCACTTATCCTTGGTGGACAACATTTCGCCCACGATGGATTCGGGCGCGAGTTGTCCGACCCAGTTGAGAAGAGCTGTCCTTTTTTCGTTCCACTGCTCGCAGATGAAAAACGTGTGGAACGCATCGTCGCAATCAGCGGAACAAAAAATACACGTCGGGCACTGAACCTTCCCCATACGTTTGAGGTAAGCGCAGAAGTACCCGTGATCACTCAGGAATAGGGTAAGGTAGTAGCCTACCTCACCGTGATTTCTGTTTATGCAAGGGACCAGTTGGTGTATCAGTCTGGTTGTCCATTTACCCTTGGTTTCGTTTGTCCAGGATTGTTGACACGTTGCCATGGTACGCTCCCGTTTCTCCCTGTGGACGGTTGTTCTGCCCTCTGCTGGTTCTTCCATCTTCCGTAAGTAGATTCTCTTGCGCTCCTTCGCATGTAGGTCGATCGGGATGATTCCAGCAATAACTAGTACTGCGGGTCCCGAGACCATGCGGTAGGCGCTGGAGACTCGGAGAGCTCCTCTGCGTTGAACGGAAGCGATTCTAATCCGGTATGACTCCTTATCCATTGCATCAGCCCATATTTCAGAGCCGTACAATAGGATGGGTGTGATGACTGACATGAGCAGCCGTCGCTTGCTCGCTTTTGGGCCACTCGTGTTGGCCATGAGACGGCTCAGTTGTGCCGTCTTTGTCGCCGCTTTGTCCGCTGCATAGGCCAGATGACGAAAGAAGGTAAGCTTGGTATCTAGTTTGAGTCCCAGATACATAGTCTCCCTTCTCGTCAAAACCTCCATCTCTCCCACTTTCATGGTAAAGATGGGGTTTATCCGCTTACCGGTGAAGGTCATGATCTCTGTCTTAGCGGCTGACAAATCGAGTCCGTGTTCCCGCATCCAGCGCGAGATCCTGCGCATCGCCTGGTTGAGCAGGTATTATTCCAAAGTCCCGCGCGATGATGACTAGAGCGACATCATCGGCGTACGCTATCATGTACACTCCTTCTGGCAGGTCAAGCCTGAGCAGGCTGTCGTACAGGATGTTCCAAAAATCTGGGCCAAAGATCGACCCCTGTGCCACGCTGGCGCTGAGATATTTCTCGCGTTTGCCTTCTTCTGTATCATAGCGGAGAATAAGGTCCTTCAAGTAGTCTCGTATCACCCGCATGATGTACTCCGGGACTCTGAACACGTTCAACGCTTCCAAGATGTCAGACCACCTGGCCGAGTTGAAGGCGTTCTTTACGTCCAGCGTGACCAGGAGTGCGATGTTTCTGGAAAAATGATTTCCAGTCCACGCCTTCGTATTCTGCTGTACTACCTCTCGTATATCGTCTATCGTGGATCGCCGTTTCCTGAAGCCGTACTGGTTGTCGGCTAAATCGCCGGCAGCCTGCACAGCTCCCTGTAGCCATGGTTTGAGCAACCTCTCGTAGAGCTTCCCTGCGTTGTCCAACATGCAAAGTGGCCTGTTGGACGACGGAAGCCGGAGATCACCTCCCTTTCCTTTGCCGATCAGCACGAGGCGCGCAACCTTCCAGGGAGTGCCAAAGACACCCGCCTTCAGGCACGCGTTGTACATGTTCAGCAAGAGAGGCGGTGCTCTCACCGCTATGATCTTCAATATCTCAGCTGGTATCCCGTCGGGCCCAGGAGCCTTTCCGCTCCGCATCATTTTGGCGGCAATCGGCAGCTCCCCGCTGGAGAATAAGGGAATCTCCTCCACTTCAGCGGTTTCCTCTTGGTCTTGCCTTGCCGGTTGCGATTGGAACAGAATGTCCACGTACAGTACCTGGACTAATTTGTCGGTGTTTAATTTGACTAGGTTCCATCGGGGTGGCTTTACCGCGACTCTTGCCTGCGACTGGGATTTATCGCGCAGTTGAACGGTGATGTATTGGTGGTCGCTTCCGTTGTAATCCTCCAGTACCCTCCAATCCGACGCTCTATGCGCTAGATTTTCGGATACGAAGGACACGACCGGAATCGTCCCAACATACCCTTCCCTTCTGAATGTCGGCGTGTTCCCAACGTTGAGAACTATCAGGCCGAGCGTGGAAACCATCTCCATGATGGCGTTTCCTCTGCTGTCCGGCTCTGGCATGCCCCACTCCAATGCTCGCCGATTGAAGTCGCCGGCGACCACAATTTCGCCTTGCGTCTCGCGAATCCCGTCTTCCAGCTCGTCCATGCTCCGCCTGAAGTCATCGATCGGAACGTTTGGGGTATAATAGCAGCTCACGTAAGTTATGTCTCTACTTCTCACCCAAACACAGCCTTGAATGAAAGAAACAGGTTTTAAATACAATTTGTATATTTTCTATATAAGCTAATCTATATAGTTCTGAACTGTTTTCTATAACTGTAAAAATTCGGAAAGAAACTCAAATGTTTAGACAGAAATAAATTTCTGAATAGTGCTCGTGATTCCGCAAGAAAATGTAAAAGTCCGCAAAGAACCAGAACTTAATTGAAAATGTATTTTTCTATCACGTTTAATTGTAATCAATATTAGTCTACCTCTACCTTGCGAGTTCGCAAAGCCGTTTTCTACAAGTTTAAGATTCCGGAAAGAAACTGAAAGGATGAAACTGGAATTAATTTTTGGTTTCTCATTTTCATTATTTTCTTCCAATTTTTTCCATTAAAATTTCCATAAAAAAATTCTATTTCCATTAAAAGATTTTATAAGTCTTTTAATCAAGACCGTTCTTCGAGAAAGCATTCTGCTAAGGCAGTTAAGGCAGCAATTTTTACCGTTTGATTGATTTCGGAAGATATCATAAAGATGTGATAAAATTTAAAATTGCAATCAGCCTCATCAGTTACATTTTTTATTCTTGTAACAACATTTTTGTACTTATATTGAATATCACGAATTTCGTAAACATAACAGACAGGATCGGAAAGAAAACCTTTCCGAAGCAAAGTTCCCGAACCTTTTGACGTTTAAGATTGATGAAACATTATCGCATTCGTTTGTTTTATTTTTTAATTAATATTGCAATGCTGGTTTTTCCTAACCTCATTGTAGAATTCGAAAAAAATTCGGATACAAATTCAATCAAGTTACTTTAATGTTACGTGTATGTACATATCCCGTTATATCTCTATGTTTGATTATTATTCTTATATTTTGATACAAAATAAACAACTTCAGTTATAAAATCGCACTTTATTATATTATATTCAATTAAATAATATATCATATTATATATTATATATGTGCAACATGTCTTTTTCATTGAAAATATAAATAAGTTACTATACAGTAATAAAAGAAATCGTACAAATTAACAATACTTATAAATAATACTAGTCGCCAGAATTCGTCATAAATTAAATTCTTTATAAAATAAATTATCCAATAGAGCAAATTGATCGTATTACAAAGAATCACTAGAACGATAAAAATGCAATGTTATCAAGTTCGTACTAAACTACCAATTATTGCTCTATATATTCTAGAGTATGTCTGAGAATAGCATAAACAAACAAAATACAAACGTTAGAAAATCGAATAAATTTCAAATAATCTTTTTACGTCAATTTCACTTTTACATATTATGATAATAGTTCGTTGATAATAATTCAAATATAGTCTAGAATATTTAATGCATTAATAAATACGGCATTGATGCGATATTACATTCCTACTTTGTTCTGCTGACTAATTGCCTATAAAAGTTTACTCGACGAAAAAATGATTAAATATAAACTTTGCTTCTACAATATTCAAAAAGCTGCAATATTTACAAATTTACAAAAAATTTCAGCCTGGCGTACTTATGCTAAATTTTACATAAATTTTAACTATACAGGTATTTAAACAGAAATGCACAAATCATTTTCTAAATAAAGCTTTTAAAAAACAAATAAAAAATATGCAGTGAAAATCTAGAATAATTACTACCATTAATTATTTTTTTTAAGCTTTATGTAAATAATAATATTTAGTTTTAGAAAATGTTTGTGCACCAATAGTTACAAATTTTATTTGAATAAATATTACATAGCGATGCTTCTTATGGAGTAGCACGTTTAAAAATACCTCCAAAATTAGTACTTTTCATGAGTTTTCCACGAAGAATTACACTTTCAATAATTTCCCCACGAAGGCTAGCACAGTTTGGATAAAATATACAAATTAGAATTATGCCGATAATTCGCCGAATACAAAGTGCTATTCTTCGTGGTGAATGTCCAAATGTGTTAATCTTCGTGATAAACGCTAAAGACGTGCTTGTCTCCATAAAAGCCATGGATACAGTTCAAGAATAATTTGCAGAAGTCTATCAAAATTAGTCGTCGCAATTATAAATCTAAATAAATGTAAAACAAAAAAAATCGCTGCACTTATTCTTTAAATCCCGCTAATTTAAGTTTAAAATCAGCTTCATCACTTTCTGTCTACCAAAATAATTCCATAGAACGTGAGGATGTGGAGTTCCCGAAACCATGCGGGCATTCCTGAAAAAGAAAATAATTTTGTCCTTTTAGAATAAAATAAAAAAATTATTTGTTACACAGCTAAATTCATTTTTGTTTATCAGTTATTGATCCGGTGTCCTTGATTGTAATCGACAAAACCGTCACGTTTATACTGTCTGCATGGAAAACGCGAACGTTTAATAGGACATAGTGCTTAATAGTTCTCCGCCTTTAAATCGACCCTATGTATTAACATTTTTATAATTGTTATAAACCCCTCAAAGTTAAAATGACATTGTAATATAAAACACGAGTATTTCGTGTACTAAATAAAAAAAAAAATTGTTGTAGGCGTAAATATTACTCACTAAAGAAAAGTACCTTAAATTTCTTAAAACTTTTTTATTTTTGAGTCGATTTTAACATATCGACGGATCCTACTCGTACTCAAGAAGTCATATCTCAGGCGCGCATTCTGTATAGCCTCATCTAAAAAAACTTTCAAGATGATTCTATGTCAAATTCGAGTTCAATATGGTTCTATCTCGACGTACAATTCAAAAAGGTTCTATTTCGGCGGTGAATTCAAGATAGTTTTCTCCTGACGCCGAATTGATAATGATTCTATCTCGGTGCATGCATATTTCAAGATGATTCTATCTCGGCGCATAAATATATTGTTGTATTATATATTGTTTTACTATGTAAAACTTGCGTTATATACAACTCTATCTTGGTTCACAATTTAGTATATGTATAGGACATTTGTTTTGAATTATAAAATATTATTGTTTAAAGCGAAAATTAGTTTATACAAGTAGGTTACAGTTTTTGGAAAGCAATCAAACAAATATTCAAACATCATCACAAATGAATCATTAAACAACAAAATCATTAGTTCTATGCCTACCTAATATTACAAGAACATTGATACGATGTGTGTTGAGTAACTTAAATGACTTAGGAATTAAAAATTTTATTATTTGAATTCAATATGATTCTTATATAAGGATGTTAATACTCGTTAATATAGATTATTATCAATATGATTTTGTTTAAAAATTGCTTTTTGTAATTGTCAAGAAATGACGAGTATAAAGGATTGATGTCAATGTGCCGTAAAATTGACTGCAAATGCTTGCCACCAAATTGCTGCCATATACGGACGCAGATTTACTTACATTTGATGTATAACTGTTGCTGCAAGTTTTGTACATCAATTTGCTTTCAACTTGTTTTCTATATTATTGATATATTATATTATTTTTTGTAATATTATTCATATATGCGACAGTGCGAGAGAGATAGGGAGGAAATTAATAACAGCATATTGATGGAAATTTGTGTAACATAAAAATCGAGAAATATGAAGACAATATGATGACAATTTATGCCTATGATACGCCTGCACATCTTGAGCAATAGTTGCTGTAATTTTGCCTTCACTTTGTCCTCATAATTGACTTCAATATTAGATACAAAATTTCCAGCATATACGGACGCAGTTTTACGTCAAACTTAAGGAAATCGTGGGCAAAACGTGTATGTCAAATTGTTAACAATTTGCAATACATCTGGCTAATGGGGTTCATCTCTGTAGAGGTGACCCATTGAGCTGCCAAGAGGGTCTAATATATTTATTCTTAAAGTTTGTAAAAAGATAAAGAAGTCCTTTTTTGGTGCGTTCAAATTGATCAAGGTGGGAGCTCTCCTCTAGAACTTTTGGAAAATAGCCGTTTCTTGACCATGTTTAAAAATTCGAAACACTCTACTGGATCGCACAGTGGACCTTAGGGGCTAAAATATTTTTTGAGAGCTTCTTTTCATAGGTACTTTCATATATAAAGTCGGCGGCAAGTAACGAAAGCTCGAGTGCGCACAGATTTTTAAAATTTGTATAGAATTACTGTATATATATATTATACACATAAAAATGTGTACATGTATGTAAAAAAATGTATGTATGAATGAATGTTTACATACATAAATATACGTACATGTATGTTTGTATGTAAATATAAATATTTATCCTGTATTCCTATGCATGCAATTTGTGGATTGTATTTTTATATATAGATATAGTGTATGTGTAAAAACATACATTTAAAAATTGAATGTCTCTTGAATGGAACGACATACACTCTAAACCTTAAAGAATAAAAATTGATGTTAGGAAGAATAAAAATAGCATTTTATTCTTTCAGAAAAGTATAAAATGCTGATTTTACTCTTTAGAGAATTTGACAATGACTTTAAAAGATTAAATTATACAATTTATTCTTTTCTAAATAATAAACTTCAGTTTTTATTCTTTTGAAAGAGTAAATGATAAATTTTATTCTTTCCAAAGAATAAATTCTAGAAGTTATTCTTTCCAAAGAATAAATTCTAGAAGTTATTCTTTATAAAAGAATAAAATAGCCTCCCGCTATTTTAAAAGAATAAATAACGAATTTTTTTTTACAAAAAGAATAAATTCAAGATATTACTCTTTATAAAAGATATATATATATATATATATATATATATATATATATATATATATATATATATATATATATATATATATATAGAAAGATTTTTGTATGTATGTACGTATGTCCACCCGATATCTAAGAAAGTATTTGACTAATACAGCTATTTTAAACAGCTATTTTAATAATAAAAGCCTGTAAATGTGCTAATTACCGAGACCCTGTGCTATTTTTATTCTTCCTAACGTCAATTTTTATTCTTTTAGGTTGTGAGTATACATTAAATACTTTGAATCACGCGCGCAAAGGCCAATAGTTGAAGGCTAGCTACCAGCTCTGATTGGCCCTGACCTTCCGCAATAACGGTTATGATGACTGTGCTGGTGGAAAATCAACAATTAGTCAAACGACACTCTCTTCTCCCCTATCTATTATATAAGAGAGAAGAAGACAGAAGATGACAGAACGATTTCCGCCCTCATACCACTTGTTGACTGGCATCCGACGACTGCAGAGCTTGCTCCTTCGTGCACACCTTTGATATTACGAATAGCTAGTTTTTGTTAGGCCGACACCACCAAGGTACGAGACTTTTCAGGACGTGAGGAAGTTACGAATATTCCTGAAAGAAACGGTGAGTGGACAAATGTAAGCCGGTGATGTTCCGCGCAAGTGCTCGCAGCTCTATAAAATTTAGCTGATGTGCCACGGCCAGAAGCAAGTATATCCGGGTGTGTCGAAGGGGTACGCGTGTGAGTGAAGTAATTTATCGCGATTGTGGATACGCCGATAACGTGAAATAAGTCAGTAGCTCGAGCGGATTGGGTTCATTGTAGGATTTGCATATTATAAACGTTACAATCGAGGACAGCTAGGGAAACGTATGTACATAGAGTAGGAGAATACTAATAAATGATAGCGTCCATTTTAATCCACGTATTATTTTCTTTTAGACGTTCCCACATTTTCCCTTGAATTTCACGTTTTTTCAGCACATCATTTCGCCGTGGGTTGCACCGTTTTTAAAGGTGTCGCGACGACCGGGACCTCCTCGGAGAAGGGAGTTTTCGTCGGCCAAGGCAAAAGTGGGTATAAGCTGGCGCCCCTTTTAATAAAGATCGCTTATACCCTTCAAACGCACGTTACATATATTAATATTTCAATAAGCAGGCAGTAGCAACGTTACATAATGCATGTCGCAAAATAAAAACAATTTAAACCCACCATCTGAAAACCACGATTTGAACATCCCATGTATTCTAGTTGACAATATAATAAACAAAATGGAATGCAGAGATACACCTTAGCTATACCCCTAAAAGTAACACGTCCTATACAGGTAAGACAAAAGTACCAATTAAAACCATTAACAATAGTCAAATTGAAACGATGGAAATAGATAGACAATCATATAAGAGAACTTATATGTGCAAACCACTCACCTTCCAAAATTGTCGGTCTATCACCCTCAGCTAAAAGACCGTTTTGCACAAAGGAGACGATAGACAATAAATTAAACTTCCCCAAACTTATGAACCAGAATCACAACACAGTACATTCCAATAGAAAAGGAGCAACAGACCTCTTCCCCTCCTATAAAAGACAAATTCTCTCCATCTCCACCACCTACACTCCCACCCAATATAAGCAATAGAGCAAGACCACAAGATCCCCCCCTCTAAAAAACAATTACAACTCACTAAAGAAGCACATTGATAATCTGGTAAATAATCAAACTCAAATGAACCAAGAAAACACAACTAATGGTACCCACCATGTTAAGAATTCACAGAAATCACCAAAAAAATAACACTACTATTCAGTTTCCTGATACCAAACCGCTCCAAACATCCTATGGCTCACAAATATCCGGCCCCTACAAGGGATTTGTTCAAAATAATAATATCACTAACCCAGAAAGAAAATATACATCAGCCATTGAACTATCTAAAGCTATAAATCCTCATTTTCCAGTTCAGGGAAGAATAAAGGAAATCAAACAACTTAGTCCTAATAAGATTTGTATAATCTCCAACTGCATACGCACAACTCTTTACTAACACATCCTGTCCTGGCGGACAAAGGTTTGAAGAGATTTATCCCAAACCACATACTCTACATGCAGGGAATTATCAAAGTACCCAACTTTTTGCCAGAAGAGGAAATATACCAAAATATAGAAGCTCAATCACCACTGGGTTCCACAAAAATAATACAGGCAAGAAGATTTAACAGACACACTTATGACAAGGAGAAAAATAAATTCATATTAACACCCACCAAAGCAGTACCGATTACGATCGAGGGTCAAACCTTGCCTTCAAATGTTTTCATCTACAGAATTAAGTACTCTGTAGAACGTATTAATTCCCAAGATAAGGGGGGCATTCCGTATACATACATCACAAAAACAGAGGTGATTTTCGGCGATTTTTCACAAAGAAGCTATTTATTCAAATCAATTAAAACTTTTTTATGTATTTTTTATGTATGCACTCTCAAAGAAGTAAAAACAATTTTTTATAATGCATTTTATTCGATATATAGGTATACAGCGTTCATGCGCAGTGGCTTTGGTGTCGAGACACTCAATTGGCGGGCACTCTAGCATTCGTTAAAATGGTCGGAAACCAAAAGACCAGAAAAAGTTAGTTATAGTATGATAGTATGGAGGTACTAAACCTTAAAAAACAATAAAAAAAAGAAAAGCCCAGAGCCCAACTGGAGAAAATCTAAATAATCTAGACTCTAACCTTAAAATACTCGAAGAATTAACTAGTAAAATTCTAATTGCAAGCCTAATTGAGGCTCTTATAATATTCCTTGATAACAACAACCACACAAACCAGAATAACAATCATAAACCTACAATTAACTCAACTCTAACGACAAAGAACAATAGTATGGAATAGTACATTATGCAACAAGGAAATAAAAACGACTTTGTTCCCGTGTTGTACATAGAACTTTATTTCCGACTTAACTGTGGACACTTTATTGACTTTTATTGAAAATTTATATTAATATTAATATAAATATAAAATTGAATATAAATAGAGAAAGCCAGAGAAACTGAGAATTTACTTCCCAAAAATGCGACCCGCTTTTTAGGTCAATAAAGTGGCCATTATAGTTAAGACGTGAATAAAATCTATTCTCCCCAAACTCCAAAACTAATCCTCAAATAAAGAAAAATGAGTTAATGTCAGTTAATAATTTATTAATTTGTTCGGGTTATTTAGGCCTTTGGGGGGATTTGAATTGCGCGCCGTAGCTCGCCGATCGCCGCGTATTACAATCGGCCGAGTAGTTGCGCGCGCCGCCACTTATCGGCCAAGCGGATGCGAGCGCCGCGAGAGCGGAAGTTCTCGCGCGCCTTATGCACGTGTGGGGCAGTTCCGTTTTCTCTCCCGCAGAGACCGGTCGACTTTTTCTGGCGTGATTCCAGGCAGTGCATCGGACCCGAAACGGGATTTTGGAATATATTGTACGAGAAGCTCGGCACGTACGTCCTTATCAGGACGGTCGGCCTCTCCCTACATTAATTGTCTGCGTCCGGTGTGTGTGTGCGTAAATCGAGTCGTGTGTGTGTGTGTATTCGGTGCGAATGACGATTGGGAAGGTCCGGCCACGTGCGAGCTCCCTCGACGTGCCGACTTCCACACGGCGATCACCTACGCGGCAGGGCCAAAGGGTCTGGCCCGTGGTCCAGGTACGGTTCCCTCGAGACGTCGAGGCGCCCTGCGACCAAGACGGTGCATCCCAACCACGTGCAGCCAGGACATTACGTCGCGCTGTCCACGTTTCTCCCGTCTAGTATTTAAGATAAGAGAGCTCTCTTGCGCGCGTTAAAGGTACCTCACAGCGTTAGGGTAATTGCGTTTGTCACCTTCTCTCTTCCATCTTTTTTGTTCCTATCTTAGATTCTCTTTTTGTCATGTATAATTTCCTCTTTATCAAATAAATTATTCGCTTGCCCCGGCTTTTCTCTCTGCCTCGTGGGAGTTTTTACACCGAGGCAAGTTGTCTTATTTCCCGCGAAAAATTGTGTATTTATTTGTCTACCCAGCCTTCCCTCACTCATTCATTCATATATATATATATATATATATATATATATATATATATATATATATATATATATATATATATATATATATATATATACATCTATTCTTTTTAATTATTAGCATTTTCTTCATAATTAATAAATTAATTAAGTAATAAATTAATTAATTAATAAATTAATAAGTAATAAATTAATTAATTAATTAATTATTAATTAATTAATAACTTAATTAATTGAATTAGTTAATAAATAATAACTTTTTTGTATATATCCAAATACATCCAAATAATTAATTTAATAGCATTGTTACATCACTTATAACCTTTCATATCAAATAATGCACCCTAATATAAAAATCCTACAATGTAACTGTAGAAGTATAATAAATAAAATTTATGAATTAAAGAACATAGCTCAGGAATATGTTATATTTCTTACTGAAGCTGTGCTAAAAGAAGGAAAAAATATCGACTTACCTAACTTTAATATGATTATAAAAGATAGACCACCTTCTATCTAAGAACAACAAAAAGGAGGAGGTGTAGCTATTTGCATAAAACAAAATCATTATACTAAATTGTTAATGATATCTATGATGACAAAAATAACTTTGCATCCTTAGCTTTTGCAATCCCAATAGACCGAAAAGATGACCTCCAAATATGTACTACCTATAAACTACCAGCAGCAAAAACTAGTCCCAATGACTGGGAAAGACTTTTAGAATTTATTAAGAATTACAAGAAACAAATTATAGATGGTGACATTAACAGTTATCATAATACATGCGGATCAAACCATAACTGTCGAACAGGTCAAAACATTGACGACTCATTAGAAACTCGCAATTTTATATTTATTAATGACGGAACTCATACTCACATAAATTCTCCTACTGGAAGAAATCTCACCTTGGCTATAGACCTAACCTTAGTCACTTCTAATCTTATATCTCTCTGCGATTGGAAAGTTATCCCCGATAGCATGCCTAGCGACCAATTTCCCATTGAAACAATCATCAAAATAAAACCAAATAAAATGCCAATATATACTCTACACACCGAATAAATACAAGAAAAGTCAATTGGGACCTCTTCAATGTCAAATGACACCAAGAAATATAAAAATTATCTGACACCCCACAAACTTTTAATTCTTTAAGTCCTAGGGAAAAATATATATAATCATCAAGGCAACTAGCCATAAAAATCCCACAGAAGACACCGATCATCGTACAACCCAAGTACTAGATTCTGACCCCAAAAAAAGACTAAAATAGGTTTTTAAAAACAGCCCATCTGAAGACCCCTGGTGGAATGATAAATGTATCTCTCTAGTTGAAAACAAAAGACAATCAGCTGGTAAATTACTAAAGAATCCTAGCTTATCTAGTCTATAAAACCAGTTATACACGGAATTACATACCACAAAAGCTTAAAGAAACTAAACTTAATCGTTGCAAAATATATATTGAAACACGACTAAACAGAGAGTCAGATCATAAAAGATCCAGACACTCACCCAAAAAACCCACAATATCCCCAAAACTCTGAAACTGACATGCATCCCCTGGTATTGATCAATCAGACTACGAAATGCACAAACATTCATCAAGCCAATTCAGATAACTACTCCTAATCACCATTAATGAACTATTCGTAGCCCAAGAATTTCCCATTGATTGAAAACAATTTATAATGATCCTTATAAAAAAAATAAAACTAAATTTCGACCAATCACATTAGCATCATGTCTCCTTAAAACAATTGAAAAAATGATCCAAACAAAATGGCTTCCGTATAGCCATATCCTGCTCGCACTGCCTCTAAACCCTACTCTCTGACATATACAAATCATTTAATGAAAACCAATACTTATGAACTTAAAATTCCATGTAAGGTAAGTTGGTTCATATTCAATCTTATGGCAAATCGACGCCTAATACGAAGAAAAACGCGTTTCAGTTTTACGAAGAAATGACACTATTTCATTTTACGTTTATAAAAAAAAATGTTATGTTTAGAAGTTGCAAATCTATATCATCGTATTAACTTTATCGATAAGTATTATTTTTGTACTTTGCTGTACAAGTTTTATGATATTAAATAAATTTTTCACCTCAGAATAAGACGGTTTTGTTAAAAACTAAAATTAGTTATTCTTCGTACGAGGTGTCGAAATAGAGAACTATTTTTTAAATTAAATTATAATCTTAAAGGTTCCTATAAAAGACACCTTTGTGTGCCTCAAGGATATACTTACCCAAATATTTATTTAAAGAAAAATGAAATTCTCCAATTTGCTGATGACTCGACCTTATACAACTACACTTCCAAACTAGAAGAAGACCTTAAATTATTAGAAATTAATATGCCTAAAATAATCTCGTTTTATAATAAAGGAAAACTTAAAAATGACATTTACAATAAAAATGAAGACCAAGACATAAACAATGAATCATTAATCAAATACCTTGGTATGTACCTAGATTCTAAATTAAGCTGGAAACCTCACTATAAATATCTATTAAACTAATGCCATAAAACAATAAACATCATTAACGTTTCAAAAGACACTTGGTGGGCAGGACACTTCCAAGTGTTACTCAATGTACACAAAAGACTAGTCAGAAGTGTACTACAAAAGCATCAATAGACTCCCTTTCCTTATAAATATATCATACTATTAGATCAATATCCCATCTACACTACAGCTGGTACTATATGTAAAAAATTCTTCTTCTCCACCAAACAAATTCATAAATATCTTTGGTTCAAAAATCAAATCAAACCATGCTTTTTGCAGTGTTGCTATTTAATCACCAAACCTTAAATTAACTAAAAAATGTAAGATATCTAGTCAAGTATCAATATATACGGTAGAATCATATAAATTACTTCTAACTCTTAAACACATTCTCAATTATACCATACAAAACTCAATTATATTATCAAATGCCAAAAGTTTCCTTGAATCAATTATATCAATGGCATAAATAAGAAAATACCTTATACATAATCTTTGAAATTAAGCATCTTTTCAACCAAATAAAAAATAATCATCTAAACTAGGGGAGGATGGGGTATTGCCGGTCACCTAAGCAAACGTACTTATTATTTCTACTTTCAAATTGTTTTTTTTACCTTTAAATAATTATTATGTTAGTTCAAACCATTGACTTTAAATATTTTTTATTGGTTTAATATAAAAATTTAAGATATCGAAGCTATAAGTCGAAATAAGAAAAAGCATTTTAACCGATTTACTCCACATCAAAGGGTAATACCGGTCAGCCTTGGTACAAGTCCGATCACTAATAGAAAGTTACTTTTATAGGTGAAAAATTTCTTTAAATCAATTATATAAACTTTCATATGATCCGTCGCCTTATTATTCGCACTTACACAGGGAAATATGTAATACTCGTAACATAACCACTCTTCTATCAAAAATATTTAGCTAAGTTACCCTACCTGAGAGCGCAGCGCAACATTTTCTTAGCCTCACTTTCGAGAGCGTCATATAAATAATATTATGACCGGGATTGCCCCAATTCTGCTTAGTAATTTAAACTGAAATGACAAAAAAGCAATAGGTTTATACTCTTTTTTCTTCACTACTTCTTATTCTCAGATTGTTCAAATTAATAACGTTACAAAAAATAACTGCATAAAGTAACAATTAATATGTATTAAAGCTTATTTTATAGACCAGATTTCTTATAAGAAATGTAGGCCTACACTTTGATTGTGTATAATTTCTTAATAAAACTGAATAGAAGGTTGTTTGGACATTAGATTAATTGCACTGTATGTTGCGTTTAATATACTATTCGAATTATTACCTAAAAATGTTTAGATTATTGAAAATAAGGGTGGCCGGTATTAACCAGTGACCGGCATTACCCCATTCTCCCCTATAAAGTTGTCTGGATTACATCCCACCTTCAAATAGCGGGTAACGTCGTGGCAGACAAACTCGCCAAAGAAGCTATCAAAATGGGAGAACAATTGTAAAAATTGTTGAACAATTGGTGAACATATGTAAAAGTCCCATACATGGATATTCATGAAATTATAAAACTAAATCATAACAAAAAATTCACAACCTTCAAATAAAATCTAAAAAACTTAAAAGGTAAAATATACGTTCAGTAATACTGAGTCCAAAAAGCCCTGGTACTACAACGTCAACCCTTCAAGATTCCATATTACTACCTTAAACAGACTTCGCACATATACAAAATAAAATAAATAATAAAACAAAAATTTGATTTTTTTTTAATCTTTGGAGTATCTTCTACCTTTTAAAAAACACTGTAGATGTACACCCTGCTGCAATAGAGTCATTCAAGAATTACTGAAATTTTAAAGCTATGAAACTGCCTATTATATCAACGTTTTGCACAATAAAGTTATGCACATCTTATATTCTGTCTTATGAATCCACATGTTGGGTATAAAACGCATCTGTGTACAACTTTACAGCGTCCAAATTCAAAAGATTCTTGAATTAATCCATTGCAGCAGAGTGTACTTAAATTTGTATTTTTGTGTTTGAAAACGTTTTTCTTTTAGATATTTTTACCCAAAATCTTACCTATTAAAGTTATTCCTGAAGTAAAGTACATAAAAGTCTCGTCAAAATACTTTGTTATTAGCAAAATATATCAATTCATAGAAGATAGAAATGTATGATTAACTAAAGCAATATAACTCACTGTTGAAAATACTGATAATCTAGGGCCATATTTTGATCTGTAAATTCCTTGTGTAAATCCAGCATTTTATAGCCATTACTTGTAGCAAAACTCCGTAGCCAATTATTAAAGGCAATGTAATTGAAGTATTTTGTTGGTTCGCAGAACATCCCAACGTTACCCATCGGAGGCAGTGTACAGAGAGTAATTTGATTGGGCGAATAACCATATTTATTTCTTAACTTATCTAATAAGTACTTATAATCTTCGATCATATCTGCATCCGTTTGCCTCTATTATCATAAAATACAAATATAATTAATAAATATTCATGAAATTTAATTTATTTTCAATGCGAATTCTTATTTTCATTCAATCCAGACTTAGCATTTTTGATAGAAATTAATTTCAATAACAATAAATATTAAACCACAGAACAAGACTATGACAACTCAAAGTACGAAGGTTGTTCAATAAGTCCTTAGAATAACATTTTTTTTTGGTAAATTTTTTTTTATTTTAACATAATCTTCTTTTTAGCTCTATACATTTTTCCGAACGTTTCGCCAAATTTTTGAAGCCGTCCAAAAAGTAGGATTCCGGAATAGCTCCTCATAATAGGCATTTGTTTGGGCGATGACCTCCTCGTTCGACGTAAACCGTCGTCCGCCAAGCCATTTTTTCAAGTTTGGAAATAAGAAAAAATCACTGGGGGCCAAATCTGGTGAATGCGGTGGATGTTGTAATAATTCGAAATTTAATTCCGTAATTTTGGCCATCGAAACTGCGCAGGTGTGCACCCGTGCATTGTCTCAATGAAAGAGGATCTTTTTCTTTTTCAAATGAGGACGTTTTTCCTTGATTTCTTCGCTCAACTGGTGCAATAACGACGCATAATACTCTCCTGTTATCGTCTTTCTTTTTTCCAAGTAATCGATGTAGATGATGCCGCGTGCATCCCAAAAGACCGTAGCCATCACCTTGCCGGCCGATTTCACCGTCTTTGCCTTCTTCGGAGCCCGTTCACTTACAAAAATCCACTGTTTTGACTGTTCCTTTGTCTCTGGAGTGTAGTAGTGTATCCATGGTTCATCCCACATTTATGTATCGACGCAGAAACTCCTCAGGATTGCGACGGAAAAGCGCCAAAACAGCCTCAGAGTTGACTATACGATTCCATTTATTCTCCACCATGAGCAAACGCCCAATTCACACCAAATTTTTCGTGCAAAATTGAAGCAACTGTACCTTGTAATATGCCTGTAGCCTCAACTATTTCGTGAACTTTCATTCGTTGATCACTTAAAATCATATCGTGGATTTTGTCAATAATTTCGGGGGTAATCACTTCCACTGGGCGTCTCGAATGATGTTCATCTCTTGTGGATGTACGGCCACGTTTAAAGTCATTCACCCAATTGTAAACAGTTGCAAACACAGGAGCAGATGTGCCATGAACTTCATCCAACTCAGCTTTGATTTCTTTCGATGTTAAGCCTTATATAAATATAGATGTTTAATCACCGGTCGAAACTCACTTTTTTCCATTGTTATGAATAAACGAAAGTTGTCTACTTCAATCGACAATAAAAATGAAACTATGTGATGGATAGATCTGAAACTTTAACAGCTGTCTAGTTAGTAGTGCTGCTCACTAAGAAAAATTCATTTTCGATACTACGAGTGCCATGTCATGGATTTTCTAAGGACTTATTGAACGACCCTCGTATTTTAACGTGGTTCTTGTTCATAAAATAGCTTATGCAATAATCAAAGCCCTTCATAAACTTCAAAAACTGGTTAATAAAGATTAAGAGTATATAATACTATATAAATATGTAAGTAACCAATGTTACTTATTTCATAAAATGTGCGATATATAATATAGTACATTATGTAACAAGAGGCAAAAGTGGAAGATTTTTCCCGCGGGTGAGTTTACTGCCCGAACGAGAATATTTGTCCAGAGGGCGCATTTACTGCCCGAGCGAAGCGAGGATAAGATCATAACTAATAAGAAAAATCATTTGGTAAATTTCTTTTATATGCTTTGGTTTGTTTGCTAATATACAACGTAATAACCTTTTTATTACTTAATTCCCATATCTAGGTTAAGCCGCCCTTATTATGAGGTATTACATTTACAATATGTTTAAATAATATATAGAATTAAAAGATTTTCTATCTAGCTCGTTGTTTCAGTATCAGAAATCGTTGAAAATACCTGACGTTCAGCGTACAAGATGACCCTCCCTCTTAATTTAAAATTTAACTGAGACGTATCACAGTGGGATATGAACTTGTAAATTATTTTTATTGAATTTAAATTAGCTAATTTTATTAAAATACATAGCTGAAACTATAAAATAATTTGAATTGTTTTCTAAGAAAAAATTCTGGAACTGATATGCTTTTAATGTAATAATATAATTTTGTATAATTATATACTTACATTATAGATGTCTACTGTGCCAAGATTTATGACAATTTTATTGGACAGAGTCTTCATATTGTCCAATTTTTTCGTAGCTTTCTTGATGGTCAGGCCTGACTGAACAGTGCCACATGTAATGGGTGATTTGGCTAGAATATAATTATTTTTATCATCGATGAATAATGTCAAAGACTTATGTAGTAAAAAATAAATACATACCATCCTTGCGCTCTAGTGGGCTTGCCAAATATTTGATGCATAATTGGAGAAAATAATCGTCACCAATCATTTGCGTGGAACCCACCATTGGTTCCGTATAAATGGTCTACGGAAATAACAAAATTTACAAAATATGGTAAATATCAAAAATAAAAACCAATGCCAATTCATTGGCATTTAGCTTCCTCAAACTAAATTAATTGTTCTAATATAAAATTTTTTGTTCTAGTAAATTAATTTCAAATTGCTATCTCTTTTTAAAAAAAATCTCAAGAAATGTGTCCTGATTGATTATTGATGGTTTATCACAATATAATTTTGTATTAAATCTAAACATTTAGTTTAAATTAGATTTTCCCACGTCTTCTTAGAGATACTGTTGTGGGCGCGTTGGGTTTATAATTATTAAAAATTCAAGAGGAAGCTTCCTGTTCTTTATTTCATTGCGATTTAAATTTACTTTTTCTTTTAATTTTTAAAATTCTTTTTATTCTTTTTATATAAAAATTGTATAAACTTAAATATCTTGAAAATTAAATAACTTTATGGTCTAAAAACAGAAATCAGTTAAGCGATAGGAAAAAGTTACCTTCTCGGAAAGTTTTTGATATAATGCTACTATTTTGCTACATCATATATTTCCGAGATTTAACTGTTTAAACTAAATATGACGTTTTCGTTTACAATAAAAGAAAAGAAAGTGTCGATTCAAAATTTGCTATTATAAAATACAGGTAATTTTATGCTCTTTTAAATTTAATTACACTAAATTTATCATAATATTTCTAACATATCCAAGAACTTAAAAAACTAAAATTCTAAGACCGAAATATTGTTATAAAATAAAAAACAATTAGATAAATCTTAAAATTTCTTTTTAATTTTGAATCGTTATTTAAAAACTTTAGTTTTTCGTTGATATCCATGGGGAAAGTATGTACGCTAAAGTAGAGTGAGATTTCATGTTACTTAAAAGTGAAAGATTTCAACTCTATTTTTAAAGTTAAAAATCCACTCTAATTATAGTGATTTATTTCACTCCAACGGGTTTAACGGGTAATTAAATCGTTCATACGTATCATTTTTACCCAGATTTATAAGAAATAAAACATAAAAAATATTGATATGCATTATTTCATTAATCTTCAAATACCTTTTCAATCAATATTTCAAAATATCAATGGAAAAGTTATGAAAATACATACAGAAATATCACCGTTCTTTCTAAACTTTTTGGAGTGGAAATCTCACTCCAAATGCAATAAGTGACTGCGTTTTCATGATCTTAAAGTGGAATTTCACTCCAAAATCATGAAAATACCGTCACTTATTGCATTTGGAGTGAGATTTCCACTCTAAAAATTTTAGAGATTTGAAGCGAATAGATAATGAAGCATATGAATAGCAAATGAAGCGATCATAGAGCCCTCCCCCCTTGGCTTAGTAATTAAGACGCTTGACTACCGATACAAGACGCTCAAGCAGTTGAGGTTCGATTCCCGGTGAAAATTCTCGAGAATTTTTTCTTCGATATTTCCGTCTGGAAAAGATTTCCGACTACGCTTTGTGCGTTGATGCAGGGCGTACCTATGCGCGCTTATAGCCTCCTTATAATTGTCCGAGACGCTAGTAAGCAGGTGGTGGGTTTCGCTCGACCGACATCGCACAACATAACAAACAAGTACATATATAAAATACAAATGTAAAATACATAATCACATATGCATTGTGACATATTGGAGTCCCAAAAAAAGAGCGGGCATATGTCCATTAAATACAAAGAAAGAAAGAAAGAAAGAAAGAATTAAACAATCATATTATTTCTAAAATACAAAAATAATTTACCTTATCCAAATCAGAATCCATTTCTAAAAGAACCATGGCGATTAATACCGAAATGGAGACCTAAAGTATTGTTAGACGTATTTCTCAACTTGCTATTGGAGCAGAATCGGAGCTATATTTACAACCAAAGTATTATTAAGTGTACTTCTCGGTTTGCTATTAGCGGACAAACGGAGCTGTATTCGCAACGTTAAAACAGCTGAGTGACTTTCGTCCAGTTCGATATACCTAATTTGACGCATAAATCGGACATTAAAGTCAGCAAACTCAAAGGTTCTTCTCAAAACTACTTCTTCAAAATTCGAGTTCCGTAGGGTTGGTGTTCTCCTTGTTAGTATTGCTAGGGGTACCAAAACAGTTAGTCCATTTAATCAGAATGTGCTTTGATAACAGGAATTATTGGGAGTTTAAACACTAGCAGATTCTGGATGAACTAATAAACATGGCCGCTACGGCGGCAGCTTCAACGTAAGATTTATACGGGAATTTTTTTACCAATTGAAATACAAGTTTAACATGTAACAAAAACAACTTGTTGCTACCATCCGTTATACTATACCTTAATTTAGTATATACAACGACGTTAGTAGGTTCTTTTGTCAAGTATACTAGTACATTGTGCAACAAGGGAGGAAAATTGACTTTTTCTAAGCGAGCCTTCTATGGGAGCCTTCGGCACTCTCGACTTTCACTCATGCTCATCATAATCCAAGCCTGAAAAAACCCTTTTCACCCGTGTTACACATCGTTTTTTTTAATAAGTGTGTGAATATGGCGTTTTTCATGCATGCAAAGGGAATGGGAAAACGGGCATTACGAGTCGCCCACTAGATCTAAGAAACTCAGGAGCGTGACGTATAATCAATATTATCACCTGCTCAAGCACAGACGCTCGGAATGCCCAATTTTCCATTCGCTTTGCAAGCATGAAAAGGGGTCTTTTTCAAGCACGTATTGAGAAAAACTTGTAAATCAATTTAAAAATATGCTCTCCATGTAAATCTTATGAGAAACTGCCCTCGCAGCAGCCATGTTTTTTGCTCTTTTCTGGTGAGGAACAGTAGCGCTCCTCTAGGCGCAGTGGTAGTTTTCTTCGCCAATACTAAATGACTTCCTAACGCAATTATTAGTATACACAGATGATATATACATTATAGGAAATAACAGAGCAACTATAATAAAAAGTAAGTCTAGAAATAAACAAAGAGGAAACCCAGTACGTGGTCACTAGCAGAATAGGGTCTGAGAATGCTGTTACCGATTTGAAAGACAAAACTTTCAAAAAAGTAGACGAGTTTAAATACCTAGGCTCAATAATAGACTACAAAGATGAGCCTTATAAAGAAATCAAGAAGATACTCCATTTGGGAAACGCATGTCCCTATTTGGTAACTAATTTATTAAAATCCCGACTAATATTGCAAGAGTAAATTAGAAATATATAGAGAAATTATAATGCCAGTACTTCTATATGGATGCAAAACGTGGGCGTTAACCAAACAGAAAGAAAATAGATTTAGAGTGTTTGAGAATAGAGCCCTCAGAAAGATATTCGGGGGTAATATAGATAAGATCACTAGATCATAGTCTGAGCGCTTGTCGAAGAGCGCTAAAGCTTCAGAGATGCATGACAACTAACTGCGAGCGCTCGATTCTATCGCAGAGTAAAACTGTTAACCTGCGAGCACTCGCTTCTACAAGTTAGTATACCTCTATTAACAACAAATTCGAGTAAATCTTAATAAATAATAGTCAGTAAAAGTTTCTGGACAAAGATTAGTTACCTCACGTAAATTAAATATATTTATTACGTGATAGTAGAACCCGCACAACCGAACTTAATTTGGCTGTAACAATTCCATGCTACAGTATATCTATATATGTGCGTAGTATTTCACTCTCTTTCGACCTTTGAAAATATTTGATAGACACTGTCTATCGAAATTCTAATGTTTGAAATTATTAATTGTGAGGTTTTCACATTAAATAACGCCGTATAATATCTTACAAAATAAATTTTCTAATTTAACATAACCTTCACGTCAGAATTTTTTTACATACCACAGACCGAGGTATCTTGAACCACTACTCTATAATAAGTCTCGTCAGCTCTATAGGAGTATCTGGAGCTTTGGTTCTGTGGATTGAACCAAGATTTTAAAACTCCAAATACCCTTCAGAGCCAATACGACTTATTCTAAAGTAGTGGTTTGAGCCATACCGCTCTACAGTATTTAAAAAAAAACTATCGAAAGTTCAAATGCTGTATGCCAACACTTCACTCAATTCCAGTCAAATGTCAGTTTGCAATGTTTGATGGTTCCTTTCGAATGTATAAGAAAAATTTTCATTTTATATTACCCCCGGTGATCCCGCATTACTCCGGTAGTGCGATACTTTGTAGTAGTATATAAAAGGTATTTTATAAAAAGTTCAATTACATTAAATAAAAACGTTTTGAAACGGCATATTTTGTATCAAGCGGAAAAGTAGACGATTACCGCGAGTGTGCATTGCAGGTCGAGTCGAGGCCACCCGAGCGGCCCGAGAAGAGCCGTGAGGTGCCGAGGGAAGTGCTGCAACCATCACGAATGTTAATTACCTTCCGTCCGTGGCGCACAAGCTACTATTTTTTGTCCTACCTGTACTGAAAGGATGATTTTTAGTGCTTATATGAAACGGGTGGAAAAACGCACTATGCGCCCGGGCGGTAAAGAACCACTTTCAGCTCGCTTTATATGCATAAATGAATTCGGGTGGGGATAAAAATGCTGAAAGATAATTTTGCAGACGGATAATAATGCCGAATTTATTATACCGAAGGGTAAATTTGCCGAATGGTGAAATGTGACAATGGTTTAAGTAATCGATTAACAAAAGTGCCGAAAAAAAAGGTTCCGACGGGAAAAAAAAACCGATGGATAAAAATACCGAAAATTAAAAATGCTGAAATGTTGAATGGCAACGGGTAAAAACTAATAATATCGAATATTGACAAGAAACGACCTAACAACAATTAACACATTATTATAATACAGGCGCATATTCTAATAAAAGTATTTTTTTGTCCAAATTTTCGATTTCGGCATTTTTAACTTTCGGCATTTTCTTTTTCGGAATTCTTGGTTTCTGTATTTTTAACTTTCGGCATATTTATCCATTGGTATTGATTTTTTCGGCAATTTCAACCGTTCGGTAAATTTATCCTTCTGCAAATTTATCTTTCGGTATATTTAACTCCACCCAATGAATTCCGTTAAAAAGCATACTTTCGGTGCAGGTAGGACCAAAATAACTTATTTTTACCTTCACCGTGGCTTTGCTCCTTATAAAATGGTTCAATCAAGATTTATATTATAATAATAGTATTTTGTGTACATCATGGGGGAAGGCCTTTTTCGCCATGGTGAACATCGTATTTTTCGTCAAGCATGTATTGATAACGTGTTTTTTATGCCTATAAGGCGAAACTAAATTTGGCCGGTCTTCGACGAATTGACGAGATATAACGATATCAACTGATTTAATAAGTATAAATCTGTTATCCTAACCACAAAATAATGTTTTTTATTTATTGTTATTTAGATTAGAGGTTTTACAAAAAAGTTTTGTTACAAAAAAATGTACACATGTGTAATAAAATAATCTTTACTTGAATGTGAAAAAATTACCGAGATAAAACGCCGACTTTTCGAATAAGAAAATAAAATCGATTTTTTCATTTTCTTTTCGAGTCTCAATTTGGTTCTTCATAAAAGAAAATTGATGAAAAAAATTGTGTACATAGTTTCTAAGGCTGCTCATTCACTCCCACAAAAATTAACGAGATAAAACATCTAGATAGGGCTACAAAAACCATTCCTTACTGTTAGGCTGTTTTTAACCTTATTAAGTATCAGCCCTTTTTATACGTATCAGATACTTTGTTTTAGACTTTAACAAAATACTTTACACAAAAATTTAAAATGTTCCAAACTTCACCTACATTAGATGTATTTCAATTTATTATAAAACGAATAGTATTATAAAAAAAGATTGTAAAAGAAAAAAATGTCAATTTTTATTTCGCCTTGTAAATTTTACTTTCACCCCGTAAATTTTACTTTTGCCCCGCAAATTTTACTTTAGCCCCGCAAATTTTCCTTTCGCCCCGCAAATTTTCCTTTCGCCCCGCAAATAGGTTTACGGGAAATATATGCTACTTTCGTCCCATTTTCAGAGACAAAAAGTGGCAATTTCGGTATAGTGTTTACTAATAGTACATTATGCAACAAGGAACTAAAGTCGTGGATTATTCCCGCGGGTGGGTTTACCGCCCGAGCGAAGCGAGATGATCGACTGTACTCTCGTGTCGCATGTAGAACTTTATTCACGACTTAACTGTGTACCCACTTTGTTGAGTTGAAAAGTGGCACCCACTCATCCATTGTTAATAAAAACTAAAAT
Organism: Gastracanthus pulcherrimus; assembly: GCA_949152435.1. Lineage (NCBI taxonomy): Eukaryota > Metazoa > Arthropoda > Insecta > Hymenoptera > Pteromalidae > Gastracanthus > Gastracanthus pulcherrimus. Next base: position 45,220,498 of record OX424574.1, read on the forward strand.
TTCAAAATTTTAAAATTTTTCAAAATATATAATATTACTCGTATCAAAATTTTGAAAATGATCAAAAATTTTTTAAATTAATAAAACTTTCAAAATTTTTATAATTTTTTGATTTTTTAATAGTACATTACTCCCTCATTCGCAGGAGTAAAATATATGAGGGAATAAAAAGCTACTTTAGTCCCGCTTTGCAGGTCAATAAAGTGGCTATTATAGTTAAGTCGTGAATAAAAGTCTTTTCTGTCCGCTGATTCGGAAGCGGGAGTAAAGTAAATTTTTTCCCGCTGAACTTTTTTTTCGCCCACCGGTTAGAAAAGGCTATGTTAGTCCCGCTGTATGAGCATGCAAAAACGCGTTTTCGTGCAAGTGTAACAAAAAATATTTATAGCACACTAACCTCACAATGCCAACTTTATTGTCGATTTTGAGGTTGTTGTGCTATAAAATATCGTATGAGACTGTTGTGGGAGGTGTTTTTCTACCTTGCTCGATTTTCTCACTCGCTTCGCTCGTGCGAAAACCCTCGAGCAAGGTAGAAAACCATCTCCCACAACAGTGTCATAATATACTATAAATAAATATATCTTACTTTGTTCTTTTCAAAATCCCATACGTTATGTATTATAGGACGGCCCCAGTTTTCGTCCTCAGGTGGACTCACTTCTTGTTCTAAAGATACATTCCTTTGCATGTCATGAATTTTTCTACGAGAATCTTGCCTTTCTCTCGTTCTCTTGTCACATTTTCGTGATGGACGCTGCAAATCACAATTTTCTTTGTTATAATAAATGTTTACTGTTTATACTTGAATGCAAGAGTTTAATGTAAAATACCCTGTAAATTTTTGGATCTTTTTGTTTATTAATAAGATCCAACAGATGCTGATTCTTAGCAGTCGCTTCTACTACCAAAACTGGTTCCCGCATTTTATTTCGAGCCGATTTTATTTCCGGAATATCCCGCAACAAGTGGAATAAGCTAGTATATCCCAATTTCAGGTATGGAATGTCTTCATCTGTTACTGATTTATATTCATCTGAAATATTATTATAAATGTTTTTTAATGAAAAATTAGAAAATTTAAAAACCTGCCAAACATTTATTAGTTTGAACAAAACTAAATTTCGTTAAACTTATTAAGGAGGCTTTATACCTTAAAATTAGTCATCAGAAGAAAATTTGTATTATGGATTATTAAAATCAATTTATATTAGCGACAATATTACATAAAAGAAGCGTACTCCATAATGGAAATTTAAAAAATAAATTGATAAATAAAGTAATAATAAATGGAAAAAAATACTTTTAATAAAATGATGAAGTCAGAAGCGTAGATATTGTCTATTAAATAACGTAAGCCATATATGTGTCACAAATTGACGCCATTTTTTTTACGTTTTGTCAGTTTTGTGTTATTGTAATATGAAAAGCCGCTGCTAACTGCTTTAGCAGATTGTTTACTCAAAGAGCTTTAGGGAAGAGACCCTCAGTATGACACTTCTCACAGATAGCATTTTAGATATTGGATTAGATGCATTTTATAGTTCTAAGAAATACGATTAGAGGTTCTTATTTTTAAATCAACCCTCTCAAAGTTTTTGCAATAAAATCGAAAATGCCGTTATTGTCCGAATCAAAAGTTATTTCGCTCAGAGTCTTAACCTTGGCCAAAACTAATTTACTGCGTCAAACAGGTTTATTCATACAACCAATTACATTTTGAAATTTTTATTTTCACCTTGGTACTCGAATGTTACGGCTAAATGCTGGGGAACTCACCTCTAAATCTTACGTGAAAAAAAATTATTAAAGTGGTTCTTTGAATCTAAAATTTGTATCCTGTATTTTATGCATTTTTAATTTTGCTGTATATTTATATATCATAAATAGTACATTACGATATGTGTGTCCTAAGTAGTCCTTTACAGCACGGCGTGTATTAGCGCCCGAGCGTAGCGAGTTAAAAAGTTGATTTAAAAAGTTCCTTAGTTTCACATTTGGTTTTATTTTAAGAATAATATTAACTTATTTTATACGAGCAAGCTAATATTTGGAGCATTCGATGGCTTAAGTGGTAAACGCGTATCTCTTAAGGGAGTTCTATATACCTACAGTAGTCAGAATGATTGCACTTTTTATTTCTTGCTTATTCACGAGATATACTCGATTATAAGGGTTGCATAGATAAGCTTATACCAAATAACAATTATACATTTAAATTGAACAATTCTTTTGAACCTAATTATCAATCAAAAGTTCCATTAGAATACTGATTTGGCTCATTTTTTAGGTTAAATGTACCTTTCTTTGTTTTCAATGAATTTTGTTATAAGTTAGAGGTACTCAATGATATTTTTCAAGTGCAATAATTCTTCATCAGCAAGGAGAGAACATAGAAAAGGTAGAGCAAAGGGAGGATTTTTGATAGGAATAACAAAAGATTGTGACGTGAAGAAAGGTTATACGGAAATAGAATTAACTGAAGGTATGGTAAAAACTAAAATTATGGTACGAAAAGAAAATTTACAACTAAAGATTTGGTCAGTATATAATACGGAAAACTTAGAGAAGATATGGAAATGCACCGAGGAGGACAGCTACTTAGATAAGGAGGGAACGATTGTAGCAGGAGATTTACATAAGAATAGGATTGGAAGGCAATTGTATGAACTGCGATATCCCAGGGGAGGTAAGAAATAGGAAAAGTAAAGACAAACTATTAGGAAAAGAGGGACGAAGTTTCACAGAAAAAATTGAAAATAAAGGATGGATAATTTTGAATGGGACTACAGCTGAGGATGAAGAGGGAGAATATACTTTTATAGGGAATAGAGGAAACTCAGTAATCGATTATGCAATAACAAATGAAGAAGCTTGGAAAAAAATAAAGTATTTCAAAGTAGAAGAAAGGGTAGAATCTGATCACCTACCGATCAGCATAGAATTACTGGCAGAGAGATCAAACAGAGAGGACATGCAAGAAACAGAACATGAAAACACGAAGCAAATAATTGAAGTATGGAACGAAGAAAGCAGTGCAGTATTTAGAGAAGAAACGAGAGAACTTAACATCGTAGAAAAAGAAACAGATATGGCAGAAGGGAGATGGAAAGACACGAAAGAGATCATCGACAAAATCGTACCAAGAAAAGAGATTAAAATAAAAAATGGAAGCTAGGTACGAAAAGGTGGTGGGACAAAGGATGTTCAAAGGCAAAAAGAAAAGCCAGGAATTGATATAGGCTATGGAGAAAAGGAAAAAAAAAAAGAAGAATACTAGAATGCAAGAAGAGAATGGAAAGAAGTATGTAAGGAGAAAAACAGAATAAAAAAAGAAGAGGAAGAAGCATAGCTTACAGAAATAAAAAATAAAAAAGAACTTTGGAACTATCTTAATAAAGGTAGGAAAAAGAGAGAATCGGTGGAAAATAAAATCAAAGAAGAAAAATGGGTAGAACATTTTAGAACGCTTCTTGAAGGATCGGAAGAAAAAAGTTCAGGAAGTAAAAAAGAAGTAACCGTAGAAAAAGAGAAAGAAGAAATAATAAGTGTAGAAGAAATAGCAGCAGCATGGAAAAATCTAAAAAGAAAAAAAGCAGCGGGATTCGATAGGATCTCAAATGAAGTGTGGATGCACGGGGGAGAAGGTTTAAAGAACAAATTAATAGCTATTATCGGAAAAATTTGGGATGGAGAGGAGATACCAAAAGATTGGAAAACTGGTGTAATCGTGCCACTGTATAAGAAAGGAGATACGGAGGACCCGAGGAATTACAGAGGAATAGCGTTACTGTCCACCGCATATAAGTTATATACAGAAGTATATAGAAAAAATAGATCAACGATTGATAACATATATATACGAGGGTAGTTCAATAAGTCTTTAGAATGACCAACAGATGGCGCGCGAATCGCTCCAAATCATCTGTTTTCAGTCAGCACCACTCCCGACTAGATATATGGTGCAGTCACAGTCCACATCTTCTGAGTTTACGTGTTTTTATAACCAATTGAAAAAAAAAATTGCTTGTTAAGAAAAATGGAAAAAAACGAGTTCAGAGCGGTAATTAAACATTTTCATTTAAAGGGTTTAACTCCATATGAGATAAAAAATGAATTGGACTCAGTTCATGGCACATCTGCCCCTGCCTTAGCAACGGTTTATAACTGGGTAAATGAATTTAAGCGTGGTCGTACATCAATAAGTGACGAACCACGTTCAGGAAGGCCCGTAGAAGCAACTACTCCCGAAATCATCAATAAAATCCACGATATGGTGTTGAAGGATAGAAGATTAAAAGTGCGTGAGTTAGCTGAGGCCACAAGGATATCTATAGGTGCAGTTGTTTCAATTCTACATGAAAAATTAGGCATGAAAAAGCTATCGGCAAGATGGGTGCCGCGTTTGCTCTCAGCTGAGAATAAACGCAATAGAGTGGTCGCCTCTGAGGCTCTTTTGGCGCGCATAAGTCGGAATCCTGAGGAATTTTTTCGTCGATTTGTGACTGTGGATGAAACATGGATACACCACTACACTCCTGAGACAAAGGAACAATCCAAACAGTGGATTTCCACAGGCGAACCAGCTCCAAAGAAGGCAAAGACCGTAAAGTCAGCTGGTAAGGTTATGGCTACAGTTTTTTGGGATGCACGTGGAATTATACTTATTGACTACTTGGAAAAGGGTAAAACAATTACTGGTGAGTATTATGCATCATTTTTAGAGCAGCTGAAAGAAGAAATTAAAAAAAAACGACCACATTTGGCGAGAAAAAAAATTCTCTTTCATCACGACAACGCCCGAGTTCACACATGCTTCGTTTCAATGGCTAAAATTGAAGAACTAAAATTCGAATTGGTCGAACACCCACCGTATTCACCAGATTTAGCCCCCAGTGACTTTTTTTTATTTTCAAACTTGAAAAAATGGCTCGGTGGACAGAGATTTACGGACAACGAAGACGTCATTGCCTCTGTAAGTGCTTATTTTGAGGAACTTCCGAAAACGCACTTTTCTGAAGGATTAAAAAAACTTAAAAAGCGATTGACCAAGTGTATAGAGCTCCAAGGAGATTATGTTGAAAAATAAAAAAAAATTTACCCAAAAAAAATTGTTTTTATACTTTATTCTAAAGACTTATTGAACTACCCTCGTATATACTGAATCACATTGCACAGATGGCAAAAATAAAGAAAATGAAAATTTACGCACTCTTCGTGGACCTAAAAGCAGCCTTTGACACGATCAAAAGAGAGAAGTTATGGGAAATTTTGATAGAGTTAGCAGTTAGTAAATATATAGTAGAAAGGTTAAAGAGTATATATGAAGAGACAAAGATTAAGATAAGGACAGCAAAAGGGTTAACGACAGAATTTTGGATCACAGAAGGACTACGGCAAGGATGCGCACTAAGTCCAATACTGTTTTGTTTGTACATTGCAGGATCGAGAAAGAACTTAGAAAAATAAATATTAGAGGAATAAGTATAGCAAAAAGTAGGATATGGTCGCTGGCGTACGCGGACAATATAGTTCTGTTAGGGAATAACAAAGAAGCTATAATTGATATGATGGGCACATTGAAGAAGTTTTTGAAGGAAAGGAGCTTTATTTTAAGTGTAGAAAAAACGAAAATGATGGTATTTAACAAAGGAAAAAAGTGCAAAAAAGAAACTTGGAGATGGGAAGGGAAAACAATTGAAGAGGTAAACAATTTCAAATATCTGGGTTTCATTTTTAACTCTAAGTGTGACTCACGGATCATATAACGGAATTAAACAGAAAGGAATTTATACAGCAAAACAAACCTGGAGTTTAGGTGAAAGGAAATGTAGAAATGATTTTAAAAGAAGGAAAATGTTATTCGAGTATCTAGTCAGGAGCGTCATGGAGTATGGGGTAGAAATTTGGGATTCGGAGGAAATGAAGGAACTTGAGAAAAAAAAAAAGAAAAAAAAACTAGGGCTAGATTTCTGCACACCTAGATACGTGGTATATAATGAAACGGGAAACAGGAAATTAAAAACGGAATGGAGAATCAGTGCATTAAAATATGAGGGAAAGCTATTAAAACAAAAAAGCGAGAGGTTAACAAAGCAATGTTGGGAAGAAATGAGGAAAGAAGATAGTAGCTCGAGTAGAAAAAGCCAGAAGGAAAGATTTTTAAACAGCTTAGGGCTTAGTCAGTTAGAGACAGAAACGATGAGGGGATTGAAAAAAGATGTGAGCCAAGAAATAAGAAAACAGTCAATAGATATTGAAAAACAAATATTTAATCGCAAAATCGTGGAGGCAAAGTATAATAAATACTATAAAGAAATATGTTCCGATAAAATACCTAAATACCTTAGAGAGGGAAATATAAATAAAAACATTAAAAGCATAGTGAGGATAAGATGCGGAAACGTTGAAAGGGCAAATAAATACTGGTTAGCGGATAAAGAAAAACTGTGTAGTCTATGCAGTAAGGATTTATGTACGTGGCAACAAGTATTATATGTATGCGAGGAAACGAAATAATGGACAAGCAAATTAAACTTAAGAAATGTAGAAGTAGTAAAGGAGTTTAGTAACAAGATAAGAAATTTCGAATTAATGAAGGCCATAAAGTCTATTGATAAAATTATAAATAGAAAGTAAGCAGAAAAGAAGTACACTAAAGAAGGAAACGATTAATTATAAGTTAATTGATGTAGTGAAGAATAAAGTTTAGGCAACTAAATAAATGTAAATATGTAAATAAAATGTTAGTGTATAACAGCAGATTGCGGGCTTTATGCAGAGACGGTACTGGTATGTGGAAATGAATGAATGTGTTCTAAGTTTAATTTTAAATCCATCCTAAGTTTGGAACAGATACAAATGCTGTAAGACTGATAGCTTAATTTAAATATTAAGGTACATTGTAAAGTAAAAGTTAAGACAATGTAAAAAAAATAGAAAAATGAAAATCAAGAATGTAAAATAAAGGAAAGAACCAATATGTATAGTATGAGTATAAGTGATGAAGGATGGCATAAGTTATTTAATAATTTTGTAAACCAAGTCCATTTCTGGGCCGAAAGGCTGAAATTAATAAATAAATAAATAAAAAATAATTCTTCATCAAACATTTGTCTTATGATACAAAAATTTTGAATACCATCTTAGCATCACATTCTTCGCAATATGTCAATAAGTACCACGAATTTGCAATTGCCCATAAGAGCCCATGTTAAACACCAAAAAATAAAAACATTGAATTCTCGACTTCGAGGTACCTTGCATTCTGAAAATGTATATCAGTGTTTTTGAAGCATGTGCCAAACTGTATACAAAATTTTATAATTATCTCAGCATTATTTCTATTTGGTATAGAATTCCCTTAAGACAACGGCCGCTTAAGGTTCGAATCCCCGTCAGTCCGAATTTTTCAGGGACAATTTTAAGAAAAATGCGAGTTGCAACCCGCTACCTGGTTAAGGGCAGTAATGCCCGTATATGTAATAAAAACACAAACAATAAAACGTAAGAACATATTTGACAAGTTCAACGTATAAAATAACAAAAAAAATTATTTTAATAATTAAATTTATGAATAAATTACATAAAATGTATTTAAAAATATATGTAAACAAATGAATTTCACCTCGTAGAGAGTTTATGGGCAAGCCACCCTTTTGAGTCGTGATGCAGGATTTTATTATTGTTTTGACTTCTTTCACTTCAGATTCCGGCGCAATGCCTCTCTATAAAGAAAAATATGATCTCTTATTAATCCATTTTAATTTATTTGTTTCATATTTATTATACGCGTATTTCAGTCATTTATTTCAGTCAATAATCAAGGGGACATATATTTTCTTCTAATATCTGTCTATCTGTCTTTGTCCGTACGAAATTGTGTCAAACTATACCGAAAGCGTGAAAAGACATTTAACACTGATAGGCATAGCTTCTTAGGCGTAGATTGGTACACTTAAAATCAGTACCAACTGTCAGAAGGCATTCAAAATATTTAATTTCCTACCGATAAAAGTTACACATTATTTTGATATACCTATAAAAAAGACTGAGTTTTATTAGTTATAGAAATTAAACATTCGAATCTTAGTATTGTATATTTCGACAGTTTTCGATGTAGTTGAGTGTAAATACAATAAGCATATCCTTAAGCGGAATGGCATAAATAGACACAGACGCATCTGCTAGTATGTACCATTGCACTATTTCTTAATAGTCTAAGTCATTCCATGCCAATGGGTGGCAGTTTTTGGCAACCTCTGCCAATTAAAAGTAAACTATAATAAGAACATGGCTATGGGAAACAAGTTCTAGATATTAGTGAAACTTTCAGGATCCTTTTCCGGTAATATCGAAAAATAAATACGAATTATACGACCTACTAACTTCGCAAATAAACATTGCAAACATAGTTTTTAAAACCGAAATAAAAGTAGACAATAATATTTAATTTGAGAGGTCAGGCACGTAAAAATAATTGTGATGTATAATCTATTGAATTAAAGTAAGGGCTTCGAGTTTAGATGCCAGAGTAGACGATCCTCTTGAAAATTCAAGACTCGCATCACTGATTATGCCCTTATAAGTGAAACTCATTATTGATATATTAAAATAATTCGTGTCAATGTGTGCCTTTATAAATAGGAATAATATGAACCAGTAAATAAAAATAATGGGTTGCCCACACTAGAACAGGCTACCCTCACTCACACTCTCCGGATCACGAATTTCGATAGAACTTTGTGCGAGGTTATCTGACATTTACAAATGAAGCTAGCACCTGTATTTTGCGTACTGGGTCGTTGTCATCAAAATATAAGTCATTTTAGTAAAAAGTGGTACCTCTAATTCTGATTATAATTATGCATGAATCTAGAATATAGACTAAAAGAATATTAAAGTACACAAATATTGTGCTAAAATCATTATAGAAATATGTTTTGAGACATTAAGAATCATAAAAATTAAAAAAAGAAAAGTAGAACCGACTTAAAAAAACGCTCTAAAAAATTAAAAAGAATAGTTACTGTAATAAAGAGATTGAGAAAATAATAGGTTTACGATCAAATGTCTATTATCTTCATTGAATAAAAAGTCAACATCTTTTTTTTTTTTTTTTTTTTTAAATGGCATTTCGAACTCGAAAGTTCATTGCCTCATCTACGCAAGCCTTCCACGTTTCCCTATTTTGTGCCAACCCCATCCATTTCGCGCCTTCCCGCCCAATTTCAGTTACGTCTGATTTTACGTTATCCTCCCATCTGCGTCTAGGTCTACCAAGAGGTCGCGTTGCTTTCGGTTTTCCTTTCATTATGCGCACTGCTGTACGATCATCGCCCATTCTTGCCACGTGCCCTGCCCATCTTAGTCTCCGTGATTTTATTATTCTGTTAATATTTGGTGACGCGTACAAATTATGTAGCTCGTCATTGTGCAGTTTCCTCCACTCCCCAGTTTCCTCATCTTTCTTTGGCCCGTATATTTTCCGCAGAACCTTATTTTCAAATACCCTAAAACGATTTTCTTCCGCTTTAGTGAGCGCCCAGGTTTCGCACCCATACAAGATTACCGGCATTATTATAGTCCTATATATCCTTATTTTAACATTTTTCGACAGTAGCTTTGACTTAAGTAATCTGTTCACAGCGTAGAAGCAGGCATTACCCGAATGAAGTCTCTTATTAATCTCGGCTTTAATTTCGTTTCGATCATTTATAGTTGTACCTAAATATCTGAATTCGTTAACCTTTTCAAAAGTGAAATTTCCGACTCTGAGATCCCCCTCTGCTTCGCGAATGCCCAGTTTCTCCATGATCATATATTTCGTTTTCGATTCGCTCACTTCTAACCCCGTGTTTTTAGCCGCATTTATAAGGATTTCCGCATTTCTCGCCACCGTTTCACCTTTATCTCCCACTATATCCAAGTCATCCGCATAGCCTAAAATTTGCGTTGTTCCGTTGAGTGTTGCGCCTAGCTCGCTAGCCTGCATTTTTCTAACAACATGCTCTAGCGTCAGGTTAAAGAGTACCGTTGAAAGCCCGTCACCTTGCTTCAAACCGTCGCGAATCATGAACGATTCGGATACATTACCGCCTACTCGGACCTTTCCAGTGCTTCCGTTGAGACATATTTGAATTAATTTTACGAGTTTTTTTGGGACGCCAAGGAGCACTAGGATTTCATACATTTTGCTTCGTTTGACAGAGTCGTACGCTTTCTTAAAGTCCACAAATAGCTGGTGTATAGTTTCGCAATATTCCCACTTTTTCTCTAATAATTGTCTTATGGTAAACATTTGATCGCTCGTTGACCTGTTGCGCCGGAATCCACACTGATAATCTCCTATTATATCTTCCGCGAATGGTGTGAGTCTGGCCTGTATTACGTTTGACAGAACTTTGTAGCAGGTAGCTAAAAGTGAGATTCCCCGGTAGTTATTGCAGTCTGTTTTATCTCCCGTTTTAAAGATCGGTATGATGATGGATTCTTTCCAATTTTCTGGTATTGTTTCATTTCTCCAAATAGCACATACTAGATAAAAAATTTTAGATGTAAGCGCGGTGCCTCCATATTTAAGTAGTTCAGCTGGTATAGAATCGTTTCCTGTGGCCTTATTGTTTTTTAGCTTTTTGATCGCGGCCTCTACTTCTTTGTAGGTCGTTTCATCCATATGGAGTTCAGCAGTGTGGATTTTGTCTCCCATTTCCTCGGAGTTTTCATGCACGTTTAATAACTTATCGAAATAATCTTTCCATAATTTCAATAGTTCATTTTCGCTTGTCACGAGGTTCCCGTCCTTATCTTTCATTAACTGCGATCTACTCTGAAAACCCTTCCTAATAGCGTTTATTCCTTTGTACATCTCGCGCGGGTTATTTTCCCTACTATTAGTTTCTATTTTTCTAATTTCATTTTTCTGATACTCGCGCTTCTTGTTTCTGTAAATCACACGTACTTGCTTTCTTATTTCATGGTATTCTTCTACGGCCCTACCGCTTTCATTGTGTACACTATCTAATTTAGCCTTCTTGCGCCTTTCAAACCAGAGTTCGCACTCTTCGTCAAACCAGGGTTTGCTCTTCGGCCTTTTTTTCTTACCCAGTACTTTGTTCGCGGCCCCTTTTATAGTTTTTTCGATAGCCCCCCACAACCTGTTCGGATCGTCATCTACTACCGTCTGTTCCTCCGTTTCCTCGAGCGCCTGAAATCGGTTGCTAACTTCTACTTGGTACTTGATTCGCTCTATCCCGCTTCGTAGTTTTCCAATATCAAAGGTTTCTACTTTGTTCGCTCGCTTACTATTTTGACCGGCTACTAATCTGGCTCTTAATTTGGCCACTACTAGATAATGATCTGAGTCGCAATCCGCCCCCCTATAGGTCCTTACGTCGAGTACATTCGTGTGGCGCCTCTTATCAATAAGAAAATGATCAATTTGATTGTGCGTGGCCCCATCCGGCGATGTCCACATTGCCTTGTGTATATCCTTGTGCTTGAAGCACGTGGTCTTGACTATAAGATCTTTTGCGGCTGCGAAATTTATGACCATAATACCGTTATCATTGCTGGTTTCGTGCAGACTTTCTTTGCCTATGGTGGGCCTAAACATTTCCTCTCTCCCTATTTTAGCATTGAAATCCCCCACTACTATTTTGGTGTCGTAAGACGCGAATTGGTCGATTAATTGCTCTAAAGTTTCATAATAAAGATTTTTGACTTCTTCCTCTTTGTCCTCCGTGGGACAGTGGACGTTAATAACCACGTAATTATACCACGCTCCTTCGATGCTGATATACGAGAGTCGGTCATTCACGAAATTGCAACTTTTAACGGAATGTATGATGCTTTTGTTAACAAGAAATCCGGTGCCTAGAGAATGCCCGCTCGCGCCCCCATATAAAAAGGTGAAGTTACCGGATCCTAGCATCGCGTTATCTTTCCATCGGGTTTCTTGTATTGCTACCAAATCTAAATTGTACCTCTCAGTTTCAGTTATGATTTCCCGGAACGCGCCAGCTCTGTGTACACTGCGTACATTCCAGGTTCCCACCCTTAAGTTTCTTTTCGTTTTGGTTTGGTTTTGTTTTCTTTGAGCCATGATAGTAAGTTAAACCCGCGCGTTTTGGATCCTGTTCCGATCGCAGGTGAGTCCATCCGTCTAGGGGTGATAACCCTCATACCTCCCTAGAACTAAGTATGAGAGCTTTCTGACTTTGGCGAGGACATAGTCAACTCGTCGTCAGACACACTCGGTTTCATTCTCATATCCTAACGCCCCCCTGCAAGGCAGCGCGCCTTCGCTGGCTTCGTTGCCATGTAAGACCAGGTGGCGAATCATTCTACACATCCCCTCTCAGGGCAGTTGTCATCGCTCCCGCATCCTCCACGACAGCAGGATTTTTGGCCCATTTTTTGTTTGAAATGTGTGGCAAAAGAGATAGATTACAGAGTAAGGTAGAATAAGAAAGTAAGATAGAAGATTTTGTATAGTGTTTGTAGTTGTTGCGGTGCTTGCGTAGTGTATCTAGATGAATGCGTTCGCCAGTGCGGGCTCATCACACCCACGCCTGGGCCTATCGGCTGTCCGCGACTGCTTATTCGCTTTATTCGCAGCTAACCTCTTTCTCAGGGGTCATTCCTCTATCCGCAACCTGAGGACGCGCTGTGTAGTGGTGATAGGCACCCACCCGTCCGCTCTGGACGACTACGCCCAGGACCCTCTTAGGGTAACGGCGTTGCAACAGAAAAAAATCAACATCTTAGTCATTTTAATTCAAAATACAACTATTTGTAGTCGGCGCCATACGCTCCAACATTAACATATTTTATTAATGACACTAAATCTTTAACTTTATCGATGATACATAAAAAAACGCTTTTTAGATAGAAAATGTTGCCTTTTTAGAGTAATCATTTTAAAATCTTACTTTTTCTTTTCTTTAGTTATACCGTTTTTCCAAATATCCTATTCAGGTTTATACGTAAATAATATCATCTTTTAATAAAACTAAAGTATATAGTGTGTATATTTTCATGTGCTGATTTATTTTATGTAATCTCTGGAAACCGGTATAACAGGTCCTATATCGTTATTCCAGCCATCCCCTCAATTATATTCAATCATAAAATATTGTGATTGAACTCAATAGGAAACTTACATGAATTTTAAATTCCATTTTACACAATAATATACTTCAAAATAATCAACTTCCCAAGACAGTTTATTTTAATGATTTATTTATTTATTTATTTATTTATTTTAACATTTTAGATCACTATTTGAATCGATCAAAGCCATCAGCGTCACTGTGGCGGTTGTAAGTTCTAAAGAGTAGGGCTGCAAAGTCTAGCTGCAGTCCGGTTAGTACCTAGAATCGCTACAGTGGTGCTGGCTTTGCGGTGTTCGATGATCCGTGTTCTATCGCTGTTTCGCTGCTCCGTTTTGAATTCAAACGTCGAAGTGCATCTATATACCTGTAAGTACTCTCAATGCGCCACTACAAGAAGTATTTTTCTCCGAAAATCCGGTGTAACTTTAAACAGTTTTAATATATCAAATCTCAACGTTTGAAGTCAAAACAGAACAGCGAAATAAAGATGGAACACGGACTGGAGAGGACAGACCATATTGTTGTCCTCCATCTGGACACACCCTAAAAGCGATCTAAAATATTACTGTTTTCAATGCATTATAAATAAATAAATACGTGATAAAATGAAATAAAACATTCAACTACGTATTACGTTTTCATGTTTCTTCATATATTCCAAGAGTTAAAACAGTGATATTAGGACCCATGCTAGTTCCCTCTGGCGCCGACACCAAATAGTTGTATTTTTAATTCAAACGACTAAAATGTTGACTTTTTATTCAATGAAGATAAGAGACATTTGATCGTAAGCCTATTATTTTCTCAATCTCATTATTACAGTAACTATTCTTTTTCACTTTTTAGAGCGCTTTTCTTAAGTTGGTTCGATTTTAGCACAATATTTGTGTACTTTAATATTCTTTTAGTCTATATTCTAGATTCATGCATAGTTATAATAAGAATTAGAGGTACCACTTTTTACTAAAATGACATATTTTGATGACAGCGATCCAATAGGCAAAAATTCAGGTGCTAGACTTCATTTTTAGATACCAGATAGCCTCGCACAAAGTTTTATCGAAATTCGTGATACGGATAATGTGAGTGACTGTGGCCTGTTCTAGTGAGGGCAAACCATTATTTTTATTTACTAGTTCATATTATACCTATTTGTAAAGGTAGACATTGACACGAATTATTTTAATATATCAAAAATGAGTTTCAATTGTATGGACCTTGTTTTCTTAGGAAAATCCATTTATCACAGGGTTGCAGTTGCACTGGTGGATCATCTACCATGAATCATGGTTTAAAATGCTTGATTTTTGTGCGGCTATGATCGAAGCGAAGCAGAATTTTGATAAAATACTCATTCTTTTATTATAGAGAAAAATGGTTAAACGAAAGTAAACAATGGGAAAGAGATGATATAAAGTCTGTAAAACATTACTTATTTAATGAAATTGTTTCAAAATTCTACTTCACTCCGACAACTGCCACGCCAAGAGCAAACGTTTTAAGTCCTGGTTGATGTAAAATGTTCCACCGGTGTTATTTTATTAAATAATGTAGGTAAAACAAAAATCATCCAAGGTACTTCAAAAGCGTTATTATTTTTTAATTTAAAAACAACGCACATAAACGCAAGTTTACTGTATTACGTAGTTGTAGACTAATAAAATACGTATTATAAAACTATTCAGGGCATTAAAATTCAAAATTGTAAAAGAAAGTAGAAAAACTTTTTACTCCAAGGTTCACTTTACCTCGTCCATATATATATGTATGTCTACTCTACGATTGAGGTATAATTGTTTAAGCATTATTAACAAGGGTTCATTAGACTAAATAGCGTAGTGCCATAGAAAATACCTACAGAAGTTTCATCGAAACCGTAACCCGGATAATGAGATATCTCTTAGTCAGCCTATTGGCCTAGAAAATTCTGCATACCTTTATTAAACCGATACCTAATATATAGAAAATATATGTAATTTATTATTAATGAAAATTATTAAGAATTATATTTATATATATTAGACATCAATGTATACAATTTCTTTAGTGATTAACCCTTTCATTCCTAAATTATTTTCTGAAAATCAGAATTTTTCTATAAAAAATCCAATGTAAAAAAAATTCATTCAAAAAACGATCTTCTCTTTATAAAGTATTTTTTTTTTATACATACTAAAATACAGATATGTATAAATGTTTCACATAGATGGCAAATAATGTCATAAATACAATATCAGTTTTATGTGCTAAATGTGCTACATGGCTATAGTAGGAATGAAAGGATTAATAGTAACCATAGTAAACATTTCAAAGAAAGCTTACTGTATGTTTGTGTGAACATTATAAAAAGTTTGCAAAAGCCTCTCTGAAATAATATTATGAAATATTTGCAAAACCTTGCAGAAATATTTCATGAAATGTTTATAAAGTAATAACAAAAAACGTTGCAGAAAATAATTCAGAAACGTTTTAGAATCGTTTTATTACAGGTTATTTTTGTGTAAATTCTTTTTTAAGAATTTAAAAAATATTTTCAAAACTTTTACACAATATTTTTGAAAATTTTACATGAATTGTTATAAACACATTTCCTAAAATATTCCATGAATTGTTCTTGAAATGTTTCGATAATAATTCTCGATCATGTCGTTCAGAAAGATTAAAAGATTTACTGAAACGTTTCCAAAATATTTCGGTCCAGATTGCAGAAACCATAATCTATATTTTGAACTTTTACAGAATCTTTTAATAAACTTATTCAGAAAGTACGCTAGAAGATTGTCGAGAGGTTCTTACCCAGCATGGAATATTGTTAATTTTTTATTTTACTTTTTTATTTTATTTAAGGGCGAACGGGGTAATGCCGGTCACTGTCTAATTCCGGTCACCCTTATTTTCAATAGTCTAAACATTTTTAGTTAATAATACGAATAGTATATCAAATGCAACATAAAATGCAATTAATCTAATATCCAAACAACCTTCTATTCAGTTTTATTAAGGAATTATACATAATCAAAGTTTAGGCCTACATTTCTTATAAGAAATCTGGTCTATAAAATAAGCTTTTATGCATATTAATTGATACTTTATGCAATTATTTTTTGCAACTTTATTAATTTGAATAATCTAAGAATACAAAGTAGTGAGGCAAAAAGTGTATATACCTATTGCTTTTCTGTCATTTCAATTTAAATTACTAAGAAGAATTGGGATAATCCCGGTCACAATGTTATTTATATGAGGCTCCCGAAAGTGAGGCTAAGAAAACGTTGCACTACGCTCTCAGGGCAACTTTGCTTAAGGTGATGTTAAACCCCGTGTTACTGATAAATACAGGGATCCACTTTTTCCATTCATTTTTAAATTTTAAGAAAATATCTCTCTGAAAAGTTGTTCTTTTTGATTGGAATAACAACTTTCCATAGATATATTTACTGAAAATTGAAAATGAAATGAGAAAAGGGGATCCTCGTATTTGTCGGTGACAGTAGGCTTTAGCATCACCTTAAGTGTTGATTGAACAGTGCTTATATGTTCCCCATTAGACAGGCTTTCCGTGGCAAAATCGTGGCGATAGTTGCTGTGCAATGTTTGTTAGCAATTTGCTTCAAACTTGCACTCAAAAAATTACGAATATCAAGGATTGCTGTCATATACGGACGCAGATTTACTTACATTTGATGTATAACGGTTGCTGCCTGTTTTGTACATCAATTTGCTTTCAAGTTGTTTTCAATATTATTAATATATTATATTATTTTATTTTCAATATTATTCATATAATATTTAATAAAATTACTCAAATATGCGAGAGTGCGAGAGAGAGAGAGAGAGAGTGCGTTTACAATGACGTAATTACCATGAGTAGTCCAGTAATGTTAAAAAAATACAAAATACTGAAAAGATGATTAAAATATTAACTCAAGGGTCGATCATAGTTAGAAGCCCACCCAATGTTCGACCGAGGCTCACGCTCACCCGCGAGGATCACCCGTGGGTTAGCCGAGGCTCACCCGATATTAAACTGAGGCTCGGCCGAGGTATTAGCCGAGGTAATAACGCGGTAATAGCCGCGTTTCTTACAGCGACAATAGCCGAGGTTCTTACCGCGATAATAAACGCGTTTCTTACCGCGATAATAGCCGAGGTTATTACCGAGGTAATGGCCGAGGTTATTAGCAGGGTAATAGCCGAGGTTATTACCGCGGTAATAGCCGCGTTTCTTACCTCGGTAATAGCCGAGGTTCGGGCCGAGGTTATAGCCGAGGTTCGAGCCGAGGTTAGAGGCAGGGTGAGAGCCGAGGTGAGAGCCGAGGTGAGAGCATAGGTACGAGCCGAGGTTATATAAATTTATAGCACACTAACCTCAAAATGCCAACTTTATTGTCGATTTTGAGGTTGTTGTGCTATGAAATATCGTATGAGACTGTTGTGGGAGGTGTTTTTCTACCTTGCTCGAGGGTCGAGAAAACCCTCGAGCAAGGTAGAAAACCATCTCCCACAACAGTGTCATAATATACTATAACCTCGGCTAACTTTAAGAGAGAAACAGAGGCGTTGGAACGTCGGAACGCCGGACCGCGGAACAGCAACTTCAATGACGTATTCGTCAACAGATGGCGCCAGTACCTTTGGAATGGAGAGTAGCTCCGTCGGCACGTTTAGAGCTTCGCTTCGAGCGCACATTTTGTGCAGTGTTATTATTTGATAATTAAATGTTACTGTTGAGGTAGTTTTCCCAATGCCCTGCATGTATGTATGTGTGTGTGTGTATGCTTGCGTGAGCCCGAACGCTGGGGAAGCGAACTAGCGCCCTCCGACAAGACAGCGGTCTTGTCGCGTACCTGCTGCCTCCGATCTAGCAGAACCCGACTCAACGTGCGAGCAAGCACACGCAGTCGCAGCTTACCCTCGAGTATTATCTCCTAGTTATCAGTAATTGTAGCTTTAGAATAAATTAATTTCTTTCTCTAGAAACTGTCTAAAGTGATTTCACAACCTCATCCAACAGGTTATGGGCCCAGGTTCGCCTTGACAAGTGGAAGAGAAAGTAAGTGTAACGTGCGGTCCAACGGTCAAACATGACGAGCGAAATCTCGACACGCCATATCGAAAAGTTCGACGGCACGAACTATCAATCGTGGCGTTTTCAACTAAGAACGCTATTCATAGCGACGGACGTCCACGAAGTGGTGACGGGCTCGCGTCCGCGACCAGGAGACGAGGACAATGCCGTTCTGAAAGCATGGATTAAGGACGACGCGAAGGCGCAATTCCTCATATCCTCGTCGATCGACCGCTCGCAACATCAGCACGTACAGTCATGCGAGTCAGCCAAGGCAATGTGGGACACGCTAGCCACAATACACGACAAGAAGTCCGCGACTCACAAATTACTCCTGACTCAGCGCTTTCATGAGTACAGGATGGAGCCGACGGACAGTGTAGCCCGGCACGTCTCAAAGATCAAAAACATGGCGCAGCAACTTCTAGACGTGGGCGAAAATTTACCTGACTTACTAGTCAAGGCAAAAATACTGGCCAGTCTACCCTCGAAATTCAGGAATTTTAGAAGTGCGTGGAGCAGTGTTGATCCGGACCGGCAGACGATTGAGTACCTGCAAGAAAGATTACTGGAGGAAGAAACATATCTGGAAGGGGACGCAGAAGAAAGAAGCGCTCTCGCAGCAATAGCGAAGGACAATTCGGGACATAACACTGGAGGTAACAAATACAAAGGAAGCAAGGTCACTTTGCTCGACAGTGCCCCCATCGCAATCATAATAACGAACCAGGTACGTCAAGGTCGTCGAAAGATTATGCCTTAGCGGTTACTCAGTCGGAGTATATGGAAAGCGCGGGAAGGCTCAAGAACATGCTGCCCTCTGACGATCAAGTCAAGAAGTTACTCAGTGTCGATACTGCAGAAGTCTGGCTGACCGACAGTGGGGCGTCAGCTCACATGACAAACCGGAGAGACTGGTTCTCGGATTACCGTCCGAGACGTGATGGCAGCACAGTAATTCTCGGCGACGGCAGTGAATGTGAGGTTACGGGCGAAGGCACTGTAACTGTCGAGAGACTTGTTGACAACAAGTGGGTCGAAGGGAGCATTGAAAACGTGCTTCATGTGCCGCAACTAGGCAAAAATCTGCTCTCAGTTGGAGTGTGTCTCAAAAAGAAATTCAAGGTGACTTTTGAAGACAGATACGTGCTGTTCTGCAAAGAAGGAGAGGTGATCGCATCAGGCATGATGCAAGACAACAACGTCTTCCGGATGTTTCTGAGAGTGCCACGGAAGGCAAAAGAAACTTCAGCGAATGTCACCACCACCAGTCTTCAGTGCTTGCACGAAAAACTTGGTCATCTCAACGCTCGAGCAGTGAAGCGGCTGGTTGACCAAGGGTTGGTGTCAGGAGTAAAGCTGGATGATAGGAGCAGCTTTTTCTGTGAACCGTGCCAACTCGGAAAAGCTCACAGGCTCAGCTTCAACAAAAGGAAGGTGGACAAGAGCACGAAACCTGGAGAAATCGTGCACAGTGATGTGTGTGGTCCAAATCCCGAGGAGTCACTGGGAGGGACACGGTATTTTGTCACGTTCACTGATGAGGCAACCAGCTACCGGTATGTGTACTTTCTTAAACACAAGTCAGACGTGTTTGACAGATTCAGAGAGTACGAGAGAGCTGTTGCCAACAAGTTCGGAGTGAAAATCAAAGCTCTGAGGTCAGACAATGGCACAGAATACTGCAACTCGAGAATGGCAGACTACATGAAGGATTTGGGAATCCAGTTGTAAACCACAGCTCCATACACACCAGAACAAAATGGCAAGGCTGAAAGAAGCAACCGCACCATCAACGAGTGTGCTCGTACCATGCTTCTAGCTTCAGGCCTGCCAAGTTCACTGTGGGCGGAAGCTGTGAACTGTGCAGTGTATCTGCTGAACAGAGTCACAGTAAGTGACGAATGTGGAGGCAAAACAGCGTTTGAACTGTGGACCAGGAAGAAACCTAACCTCCAACATTTGAGAAAGTTCGGATCAGAGACATACACTCACATTCCCAAAATGTTTACCTCTAAGTATGATGCAAGAGCGAAGAAGACCCATCTGGTGGGATACGAGAAGGACTCCTGCAACTACAGAGTATACGACAGCATCACTAGAAAGGTGACTGTATCAAGAAACGTCGTATTTTCAAGTAACGACAGAGTTCCCGTGGATGTCAGCTACCAGGAAGAACCTGCAGAGTACTGCATTATACAGCGAGAGGTAGGACCAGAGGAAAAGGGAGAGGATCCAGCTGTGCGAGGGGTAGCTGTGGACCAACAGCCGAAAGCCAACAAGGGAGAACAAGGTCTACCTGCTGTGGCGGAGCCACAAGCACCAGCACCTGTACAACCACCAGATATACAGCCTGCGCAGCCACCTGTTCAACAGCCTCGGACTCCCAACCTCAGAGATCGAGCCAAAATCAAACTTCCTCAAAGGTATGCTTCTTATGAAGCAGAAATAAAGGTACCTATTGGTTTTAGGGAAGCATCCATGTGCGCAGAATCAGCAGAATGGTCGAAGGCCATAACCGAGGAGCTTGATGCTCACGAGAGAAATGCCACCTGGACTGTCATACCCAGGGACCCATCGAAGGTGGCCATAAAGTCAAAATGGGTGTTCAAGGTGAGCAGCATCAATGACAAGCCCAGATTCAAAGCCCGACTGTGTGCCAAGGGCTTTATGCAGAAGGAAGGGCAGGATTATACTGAGACTTTCTCACCAGTAGTCCGGTATGATTCCCTGCGGCTACTGCTTGCAATGGCAACGCAAGACAATCTGGACATGGTGACATTTGATGTTCGGACTGCATTTCTGTATGGGCATCTAGCAGAAGAAATCCACATGGAGCTACCAGAAGGTGTCAAGACTGAAGTAGATACAAATGTAGTTTGTAAATTAAATAAGTCTTTATACGGGTTAAAACAAGCACCGCGCTGCTGGAATAATCGGTTCAAAGATTTTTTATCTAAATTTAGATTTAAGGAATGTAAAGCGGATAGCTGTGTATTTGTTGGGATTATCGAATCTCATACTGTTTATCTAGGCTTGTTTGTAGATGACGGTCTATTGATCTGCGAATCAGTTGTAATTATAAGAATTATTCTAGAGTCTCTGAAAAACGAATTCGAAATTACCATTGGTGATGCTAGTCGGTTTGTGGGGATTCAGATAAATCGCGATCGAAGTAGAAACACCTTACATTTATCGCAAGGTGATTATGTTATGCAAATATTGACAAAATTTGGCATGAGTAATGCAAAGCCCGTAGTAGTACCAGCTGATCCACAAACTGTACTTCATCCAGTTGAGAGTGATGACGGGTGTATAAATGATGTTCCGTACAGAGAAGCAGTAGGCTCTCTGATGTATCTTTCTGTAACTACTCGACCGGATATCGCGTTCGCGGTAAATGGAGTAAGCAAGTTCTTGAATAAGCACAATAGAGCTCACTGGCAAGCCGTGAAGCGAATTTTCTCGTATCTGTCCGGTACCGTGAGTACAGGCATTGTATATAAAAAGTGTTCGTCGAATGGCCTGTCTCCGATCGGTTATTCTGATGCAGATTTCGCGAACGATATTGAAACGCGTCGCTCGGTGACAGGGTACGTATTCATGCTGTCTGCAGGGGCGATTACGTGGTCGTCGCAGCGACAAAAATTAGTCACACTTAGCACGACTGAAGCTGAATATGTGGCAGCGGCCACAGCTGCTAAGGAGCTAGTGTGGGTGCGAAAATTGTTAAGCGATATCAAATGCCCATGTGCTTTGGCCACTTGTCTGTATGTAGATAATCAAAGTGCAATCAAGCTGTCCAAAAATTCTGAGTTTCACAAGAGGACAAAGCACATTGACATTAGATACCATTTTCTGCGGGAAAAACAAGAGTCTGGAGAACTATCAGTGCAATTTGTTTCGACTGATCTGCAAAAAGCAGACATGTTCACCAAAGCTTTACCGCGTGATAGGTTTAAAATGTTATGCAACGAGATAGGCGTGGTTGCATTCAAAGACATATGTTAAATATGCTAGCATTAGGGAAAAGGCGAAAGTGTTGAGGTAGTTTTCCCAATGCCCTGCATGTATGTATGTGTGTGTGTATGCTTGCGTGAGCCCGAACGCTGGGGAAGCGAACTAGCGCCATCCGACAAGACAGCGGTCTTGTCGCGTACCTGCTGCCTCCGATCTAGCAGAACCCGACTCAACGTGCGAGCAAGCACACGCAGTCGCAGCTTATCCTCGAGTATTATCTCCTAGTTATCAGTAATTGTAGCTTTAGAATAAATTAATATCTTTCTCTAGAAACTGTCTTAAGTGATTTCACAACCTCATCCAACAGTTACAAAACTGGTGAATTGTCTAGACTTAAGAATTGTTATACAAGCCCTGAGAGTTATTGCATAGAATATTTCAATAGTGGTGCATTGCTTAGACTTAGAGCTTCCTATATGTATCCTCAGAGTATATAGCATCATGCCTGCGTGGTTTCTTGATAACAAATGCTGGGATGTATTCGATTCTATATACCGTTTTTCGAGGTTCAGTAATATATCCCAGCTTCTTTTATAAATTTATAGACGAAATTTATACATGCCCACAGGACTGTTTACAAAAAAAGTTCGTTCTTATACTAAATGTTTTTAAATTTGTACGGATTTTTTCTATATAATTTTTGTTATTTTTATACGAATATATAATATATATTCGAAGACACATAGCTTTTCGTTTAAAAATTGATAGATAAAAGCTGAAACTGTTTACGAAAAAAGTTCGTTGTTATACTAAATGTTTTTAAAAATGTACGAATTTTTTCTAAATAATTTTTCTAATTTTTACACTAATATTTAATATATAATATATTTTCGTAATGGCTAATGGGGTACGTATACAAAATACGTATGCGTGTCTATGTGTGCGCGTAACTGCGCGAGTGCATGTGTTTATGCGTGTGTCTAGTAAGTTCACTTATTAATTACTTGAAAATTATTGCTTCGATTATATTGACAAATTTAATGTATGCATTTGGATGGGAGACGTGGCGACGTAATACAGAAAATAGAGTAGCAATTATAAACATTGGACTCTTCCATTAGATGGATGCATTTAGATATATTTGATGCACTTCGATACACATGGATAGACGCGGAAACTCCAGATGCACTTACATTCGTTTGGATGCACGAGGTGCATTTTGATGCACCGAATGCACTTTGATGTACAGATTCATTCGAATGCTGTGGATGTCCTTGGGTGTACCGGATGCACTTCTATCAACCAGATGCACTGGAATATACTTATGTTAGATGCAAAATATTAACTTTTCCAAAAGAATATAAAATTCAAATTGATGGTGTGTAAAGAATAAGAAAACGTCAAAAAAAGAACATGAAAGTTTACTACTACAATTAATTACTTAAGTATTACTTGATCGGTTGTTACAAAATTCAATCTATGTACTCTTGAGGAAAGGAAAACATGTATGCAAAAGTTCACGACGATCGGCTAAAATTATAGGAGAAGTATAAAATACTCAATTAAATTTGAGTAAGCTAAGAGAGCCAATCAATTGGCAACAGTTTTTTATGTGGAATCCAGGTAGATTTACACCCGAATATTCACCTTGATCTATACTAGTATATTTTAAAGGGTATTTACACAGATTCAAACATTTTAATGATTTTAACTCAAGCTCTATTTAAAACAACGAAAAGTTGAAAAAATCTACGGAAAAATTATTTTTTTTGTTCCAAATCATTAAAATACTTCAATGTATAACAAACAGAAATAATTTAAAAACTTAATTGATTATAATTTTTATCAAGACACCGTATATAAGTAAATCTAAAATCTAATTATATTTAAAAGAATCTCTATATGTATATATGACTTCCTCGAAAAACGGCATAAGTCCATTTTTCATTGAAATTTGAATTTGTATTAAATTTGAACTTTTGAACAGATCTCTTTAAAATAATAATGACAGAATTTGGTGAAATATTCCCTAAGTTAAAAACAACACAGTAGCTTAAACCGTAAGTCCATTTCATTAATTTCATTTATATAACTGTACCTGGAAGAATTACATAAATTTACTTAACAAAGTCTTCACAATGCTTTTATTAATTTGATATAACTTTATTATGAGAATTTTTAAGATATTATTGTTTTATAAATAATTTATTTTCACTATAATAAGTGGTTTTAAATAAATCACAATATGCGCAAATATTTTCACTGTAACACTGCGGCGAAACAAACTATGTCCATTTTTGTATAGATCTTGTACTTAGAAAGTATATACAATTAAGAACAAAATTACTAAAAAATAAATTGACCAAAATTACGCTTTTATCAGACACTTATATAATTTTCTCACCCTGGTAAAAAATTATCCAGTTTAATCGAGGTATTATACCTGACTTCTTAAGCCAGACGTATAAGCCGGAGACCTAGGCTTACACTCCTTTATGGAAAATGTAGTATTATAAATAAGGTTTTAAATCAAAACGTGTAAACAATTTCTTTTTAAATTAGTTTGTAGATTCGTAATTTTGTTAAAATAAAATAGATAACTGCAAAAAAAATTTAAATTTACACTGCATTTTTAGTTTAATAATTACAAAATTACAAGTAAATATATTTTTCAACTATTTTAAATATAGCAAATACATTATATATTAAAAACATTAAATTTTATAAAAACATTGTAACTAATATAATAACGAAAATCATTATTAAGAAATAAATTAAATTAAATTTCTTAAATTCTGCAGCCTTTTGTTACTTCATTAGCATTTATTATATTCGTTATCGGTGATTTTAAAAACATCCTTATGGTTCGATCTCTTTTGCTTTTATTCATATGGAGCTTCAATATTGCCCAAAATCTTTACCTGCAGTGGCCAAGTGAATCATTCCTATTGGGAGATAATTATTTTACAGTCGATATGTTATTCTTGATTTCTACTATTATTGTAGTATACTATTTTTTATTGTAAATAGCTATAATCCAGTCACCTTCAACAAAAGTATTTGACATATTTGACACATTATCATGTCGTGTTGAGTTTTCATTTTCAATTTTAGTACTATTAACAAGGCCATAATTAGTGCAAGAATCTGATGTTAAAACACATTTGTTGCTTTTGCTGCAGCGGACTGAATTGTAGTTATTTACAATAGAAATGATATCCTGGATTAACTGTACAATTTAAGAATAACATATTAACTGCAAAATTTAAGTTTATATCTCGTAATAGGAACAATTTTACATGGCTACAGACCGCACATATTCAATAACACATATCTATTCAATAACTTGAACACAAATTTGATGCAAAATTGAAACTGCATGTATTTATGTGAGCAATAAGGATGAAAACAAAAAGATGTTTTTGTAACACATGTACGATTTTCGCGTTTTTGCATGCCTAAAAAGGGAAACCAAATTGGCAATTTTCCAACCGACGAGCAAAAAAGACACACACACGTATATATATATATATATATATATATATAAAAATGCAGTAAACTTAAACTTAAACTTATAAAAACTGTTACAGCGTACAAACAATGAGATTTTTTTAATGTAATTTGATTTCAGATTTACTTATCTACGATGTCCTAATAAAAATTAAATTTATTTATTTTAATAATCAGAAAAAATTACGAATTACTTATTAATTTTCTAATTTTAAGTATATAAGTCATCGTCAAAAAATGTTGTCTTAATACACTTTGCTCAATATTTTTGTCATATTTAATATATAGTGTGTGGTGGTGTTGAAAAAACTGTTTTGGAATAGAAAAAAAGCAATTTTTCCGTTGATTTACTGATTTACGTACAGTAATAGCCCCAACACACCTAACCTTGCTGCTACGCCTGCCTCCGCCAATCATGCGGCAGCGCAAGTGAATGCGCCAGACAGGTAGGTCCTGGCGCCAGACGGGGGAAAATAAAAAGTAATATAACGTAATAAAACCTACCAAAAAGATAAGAAAACGTACCAAAAAAAAGAAAATGTACTATAAAATAAGAAAACATACCAACAAATAAGAAAATAACGTACCAAAAAGTAAGAAAATATGAGAAAACTTAATAAAACGTTGGATTTCGTTGCATTTCGGACGATTTTTGCATTTATTAATACTTTTTGTTACGTATAATTATGTTTAATTACTTTTTCTTATTTTTCATACATTTGACAATCAATGATCAAATTTTAAATACATGTTTTTGCATAAAGCAAAGTATTTATGAAAACGTAAAAAATGTACGAGTTTACGAAAGATACGTTTTGTTACTTTTTATCATATTTTGTTTAAGATGCTAATTCTTAAAATTTATTAACAGTCAAAAAAACGTAAGAAAATATAAGAAAACGTAGAAAAAGTACATAACAAAACTTAAAATTGCCCGAAATTCAACACAATGTTATGTTTACTTACGTTTTATTACTTTTTGTTACAATTACTTAAATTTTGTTACGTTTTCTTACTTTTTTTCCATTAGAAGATTTTTCTCAACAGTGCCCTCGTCATCGGAGCCCGACCTAATACTGCCTCCACTTTTACTGTAATAATCATTTTTTATTTTATATTTGTACATACATGGCTGTAAAATAGATAAATTGTGCGTGTTTAATATAACCTTTTTATCATCTAAATAATATTAAATGATATCTAGATTACTAAAAATTTATCGAATACATTTTCTAATTTTTGGGGAAATTCCCCATATTCGAGCGGTCATACAAAAACTAAGAATCTAATATGGTATTCAAACAATGTCAATATAACGTGTTTGTAAAATATTACGTGACCATAAGCTTAACGTTAAGTCAAGGTTAAAATGCTTTTAAGTAAATATGAACACATTAATTACGTAACATTAACGAAGCTTTATATAAGGTGATAAATCCATTGTTAAATCCTGAAGAATAGTATTTTCTGTACCAAGAGGGAGGAAGTAGGATTTTGCGTACTGCAAAAACACAAGAGCTAAAATGGGTTCTCCCCCATGAAACAATATTCACACAATATTTTTTTAAACGCATCCTATAAGCATAAAACCGCGACAATCATCAGGTTTAAAAAACTCTTTCTTATGAATTGATACAAAATTGTCTTTAAAATTCATTATTCTGAAACTCCTATTTATTGTAGATATTGGATGATACCTTCATGATTAAAAAATCCTGATCCTACGTGTCACAGTCTATTATCAATGTCAATACCTTATTTAATTTTTTTTCGATGATTATTTGACACCTTTTAACATGTACTAAAACTAAAACTTAAACGGAGAACTTTGTTGTTAAATTTATTTTTTATTATTATTTATGAAGAAATGGTCCAATATTTAAAAAAATATGTTATCAATAATTCTCAAAATATTGGATCATTTTCTCAAAAATAATACCTACTAAAAAATAAATTTAATAGAATAACGTTGCATTTAAATTTTAGTACTGAAAAAAATAAAGAAATATAGAAATATAAAAATATAAATAGAAAAAAAATGAATATGATATAAAATAGAAAAATACTAACAAGATACTTAAATTTTATTTAAGGGTCAAAATTTTGAAACTTTACTCGGCAAAACGTGAAGGAATTATTAACTATTTATAGTTTAAAAAATGTTTCAGAATGATTGTTTTTAACCTTTGGATAGCACGGTAGGGTCTTAAACGCTCCAGCCAAGTTCATATTAATTGTACTCACGGGAGAGAAGTCAAATTGGTGGAAGTCCTTCATGGCTGTAATAGCGGTCTTTCACGGTCTTTGGCTGGTATGCTGCAGGTAGACGTTAGTACTTCAGAGTCTGAGCACTACTGACTCAACTACACCTCAACTTGGTTTATCATGACGTGACATTATGGCTTATAGGTATACGCTTTCTTCCTTTCCAAATTTAAGAAGAAAATTAGGTATACAATTGATGAAATGAGACGACATATGCCCACTTTTGTAAATATAATATCTTATATAAGTATTATTATTTAAATATTCAGAGAATTTAAGTTTAAATTCCTCCTTATTTCAAAGAAGGGAATAAATATTTGAAATAGAATACGTTTAAGTCGTTACGAGAAAATCGTGTTTAAAATTTGCTTAATGTTTTTCATAAACTCTAAGTGACAATTAAAATTAAATAAAATATATACATTAGTTTATAAAATATTTAAAAAAATTTAAGGCAACTTTCTTTAACTGATGTAAAATGACTTATTCTGTCCTTTTATTGAGAATGACTAATGAGTAACAGGTATTTTTTTAGAATGAAAATAAAAATATGTATTTTTTCTTTTATAGCAGAAAACAGAACATTTATGAAAAGCGTATTAGACTAGAAACAAACCATTACACACAAAGTGTGATAAAAATGGTTATAGTTACAAGTCTAAAAAAGTCTTTTACCTAACATCAAAACCACCCATTTTCAGTCAGGGATAATCTGGTTCTTTTTTTCTTAAAATGGTAGCTTACATTAAATCCTACATTTCCTTATATTAACTGTATCAATCCAACTCATTTTGGAAAGAATAATATCCTTGTTGTGTTTATAAAGTAATCTATCTATATAACTTACTACACTTACCTATTCTATGATGCTACTGCACCTGCGCCTGCACGGCGCGCGTTTCCATGAAGACAAAAGTCACAACAAAGAGCATTTTACTGCTTTTTGGTTATTCATGAAATTTTCAATTTTGTCTCAAATATTGTTGTTGATATTGTTATAGTGTATTGTAAAGTTAAAGTTAAAATTGAAAGGAATTAACAAAAATCGTTGTATACCAAAAAAATCTATTGGTAGATAAAAGTATTGTGACGATGACAGCTGTAGATAGAAATGATATTTATGCAGGTTACAATGACTATTCAAACGTATATTCTACAGCTGATTTGGATCAAGACGAATTTTTTCGAGACGCTCTAAAAACCAGTTATGGTACTAGACCCATCGTAAGTTACACGTGACTATTACATTTTTATAACTTTTAGTCATAAATAATAAATAAATCTCGAAATAAATATAACTATTTGAATAATATGAATGTATAATAGAAAACAACACACCAAATACTTTCAAATTATGTTCAGAAGCATCCATATAATACACGTGTAAATTGAAATTATTTTACTGTTTATGTAATAAACTTTTTTCAATAATTTTTAAAATAATTACTTTAATCATTTACTCATTTCTTCAGGCAACTCCGAAATTTCCAGGAACAGGTATGCGCCTTGGGACATCTTCAGGGGTATGTAATTTAAAATTAACATTACGAATCAATCGTTTTATCCTTATATGATATGTAGAAATTTTTATATTAAATCGAATGCAATTAAACATATCTACTCTAGTGGAAATGACAACTGTGAAAATCTGTGAAAAACTATTAAAGAAATGTGAGAAAGTGTGAAAAAATGTGCAAATACACATACTTTTGGAACATCTGTTACAAAACAAATATGCACAGTTTTTCACAGTTTTTCACAGATTTTTCATAGTTTTTCACAGTTTTTCACATTTATAGAAAGAAAGTATTTTAACTAATAAAACTGGCACAATTTTTCACATTTTTTCACAGGTCTTCACAGTTTTTCACATTCTCTAACATTTTTTTTCGTTGCATTTTTTTATATAAAGGAAATTACAACTGCGAGAAATTGAGATAAAATTTATAAAATATTCTATAATTATTTTTTAAAATCCTGTTCCAAATGTAAGCCCAAATTCACAGTTTTTCGCGAAATTTTTATGGTTTTACACACTTTCTCACACTTTTATCACAGATTTTCATATTTTGAAATTTCCAGTAGGGTAGTAAAGTAATCTTTTTATTGAAATCTGGAGTTGTTTTTGTTCATTTAAGTATATAGAATTTCGCGATGTATAAGATTAAATGAATTAATTTAATACCTAAAATACAAGATTTTATAATATATTTTTTCGAAACATTTTAAACTTGTCGTGGCGCTTAAATGTGCCCAACATAGTTCCACAGAGGAAGCACGGCCGCAGGAAGACCGGGAACCGCTGCACTTAGGCCCATGACAGCGGTCAGAGGTGCTGGTTATACAAGTGCATCTCGTCAAACCTTCGATCCTTTGCATATGAGTAGCGCAATGCGCAATTTTCCTTTAGAAGCTGAGAAGGAGGATACGTAAGTAAAATCTACTAAATTTACAGTCCGAGTATTTGAAATTATCGAAAAATGTGTTATTTAAATAATACATATAAGTACAGTTATATAATAAAATTGCTATCTCTTATTGACGTTCTTATATATAGCTACAAGTATCAATCAAACAATATCTTTAAAATTGCGTGAGATGTTTATGCTTCGAAGAACTATAACATTAAGTATAAATATATTAGAATCGTACGTATATTTGTCTACATTTTAGGATTTACTTCTATATCAGAATGATATTTAGTAATTATGTTAAACAGTATTATAGTCACGCCATCGACAATCAAATACAAGATCTTCTAGGAAAATGTATTCCCTATATTTGTTTTTAGATCATTTACTTTTGAAATTAAATTAAATTAATTTACTGTATATTACAAAAAGTTTTCTTATTTCTTTTCTTTTCTTGTTTTATTAAAGAAAATCAGGTCTTGTTCAGGATTGCAATGTGCTAATTTTTGTAATATACGATGATTTATATATATAAAGACCTGATTTTCTTTAATAAAACAAGAAAAGAAAAGAAATAAGACATCTTTCTGAATAAAGTAATTCATTGAACTATATATAAATTTCCGTAATTTTTCCGTTTGCTTTCAAACATAATAATTTTCAAAAATTATGAAAATCAAATTTATTGACTTATTATGTTTTTACTACAAATTTACAATGTACTACTTTACACAGCGCACATCGAAATGTCAATTCTCACGAATGAACTTTTGCGTGTACACAATATACAAAAATAAAAATATAAGAAAAATTATCTGGGATTAATTAAGAAGTTAGTATTGTATTATAATGTTTACGTAAGATTTATCTGTAAAAGTGATAAGGAAAAAATTGTTAGTATTGTATTATAATGTTTACGTAAGATTTATCTGTAAAAGTAATAAGGAAAGTTTCTATTTTATAAAAATATCTGAAATAACACCAGTTTTATCACCCTATGATAATAATTTCTTCTAAAGCTTAAGATATTTCTAAGTATAATGAAAGGCATAGTGTGTTTCTTACACATAAGAATTGTACACGTAATTATTGTGCACAATTTAGCATTGGTCAAATATATCTATATATAATTTGACCAATGCTAAATTGTGTACAATAATTACGTGTATAATTCTTATGTGTAAGAAACGCACTGTGCCTAATGAAAGATTCCAAGTCACTTTTATTTCGAAATTCTTTATTCGTTTGTTTAATAAATGTCATGTTATAAAATCACTCTTAAAAACTATAGCATATTATACAAAGATGTATATACTGCTATAAAATAGTTTTAAAATTGTTAAGTGCATTGCGACATATACGCAGTATATGTTATTATTAATTTTGAAATGATTCAAGAAAAGAACAATCGTTAAATTGTTTTAATTTTTAAGTAAGTTGGAACTTACTGTCTGAAATTCTTAGAGTGAAAATCTTACTCAAGTGAATGTGTTTGCACTATTTTAAAGTGCAAATCTTTTAGTGAGTATAACTATGAAGTAGTGAGTATAACTATGAAAGTTCTGTTTAAGTTCAAATCTTAGTTAATACTAATTTTGGACTAAAATGGCATTTTAATGCATTTTTACGACTGTTACTTAAACGTAAGCCCAATGTTTTAAACATTTTTTCAATTACTATAGAAGGTACATTTTACAGAAATTAATTCGCAAAAAGAATATATTGAATCTTTTTAAATAGTACGTTTTCATTTAATAAAACGACTGAACACTCTCCTTGTGAGTTACATTACGTATTCTCATGAGTGCTTAAATATTATTTATATCTATTTTCAAAATGTGAGCCAGGTTCATTGCCTTAAAGTGATTGAATACATATATAGGTACAAACAACATATTTACTTTAATGTTATCATTGATACATGTAAAAAATTATGCTTCGCCGGAGACAAGGAATAATAATCTGAATAATTTTACCGTTTATTTTACGCTAATGAAATAAAAATATATTTATAGTACAAATTTTACTGTTACATTGCGACAGACCAGAAGAAAAAATCAAACAAGCTGAAAAAAGAATAATGACCTTAATAGAAGAGTCTGCGAAGGCTGCTTGCGAGAAAAACATGAAAGTTGCTTTAGAAAGAGCAAGAGAAGCTTCTTCCAGAGAGCGCGCACTTATTAGACTTCAGGAGCAAGCTGGCCTGAGCGACAGTCATAATATCGACTTGACATTTGCTGTAAATGCATATTTTGTTATTTGCATAATAATAGGTTGATAAAATTTAATAAATATATTTGATGAGTTACAGGTTATCTTTAATTTAGCTTGTCAATATTCGAATAATGAGTTGTACACAGAAGCAATAGCGACTTACCAAGCGATTACCAGGAATAGGAATTTCACCAACAGTGCTAGATTGAAAATGAACATAGGCAATATTTATGTTAAAATGGGCCAATTATCGCAAGCTATAAAAATGTATCGAATGGCTTTAGATCAAACAACCACCGCTCAAAAATATTTGAGGTAACGTCATAATAAAAATATAATGCTTTATAAAATGTTTTCATTATATTTAAACATAATATACCTACTCGTTTAAATAAAAGGTTGATATCAACAATTAATTTTAAAAAAATTGAACCAATTATCGTAAAAAATATGTATTTAGCGAATTTAGTTCAAATAATGATATAAATATAAATGAGTTACATTTGGAGCAAAAATGTTACATTTTAATTTTATCAAATCTTGAAAATACTTTTTTATATTATGTTCTTAATAAATGTATTTCAGAATAAAAATCATGCATAATATTGGTATGCTTTTTGTACAAATGGGTCGATTAGAAGAGGCTGCCAATAGCTTCGAATGGGTAATGAGAGAAAAACCGGATCTCAAAGCTGGAATGCACGCGATTCTGTGCCACTTTGCCCTTTCGCACGAAGATAAAATGAAAAAAGGATTTCTGGAGTTACTAGATGTTCCATTACACATAGACCACGATGATAAGTATAGCATCAATACCGTTAGTATTCGTTGACTAATTTTTAGTAAATTTAGCAATAGGTATTTTACATTTTATTATGATATTTATGCGTATTTTAGGAAGACATCGCAGCAAATATATTGAATGAAACTGTTAAAAATGATGATTTATCGAAATTAGAACGTGATTTGAAAGCTAATGCCGAGAAAACAATTCTTAATGCGGCTAATCTTATAGCTCCTGTCATTGAAGAAACACTTGCCGGAGGATTCGCATGGTAAATAACAGCAGCGAAATTCTTTATAGGATAAAAAAAATTATTTTTTTCACGACTGAACTATAATAGTCACTTTATTGACCTGCAAAACGGGACTAAAGTAGCTTTTTATTTTCTAATATATTTTACTCCCGCAAATGCGGGAGTAATGTACTATTACAAATTCAAAAAATTTTGAAAATTTAAAAAAATTTAAAATTTAAAAAATTTTAATAGTTTTAAAAATTTTTGAAAATTTTGAAAATTTTGAAAATTTGAAATTTGAGTTGGTATTAACAATTGACGAGTGGATTCCACTTTGGTGACGAAGTGGCTACACATTTATGGAGGTTCAATACTGAAGTAAAAATGATAAGATGTTTCTGAAAATGTAATATGTCATTCTTCTATAAAATTTACAATGGTATGTGAAATTTGAAAGCATTAACCATTGCGGATTTAAAGATAATTGAATTCAAAATTTGATTCTGTTGTGTTCTTGGGGAAAAGGATAATGAATACGCAGTTCTGGTTTTACAAGTAAACTACGTATATTATAAGTATCAAAACGTACAATGGCGCGCCCTTCTACTCCGAGTATACGGCACGATCTTGCTGTGTCCGCGGCTCGTTGCGATCTGGCGTGCTTCGACGCGCTGCCGCGCTTATCGCATATCGTGTCGCTAGTGCGCGTTATTCTCGCTCACGTATGCCACTCTCTCTGGATGCTCCGCTATACATTACAATCCTCCCCCGTTAATTTAACAATACGTTGGATTACAAATTAAGTTTATCGGGAGCTCTTCTAGTTCGATTAGATCGCCGCAAATTCTCCGTTTCTAAGTTACATGGTTGTTTGATCGGTGTTTGTTCTGCGACACGAATATTCTGACTAATATCGCTCGCAGATTGTTCATTTGCAAACATTTCATCGCTTTCAAATTCGGTATAAGGAGCTTTAACATTTTCATTTAATTTAGATTTCGCCGGATTTGAAAAATCAATTACTTTACTCGCGCTGTTCCCCTGCGCCTTTAAATTTATAACACTATGCCTGTCTGTTTTAATAGGTGTTTCAATACCCGGTTTTATTATCTGATCTACATGTCTTTTATGTACTTTTAAGTCTGGTGTACGAACATTGTAAGTTACAGGGCTTAGTTTTTCTATAATTTTCGCTGGTTGCCATTTATTTGTGTTACTCGAGTAACTTCTTGCCATTACAACATCGGCATTATTATAATTCACTTTTCGGTTACCTCGAAAATAATGCTGTTGTTTCGCCTGATGAAACTCAACCCTATCACGCACAGACGGTTGTACAATACTTAAACGTGTTCTTAACTTACGCCCTACTTGCAACTCCGCAGGTGTGCAACCTGTTGTACAATGAGGTGTAGTTCGATAACTAAATAAGTATTTACATAAAGCTTCTTGTCGATTTATCTTACTCTTTACTAATAATTTAAACTTATTTTTAAATGTACGGACAGCATTTTCCGCAGCGCCGTTCGACGCCGGATGGTAGGGAGCAGTTCTGTGGTGTTTTACGCCGTTTTCTCTGAGAAATTCTTGAAAAATTTCGGATGTGAATGTTGGACCATTGTCCGTGACTAAAATCTCGGGTAAACCCCAAACACAGAAATATTCCCTTAGCGTCTTAATTGTGCTTCCCGCAGTTATATCCGTCATTTCTTTTACCTCGATCCATTTTGAGTACGCATCGATAATAACAAGGTACATATAACCGTTGATCGGTCCGCAAAAATCAGCATGTACTCTTTTGTTTGGTCCCTCTGGCCACTTCCACACATGCAACATAGCCTTTGGTGGATTGTCGGTATTCTCTAAGCATAAATTGCACGATTTTGCTACATTTTCAATTTCTTGATCAATTCCGGGCCACCAAAAATACGAACGAGCTAACGATTTCATTTTTACGATGCCCATATGTGCGCTATGTAATTCTTCTAATAAGTCAGGTCTAAGTACACTTGGAACAATGACTCGATGACCCCACATAAGACACCCTTGTTCTACTGTTACTTCATATTTCCGTATGTTATATGTTTGTAATGAATCATGTACACTGGAAGGCCAGCCATTACAAGTGTAGTCATAGACTTGACTTAATATTGGATCTTTTAGCGTTTCTTCCCTAATTATTGTACAATCAATAGTCTTAATATCGTCGGTTACAAAATTTAAATAACTATATTCTTCGGACTCCTCATTTTTTACAGATTCTTTAAATTCAGTGACTAGGTTTCGTGACAAACTATCAGCTGGGCCATTATCAACACCTTTAATGTGTTTGATCGTAAAGTCATAAACGGACAGAAATACCGCCCATCGCTGTACTCGACTCGCAGCCATTTGTGGCAGACCTTTTTTTGGTCCAAAAATGAACGTTAGCGGTTTATGATCCGTTTCCAGAATAAATTCTCTCCCGTACACAAACTGATGGAATGTCTTTACGCCAAAAACTAACCCTAGCGCTTCCCTATCCAACTGTGAATAATTACGCTCGGCCTTTGTAAGGACTCGAGACGCAAAAGCAATTGGCCGTTCATCACCGTTTGGATAAATATGCGACAATACTGAGCCCAACCCTTTTGGTGAGGCATCACAAGTTACTTTAATTGGAACATCTGTTTGATAATGCACTAATACATCATGAGATATTAATTTCTCTTTGGCCGTTTGAAAAGCTCCTTCCTGCTCAGCAGCCCATTGCCAAGGCGTGTTTCTTTTGAGCAATTCGTATAACGGGCTCACTATTTTCGCATAATTTTTTATAAATCTAGAATAATAATTAAGAAGGCCTAAAAATGATCTTACTTCAGTCTCATTTTCAGGTCGCTTCATCTTCACTATTGCATCAATTTTATTTTTAGAAACATGTAAACCTTCACTATCTATTTCGTATCCTAAAAACTGTACACGAGATTGGTCAAATTGACACTTATCTAACTTAACTGTTAACCCATAATCTTTAAAACGACCTAGTACCATTCGCAAATTATGATCATGCTCTTCTTGTGTTTCACCGAATACGAACGCGTCATCAAAATAAATTACTACACCTGCTATACCGGACAATACTTTCTCCATTTCTTCTTGAAATTTACCTGGTGCCGGTGACACGCCGTACATCAACCTATTACTTCTAAACAACCCTTTGTGCGTCGTAATGACAACTAGTTGTTTAGACTGTTCATCTAATTCAACCTGTTGGTACGCATGAGCAAGATCTAATTTTGTTATCTTTTTAGCTTTAGACATTCTAGTTGCTAGATCAATAATACGCGGAATAGGATGTCTATTAAGGACTAGATACCGGTTCAAGGTAACCTTAAAATCCCCGCATATCCGAATCTGTCCGTTTGATTTCGGAACAGGCACGATAGGAGTCGACCAATCGCTGGAACTGACTGGTTCTAATATCCCGGCCTGTACTAATCTGTCTAGCTCTGCTTCTATTTTATCACGCAATGCGTATGGTACTGGTCTGGGTTTACAAAAAATAGGCTTAGCACCCTCTTTTAATTCTAACGTAAATTTCGTTTTATTGTAAGTTCCGAGCTTATCACTAAAAACTTCGCTAAACTCTTTTATTATCGCATCAATCGTTGGTGATGGCGCTAGCGAACTAATGCTATTTACATTTAAATTATTGAATTGTAATATTTCTAATTCCGTTAACCATCGTCGACCGATAATAGGTACACTGTCTCCTGGTATAACAAACAATTCTAACCTATGCTTATTGCCGTTATAACTGACTGTAACCTCTAACATACCTTTCGGAACAATTACATCCCCTTGATAAGATTTAAAACGTCTATGTGTTTTATTTAAGGTTAACCCCGACAAAACTTTTGAGTTATTAAAATAACTAGTTGAAATCGCGGAGATCGGAGAGCCAGTATCTACTTCAAAACTTACAGAAATACTTTGAACAATTAAATCAATCACTATCGGTTTATCTACGACGTTTTTAGAAGTGTCACTCACTTCCCCGTCTAAATGAAACATTCTATCAAAACATTCCGATATTTCTTCTACTTCCGTTACAAAATGTTGTTGTTCGCGTTTCTTATTTTGTTTACTACCGTTTTTAAAATTACTCTCATTTACTTTACCTGGCTTAACCGATTCCGATTTAATTTTACAAACAGTTTTTAAATGCCCTTTTTTTCCGCACTGATTACAATTATACTGCTTGTACTTACAATTTGCCGAAATGTGGTTCGCACGTCCACAACAATAACAATACCTATCGCCTTTGTTTTCTTTCTTCACGGTCGCCGCTGATTTCTCCTTACTCGCTACGTAGTTGATGGTGCTGCCGCTGGCCCCTGTCTTCATTTCTGCGGCGTCCTTTCCCGCCAATTCCAGTGACAATGCCAATTCAACTGCTCGCTGATACGATAGGTCTTTCTCACCCAGTAGCTTCTTCTTGATTGCATCACTTGCCAATCCCCATACGAATTGGTCTCGTATGCTATTTTCCAGATTCGCGCCAAATTCGCAGTACGTGGACAGTTTCTTGAGATTTGCCAAGAACCTTTTTATGTCTTCCCCTTCCCTTTGTCTGCACTCTTTGAATTTGTATCTTTCAGACATGGAATTCGGCGCCGGTTGTAGATGATCTTTCATGGCTCTTTTTAATTCGTCGAATGACATTTGTGACGGCGACGTTGGCGTTGTTAAATTTTTAAGAAGCGCGTACCCATCTTTTCCGAGTAGCGTCAATAACAACGACACTTTCTTATTTTCACCCACTTCATTTGCGATCATGTACATTTCCAATCTTTCACACCACGATGTCCACTCGTCGTCTAGTGAAAATTCTGCGATGTTGCCGATTGTACCTTTTACAATCGTGGTAGGCAAAACCCCTTCCGGTCTTCCTACGGACGTCAAACTTTGGGCGGCCATTAACTTTTGGTTTTCTTCGTCCAATTTTGCCTTATCCGCTCTCAACGCCTCTTTATACTTATCCAGTTCACTTTTCCACTGAGTCAATTCTTCTGTCTTTTGTCTAATACGCTCCTCTTTTTCTTGAATCGTTGCCATTTTAAACTGAACTTTTGTACTCCTTTTTCTGTCACACACGACTCCTTTTTATCCTCGTCGCCAATTGTTGTGTTCTTGGGGAAAAGGATAATGAATACGCAGTTCTGGTTTTACAAGTAAACTACGTATATTATAAGTATCAAAACGTACAATGGCGCGCCCTTCTACTCCGAGTATACGGCACGATCTTGCTGTGTCCGCGGCTCGTTGCGATCTGGCGTGCTTCGACGCGCTGCCGCGCTTATCGCATATCGTGGCGCTAGTGCGCGTTATTCTCGCTCACGTATGCCACTCTCTCTGGATGCTCCGCTATACATTACAGATTCTGATACACGAGCTCTTATGAAAGCAGCTTGTAAACTGACAATAAACTTAGAATGCGATACTTTAAAAATAATAAGAAAGAAATGAAAAACTATGCAAAATATTGGAAAAGTATTAAAGATCGTGTACGCGAAATTTTATGACGAATGAGAACACCGATTTCGAGTACTAAGCGGAAACGTAAATAAAAACACTATTTTGTAGGCTGCGCGAGGAGGTGCGCGGTAAGAGGCGATCCGGTGCGCAATGCAGAGGGACTCTCGTATCCTCACCCCGCGCGGGAGATATATCTAACCTCCTTAAGTCGTGAATAAAGTTCTATATGCAACACGAGAGTAAAGTCGATCATTTCCTCGGGTGATTACTGCCCTCGCTTCGCTCGTGCAATAAACCCACTCGCGGGGGTAATCTACGACTTTAGTCCCTTGTTGCATAATGTACTACAACACTAACCTCAAAATCACAACTTTGATATGATTTTTGGCGCGTGTGGTATAATAGTACATTGTGCAATTAGGTGGAAAATTGACTTTCTCTAGGCAAGGATGATGATTGAGCATAAGTGGATAGTCGAGAGCGCCGAAGGTGCCCGAGACGAACACGTGTACTCAATTAATCATCATCCGAATCTGAAAAAGCCCTTTCAACCCGTGTTACATATCGCTGGTACCAAATACATCACAATTTCGTCACAATCCTGCTGCAATCGTGCGTACCCTGTTAAAAAAGACGAATTAAAATGAATTAAATTCGATTGATTTTTAATCGAATTTAATAGTTTTGAATCGATGCTAATGACTTGCTGAAAGTGATCGATTAAAAATTAATCGAGATGGATCGATTTTAATCGTAATCGTTGTTAATGCTCACTTTTTACATTAAAATTAATCGATTTGAATATAAATGAATCGCACAACTTTATGAATAAGATTTGAATGTGTTTTTTGCGATTCTTTTTAATCGGTTTGAATAAATATCTATAGTTACAATAGTGAATCGATCCCAATTAATATTTTTCGCATACACGTTTTATCCAATCAAATTGGATTCAATAAACACAATCATCAATCTTTTTGAATGCCTAAAGATAGAATCGACTTCAGTAGAATATAATCGAGCAATTTTATGAATAAGATTTAAATGTGTTTTTTGCGATTCTTTTCAATTGGTTTTAATAAATACCTATAGCCAGAAAACTGAATCCATCCCAATTTATAAATTTTGCATTAACTTTTTATCTATTTGACTTGAGTTCAATGAACACGGTCACCAATCTTTTTGAATGCGTAAACTCAGCGTAACCTAGTAATATCTTTTGATTGACTTTAATTGTTGTAATAGTTTATTGGTTTTAATAAATGAAATATGCAATGATACATAATAAACTTATAAGTTATATCTTAAGTCATGGAAACGAAAGTTAATCAATTAGAATAATGTAATTTAAACATGTTGTTTGTGATTTCAATCATATTCATCGATTTGAATGCACCAACTTTTG
Organism: Gastracanthus pulcherrimus; assembly: GCA_949152435.1. Taxonomy (NCBI): domain Eukaryota; kingdom Metazoa; phylum Arthropoda; class Insecta; order Hymenoptera; family Pteromalidae; genus Gastracanthus; species Gastracanthus pulcherrimus. The sequence goes on from OX424574.1 coordinate 45,260,982, forward strand.
TGCAGTAAATAGTCGTTCGAATTGCTGAACTTATAGTGCGCTTGTTAGTAGTATATCTTTATATTGATTAATAAGAATAATAGGGATTTATACGTAATCCCTTAATAGTCTTAACCATTTTTAGGACAAATACTTTATTTTTTATTTAAAAGCAATAGGCTGAAACCCGTTTGAATACAGTTTCATCATATACGAGTATACATGATGTATTCGTATAAGAAAGATAATGTACGAAAATTTTTCACACTTTGGAAAATATGGCCGTTTGGAAAAATTTAATTGTACAGGCTAATAATATAGGTACATAAATATTTCATCAAATATGCAGGAATATAATTATAGGTCTGCAGTTCACATTATTGACTGAATTAGAAACTATACTTAATAATATATATTATACGCGGTCACAAAGCTGTTTAATATTTTTTCACAATAAATAACAATAAGTATTAAATAAACCTTGTAAATTAGTTTTTTTCACTTAACACTTGTTACAAAATGGTAAATTTGCGGTAATAAAGGCAAATAAATTCTAACAATCACGCTGAAGGTTCTCTGACTTTAGTATCTTGACATATATACGCAATATTATAAACACGTAATATAGTTTAAAGTACATCATTAGGGTAATAATCAAATACACAAGCTATAGAAAATAACGAAACTTAGTATTTGAATAAACTAGTAACTATTAGATTTCACGCAAAAGCGATATTGTCAAAGAATACCATTACAAACTTAAAAATTTATCATACAGTTGAATGAAAATGCTCTTTTCACTGTAGGTTTAATAAAATTATAAGTTTACAATATAGTATTCTTTCAATATATCGCTTCTATGTGAAATCCAATAGTTACTATAGTTACTAGTTTCATAAAACACAGAGTTTTCCGTCATTTTTTCGTGTGTTTGATTGCCGTAATGATTCACTTTAATGGGCAATTCTATTGAAGTCGTATAAGTGGATAATTTGTTTGAAATTCTTTTTTTAAGATAGATATTGAATTACCAGTCGACACTGAAAGTAATAATAGTTACAATAAAGCCTTTTTTGTTTCCAATTATTGAGTAGAGATACCCTGATATTATGACAAATCAATTCATAAATAAAATAATCTCAATCCAATATCACCAGATAATAATTGTTTTAACCGATTGAAACTGATTGAGATGGATTAGATAATTAATCGATTCCAATCCATCTAAATTGAGTTTAAACTGCTCAATCGTTTGTAATCTGGTAACTTTAGATTTTCATCCACTATTGAAGCAAATTAGTCATTCAATCGCTTTTAAATTCTGATTCTTAGCAGAATATTTACATGAACAAATATTTTTATTGTATTTCTATGTTGTTTGGCAATATAGATAAATAACGGGCGTTTTTTACATTTATAATTAAAACTTTACGCTGTCCATTATCTATTGGTACCGTAGGGGTATTTTTGTATCTTCAGAGTGTACTTTTTTAATGTGCCGCACATTCAAAATGGTCATCAGGAAAAATCTCAAACAATGAAATTTCATGCATTTTGTGGTACAAAGTAAAATAACAACAAAGTGTATTTAAACAAATTTATTTAAAGAAGAAAAAGTTATATCTAAAGGTATTTGAATTCTAATTTTATTTATAAATGTTATTAAATGTCATAAAAATTAACGCGCTGAAATCGACTGTCATTAAAAGCAATTAATTTTTATAATAGATCTGAATTAAATATGATGCTTGAATTCTACTATAATTTACTATAACAATGTATTGGTTCAAGCAATATTGAAGAATACTATAAAAATTCATTAAAAATAATTATCTGCATATGACCACATTCAATTCGATAAAAACCGATGAAAGTTGCATTGATTTTAAATGTCTATGTCAATGCTCACTATAATATTTAAAACCAATTAAACGCGTCATTTTACTGAAATCGATTCGATTCGATTAAAATCAATTCACTGAATCGCAAAAATGACATTGAAGTCGACACACAAAGGTTGCATCGATTTTGAATGTTTATGTTAATGCTCACTATAGCATTTAAAACCAATTAAAAGCGTCATTTTATTGAAATCGATTCGATTCGATTAATCATGAATCCAATGAATCGCAAAATCTGCATTCAAGTCGATAGAAGAAAGTTCAATCGATTCTGAGTATGAATCTTAATACCAATTATTGGAACGGAATACGATAATACTACAATTAAAAACGTAATGTTATACAAATCAATTGAATGCGATAAAATTAATATTGAAAATGCATATTTAAGCCGATTCATACTGATTTGACCCCCAATCGACTGTAATGCTTTTTCGCTAATCGTTTTGAATCGACTTTTCAATTTAACATTAATATATTTTATTTGGAATTGTATTCAATAGCGATTATAGGTATTAAGATTTACACTCAGAATCGATTGAACTTTTTTCTATCGACTTCAATGAGTCTTTTTTAGCAGGGTACATTCATAGAAATTGCAGCAGCCGATGTGCGGTCTGCTTCTTACTTCGAATAGGTTTCTGCTGTACGACGATTGCGGCAGACGCGTGCTCACAATTGCAGCAAAGTTGCAGCCGACGAGTGCGACCGAGGGGGATGAAATAATGCAATCGCGAGTGCAGCAGAATTGCGACAGAATTGCGTACGACGATTGCAGAAGACACGTGTGGCAGGATTGCAGCAGACGTGCAGCTGATGAGTGCAACTAAGATGGATGAAGAAATGCACTCGTGAGTGCAGCTGTATTGCGACAGAATTGCGTACAACTATTGCGGCAGACGCGTGTGACAGGATTGCAGCTGATCGCGCAGTCCACAGAGCCGGCAGAAGCAAAGCGTATAGTTCATACGTCGCTGTCGCCAGGTGTTCAGCGAACGAGTTTCGGTCTCACTCGACTAGTTGGCACGGTACAGCAGCGTTGGACCTCGAAAGATTCAGAAAGTCTAAACGCTACGTTCAGTTCGTTGACTATACTATTAGTCTCGAAAGATTCAGAAAGTCCAAACGCTACGTTCAGACCGTTGATTATACTATTATAGTCTAATAGTATAGTCAACGACCTGAACGTAGCGTTTGGACTTTCTGAATCTTTCGAGGTTCAACGCTGCGCTACGGACTATAAGAGACTGCGCACAAGCCGTCTGGGAGAGAAAACTCTTTGAAGCTCTTATTTTTTTGTTACCATTCTTGGTGTTCCGAGAATTTCTGCTACGAGGTGTGTGTCTCGTTTTTGAAGTATTCTTATCTTCTTCTATGAATAAAAGTTCGTTTACAAGCGGATATATTCCGCGCATTTTTCTACAACTTCTACCTTTCTTTTCAATTATTTTAATTGTAACGTTTGTGATCAATTGTACATTGCGATACGTGTGACCTAAGTAGTCATTTACAGCACGGCGTGTATTAGCGCTGAGCGTAGCGAGGGCGCTAAACGCCGGGCTATAAAGGACGAATTATGACACGAGTATCGTATACTATTTTATAGCACTGCATGATCTAAGTCCGCTGTCACGCCTATCCGTGCCCTAAGCAGTCCATTATCGCACCGTGCGGTAGCGAGGACGATAAGCACGGTGCATTAATGGACTACTGATGTCACGGATAGGCGTGACATAAGTGCGGACTTAGGTCACGCAGTGATATAAAATTATATACGATACTCGTAATTTTAGCGACCCATCGCACGTCGTGAATATCGCCCTCACTACGCTCGGGCGCGAACTACCCGCCGTGCAATAATGGGCCACTTAAGTCACACGTATCGAAATGTACTATTGAACGTTAAATTCATCTATATGGAAATCCACGTGAATTTTTTCAACAGCGACTCGTCGGTAGTACATCTGCTGCAAACCTGTCATATGCGTCAGCTGCAATCGTCGTACGCATATCTGTCGCAATTCGACTGCACTCGCGAGTAACTTACATCATCCCAATTAATCACACTTGTCGGTAGCACGTCTGCTACAACGCTGACGCACACATCTGCCGCAATCGTCGTGCGCAATTCTGTTGCAATTGTGCTGCACTCGCGAGTGCGTTACTTCATCCTACTTAATCACTCTTGTCGGCTATAAGTCTGCCGCAGTTCTGATGCAAGCGTCTGCTACAATCGTCGGACTCAATACTGTCGTAATTCGGCTGCACTCGCGAGTGCATTATTTCTTACCCCTTAGTCGCACCTGTCGCAATTCTGATGCAAGCGTCTGTCGCAATCGTCGGATGTAATTCTGTCGTAATTCTGCCGCAATCGCGAGTGCATTATTTCATCCCCTCTAGTCGCATTCGTCGTCTGTACGTGTGCTGCAATCCTGATGCACGCGTCTGACGCAATTGTCGTGCAGCAGAAACCTAGTCGAAGTGTGAAGCAGACCGTGGATTTTCGGCTCAATCGCGAGTACGTCAGACTGTGTTACCAGGAATTGTATTTTTTTTAATAAGTGTATGAATAGGGTCTTTTCATGCATGCAAAGGGAATGGGGAAATGGGCATTAAGAGTCGTCTACTAAGAATTTCTAGAGCAGGGCGTAATCAACATTACCTTCCGTCAGGCAAAGACGCTCGGAATGCCCAATTTTCCATTCGCTTTGCAAGCATGGATAAGGCCCTTTTTCATGCGCGTGAAAAATACATTTCGACACGGGTGCGGGAGTAGATTATTTGCCTCGTGTGACGTTCTTCGCTCGAGCAAAGCGAGACTTTCGCACCCATGTTGAAATGTACTATTTTTGAACCCGCTGACTGCAATATATTGCCCATCAACTTACTTTTGAAGAAATATTGCAATAACTATTTTATTATAAAAGGAAAAATTTGGAAAAAATTTGAGTACCACCTCAGCAATATAAGAAACATTTTTTCACCAGAAACACATAACAGTCGTCTCTTGTGGCCGAAAAAATAATATGCAACATTTTTTCAAAGCTCAAATTTGCGTTTTTTCCTACTTTTGATATACAAAAGATATTTACACCGAAAAAAATGATTTTCGTTGACTAGAAAAATTTGGCAGTAAACAAGTTAATAATGTAATTTATGTTATAATAATAAAATAATAATCATACTTTTCGTAAAGAGTAATAGCGGAATATGGCAATTTATCAAATAGTTTATTATTCCAATAAATATTTTTATTTATTAATAGGTGCGTAGATGCAATTAAATCTTCGGCGTACAGTCCACTCGCTGCTAATTTAGAAATTAATAAGGCAATGGTATTTCTTCATAATCGTGAAGTACGCATGGCAATAGAATCTTTGAAAGTGTTTGAAAATCAGGATACAAAAATTAATAGTTCTGCATCTACAGTGCTGTCGTTTATACATTTTCTCGTAAGTAATAATTATGTGGTGAAAACAAAATTTTAGTTATTAAATGTTAGGGGTCCATGCATATTTGTACACTTTCAGCGTGGCGAGTATGACCAAGCAGAAAAATATAGTGAAGCGGCAAAAAATGCGGATAGCTATAATGCCGCTGCTTACGTAAATTTATCAGCTTGTTCTATTGTAAAAAACGAATTAGATAATGCTAAAGAGTATTTAACGTGTGCATTGGAAAGTGATGCTAGCCATGTGCAGGCCCTGTATAATCTAGGTAAGTTTACAATTTTAGTAAAATTTTAAATAATATATATATTTATTAATTCTGTGGAGATCCGAAAAACAACTTAAGTCCATTTTTCATATGTTCGAGATATGAATGTTTTAAGGGGATCCGAAAGAATTCAAATTTTCTGCCTTGATTTTTTAGGGTGTCGTTGTTTTTAACGTCTCAAGCTTCATATATATAGGTCCATAATTACTCAATGGAGAGCTAGCGAGTTAGGGTTTAGCTAAATAAACGTAATTTTGTTTTTAAAGTTAATAAAACTTTAAAGAGTTTTTAAAGTAAAATAGAAAACTTTTTCAAACCTAGAAATTACTTACTTTTTATTCGAGAAAATAAATTAAAGTATAAGACCAATATAGACTTAAGGTACTTCACCGGTGACAAATATGGTTAAAAAGTTAATTTATAGTTCAAATCATCATTAAACGACATTATTTATATAACTTAATGTCTTTAATTCATAAATTAAAAAGTTAAAATATTAAAAGAAACCTAAAAGTTTTGAAATAAGGCAGAAAACTAAAATGCGGTATAAACTTAGTCGACGATATTTATACTTTTGCCATATGGAAATTTGGTTTAAAAAATTTTTTTTTCGTGAATTGAAGTGACCATCTTCTATATTATACCGTTTCTCATATAGTAATATGAAAAGAAATTAAGCAAGATTTTATTTTAACCTTTTGATTTATAAATGTATTTAATAAATTATTGTCTTAGAAAAATATATACTGAATTGTCAAATAATTTAGAAGAATTTTTAATTTTTAGAAAAACATTTTGATTTTTACCACAGAATTAAATAAAATAAATAATTTTATATTGGAACAATTTATAATGTTTGAGGAAGTGCCAATGAATTGGCAGCGGATGTTTTTGATAACTTTATCATTTAAACTGCTCTAGAAATGCGTATTCTTTTCTATACTCGTAAGAAACTGATTTGCGATTGTAAATATTGTATGTCCAAATATATCAAAAAAGTTTAAAAATTAAAATTGATTAAAAAATGTATTTTTTTATGTAGAAGCTCTAAATATTCTCCGCACAGGTATGTACAAAACAATGCCAAATAGCAATCAATATTGCAGGAATGCCGTAGAAATATTTCAATATTGCTGTGATACTGCGGATAAATTGATATATTGCAGATATATTTCTCTTATACGTCAGTATGATTTTCAAGATTACAATATTGCAACAATTTTTCTATGATATTACATTACGTTATTTCACATTATAATGTTGCAGTGAAATTTCTATGACATTGCGTGGTGATAAACTACAACACAAGATTGCTGCAATAATTCTACAATATTACATTGTGATAAATCACACGGAAATATACGCGAAATATCTTGTAATATTGCAGTAATATTCGTGTAAGTTTACAGGATAATATTTCTCAACGCATCTCAGATTAATACTGACGAAATATTTCTACTATACCATTGGCCATAAATCAAGTTGAATTTATTTAAATAATCAGTGGTTTAACGATAAAATTGTAATGTTATCGTTTTATTTTTCCTGAAACCTTGACAAACTGTAAAAATGTTTTAATAATGTAGTTAGCCAAGGTTTACGCTAAAACAAATCGAGACGACTAACTGATTATTGTCATTGTACACCCTAGGGCCAAACTATTGTTCGAAACGCTAGATGGGGCTTTGGCGTTTTCACGCAAGTGCAAAGATTCGTCTTCAGTTAACTGAAGTATACTATATATTCGCTGTGAGCATGTGGTATAGTATATGTTATCTTATTTTCAAGAATAGCGCCATCTTACAGTCGAGTGACGTGATCGGGGTAGTACAAAATACACAGCCTCTTATAGGCATTCAATGAAAATTTTTGTAATTACTAATGAATCTGAGAATATCCTTATAACGTTTTTTAATAATAAATAGATGTCAATTCAAGAAAAAAATTTGAGATAACACAAATTGTCAGAAACTTATAAAAATTTATTTTCATTGAATGTCCATAACTAGAGCCTGTGTATATTGTACTACTACCCATATAACGTCACTCGACCGTAAGATGGCGCTTTTTGTGTACAATAGGTATCTGTCATGCTCACAGCGTATAAGAACGGTTCCAACATTACGATATCCCATTATTAAATGTAAAATGATTATAATATTCCAACAATATCACTGCAATATTTTCCACTATCGCCACAATCACGAAAAAAACAATAATATTGTTATGATGTTACTGAAATTTTGCCTGATTGTCACCAAAATATTGTACTAACCCTAGTGTGAGAAATCTATTAAATCCTATTCCCCATACAAAAATTGCATATACATCTTATTCACAAATAGGATTTTTTCATATTTAGAAAAGGAATTAATAGGATTAATAGTGCAGGATTAATACATTTCTCACACTAGGGCAGTATTTCCGTAATATTCCTGTGATAAAAATGATGCGGACATCAAATGTATTATTCGTGTGACATAGTTGCAATATTGAGTGCTATGTGTCATGTGGGATATTATGCACTAAAAAAATGTTTCAATTTTTAAAAATAATTTCGCTACATACTACACTGTAAAAAATTTTGCGGAAGATCGCCGTACTTTTATGGAATAATTACACTCTTGAACGATGCAAAGTTACATCGATTGTGTGAAAGAACAGATTAACTGTAATTTTACTCTACTGAGCGAGGGTCCTTTTTTGCCAGCAGTATTTTTCTCGTGCTGGGCGATGCGATTTTACCGTGCGCATTCTGGAGCGTCTCCGGTAAAAGTACCTGAACGTGTAAAGTTCCCCTAACCCTGTGTTTCCACTGGACATAGAAAGAATAAAAAGAATTAGGCTATGTTACGTTGCACCATGGAAGCACGTGTTTTAGTTTCAGAGTTCTTTTTTGTTCAAGGTAAGTTTTTTTGTACAGATGGCTGCAGAAGCAGCAATCAAGCTATTGTTAAAAAAGTTCTGACCTTTAAGAAAAAACTAAATAAAATAGAAATAACTGATATAGAAAAATGAAAATATGTTGTTAGTATAGACTAGGGTCGATCTGTATTATTTTAACGGTGCCAAAAAGAATGTCAAGAGTAGTCTATTTTAGAAAAAATCTATGTAGTTAAAAACTACATCAATTAATAATAGCATGTACTTTTGTAAGAATACTTCAATGTTTCATGAATAATTTGATACTGTTTTGTATACAAAAAATTATATTTTATACTTTTCCATAAGTTTTAGATAACTTCAGTTAGATAACTTAATTTTAGAAACTTAATTACCTATGTTTGTGCTAGTTTTATGCGCTGTATAAATTTTTTGTAGATTTACTATTATCACCGTTGGAAAAAACAAATTGAATAAAGTCAATTTTGTAAATTTATTACAGTAAGAGTAGAGTAAATCTGAGAATAGTAAATCAACAAATCATTTTTTACATTAAGAATTTTGAAAATTCATATGTACAATATATATATTTTTAATATTAAAAAATAAAAATTGTTCATTTCATTCCCTGCTTCACTGATTTACATTAAAAAATTGTTATATTGATTATTATGCGTAATATTATTTTTATTACGGTTCGAAACGCCTCATCGCTGTATTTTTACTACATGTCGTGTAAAGTTACAGCATTACGGTAATTTGTAAAGAAAATATGTTCTTACATGTAAATTTACCGCAATACCGTCACTTTACCATTTAAGTGGGATATTTACCACGCTCAGCGTAGGTCTCCACGCGTTCCCCACGCTCAACGATGTAATCTTCCGCAAAATTTTTTATACCCTTAACCCATTTCTTCCCAAGCGACCATTTTATAGTCGATCTGTTTTTTGCCTAAAAAATTGTCGAAAAAAAAATAATAATAACCAATAGCACTTTTATGAAGTAAAATTGTCCGCTCTTTCCGATTCTGAAGACAGAATTTTTAAATTTCCGTTGGAAAATTTCAAAATGGCGGTTTTAGGCAAAAAACCATTCGACTATAAAATGGCCGCTTGGGAAGAAATGGGTTAAGGGGATGCGTCAGACCTATTTTACCGACCGAGGCAAACAAAAATAAAGATTTCGTTTTTCGTAAAAACTACGCATCAGAATCGATTTTCCTTTTAGGGATCATTTTATTTGGACCAAATAAATAGCGGAACACTGAAAATTTGAGGTAAATCATTCTATGTCTCAATAGGAAAGTGAAAAGAAATGTTCTTCGAAAATTTCGTTTTACGTCAAAAATAAGCATCAGAATAAAATGCACATCATGAGCAATAGTTGCTGTAATTTTGCCTTCACTTTGCCCTCATAATTTACTTCAATACTTGATACAAAATTTCCAGCATATACGGACGCAGTTTTACGTCAAACTTACGGAAATCGATAGCAAAACGTGTATATCAAATTGCTAACAATTTGCAATACATCTGGCTAATGGGGTGCATACGTTCGTAAAATTGCGTTTAACTAAAAATTGACTGCATTAAACGAAAATTCGATAATGTCGGTAACGGGTACAAGGTATAGGACTACGGTCTCCCCTTAAGTTATTTGTAACCCAATAGATATAGATTATATATAAGCCATTTTCAAATGTGCTTAAGTCGTTTTTCGGATATTTTTTCGGAAAGCCATAGAATTATAGGTATTTTATTGCGTATTTTAGGTTTAGTATATAAAAAGAAAAATATGCTTGAGGAAGCTTTAGAGTGTTTTTGGAAACTTAAAAACATTGTTCGATATGATCCTCTCACATTGTATCAAATTGGTCATATTTATCAACTTAGCAATGATGTAGAGCAGGCTGCAGAATGGTAAGATAATATTTTAATTAATTGATAAGTAAAGTCAATTCTAGTTTTGTTAATAAAGAAATACTTTCTTTGTAGGTATAATCAACTTCTTGGTATAATACCATCAGATCCAGGAGTATTGCAAAAATTAGGTGAAATGTTTGAGAGTATAGGAGACAAACAACAAGCATATCAATATTATAGTGATGTACGTTTTAAAGTATTTAATTTATATTATTATACTCTAAATATTTACAAACTGAAATTTTCTCCCAGTCATATAGGTTCTATCCAGCAAGTTTTGAGGTAATCGATTGGCTAGGTTCATACTTTGTTTCAATGCAGGTGAAATAAAAAACTTCAATAAGTATAAAATAGCAAAGAAAATTAAAATTTTTGAAAAATATAAAAAATTTTCTTTTTATACATCTGCATACTTTTAGGTGGCTGAGAAAGCATTAACTTATTTTCAAGAAGCAGTAGAGCTAGCTCCTGACCAGCCAAGGTGGCGATTACTTGTGGCAGCATGTTTGAGAAGAACTGGTCAATTTCACAAGGCTCTTGCAGAATATCAAGATATACATCAAAGATTTCCAGACAATACTGAATGCTTGAAATTTTTAGTAAGGTTATGCAGTGACATGGGACTTAAAGAATATCAGACATATGCTATTGAATTACGTAAAGCAGAAAAAGCCAAAGAAACTAAAGAAAGACATGGATCTGGAAGACCAGGTACAACAAGTAAGTTCAATTAAATTGAATATATATTATTTTTAATTGTTTAGTTTATTATGCTAAAACCTCAGAGGTTCAGGTGTTTCAAATTATTTTTTTAAAACTGATCAGTCCCTGGTAGAAACGTTCCCCATATGTTCGCCAGATTTTACTCTATTTTATAGGGAATGGTCAATTTCTGCTTAAAAGTCTGGCCAGAAACCCCGCTACCTGTCGACGTTTTCTCGTCAGAAACCTGACCAACTTATGGTTAATGGATAAATAAATAAAAAATAACGTTTAACGAATTTTTATAAGTTAATAATGATTATTATGTCATGGATTTAATAGCTGATTGTTAATAGAATGCTAAGATATATTTGGGATAGATTCGAAATAAAAACTAAAAACTTATTTCATTAAAAGTTTTTTTAAGGTTAGAGTTTTATAATTAAATAAGACATAAAAAAATCAAATAAATAATCGAATAAAAATTTGCATGCTGTTTTAACGCAGAAGTACTATAATGGGATTTACATTTTCAATAATTTTTTAGGGTTATGTAAGCTATTTAGATTTTCTATAAATTTCTGGTCAGATGCTGGTTTATTTCTGGCGAACTATTAGGAAACGGATCTGCCCAATAGATCGTGAACCGACCATCTAATATGCTCAATTTTCTACCAGGGGTGTTGATAATTATATATGTAAAAGTAATGTATGGACATAAAATAATCTTTAATCAACAATTGTGAAGTTGCAAACATGATTATTGTCAATTAAAAAGTTACTTGAAATGTAAACAAATTGTTGGTATTCATGCAATTTTAATTTTTGGAGTCTTTTGTTCCTTATATGTTTTCTAGAAATTGACTGAAAACAAATTTTTAAATAATTTATAGGTGCTAAGAAAAAGTTTATTGTTTAAACCAAACTGATATAAACTTACATAATCTAATTTAACAATAAATCTTTTTATTTCAATGCTACATGGTACATGTAACAAATTTCGTTATATTTTGTATCTTTGTAAAAATAGAATCTGATGAAACTATTGATGAAACTGATTTTTGTATTCCTAACAATCTTGAACAGAGGTAGAAGCATCAAATGTTTATTAAACGTTTGAAATTTCATTTTACATTTTATTAGCTAACAAAAATCTGCTAATCATTAGCCGCACTGAACCTGTTAAGGAACAAAGTAAGATCTCAAACATTAAAATTGCATAAATACCAACAATGTTTTTGAATTTTAAGTAACTTTTCAATTGACAATAATCATATTTACAACATCACATTCCCAGAATAAGACTATTGACAATTGAAAATTTGTTAAACTCAGTTTTTATATGCGAAATAGCTCAAATGAAAATAAAAACTCATTATACTTTATGAGAATTAGTAAAGGTTGATAAAGGTTGAGAACTATAATAAGAATAATAAAATTCAAGTGAAAATATATTTTATGTTCATAATGTACACTACTTTCAACACTACTTTCACTACTTAAAATGCTCGAACTACCTTAATGTTAATTAACCTTATAATGTTAATTTTTTTGTAGGTTCAAGAAGAAGCAATAGTGGTACATCATCCCGAGGTGGATCAGGAATGAGTACTGTTTCAGAACATCGAACAAGTCCTACTACACATAATGGAGATATTGCTCGTTCTAACCATCACATTCTAAGAACAGATTCATCAGAATTCACTATGGATTCTAGTTCACAGGGTAATAATTTTTGTAATAAGTTAACAAATTGAAGCAGAACTATTAATAGCTACATGATATAACTATTTTTTAATATTGTTTGTATAGATATAAATTATGCTGATCCAGTTGGTCCATTACCAACTCGACCAATGACAGCTGCTGGAAAAAGAGACGATGACTTTGGTGATGAAGAATTGGGAGAAGATCTTTTACCTGAATAGAGTACATACATCTTTTTATTTAAAAATAATTAGTCAGTGAGATATTTATACAATTGTGTAGTTAATGCAGATATTTTATAAGATGATTTCTTAATTATAATATAAAACATATTATACAAATAATTAAATAAATATTATTTTTTAAGTGTGAACTTATCAAAAACTGTGATATATACTAAATGTCAATAAATACAAAACTTTGTGTACCTAGTAAGATAAAAATTGTTTTATATTAACAATTATATTTCTTTACAATAGTTTCTAAAATTCATAAACTAAATTCTTTTATCTGTTTTTTCGTTATTTCTCAACATTCTCAATTGCTCTAAAACATAATTAAGATTGTCATTTTGACAACCAACGCATGAGTTGAGAAATTCTTCCACATGAGCTCCGCTACTCATTGGACTATGTAACAAAATAGTGAAAGCATACCTCCATATCAGTGTCTCTTTATCACTAGAAAGTTCTAATAATAAAGGAAATAACCTTTGTAAATTAACCCAATCATGTTTCATTAAACACAAACGCATTTCTGTCATTGCAAAACTTGGTAAAGAAGCCAAGGCTGTAGATTTCTTTTTGCTACTACTAATTATTGGATTGCAATAAAAAGGATATTTGTTGCACTTTTCTTCACTTATTTTAGATCTTCTTCTTTTTGTGCTGTTTTTTGCATTTTTAAAAAGTCCTGTTGCTTTTTTCTAAAAATGTATTCATATTTTCATTAAAGTATTATTCTAATTCTGTTGATTCAAGGCATAACAACTTTAGTCCACTTCTTTCGAAAATTGAGTTTTTAATGATTTTGGTATCTATGCATGACATATTTTCATATAAAAAGGCAAGGGTTACAAAAGTTTAATAATCACTTCCTTTTTTCATAATCTATACTATTTTTTTGCATTTCTTGCAAATAGCAATTGAAAAATTCAACCCTCAATATCTCGACATTTAAATGAAAATGGACTTGTTATTTTGTCTTTTCACCACAGAATTATTAGACTCAAACAGTAAAGGAAAATAAACTTACCACACTGTCTTTTCCAGCTTTGTAAGTTCTTGATTGGCTCGACATTATTAAAATTTTTTATGTTTTTACTCTGCAAAACAACTTTTATTATTTCAATCTGAGATTAATAATTAGCATTAGCATGCTCATGATAGGATGCTTATAATATATATAGGTTATGATTTTCTGTCATAGGTTAAAATACGTTTAATTTGTATGCATTCTCATATATAGTCACTTTAAACAATCACTATTTAAATTTGACTTAAATACAAGAATATTAAAGGCTTATATTGGTTTGACAACCCAAATAAAAAAAATATACTTATTATACACGCATATTTGTTTACGATATTATGCGCCCTGCTCTTGCAGAAAAACTATAGATATATCGTATTGTATAATCTATAGCGGACGAGAGCAAAACTACAATCTACATATGCATATATGTATACCATAGCTATATGTGGGTTCACGGAAAAACGACATGAGTCCACTTTTTTGAAAACAAAGTTTCCAGCCATTTTAGTATCCTTACATAATATATTTTCAGATAAAAATGCAAAGAATGAGAAAGTATACATAAATAACGACACCTATACTATTAATAATTTATTTTACTATTTATATTTACATATAATTTATATATATATATATATATATATATTTCCCTCAATTCACTTATTAAACAATTATGAATTTCGCATCAAATTAGGATAGATGAAATATTATGTAGGTATACCTAGTATGTTATATATATATATATAGTATTATTACTATATCGTATTTTTTTTGTCATAATAATGTAGGAATTTCAAGTGTGCACGCGCCTCGCAGTCCATGTTCGAGAGATTCTGCGGAGGTAAGTATATCCAACGAATATAGACTTGTATAGAAGAACGGTTCCAATGGAGCGCTGGGGATCGAAAGTGTTAGTTCCGCGCTCTCCGCGAGATGACGCCGCGACACATTTCTTATCATTCTCTCTCTCTCTCGCACCTCCGATATTACGCGCGCCTTTTACTTTTCAAATCTTCTGAAGGTTGCGTGCATATTTCTTTCGTATTTATTTAGCTGCATCAGTACGTTATAACGAATACCATCACGAATACATAATTAAATCATATATAATACATAAAACGATAAAGAGCTCGCTCTTGGTGAATATTAGCTGATAAATGAAAATGAAATATTAATTTACTAAAAATTAAAATAATTCTTAGAATGAGTACAAATATTAAATACAAACTAATATTATTCGATGGAAACCAATATATATATATATATATATATATATATATATATATATATATATATATATATATATATATATATATATATATATATATACTTTCTCTTCTATACAAGTCATATATATATATATATATATATATATATATATATATATTTATATGTATATATATTTGTACATAGCCACGGAACAATATATATAAATATATATAAAATTTGCTATGAACATTACACATTCTAATTAATAAATATATTTATTTTTCTATTTTTCCACACCACTCAAGAGGTAAATAGATATAGTCCTGGCGCCGACCATACATTTCGTGGCCACTTTTAGCTCCCTGTCTGAACCCAAGTTTTCTAGACGTAAATTCTAATTCAGCAGCCAAAAATACGTCTAGAAAAGTTGGGCTTACGGGGGGGACCTAAAAGTAGCCACGAAAAGTATGGTCGGCGCCTAGACTAATAGGTGCGTTGATTTTTTGTTTTGTTTGACATACTAGTATTCATATGTAACAATTTATTGCCAGATAAATGTGATTTATTGACATATTACATTCACACATATTTGTCATAATTATGCATTCGAGTATTAGTAATTCAAACCGTGGTAATCATCGCCAATAGCCCTACACACCACCCGCCCCTGTTAAAAACATTAAATTGGTAATTATTACGAAAACTTATATAATAATTAACTCAGATAATCTTCTCAGAGAATGTTAAAGTAATTGTTCCGATTTCTAATTTATTAATTTTTAATAGAGATCGCCCTTCTGCCTTCATCCTAATTCCAGTATGTATACTAAAATGCAAAATATATCTACGTATACACTAAAGTTATCATATAAATTTTTTCTTAAAAAGAAAAAAGTAATTGGTTACATTAAAAGATTTTAAAATTAAAATAGCAGAAAATCAAATATAA
Source organism: Gastracanthus pulcherrimus (assembly GCA_949152435.1). Lineage (NCBI taxonomy): Eukaryota > Metazoa > Arthropoda > Insecta > Hymenoptera > Pteromalidae > Gastracanthus > Gastracanthus pulcherrimus. Next base: position 45,277,208 of record OX424574.1, read on the forward strand.
AAAATAATTTTTTATTTATTTAAAAAAAATTTAAACACAATACTTTTTTGCTGTTAAGATTATGAAAATAAAATATTACAACACCATGTCTTGGAATAATATTAAATAATCATATTTAATTAATTATATGATTACTCCTATAATTAGCTCTAATATGTTATGATAATTTTATTTGAATTAAATATTTAATTAATAATTATAAAACATGAATTTTTCAAAAAAAACACTATTACTTTTTAAGTAAAAGACACTAATTTTTAAACATATATGTTAACTTTTACGAGAAAGTTAAATAACAGTTTCAAAGCGATAATATTAAAATAACAAAATAATATTAAATTGCTTACTATTTATTATTCTTATATTTCACAGCTATTCTTAGCTGGTCTAAGTATTTTTGTAGTTATACGCGATGTAAATTTCAAACTTTAAATAGCAAGGAAAAAAGATCATTAAATTTGTCTTAATTAAAAAATGAAAACAATTTCTTTCTTATATATAAACATTATACAAAAATAAAATCGCATAAAACGATAATATACTAAGTAAATGAATAAATCCATTAATAAAAGCAACCTTTTCACGATTTATTTAACTATTCTATGTAATAAATTTCATTCAAATTATATTTAAAAAAAGTTATGAAAAAATAATAAATTGAAATAAATATAGAGATAGAATACATGAAAATCTAATTATATTAATTTTAATAAAAATAAATATTTATATAAATAAAATGTCAATATTGATATCAACAGGCAATTATTTTAAAAATACACGCCTAGTTTACTCGCGACCGAGTCTCGTCACTTTTCTATATTAAAATATCCAAAACAATTCATGAAATTGAAAACACGTTAATCATTTTATTAATAATAAATTACGATGAAATCAGAAAAAAATACAACAAATAATATTTCAATAAAACTCTAAATACTGTAAAGATAATTAACACACATGCAGTATATATATCAAACGTTAATTAAAACAAAATTTTCACACATAATTCAGTCACCAATACAGAGCTGTCTTCATTTATTTTATTTATATGTTACCTGATTGTACTGAAAAATAAACGAGTTTCTGTTGATCTGCACAATGTCTGCATTTCAGATTTAACATTGGTACATTTTTAATCTACCTGTCGATGACATTAATATTAGTATCTGGTAGTAAATTAATTTTGAGCAATTATTTAAAACAAAAAGAAACCTTGTTTCGTCCGAAGGAAATCGATGAAACGTCAAATCAGGGGTTTTCTTTTTCGAGCTCTTACACCCATTGTAGGCACAAATTAGAATAAAATAACTACACAAATCTTCAAGACAAAGGTACTCTTACGCAGATACTGAGAAAGCCCTACCCGCTGTTTACGCAAGAAAGTCGCGACGGAAAATGACCGTCTGCATTTTCGCGGCAAGAATTATTTTTCTAATTACGCCGTTAAACCTTTACCTATCTATTTATATATTTGGGGAAGGTTATTTAATGAACAATACTTATTTTTACATGCATAATTTATTTCATTCATCGAAAATACAAAAGAAATAAAAATATTATCTTAAAGTCAGTAGCGCATGTGCACATGCTTAGTAGGAAGATCATCCCTGGCGGCGCCAAGCGGTTGGGTAACATAACTAACCGTTTTGTTACCCACGTTTTGGCCCCCGATTCGTAACCCAGGACCGTTCTTCTATACAAGTCTATATTCGTTGGTATATCTATCGTCATAAACAGTGCAAACATATCGTGTTTACAGTACTATATACATAATACGTACATACATGTTCACTCTACACAGGCATGCGAGTATAAGTAGTGGATATCGCACGATAACGAATATTATGGAATGAATCACGTGCGACGTGCAGCAGCCGGCGTTATAGCGTGTGCATGTGAATAAGCGCGCGTGTGTACGTGTGCACGCGCAATCTTATACATGTAGTTCAATATTAATCTTGGATCTTGCTCTTGCTCTGGTTCTGCGGTCTATTGGTCGCCGGAAACCGGAGCGGCAAAGAGTCTGATCTGGTTCTGCCGGCTGGGAATGAAGTGGCAATTATAAGAAGCACAAAGGAATCGTAACCCTCAACGAGCATCAAGGCCATATCTAGGTCGTCGCCGCCGCCGGCTCACGTCGCAAGGATCATTTCCTCGCACATCTTAAGAAGTATCGCACGCTTTATTTGTTGTTCGCCATGCTTCGGTTACTTTCGAAGAGATTTAACTCCGTTCGTGGATTTGCTACAGCAGCTGTCCCGGCGCCAGAAACCAATCCAGCAGTTCTCTATGCTGGAGTAAGTTATTCTCTATTTTTCTTTTCGCACATGGTCTTCTTTTTCCTAATACTTAATATTGGGTATTTCATCAACATGATCATATTCTCCTGTTTCTCTTCTACCTTCAATTTTTTATGAACCACTTTGTTCGTTACATTAATAACATAATACTTAGTGCCAATTACGTTGACTGTACCTACAATTATATGTATTCTACATGAATGTTCTTTAAAATTTTCCACTACCATAGTTTTCGGGAAAAATTATTTCCATTTTAAGATAATTCAGACAAAATATATTGCTACCTAGTAAACTGAAACACCTTGCCCTCCAAAACTTAAATTGACTCAATTTTTGTAACTAAGTTTTCTTATATTATTATTTTATAGTTTATAATGTTAAGATAATGTTAATAATAACAAAATATTCATATAAATATAATTATTAATTATGTCTATCAAAAAATAATACTAACACTTTGTTATAAATGCTGATTTGGTCTTGCAACAAATCATTATCATCAATAATTTTTTCTTTTTCAGTACCTGTCAATGTAATTGTAAGTTAGCAAAATTAAAAAAATTACAACGCAAATTAAAATATCAAATCAATATCTAAGTTTAGGTATATTAAAATAGCTTTGACATGCATATCATGTATTATAATCATAAAACTCTTTACAGTATAGATTATAGAGGCAATTATGTAATAAATCACATGAACACAAAGTATAATAATCTTTTATCAATAGTATAGATCAATAATTGGCAACCATTGTTATCACGTTCTACACTTCTTAAATACTTGACATAATATTACTTAACGTATTATATAGTGTAACATTGAATAGAAAATCATAACAAAGTATGATATTAGGAAATTTTTTTACATGATTAATAAATGACAAATCTTTTTTGTAGATTTTTATTGACAATGAGTGGCATCAATCAAAACATGGAAAAAGATTTGAAACCCTTAATCCAGCAACAGAAGAAGTTATTGCTAATGTGCAAGAAGGTAGTGCTGCTGATATCGACCTAGCAGTAGCAGCAGCTAGAAGAGCCTTTAAACTTGGTTCACCATGGAGAACAATGGATGCATCTAAAAGAGGAGTTCTATTAAACAAATTGGCAGATTTGATGGAACGTGATCGTACATACCTTGCAGTAAGCAACTATCAAACAAATATAGTTACAAAATCTTTGATCGAATACTAATATTTATTCAATCACATTTTAGTCTTTAGAAACCTTAGACAATGGTAAACCGTATTCAACAGCTTATGGATTTGATGTACCAGCAAGTATTAGTACACTTCGATACTATGCAGGATGGGCTGATAAAAATCATGGCAAAGTTATTCCTATGGATGGTAAATTCTTTGCTTACACTAGACATGAACCAGTTGGTGTTTGTGGACAAATTATTCCCTGGAATTTCCCAATCTTAATGACTGCATGGAAACTGGGACCAGCATTAGCTACAGGTACAATTTGTCACAAAATTTATAATATATAAATTTAAAAAATAAATATATATAATTTTTTTCATGTATAAATCCATAATTTAATAATTATAAAAATATTAAATTTATTATTTATAAATTAAAGAAAGGTAGACTTAATTAATTATCATGAAATATTTAATGTAAAAAATATACTGTGTACATTTTGAACAGTTGTTTCTGGCCTTTACCAAGGCAAATAAAATATAAATAAAATGAAAAGTTTAGCAAGCTACATATACATAGAAACCAGCAAACAAAAACTTGATAAACAATGCAAGATGTAAAATACCGCAATGACAAATCTACCTTAACCATTAGTCATCATGTAAAAAATGCTAGGCTTAGAATTAATGTTGAAAGTATTAAAATAATTGAGAATAAAAATAGCAAATGTAGGCAAGATTTCTTTGAAAATATGAATATATAATAAAAGATAATTGCAGGCATACAGTGTATAGTATTGCAAAATTAAGAAGATTTCGTAAAAACGGATTTTGAAAATAAAATATTCCGGACGGAATTTTCCAGACCATGTGTAAGACAAATGCCCCTTAGTCAAAGTTTGACAAAGTTTACATTTACTCACCTGTTTACTGAGAAATACCCATTTCTATCCACTTCGCCATTCTCAGTTAATTAAGGGAACAGGCCTGGGTTGAACTCAAAAAAAAAAGTTTTGTACGAGTCCAGGAAACGTTTTATATTTAAAAGCAATCATTCTGAAAATTCTTATATTTTTAATGCTATATTTATTGAAGGAACTTTGTTCCTCACACAATTCTAGGTGACATGATGAATGAAAATTTTTTTTCGATGGTTATTCGACTCCTTTTAACATGTATTACAAATTAATCTTTTTACACATTAATTAAGCAAAGCACTTTAGTTAATTTTTTCTTATTTTTTTTTTCTGATATGAAATCAATTTATTTATTTATTTATTTATTTATTCCAGAGTTACATATAACATTTGCTAAATTCGATATAGAGTAGAAATTATTTACACAATAACACACTATAACGCCGCAAATCCTGCAGAGGGAATTGGTATTCCCTGTTCGCAGGTCCGGATAAATTTTGAATAAATAATTAATAAAAAATTTTCAAAAAATCGGTTGAGTCCGGAAAAGGAAATAAAGATATATTAATAATACATGTCTATAGGAGTCGAATAACCATAGAAAAAGAATTTCGTTCATCATGTTACCTAGAATCGTGTGCGGAACAAAGTTCTTTTAATAAATATAGTATTGAAAATAGTGATTTAGTGTTACGTGTAGGATCAAGATTTTGAGGATTTACAACCGTAAAATTTAGGATATTTCTAAGTATATAATAGCATAAAAATTTTCGGAATGATTGCTTTTAAACAAAAAATGTTTCCTGGACTTGTAAAAAGAACATTAATTTTGGTTTTAACTCAGGCCTGCCCCTAGATCACACATGAAATGCTTAATTTTCCATCCGGTTCACAGGCATGGAGAAAAACCCAATCCAAAAGTTCATCAGGTTTAGGATTTATATGGTTTGGTACGTGTGGTTATGGAATTCCGTAGCGTAGTTTGGGGTATAATGAAACAGTAAAGTGAAATGAACTAGAGTAATTTTATAAAAGCATTATTTTTATAAAATCAATAGAGCTATACTTTGTGACTGTCCATACAATACTAACATGTATTACTTTTAGGGTTAAGGGGAGATCGGAGTACCTTGTACCCATTACCGACATTTTAAGTGATAAATAGATTGTGCGTACGTTCGCTATATTTGATTATCTCATATATTCACTGAATAAAACGAAAAACTGTAATGTCGGTATCCGGCATCTCCTTAAGATGGATCCATAGGCGGGCCGCCGTATTTAAGTCCAGGCCTGGAGGTAGGGCTTTGATTTTGTATGCGTAACAATAAGAATTTGTATGGAAAAATACTTGAAACTTAATCTTATTGATGCCAAAGTAAAAAATAAAAAATGTGTTTCATGAAGCGCCTATTTTGCGTACAGTGTTTTATACGGTCGCATTTTACAGTTATAGTTGATTATCTTCGATTTTTCATCGTTAACCAATAGGTTATAGTAATAACTTTCCTTACAAATTTATCTTCTACACTTCCGGCGCCTTGGACCACGTGTGGGAAAGCTCATGTTTCATCATTAATTTCTCTTCATTTGGGTCATTTACTCCCAACTTTCTTTTTTGTTAATTGATAGCTCAGGTATTTTCTTTCAAGATATAAAGTTTTATATGCATCTGTCTTTAGCCCTGGGTCGATAGATCCACTTGAAGGCTAGAGTACACTTGAAGGGATAAAAGAATCCATTTTTTCTTCTTCAAAAAAGTGTTCCTTGAAGCTCACTTTCTACGCACTGAAAGAAGATAATCGCTCAGTTGGCTAGATTCTCGCCGAACAACCAATACAAAGTTTGGATGTCATAGTAACGACTCAGCATTGCTACCACAGCTATACTGTTATAGTTAAGAGAGCAATATATAGGCAGGAAAAAGCGAAATGATTACAATATATTTTTATTTTAATTTCAATACTTAATACATCTATATGATTATAATCGGTTTCATATTCAAAGAATCTTTTAATATATTATGAAAATTCAAAATCAAAATATAAAAAAAATCATAAAATTAAGTTTTTACATCATTATTCTTAAATACTTTTTGAATAAATTATCTTAAAAACATCATAAATATAGAATAATGAAGTACATTTTATATCTAAATATACATAGTTAGTAAGTAAAAACTCTTACTTGTTCAAAGATTATGCTTCGTTGAATAGAATAATATTGTAGCTGATATAGCTAGCAATTTGCCAAAAGGATTTGTCTTTGTAAATAAATTAATGCGTGTTACAATGTTGCAGTTAATTTAAAGACAGAAAAATCGTGTGATGGCTACAATCATATTTCAAAGCGGTGAAATTCTGATAAACACCGTGTTACCAAGGGATATTTTGTTATGGTTATGGTTTTATCAAGTAACCAAAATAATTACTAAAAAATAACAAGTTTTACATTGTGTTTGATGAACTAATCACGGGAAAAAATTTAAATAAAATTTATACATTTATACAACATATTATTAACCACAATTCCAAGAATTAATCGCATAGCTACTTCTAAATACTTTAAAAACATTTTAGTGCCAAAGCTGTATACGTAAAGCTGTCTCAGCAATTGGTATTGCTCTAGGAGCTATACCGATTGTCAAGGTAACGAATGAAAATATGTTCAGGGTTATAATCAGCGTTGGGCACGGTCGGATTTCAGATGGCAGAATCCCTAGATCCTAGTAATAAAATTTGACATAGTGGTTAGCTATGTTCAGATCGTTGGCGCGAAATGCCGCGGGGTGTTCTCAAACCCATCCGATTCGACTCTGCCAGATAATCTAGCAGAGTCTAATCGGATGGGTTTGAGAACACCCCGCGGCATTTCGCGCCAACGATCTGAACATAGCTAACCACTATGTCAAATTTTATTACTAGGATCTAGGAATTCTGCCATCTGAAATCCAACCGTGCCCAACGCTGGTTATAATGGTAGGAGAGCGATTCTCTTTTTTCAGTGTGTTTGTAAACTCTAAATTGCATTTTAAAACATCCTATAAGTATTTGAATATTTTTATGGCATTTAATTACATTGGCTTATATGCAATTTGCATTCTTTAAAGTCGTTTTTCTCAGCACTTCGATTTTGTCCTTAAAAATGCTCCTTGCTCAAATGCGCACGGTGAAATGATTTAATGCTTCACATGATTATTGTTTCTTATATTATAAACACATTGTCAAAAAGTAACACATAAATCAAAAAGTAATAAATAATTATATTTCATAAGTTAGTACGGAAAATGTGTATATGAGGATTATATGAAAAATCGCTCTGATAATATGTTTATAATGTAAAAGAACAATAATCCTATGAACCCTGGTAGAAAATTATCTATAGATTTCCTCCTTACAATCGAGGCTCCCAACGTAATAAGTTAGGAATCTTGATAAAACTATATAATTTTCTACCAGGGAAGTTTCAAATTATTTTTAAGGCCAAACATTAAATTCTGAGAAAAATGACTTTAAAGATGGCAAATTACATATAAGCCAATGTAATTCAATACTAACGTATGAACTTCAAGGAATAGTTTTTTCAAGAAAAAGAAGTTGATTTTTTTACATTTCCAGGTGTAGTCTAGCCTTAAATGCTTCGTCGTATTAAAAATCTGTAATTTAGCTTTTACCCCGAAAATAGCGGTGTCTAAAAACAACAAACACATACCTCTAGATTGAGGTATAACGAGACACATATTTATTGTTTGAAGCATAAATTCATTTAAACTCGATCAAATTAAATTTTACATAAAGGAATAAAGTTCATAAGGTTAAAACAAGAAGCTAAAAGAACAGACTACTCTTTCAGTATAGTAATTTTATTTTCAACATTTTTCTTTAAATCCGTATATTTTGAACACTATTATAAACACAAATTTTAAATTTAATTTTAAATAATTATATTATAACTGAAAAAAAAGATGTTGCGGAGAGTTATAGAACCGGGACCATTGACTCTAGAAGCGGACCTCCTACCGACTGCGCCATCATGACCTGTTACACGTGATACTTCGATTCGTCCTCAGAAGTTACACGAGATTCTTCTTTAAAATTGTTTGTATTATATGTATTATGATATATTAGATTGTTAAAGTACTTTGTCGATAAAATACAATGTTACAATTAACAAGTTATTGCATATCATCGAATTGTAATGCGTTAATTACAGCCAAAGATAGAATGAAGTTTTGAGGTTAGGTCACAATTTTAAGCGGCTTAGCACATGTTGCTATACTGTGTAGTAAAATTTACAAGAATATTTCGCTTAAATTGCTACATTTTTTGGTAAATTTTATGATTTGCAATTTTTACTATACTTTTTTAGTAGATTATCCTACACTCAGAGAAGAGTCCTTTTGAATCAAGAAGAATCGTCCTGGCTCGAAATGAAATTCTTTTTGAGACAAGATAAAAATCTTTTTGATTAAAAATGGTTCTTGAATGAAGAATATTCTTGTTGAGTCTAAATGAATTTCAATTTGAATCAAAAGCATTTGGTCAAGAGGAAAATCCTCTAGAGTGAGAAAGATCATTTCTATGAGTGTACACTACATAACAATAACTTCTATTAATATGGCATTTTCTACTAAAATAAAAGTAATTATTACAATAATACAACTCTGTACCTCCATTACAATACGAAATAGTAATTTTTAGTAGACCATTTCTCTCCACGAATTTTTCATCTTATATTTCCCAGATATGATCGTTTAAACAAAAAATTACATTTCCGTGTGTAACAAAACAAGGGAAATAGCTTATTCCGAAAAACTAAAACGCATCAAGAAACAAGAAAAATTATTGTTGACCCCTTTTCATTAAAAGAAAACAAATAAAAAGAGCCCTGAAACATTTACCGCGAATAATTAGAGTAACGCTGATCCACATCTGTACACACACGCACGCACACGCACACGCACATACACACGCACACGCACACGCACACGCACACACACACACACACACACACACACACACACACACATGTAAGGACTCGGCATTCTGAACGGAAGGTCCCGAGTTCAAGTCCCGGCTGGGTACTTATGACTTTTTTCGTAAGAAAAACTGTAATAGCGCCAGTTATGTGATGCATACACGCTACACATTCAAAGAGTCAATTAGAAATCGTCAGTCATAAGCGATACGATCTGCTGAAGAGTGTAATAGAAAGCTATAACTTTACCATCTGCCTTTGACGCCTGTCACTCTCAGAATCTAAGCTTGAATTTTTGAGAGACTTATACTGTTGAATTTTGATTATTAACAAACAATACTCTCTTATATTTTAAGTATTTTTTTGTGTGAAGAAATTTTGTATTTAATATTTTAATTAAATTTTTTTAATGTTACGTTTATTATAATTTTCCTAGGCAATTGCATTGTACTTAAGCCAGCAGAACAAACTCCACTTACTGCCTTATATATTGCACAATTGGTAAAAGAAGCAGGTTTTCCTCCTGGAGTAGTCAATGTTGTACCAGGATTTGGTGAAGCTGGAGCTGCCTTAGTGCATCATCCTGATGTTGATAAAGTAGCTTTCACTGGTTCTACTGAGATTGGAAAACTAGTAAAAGAAGGTGCTGCTAAAAGTAATTTGAAAAGAACTTCTTTAGAATTAGGAGGAAAATCACCCAACATTATCTTAAAGGATGCTGACTTGGATGAAGCTGTCGAAACTGCCCACTTTGGCTTATTCTTTAATATGGTAATATTAAATTAATAATTTTTATTGAAGATATGATACTCTAAATCATCTATTAAATGGCTAACAGTTTATAAATTGTAAAAGATTAACCATGTACAAGATTAATCATGTAAATTAATACATTTTTTTCGAAAAAGAAAACATAATAATAAATGTTTTTTAGAATGATTTTTAACAAAAATAAATTTTGTTAAAAATAGTAATTTATTTAATTTAAATTTTCATAAATCACAAATTTCTGTAGCATTGTTTACTTTTATAAAGTAGAAACTTGGTAGTCTTTTCATTATAAAAGATTATACTCCTTAATTCACCCCTTTATTAAAATGTACTTGTCTAAAGTAAATATTTAGTGATTGATTCTTTTTATAAAGAATCAACTTTTAATATTCTTCGTCGAAAGGTTACAAAAATATTTTCAAAATTTGTAAGGTTAATTCTCTACTTTACGAAAGTTGAAAATATTTTTGTAACCTTCCGACGAAGAATATTAAAAGTTAATACTTTTTGTAACTATTACTAGATTACAGTATCAATTAAACAGTTGGATACGCAAAAAAGAACAGTTTGGTTTAAAACTTTAAAATGGGTTTTGGTTGATTTTTACATAAAAATTTACTATGATTTCTTCAAGTTTTAAAAAAATTTAGAGGTCGCGAGTGTGGTTATTAAACATCAAGTGACTTTTTAAAATTATTATACTAAATATTTCCGAAATTCACATCTAACAAGCCAAAAATTATGTACATATCTTCTTGTAATCAAAATCCACTTTCAAGCACGCGTATAGAGGAGAGAGAGGCAACAGAGATACGGGTAAAACTGATATTATCATTATTTAAAAAGTATGCTTTGTTAAAAGTCCAAAACTTTTTTAATAGCACACAAATGTATAAAGTATATGATGGTAAAGTGAAAACAAAAACAGAACAGATTAAAAAATAAAGTGACCATTTGCCCCCAAACAAGCGCCCATTTTGCCCCACCTTATTTGTCTTATTTGTTTTACATATAGTTGGAAGTTATTTATAATATAATATTTACCATAATCAAATAAGTACTAAAGTGCTCATTTTAATCCGCAAAGTGTTACTTTCACCCACAAACTAATCAATTCGCCCTAATTATTTTGTATTACTAATTTTTTCATCAATGTCAATTTTGCCCCAGCAGGAGTAAAATAGTCACTTACAATGTTCCAGGTAGTATTCTTTTCATATTAAAAATTTGGAATATTTACACTTAATACTATGGTTTTTAACTATTGGTAATTAATTATAAATGAGGTATTGAAATATACTTTAGAAGTATTAATTTAGCTTGAAGTAGGATTTATATATTTTTAAATCTAAAATGTCCATTTTACCCCGCAAAGTGACTATTTTGCCCCACTCTCCCCTAATTTTAATAATCAATAAAACATGTTTCTAAAATATGTGACTCGATTGTTTGTATGGAAAGTAAACCGCTAGTAACATTAGATTGAAACAAAAATCTAATTGGATTCCGTAAGATTCAAAAATAAATGACGATGACATATTGGCAAAATAATGCATATGAATAATAGCAATGTGTATGGCGCTGTGAATATTTCTATAAAACTTTAAAGAATTATTTTTTGAACACGTTAAGGACGGCTAATGTATAAGCCTATTTTTTCAGTTTTCGGTATTTTAACAAAATAAATAAATTGAAAAAAAATACGTTCATGGTTATAATTTTTCTAAGAGCATAACCAATAAGAAAATCGCTTGAAATAATTTTGTGAGAAAGTTTGTGTTGCTTGCTTATACAAAACACAACAAAATTTTCGTTATTTTACGAGTCATATATATGAGGCATTTCACATCAACTCTCCCAGCGCGGCGCGCGAGCGCCAAATCATGATATTTCTAACTCGTGTTTGCGATACTAAAATGTACCTTAAAAAATGTATAAGAAGAGTTTACAATTTTTTATTCTCAGCTTTTCAACGGTGTAGTCAGATTTTCCTAAGTTCTCCATTTCACCTCTAAAAACCATAAAACATCTTATATCTCAAAAAGTATATTTTTAATATTTTTTGATGATATAGATCGAAACCTGAGCATTTTTTACATTGTAAAAGATATTTTCTAGAGAGTGCTCAAGTTGTTTCCTTTGAGAAATAGAACGCGAAAGAGTAGACGCTTCAGTAGACCAACGCCACTTCAGCGCATGGTACGACGCGCGAAGTTGATCCGCCTGGCTACCAGTTAACCATTTCTGATTTTTACTAAACCTGTCACTCTGATGCAGTAAAAAATCTTTAATAAATAAATTGTTAAATTTATTTTCATTTTTTCCTTGCTTTTCTTTTTTCGTTTTCATTGCTTTTATCGTGGAATTATTTTTTTTCGAAGTCTTTTTACTTGATCTATTCTTTGTTTTAGTTCGAAGTTTCGATGCAGACTTTTTTCATTGGTATGTTTCTATGCATGAAAGTACATTGAAGCTCAAGAAAATATCTTCAAATTCTGAATAGCAAATCTTGACGAAAAAAATTGTTAGACAGAGCATAGAAGAAACCTGCATTGAAAGTTTGAACTATAACAAAGAATAGATCAAGTAGAAAGACTTAAAAAAAGTAATTCCACGTTAAACACAAGAAAAACTAAAAAAAAAAGTAAGGAAAAAGTGAAAATAAATTTAATAATCTACTTATTAAAGATTTTTTACTGCATCAGAGTGACAGGTTTAGTAAAAATCAGAAATGGTTAACTGGTAGCCAGGCGGATCAACTTCGCGCGTCGTACCATGCGCTGAAGTGGCGTTGGTCTACTGAAGCGTCTACTCTTTCGCGTTCTATTTCTCAAAGGAAACAACTTGAGCACTCTCTAGAAAATATCTTTTACAATGTAAAAAATGCTCAGGTTTCGATCTATATCATCAAAAAATATTAAAAATATACTTTTTGAGATATAAGATGTTTTATAGTTTTTAGAGGTGAAATGGAAAACTTAGGAAAATCTGACTACACCGTTGGAAAACTGAGGAAAAAGTACATCGGAAACGCTTATTAAACATTTTTTTAGGTACATTTTAGTATCGCAAACACGAGTTAGAAATAGCATGATTTGGCGCTTGCGCGCCGTGCTGGGAGAGTTGACGTGAAATGCCTCATATATGACTCGTGCCGCCCTTATTAACATGTTAAATTTATGTCACTATGTACGTGTATAAAAATACTCAAACTACTTTTTTTTACCATGATAATTATTCAAATTTACTTAATTTATTTAAGATTGGTACGACCAATAATCGATTTTAACGTACACCTCTAAAAATCACAATTATAGCAAATTTCTTCTTTAAAAAGCTATTGATGCAAAGTTATGGACCATTGTTAAGTTAACCAAATGCAAAAAGAAATTCTCTCCTTGCTGGATTATAGCTGGGTCTTAAAGGCTTAAAAAAAATTTGAATTAGTGTTTAACACGTTTTAATAGCAGACTTAGCATGATAACGGTTTTTCAAGGACTAAATTTACAAGTAAACAACTTTTTAGGTTGCTGAAATTTTCAGGGTATATAAATAATATATAGAAGTAACTTGACCTTTAAAAAACAGTTCCGCCACCTCTACACATTGTTTTAAATATCTTAAAAAAATTATGGTTACTTTTTATTTAAAAATCGATTATATGAAAAATAAATTGTTTTTTTTTGCCACTCTAATAGGTACATACATAATCATACATTTTTTTTTAAATTTATAGGGTCAATGCTGCTGTGCTGGATCCAGAACATATGTTGAAAGTTCTATTTATGATGAATTTGTAGAAAGGAGTGCTGCTCGAGCAAAAGCTAGAACAGTTGGAGATCCTTTTGACATGAATGTGGAGCATGGTCCTCAGGTAAACTTGGTTAACGTATAATATGTCATATTAAGGGGATGTCGGAGCCCCGCCCCCCCCCCTTTTGCTGTTCGACCTATTTTGTATTTCTAATCATATGTAAAAACTACAAGTCTGATTAACTTTATCTTGTACAGGTCGGTTGATTATAGTAAGCACTACACGGGTCTGCTCCGAATTTTACTGTAAAATAACGTTATAAAAAGTTATTTGCAAAAGTTTGGTAGGATTAAAATTTTTAGGTTAGGTTTCCATGCAACCTATCGTATTTCAAATTAATTAGAAAAATAACTTAACAGATCAACTTTATCTTGCATGCAAAAGCTTTATTATACAGAGCACTACGCGGCTCTCCTTTTGATTTTCCCATGCATTCTATTCTTCAAAAGTAATCACTAAAAGAAAAAACACGATTTTAACTGCGACATCCTCTTAAGGAAGTACTATCGATTATCCGTGAGTCAAATGCGTGTTTAGTCATTTTTGACTTACGTGGTAAGCCAAATCGTGTGCGTGAAAATTTTTACTCTTTTGCTTACATTATCTCTCAAAATTGGTGAATCAACATTTCGATTTTTGCATTATATTTATGAGATATTAAATATGTATTTCTCAAAGTTTCGACGAAATCAGAACAGCAGTTTTCGTCAATTTCATGATTACAACTGTCGGAAACGTGAGTTCCCATAAGGCTACGTGTTAAAACGTAAATATAAATTTTTTTCTGGATTGCTTTCTAAAAATGTATATTAGTAAGTTTAAGGTAGAAAGGTACTTGTATACAAAATTTCAGATTTTTCTGAACACTAATTCGAAACCGATAGTACTCCCTGAATAACATATAGAAATAATTGACATCTTTAACAACAATCTATTTTTTAGATTGATGAAAATCAGATGAACAAAATTATGTCCATGATTGACTCTGGAAAATCTGAAGGGGCCAAATTAGTTCAAGGAGGCGGTAGATTAGGTGAGAAAGGTTACTTCGTTGCTCCTACTGTTTTTGCTGATGTAAAAGATAACATGAAAATAGCAAGAGAAGAAGTAAGTGACAGTGATCGGTTAATTAATTACTTGATATGCATTTATTAATTCTTACTATTTATTATAAGATCTTTGGACCAGTACAAACAATTTTGAAATTTGATAAAATTAGTAGTGTAATTGAGCGAGCAAATAGTACTGATTATGGATTAGCAGCAGCTGTTTTCACGAAAGATATTGATAAAGCTAATTATATTGTCCAAGGATTACGAGCTGGCACAGTTTGGTAAGTCATGTTTTTCTGAGTCTAATTTATTAATTATTATTGGTTATATATAATAATAATTTTTCTGGTAATTTTCTATCAGGGTAAATTCATATAATGCATTATCCACTCAAGTTCCTTTTGGAGGTTACAAAATGTCTGGTCATGGTAGGGAACTTGGAGAGTATGGTTTGGAAGCTTACACAGAAGTTAAAAGTGTTATTGTTAAAGTACCTGAAAAAAATAGTTAATGTAGAAAATTGTGTGAATTTCTAAAATCGCACAATATACACATTACATTATGTGTAGTCATATATTTATATTTATAATTACCATAAATTACGTTGTATAATTTTTACACTTTTATGAATATTTTTTTTAATATACTGTTTTGTATAAGTACGTTTTTCCTTTCTCAAAGAGAAAGCATTGTTTTGATAGAATTTCCTTTTGTCATTTTTTAACGTAAAAACATGCTACCTATAAGAAGTTCGAATAAACTACACCCAAAAAATGTCTGCTGTATCGATGTACATATATACTTATATATATGTGTGTGTGTGTGTGTGTGTGTGTGTGTGTGTGTGTGTGTGTGTGTGTGTGTGTGTGTGTGTGTGTGTGTGTGTGTGTGTGTGTGTGTGTGTGTGTGTGTGTGCGTGTGTGTGTGTGTGCGTGCGTGCGTGCGTGCGTGTGCGTGTGCGTGTGTGTGTGTGTGTGTGTTATTTTAAATTTATAACTATATTTCAAAATTTTAAAGTTTTTTTTTTCAATCTTTAATGAAGGAATGTCATGTGAAAAGCAAATTTATTACACAATAAAGTAATAATAAAATCCATTTTTTGAGACCGGAAACGATACAGAATATGTCGTTCTTCATTTAATGTGTGATTAGCATTTTTTTTAAACCTCTATAAATCGAAAACTAAAGGATAGGATATCCGGCTCCTGCCTTTCCCATCCTCTGCCGCGCTCCACCGCACAAGATCTTGCATATACTGCACGCATTTTGTCGTTTCGCGCTTGCTGCGGAGAACCAAGTAGATACTGTTTAATGGTTCCTGAGATGTAATAGCTTCTTATGTTTTTCATTGTTTAGGAAAAAAAAACAAAACGTGGACAACGATAACTAGAGATGTTTGATATTTTGCTTTGAAATTTACAGTAATAATTTGTTAGGTGTAGGGATAGAAATCTATTATAGCATTGTTTTGATGACATTTATTGCAATTTTTCATGTATAACCATATTATATACTTGGGGAGATTGAATAAGGTACTCTAAAAAATTGTGCGCAGTATATGTGTGTGTATGTTTATGTTTGTGCATGCATGTGTGCGTGCGTGTGTATGGATGTGTACGTTTGTATCTATGTATGTAGCATGTTCGTACTAATCGTAATTGAAAACCAGTTGATATAATCTAATCAAACTGTGTGAAAAAATTAATTTGCACTTATAAATTTAACTTGACATATTATTTGTGATAATAAACAGTCAGGAATAACAAAGACTATGGATCTGATTGAGATTTAGCTGAGCCATTGAGTTATTGAGCAATATAGCAACAATTAATAATAATATAAATAATAATGACAATAATAATAATAGTAAAATGAATAAATATATATATATATTTATACAGACTTTCACGTGACAGTATAGTACCCTAGAAAGTCGAAAATTCGTACCTATTACGAATATTTTTCATCATTATAACAAATATAGAATAAATTTTTCTTTTACAGGTTTTTATAAAAATACAATTAACAGGTTCAGTGCGGCTAATGTATAAGCTAAATTTTGCATTTCTTTACAAACTTAATTGAAATTTTTTAAATTTAATGAAAATTCGATACTTTTACCTTTATTCAAGATCTTAGAGAATAAAAAAATCGGGCATATAAATAGATTCATTATTTTATAGTTTTACAGCAATATAACATGCAAAAAATGACGTCGATTTATGACATATATATGGCTCACGCCGCACGGAACATGTTAATAAATAAATAGGATATATAAATAAATTAATAAGCTAAAACTTTCAATCTAATTGATTTTCGACTTTATAGTGTATAATACCATTTTTTCTTTTTCCTTCTTACACAACACGTATTTTTATTAAATTAAAATTTGGGTAATTAAATCAATAGTTTAGATCATCTGTTCATAATATTTTATAAGCAATAAAAATTAAATAATCAGGTGCAATTTCTTAATAAATTAAAAGATTTTTTTAATAGATCTGGTCAATTAAAGAGTGTACTAACACACGTTTATCTTGGTATTTAGTGATATAACAGAAATATAATCTATTTCACGAAATGGTTGGGATATCAATGAACTGGTTTTTGACTGCAGAACTGCCAGTTATTATCGTAGGTCTAATTTAATTTATTTAAATAATTAACTTAACAATTAGGACTATGCATGATTTTCATGAAATTGCATGAAATTGCCATATTCTATTGAAATAAAATCCGAAACACGTGAACTTTGGATGAGTATAACTCAAAATCTATATGATACAGCGATCTGAAATTTTTCAGGGATATTCTTAGAAATAAAAAATTGATTTTGCTGAAAATTTCAGAAGTTTTTCGAGACTTTTGATTTTAGGGGATAAGTACCTTACAACACTTCATTTTTTCAAATGAGAACATATCTTTTTTATTACATATTTGAATTCCTCGTCTCAAAATACATACGGATATATATTTAGTTTATTGATTATTTTTATTAATCATTAAAATTTAACCTTATTAATTTAGGCCCTACAAAAATTCGGTTTTCCTCTATTTGAAATCAGGCAATGGATTTATATAAACTAAATACGTATTCGTATATGTATTTTGAGACACGGAATTCGAACATGCGATAAAACAGATATGTTCTCAATTGAAAAAATGAAGTTGGACCTGAAATGGGACTTAAAAATATATCGGGTCCAAAATCTAATATCACCATTGGATTTCCGATAGAAAATTATAAAGAATATGTGCCACATTATTTTATTTGTAAATATTTCCCATGAGATATTTGAGCTTTTAATCATTTTCCCATACTAAATTTCCGAAAGTATACAATTGTGACGTCACAAATCGACTGACGAATTGGAATCATATCGAAACAATTCGCGCGAAATTCAAATTCAGTAGCATACATAAATAATGATTTTTTTCAATAAATTTGAGTTAGAAAAGTTCTGAAGAATACTTTATTGTCAATAACGAACCGTTTTCAAAGTCATTTATGCATTTATGAAAATCATGCAAAATTCTAATTATAATAAGTAACATACTTTTAAACATTCTAGTAAAGTTTCGCAAATACATGGCAAACGCACAAAAATAAAATTTTACGGATCCGTAAAAATGTTGGCTATTCTAGAGAAATACGTAAAATTGCGTTTATAGATACGTGCCAAAACTTTCGCAAATACTGTCGAAAATATTTTAAATACTTTAAATTATTCCATCTTATTATTTTTGTTTGTGAAATTATTAAACATTTGTATGTTTCTATTTATTTTTAAGACTATTATTGTCTGATCTACTATTAAAATAATAATGTTATATAAAGTACTAATTTTTTTAAAGCTGTTTCTTCATATATTATCTTATAAAGTTAGGAATTTGTCGAGTATAGTTGACCATCTCATATTTTCATAAAATATATTATCGTTAGAAAACTGACACGTGGCTAAATTTTCATTTTGTTTCTTTGATAATCATCTTGAATTTTTATGAATTTCTTTTTATGTGACGTTCATTTACAAATAATTTAAATATCGATAATTAATCTTAGTTCTATTGTCAGCTATGATAACCATAGTAATAAATATTTTTTATTCAAGAAGGTATGAATTCATTTTTAACGAACTTATTATACAAAATGCAAAAAAAAATTCTTCTTGACCTAGATTTGCGCACCTTTTACTTGCTTGTATGCATCGCTTTACATTTTTAAAAGTAAAGTTAATAGTACGTTGTGTACCAAGGGCGAGAAGTGGGCCTTTTTTAACCGAGTGTGAGTTTGCAGTACGAGTCGTAGGCGAGCTAGCACAAACCGAAGGCGAGTGCGCACAGCGAACCGGAGACGAGTACTGCAAATACACGAGGTCAAAACGGTACTCGCCCGTGGTGCACACTATATTTTTTGTAACACATGTATTGATTTTCACAAGCAAGTTTAGGCCAGTTTTATTCTCATGTCTATTCGCGGAACGAGCGGGCGTAAAGTACTCACTTTACGCCCGCTGGTCGGAAAGCGGTCACTTTTGACCCAGTTTTGAGGGCAAAAAGACGTGAAAATTGTGCATGGGTTGCACAAACATTTTATTTTAAAAATAGATTTTAAATATCGATAATTAATCTTAGTTCTATTGTCAACTATTATAATCATAGTAATAAATATTAAGATTAAGATAAGATTAAGATCTTTTATTTTAAGATTTTTCAGTAGCAACAAATTATTTTGTGATTTTTTACATTAATTACGCGTAAAATAGCAGTAATTTATTTGACTAGTCTAATATTTAAATGTGCAATTTCAATGTTACATGCTAAAATTAACAAAAGTGTCGCTGTTTCATTGTAAAAATACTGGAGTTTCTAAAAATAACTTTTCATTTTCGCGCTTCTTCAACTGACAACTTATGCCAAAGAAAACATATCGAGAATCCAGTTTCTCTTTCAGGTTGCTAATTTCATTGTTTTTAATATTCCTTTTTGATTTAGTGCCATATAGTAATAATAAGTCTTATTATATGTTCATAGTGCCGTTTACTAAAGTTTTACATTTTTTAACATAGTTATTAATCATCTTTTCCCAAATACTAAAATAATCATGATGCGCATAAATTCTCTGAATACAAAGTTTGAAAGTGATGCACGTTATATATATTTGGCTATACAAAATCAGCTTTGTTCATTAAAAATGATCTAAATCAGTATTTGAAATAAGAAAAGATACATCAAATATATTTTATCATGAATCTATAAGAAAAATAATCGCATAATTCGTTTATGGTGAATTTTTTTTAATGAAATTGTACTTAATTCATATTAAAAAATTGTATATTTTTGATAATCAATTATAGACAAGGTAAAAAAATAACTGACGCAAAATATAGAATAAATAATATTGTGTATATTATTCCATTATAAAAGATACAATAAATATTACATTATATAATACATACATATGTAAGAAATATAAATAAAATTAAAGGAGGGCGGGGCAGATCGGGTGAGAGGACAATAAGAGACGTTTATAACCAGGGAACTTTTCGTGCACGGGGAAGTAGAAGGGTCATCGAAGAACGTGGATGGTAGGGAAAGAAGGAGAGTAAAAGAAGTCACGGAGAAATGGGTTGGTGGAGGAGGGAGATTTACTTTCCGAGAAGGATTTTGCGAGATGCGCCCATATTCTGGCCGGCTTGCGTGGCGCCCTTGTTGGATCCAGCTTGGAGACCGATCACCGACTCGCCAGCTCTCAGCTGCTCCTCCGTGAAGTCGCGCTTGCACTCGTCGGAGGGCTTGGGTCCCAGGGACGGTCCCTTCCAGTTCGAGTGTCTGTATGTCTGTAAGTCGCGTGAAAGTATCCAATTTTATTATCGGTTCAAGTTCCTTTTAATATTAATTTCTAATTGTTTTCATTTTTAATATAAAAATAACCATTAATTGGTTGTCTTTGGCAATATATTTTGCTATTAATAAGTGACAGTAATTCATATAATTAAAAAATTAGTTTTAAAAATAAACACTGTATTTTGTGTTTAATAGGTTGAGTGCGTCGTGACGCATATAAATGTTACGAATTGACGCAAATTTCTTTGCATTTTGTCTTACTGTAAACGTAAAAGTTAATGAAACTTTTAATGCAACCGGTTATTGTATTCTTTAAGCTCTTAGAAAGAGGTAAAAATATTCAGTTTTTATCGAATGTTTAAAATTTTAATAAATTTTGTAGATAATTGAAATTATCATATTAAACGTATTGAAAGTAGTTTATAATTGGAATCAAGTATGATTTTGATTAAGTATAAATAATTAAAGCATACCTCACGACCAAGAGCGAAAAGGGTGGTGATGACTTGTCCAATGTCTTTCTTTTCCCATAGCTCAACTGTTTGGAAGACGTCTATGTCTGGTACACCGTATTCTTTAAGAGCTTTCTGAAATCTTATTTAAAAACGTTGCCATATATTAGCTTAATGGTTCCAGTAGTTAACATCTAACATCATGTAACAATTTTATTTTTATTTATTTTGAGTCAACAACTTTCACAAAATTAAAATAGAACTAGTTAAAGATTTCGAGTTTTTACCAATTTTTAATTTTTACATTTAGGTACTCAAAATGAATATTAATAATAATTGCCTTAAACAATATACGAATTCGGGTAATTTCATAATTATTTTCACGCATAATTTTTTTTAATTTATGTATGTACTAACTTGTTGATGTTCTCCATCATTTTGAATTCTCCGCCGGATGAATTAATTTTGCTGACAGATCCCGGTTGAATTTTGTTGATGAGCTCGCAGAGGACCTGGCCATCGCGAAGGTAGTCCTCGAAAACGGTGTTGAATTTCCTGCCCAAAATCGCTTCAATCCATTCCTGAGCTTCTTTCTCTTGCTGGGGATCACGTTTCGCTGCGATCTAAAATATTATCGCATGCAAAGTTATTAAACTTTCGTTTTAAAATAAATTTACACATTTTCTGAAAAAAATACCATTGCTGCATATTTTTGAGTATGAATAATTTTGAATCATGAATATTTTGTCAAGATCTCTAATTGTAATGACCAATTTGGAAAAATTGTTAGGATTAAAACCTAGAATAATAAATGAAATAAGACAACTAATCCAAATTACAAGATCCGAACATTTTATGAATTTTATTTTTATCAATTTAGTATAAACCTATAACAATCGCGATAAATAGAGAAATTACAAAAAAATCAGCAGTTAATTAAATGCACTTTTAAAACACTTTATTCCATAATCTTCCTTTAATGATTAGTAATTAAGTTTTTCTTTCTTTTTTTTCCAATCAAATATTATTTGTGGAATATGTAATAATTTTTAACATTTTATTCTTAGAAAATTTCACTCTTAAAAAATTTGACCTAAATGAGTTGATTGTATGAAGGAGCACAAAGAATTGACAAATCTTTGTTACAATCAAAGCTATCAAATAGTTAAATAAAAAAAGCTCCATAAACCTCAAATACAAAACAGTCTATTGAAACGTGCTAATCCCATGGATTTGAGATTGAGAATGAAACAGGTAAAGATCGCGCACAGTAGCACACAGAGTCGACGTAGAAGCAAAGACGCGGATCCTCGTATACCTTAGCGCGGACTTGACGTTCGAGAGCCATTTCGAGGTGGCTGTGCGGTTTTCCTAAGCAACAACGACAACAACAACGTGGAAAGAACTGAAAGTGTGCAGGCGCGGCGATCGTCGCCGGGCTTTTATAAAAGACGCGCGGATCACTCAACAGGTCCCGTCCCACGCTGTACAAGCTTACGCGCTAATATTAGGCGCGCGATGGACTATTAACGCGCCCGTGGCGACGTGAAGCTTTTTCTATGCGCTTTCGCGGGCAGGTGAAAAATTTCGTGAGATTCTGCGAGACCTTGTGCGAAATAAGATTTGCCCTTGTCGCGCGCTCTAGATATAAGGGGATCCTACGTGGACTTTCCTGACTTTTGCTTTCATATAAATATTTAGAGAGCAGGGTAGTCGGGTATTAATTAAAATTATTACATAATTTTTTGTACCCCGTACTATTCGCATTTAACCTTGTACAAATACTGTAAATTTGAATAGTAACGGTGAACCTTATAAACATCATTAGAAATTAGTAACTGATCTCTGAGACTATCGACAATAAATTATTCATTATAAAATTAGTTATATTATTAGGTTGGACCGAAATTTTTTTATTATTAATTCACAAATATTAGTAATATTAATCAATTGCCACTGAACCATACATTTACAGGCACTTAATTCTAAAAAATGTCTCCTTTAGAAACCTTTAGAAACCCCCCGGAATCAGTTTTCAGATCAAGACAATGATCTTTGCGAATCTAAGATATTTATCCGTAAGTCCTCAACTTTTACAGAAGATCCTATATAAGAATTTTACAACAATTCAAAACAAATAAAGTATAATAGAATTATTTAAGAAAATATTGCATCTTCATTACACTCTTATTAGACCCATGTTAAATTTTTTAAGGGTTAAACATGAAGATTAAGCTCGGGAATTGAAAGAGCAATTCTACTCTAATGAATCTGATTAAGTAAAAATCATTTAGAATAAGTGAATATGCTCTTATATTAAGTGATTTCCACTTACTCAAATTTAGAGAGTAAGTATCCGTAGCGTAGTATTTTCAGAGCAAATACTTTATTCGGCTTATAATACATCAGTATCAGTATATACACACTGTACAGTGTATACGTATGGTTCAGCGGTAATGAGTTAGAATTGTTGTTATTGTCTTTCGTAGTTTTTATAGAAAAAATCGGAATTTATTTAACGAAAGCGTCCGCAGGATATCGATTTAGACTCACGAAAGAGACTTACGATAAGACTATGCCATCAGTCGCAGTGAGGGAAGACCTTCAATATGAAAAAATCGATCCTCTTGCTACACTGTAAAAAAATCTCTTGTAAAAATATTAATATTCTTGTAATATACTTTTAGACTAGGCAATTATGAGATCTACACTGAGATTTACTATTATTTAATTTTAGTAAATTTACTGTTTTCATTGAATTATGTAGACTTTTCACGTACGTACTTTAAATGACAAAAATACAATTTTCTACAAATATTATGTGCTTTAAAAACCGTTGATAATTGCTTTAGCAGAATGCTTTCTCAAAGAGATTGAATGCACAATTATTTATTGAATATTTACTCTAAAAAAGTTATTTTATGAATATACAATAATTTTACGTTGTAAACTTATATAAAAATGGTGCATTGTTTCTATATTAAATTGATGAGACACTGTCCACTATACATCTTCTTTATGAATAATTGAACATTATATGTATATATATATATATAAAACGTATCTAAAGTATAAAATAGGAAAAATTTTCAATTTTTACAAATTTAAAATCGCATTTCATTATCAAAAAAAAATTTAGAGTATACGTAAGATACATCAAACGAAAGAAAATTAAGTTAGTTTTACGAATATATGCATTATGTTGACATATTTAGCGTATATAATAAAGGACATTTTTTTTTCAATTTTTTCAATTTTTAAAATTCAAACTTACATTTATTTAACAAAAATAACTTTTAAGTATATGTAAGTTACACCAATCAAAAATAATTTAGTCATATTTATGAATGTATGTATTATTTTGACATATCTAGCGTATAAAACGAGAGAAAACTTTTTTCTTCAATTTTCACAAGTTTCAAAATTTAAAATTTCATACCTTTAACCAAACGAACGATAAAGTATATGTAGCATACATCAATTAAAAGGGAATTAAGTTATCGTTAAGAATGTTTGCATTACGTTGACGTATATAGCGTATAAACTGACAGAAATCATTTTTCAATTTTTACAAATTTTAAACGTTCAAAATCGAATTTCTTTAACAAAAAAAAAGTATTTCTAAGATACACCAAGCGAAAGGAAATTATGTATATTAAACGAGTATATACATATTTTTGACATATTGATCTCATAAAACATTAAAAAAAAATTTCATTTAAAATTTTTTTTCAAACTCTTAAGGTTTTTTAAATAAGCAATAAATTTTGACAATTCGGCTTCAAAATTTAATCAGTTTTATGTTGGGCTATATTTGATATATTAGTAAAATTTCAGCCCGAAATACGGTGGCCTTCAAAAGTTATGGTGACCACAAAATTTAATCACACACACACACACACACACACACACACGCACGCACGCACGCACGCACGCACACATTTTTTAAAACCTATATATTTCGATTCAAAGCAAAAAGTCGTTTGTAAAAATACCATTCTGGAAACAATAAAGTTACTATATGTCCTCACTATCGTCGGTAATAAAGGCAGGTGTGAGAGCGAGAGAACAATGCCGAGTCAGCCTAGTAGTCAAGACGTTCGCCTGCCGTCCGGATGGTCGCGGATCGATTCCCGAGCTTCGCTTTATTTTTGGCATGTTTTTCCTTTTACCTATGCCTCTACACGGTTACATGGCGCCCAATGAAAAAATCCACACATGACAACGAACGTTCGTGTTGAGAAACCTCACCAAGCCTACAGACTTCTCTCTAATAATTCATGGCAAGCGCATCCGAAGACGTAGCAGCCGAAGCTGCGTATGAGCCAGAATTCATTGAAGAAGGATAGAGGGGTTACGCTGCAGAAACAATGTGTAGCACTACGACACGAAGTCGAAAGAAGAGTGCGGAGGTGAGGACGAGCAAGGTTTGAGGCTTTGGAGTTAATTGTCGTCCAGATGGTCGCGGTATCGATTCCCGAACTCCGCTTTATTTTTGGAATGCTTTTCCTTTTACCTAAGCCTCTAACTTGTTACAATATTATATATACATACATACATATATTTTAAGAAAAATTCATATAAATACTTATATTTTTACATGTTAAATGACAAAAATATGGGATCTTAGTAGGGCATTATACAATTATTTACTGATAAATCATTTATCATCTCGTAGTTAACGAGTGGCCGCTAGATAGCGAACGTCTGAGTTTTCCAGTCACGCGACCAAATCGGCGGATAAAGAAAATAAAAGGCGCAGCGATACTGCCTGCTGCAAGAAACAGTTCCTCGGAGTTCTCTTCTCTTTTGACATTGCTGGATCGCCGAGGATGCTGATTACCGGATATATGACTTTCCAATTTCATAAATCTCCAAAAAATAGTATAATTCACATATACTTACTTAAATTTAATTCTCATAAAGATAAAATCCATATAAATTTTCAGTATAATCATGAAAAGTTTATACTGAAAAAAACATAAAAAGAACCATTGCTTCATTATCAGAAAAATCTATTAAAACCATGCAGAATTCTAAAATATAGAATTCTTATAAATTCTAATTAAATAGTTAAATGTTCGTTAAAAAAATTGCTAATTGTGTAAAAATATTGTGTACTAAAAAATTCTTATTGGAACCATTAAGTTTTAATTCTTAAGGGATCCCCTTTTTGGTTTTTAATTATTTTTATTAAAACCAAATAGAAACAGATAAAAAATATATCTGAAATTACTTATAAATTCTTATAAAAATTCATTTTGAAGTGGTTTTAATGGAATTTTTCGGGTGCAAATACATACCATTAACCTCATAAAAAAAAATTTATTGGTTTTTATGAGAGTCTTTCAACAGGGCTTTTTTGACTTACATGGTAGCCCTAGTGTGAGAAATCTATTAAATCCTATTAATTCCTTTTTCCAAATATGAAAAGATCCTATTTGCGAATAGGATGTATATGCAATTTTTGTATTGATGAATAGGATTTAATAGATTTCTCACACTAGGGACGCCAATCGTGTGCGTAAATGGTTGAGTGGCGTGAAAATTTTTACTCTTTTGCTTACATTATCTCTCAAAATTGGTGAATCAACATTTCGATGTTTGCATTATATTTATGAGATATTAAATATATATTTCTCAAAGTTTCGATGAAATCAGAACAGCAGTTTTCGTCAATTTCATGATTACAACTGTTGGAAACGTGAGTTCCCATAAGGCTACGTGTTAAAACGTAAGTATAAAATTCTTAAAATCTTTTTTACAGGTTGATGTAGCTTTCTAAACATTTATATGAGTAAATAACGAAATAGTATACAAGATTTCAGATTTTTCTGAACACTAATTCGAAACCGAGAGTACTCCCTTAACAGGTTCTTCCGCTCAGCCGTCGATATACAAATTGTCCGTAATATGGATAAGTATATACAGAGTATCCGTAATTAGGGCGCGTACTGAGGAGGGGGGGGGTGGTGTCTACAATGAGGAAGGAGCTAAATTGTAGGGGTAAGCTGATTTCTGAAACGGCGGCGGCGAAACTTTTTTTAATAATATAGGGAGATGAGTTTATTCATTCAATTATTCACTTATCGGTCGGTAAAGATCAATGCGGGAAATTTGAATATTTAATTGACTGTCAGACTTAATCCCTTAACTCAGACTAGACTAGACCTATTATCATAACATCGCTTATTAAAGATTTTTTATAACAAGCTTCCTAATTGATCTAAAATTATAACCTATGGAGAGAACACCCTTAAATTAATTATGAAAATTCTCGAAATAACCATTTAAGCCACTTTTTTTTAAATTCAGTTTTTAGTGATTTGTTTATTTATTTTGGTGTACTTTCATATATAATGTCAAAAGTGTCAAAAATTCATTTATTACATTTCTTTTTACAAAATCTATGCTTTTGTTTTGCATAGGTTTAAATGGCAATTGAAAAATTCAAACCTAATATTTAAAAAAATTACTTAAAGAGTTATGCCTGGAAGCTACAGAATTGGTCATGAATACAATCTATTTTTATTGCTCAATTTTGGTTTTATTAAATCTTGAACCAATAGAAAAGTTTTAAAAATCTTTTCAAATTATGTAGAATGATAGATATCTTGTTTTAAGTAGAAAAGACCGTAGTGTAGTCGGACAAAGTTGCAATAGAGAATAGTGACATTCGAAGCTTGTGCAAGCTCTTGTTAGTTTAATGATATGAAGGGGCATCATTTATTGTTGAAACGACTCTGTTTGTGAGTCACGTTTAAATATATACTAACGCCGCGATTCGCGAACAAGTCGTATGCTAAATTGTCCCTCTCTCTCTCTCTCTCTCTCTCTCTTTCTCTTTCTCTCTCTCTCTCTCTCTCTTTCTCTCTCTCTCTCTCTCTCTCTCTCTCTCTCTCTCTCTCTCTCTCTCTCTCTCTCTTTCTCTCTCTCCTATCTATTCTTGCCGGACTATGAGCTGCTTGGGATATAGATACAAATCGTTTACGAGCGAGTTTTTCTACAAAATTAGAAAAGTCGAAGTAAATGACAAAATTACAACTTCATTTTTCTCGTATGTAAGCTTTTTAAACATAGCATATGTAAGTAATATCTCTATCATTTAGACAAATAATCTAACCGTAATCTGTTGAAGCAATCTGCTATAGAGAATTGTCAGACTTTTGAGAGTGCCAGCTTGAGTTAAGGGCGTAGACTCAAGTAAAACGCTTTACGCCCGCTGGTCGGAAAACGGTCTCTTTAGGCCAAGTTTTGAGGGCAAAAAGCGTGAAAATCGTGCATGTGTTGAAAAGACTCTTTTTTACTCGCCGGGCGAAAAACAGCCACTTTGTTCCCGCAATTTAGGTAAAAAAACGCGAAAATCGTAAATGTATGACAAAATAGTACTTTGTGTACCATGGACGAGAAGTGGGCCGTTTTTTACCGAGTGTGAGTACTGCAAACACACGAGGTCAAAAAGGCCCTCTCGCCCGTGGTGTACACTATATTTTTTGTAACACGTGTACTGATTTTCACAAACCAAGTTTAGACCAGTTTTATTATCATCACTATTGACGGAATGAGCGGGCGTTAAGTGAGTACTTTGCGCCCGCTGGTTGGAAAACAGCCACATTATGCCCAGTTTTGAGAGTGAAGAAATGTGAAAATCGTGCATGAGTTACAAAGAAACTTTTACGGTTTACTTTTCACTTAAAAATCTTATTATTGTTATTTTTTTGAAAACAACCCAATTTTTTAAAAATCACAAAGAATTTCTTTTGAATAATTTATTTGTTCCCTAATATATGAGGAATTCTATAAAAAATCTACCGATAAGCGGTTCAAAAAGTGACGAAAAATGAATGATGATACATGCCTCTGAAACTTTTTTTGTTGTATATATGTCCTAAAATGTACAAGAAAAATTTTCAACACGCAAAAAAGACCTTGTGGCACTTGGTTTTGTATATCAACTTTTCTTAGGAATTTAACATAGGAATTATGGACTAAAAATGGTCATTATTGGTATAACAATCACTTGGCTTCTAAAGGTGCAAACATATTTTTCATGTAATAGAATATAAAGTAGAAAAGGAAAGTCTTAATTTGACACGTGCCACGTTAAAAAAGAATAACAATATCAAAAGTTATGAACGATCAAAGATAGCGAATAAACGTAAAAAATAGTAAAAAAAAGAAATCATGAAATTTAGTAATTTTTTTCAGGTTTACATATTCGCTATCTTTGATCGTTCATAACTTTTGATACTGTTAATCGTCTTTAACGCGGCACGTCTCAAATTAAAGCTTTTTTTCGCTACTTTATATTATATTATATGAAAAATAAAATTTCATGAATGATTTTAGTCTATAATTCCTATGTTTAATTCCCATAAGAAAAATTGATATACAAACACAATAGTACATTGTACAACTAGGGGCGAAAATGGGATTTTCCTAGCGAAAATGATGTTTAAGCACGAGATGAATACGAGTGCTCAAATGATCATCCGAGTCTGAAAAAAGGCCATTTGCCCCTTGTTGTTCACCGTAATTTTTATAAAAAGTGCATAAAGAAGATCATTTTTTGTTGTTTACAAAGTGGATTCATTTTTTTTAATGTTCTTAAAATTTTTAAGTTTTACTAATAAAATGGAGAAAAGTTAAAAAAGGGGGGCGAGAATACTAATTTTCATCCCTAGGGGTGAAAATTACCTTTTTCGCTCCACTTTATTTCTGACGCTCGTAAAACTGTAGTTTCGCTCCACTTTATGGGCGCCGAAATAGTATATTGTGTACCTAGGGCGCCAAGTGGGCTTTTTTAGACCGAGTGTGGAGATTGCAGTACGAGTCGAAGGTGAGCTAGAAGTTTGCGAGCCGAAGACGAGTACTGCAATCACACGAGGTCAAAAAGCCCACTTTGCCCTTGGTGCACACCATATTTTTTGTAACGCATGTATTGATTTATGCGTTTTTCTAGCATACTAAGCGGGGCTAAATATATATATATATATATATATATATATATATATATATATATATATATATATATATATATAATAGCAATTTTCTGAAAAATTTTAGCGAGCGCAAAAGTTACTTTTGCGCCTGCTTATTAACTTTTGCGCCCGCTTCTTTACTTTTGCGCCCGCTTCTTTACTTTTGCGTCCTCTTATTTACTTTTGCGCCCGCCGGTCTAAAAAATTGTCCTTTAAGCCCGCTTAATAGGTACAGAAAAACGCGAAAATCGTGCTTGTGTTACAAAAATGGTCTTTTTATACACGTGTTATAAAAAAGTTAGTTACGAGGTCTTTTTCGCGTGTTAAAAAATTCTCTCGTACATTATAGGACCTATACAACAAGAAAAATCAAGTTTCAGATGCGTGCCTCATCATTTACTTTGCTTCCTCACCGAGGAAGCTTTGTGATGGTACAAGAAACCGCTGCCAATTCATTGACACTTAGCTTCCACAAACTAAATTAATTGTTCCAATATGAAATTCTTCTTTCTAATAAATTAATTTTAAATTGCTATATATCTTTACTAAATCTCTTACTAAATAATACCTCAAAAAGGGTGTGCTTTTTTAACATTGAAAGTTTGACAAAATATAATTTTTTACCACAATTACGGAGCGCCTTGTTCACACAGTCACGCCATCTTTCTCTATTGTTTGCATTCAATTCTTCTCATAACATCCTGTTTCTCGTAGGTTCATTTTCATATTGTTCTTCCTAGTCTCGATCTACCTGGGGTTATTGCTCTTACTCCTGTCGGCTTCCCTACAAGCACTCCAAGTGCGGCTCTTTCATTACCCATTCTAGCTACATGCCAGTCCACCCTAGTCTTCGAGGTATAATCACTCTGGTAATGTTTGGCGTCTCGTATAGGTCGTGTATTTCTTAGTTATGTAATATTCTCCATTCTCTAGTAATCTCATCTATATTGCCCCCAAATATCTTTCTAAGGACTCTATTCTCAAATACTCTAAATCTATTTCTTCGCGTTTGGTTAACGCCCACGTTTCGCATCCGTATAGAAGTACTGGCATTATGATATTTGTAATTTAGTCTTTTGCAATAGTAATCGTGATTTTAGTAAGTTATTTACCGAATATAGGTAGCATGTATAGATGCATTTCCCGAATGCAGCCTCTTCGTGATTTCTTTATGAGTATCATTTTTGTGGTCTATTATCGTGCCAAGGCATTAAAACTCGTCTACTTTTTTGAAAATTTTGCCAGAGACTTTCAAGTTGGTAACAGCAATCTCGGACCCTGCTCTGCTAGTGACTATGTACTGGGTTTCCCCTTCACTTATTTCTAGGCCTATTTCTTTAGCTGACAATTCTAAATTTATTAGGCACAACATTTATGATTTAACTATAGCTAATCTATGTACAATATGATCTAATTTTTACTGAATTTTTTTTTCAACTTCTCTGTCTGCATGAGTGATATGAATGTTGTCGTTAACTTTTCAAGTTTTAGCGTTTCCGCTCAAGTTATAGTTCCGTTATGAATAGAATAGCTTAGTTAAACTATTTAACCTGAGGTTTTTCAATTTAAGCTTAAGAAAAGTACATAAACGCGTGAGTCGGTGTTTATTTGCAGTTTTCATAGTTACTTGTTTGTTTGTTTTAAAATTCCAAAAGGTAATAAATACGTAATTACGTGGCTATCAAAATTATAGGTAAGTTACATTTGTAAAAATGTTGTTATGATGTATTGTGGTATAATAACGTGTGTATATACCACATACTATGCGGGAAATTACTTTTATTATATTAATATAATACTTTTAGGCATTTTTCCAGCAAAAAGTAATTACCGTGGCCGTAAATACCGTTGCCAATCTAGGCCAAGCAATAGATCAGAAAGTACATGTTTCATGACAAAATTAATAGCAAGATCAGACCAATGTCATTATGTCTGGAAATAGTTGCTGATAGTGGGTGCATAGTTTGATACTCCAATTTTCAATTCGTTTTTTTGTAATTAGCGATTATTTATGAAAAAAGACATTTTTCGCGTTTTTTGCATATAACTTAGAAACTATTTATCCGATAGTAATACTGTCCACAGACGATTTGTAGAGAATAAAAAGACGAATAAAATGCGAGCTCGAACGTCCCGATCGGATAAATAGATTCCGAGGCAATACAAAAAAACTATAAAAAATGACGATTTTTCAAAAATCCATAACTTTGTTAATTTTTAATATGTAGCGCTGTTCTTTTGGATTAAGTGGGTATTAACATGTTCTTTGATAGTGCAAAACCTCGACTATGTCCGACGAATACTTTCGGAGTTGTAGCGATTTGTTCAACATACTTAATGAAAAAATGAATTCTGCAACTGTAGATTTATTCGATATAATCTAAACTAACATAACAATTTTTTTCTAAGCCTTTGTTACCACAATATATACCTTTTTCTCGTCATTAAGACAAACAACATTTTTGGGCGAAATCGAACAATGCATTTTAAATAGTACAGATCAACAGAATTAATAAGTTATAACTTTAATTTTACATCTTTTAGGAAATATAAGAAACTAACTATTTAAGTAAATGTCTGTAAATCATATATTTATTTTCTATTTACATATTACATAACATCATTGTAAATACAAACGATTATTTATATCTAAAATTTTAATAAGTTGAGGTATTTTTATTGAAATTCACAACTCTATCTAAACATATATCTTTATAATAGGGACTCTATGAATAACAAATTTAAATGCCTTTTTATAAAAGTGCTGAACCAATTTGCTTCTGTTGTGTTATATTCTTAACCCAGCTTCCAGCAGTTTGTCAATTAATTGCTGTTGAATTATACAAGCTAGCTGGGTGAATCCGCATAGAGCTTTACATATGTATAAAGATTTAGAATTGTCGACGTAGCTTCTATAATGTCGACGGAACAAACATCTGATCGAATTTGTTTGAATTAGAACACTCAAGAGTAGCTTATATTCGTTTATAATACAAATATTTTACGTCAACTTCATTATGTTTTTTGACACAATAAGATAATATTGATATATCAACATTATATCAACATTGCACTGCTTCAAAAATAGTTTCCGAATCATTTTAACATTATATTTTGTTTTTTTTACGTGTAGTTTCGAACTATGAATTAACGAGGCGTAATTAATTCAAATTTAATGAGTCGACTGGAGGTTAAAGGAGGTTAGATAAATCTCTCGCGCGGGGTGAGGATATAGAAGAGTCCCCCTGCACCGCGCACCTCCTCGCGCAGCCACAAGCTAGTGTTTTTATTTACGTTTTCGTTTAGTACTCGGAATCGGTGTTCTCATTCGTTCTAAAATGCTATCGTAAACTTTATAGATATATTAAATTCTCAGAAACATCTTGTCATTTTGACTTCACTATCGAAACTCCTTAAAAGAACTATTAAGTATGTTATTAATAAGTTATTTGTTGATTAGATTTAAACTCTTACTTACTAATTTTTTATCGCAAGAATTCTTATCCATCGAATATTTTGTTGTAAAATGTTCTTTTCGGTGTTATCTTTAAACTAGTTTATGCATAATTACCGTTAGGCGTTTCTAGTACAAGATAATTATTTACTTTGTTCGAATTCGCCCCGGTCTCCCCTAATATTACTGAAATTTACGCTATTACTTTTAGCCAATAATATCAAGCAATGGTTTATTGCGATTGGTCGTTCGAGCAGAGGCGCCAACTCCACGGAGGTTAAAATCTTGTGCTTAGGTACTGTTTACGCTTTGTTGTGCAGTGCAGTGTAATATCTTTTGTGTGAAATTTTCATCATGCTTTAAATCGATTTCTTTTCCTATAATGTCGCTTTAATAGCCGACAAAACATGAGTCCATTATCGGACGATGAAAGTTCCGACAGCAGCAACGAATTTCTCGTGCCAGCGAACAAAATCGACTTGAATTCGTCCTTCTTTAAGCAGTCGGCCAAGACACCTAACCCCAAAAAGACTCCGGTAAACCAGGAGAGTTCTGAAGATTCAGACGACGAGTTCGATTATTCAAATGACAATAATGTCAGTTCAGCCGAACTTCTCTCTCAAGTATTGAAAAATCTTGAGAATGCCAAAAATCAGAGTTTTGGAGCGGAATCGAGCAATTCGGACCCATCCACATCGAAACCATCAGACACACAAGGTTCAACAGATTCCAAAAGTGATGATTTATCCAAAGAAATTAGTGATCTCCTTCTACAGGGAGAAAGCGCATCTTCTTTGTCCAAACAAGCAAATAACAGTGAAGATGAAGATGAAGATTCTAAAATAGAGCTTAAAACCAATTATACTATTCCGCAACAAGGAGTACAAATACATCTTCCAGGACAAAATTTTATGTTTGATAAGAAAAAAAAGAAGCAGCAGGATCTGCAAAAAATGCTACAGAATAAGATTAATCAAAGAATAAGAAGTACTCAAATTTTTGTTCATAAAGTTGGATTACTCTGTTGGCTATCACACGGATTCTTCTTAAATAAATTAGCAAATGATCCAGAATTATTAGGGATTGCTTTATCTTTAGTATCTTCCAATAATTATCCAAAAGGTCGAGCAGATCTAAAGTATATTGAAAGATTTACAAAATGGTTTTCATCAATTTTTAAAATTTGTGAAGAACACAAGGAAGTGGTTTACAACAAAGAGTTACTATTGCAAAGAGTTTCAGATAAAAATATTTATAACTATGTAGAATTGATTTTGCTTTATGTTGCTACAGTGCGAGGAATGGGTATAAATTGTCGTTTAGTAATTTCACTTCGACCTCCTCCATTAAAACCAAGGCCTGAACAATTGTTTAAAGTTCCTACAAACGAAGCAAATGATGCAAGTTCAAAATCAGTTAAAGAAGAAAACATTGATAATGAAAAATTTAAAAAGAATAATGATAAGAAATCAACAGTTAAAGCTGCTCAAACGAAAGGCAAGGCCCGTAAGGGCAAAACTAAATCTGAAGAATCAGTTTCCCCTACAAAAGTGCTACCTAAAAACAGTCGTGAGGCAGCAAAAACAGCAAGCGAAGAAGCTAAGAAAAAAGCAGCAGCTATTTTAAAAGGAAAAGGAACTTCATCAATGAATAATAAAGATGAAGTAATAGAACAAAACAAATCTGATCAAATTAGTAGTTTAAAAAAACCTAAAAAAGATGATAGTGATTGTAAAGATGATAATGTTATAGTAGATGAAAGCAATATGACAATAGCTAGAAAATTGAGATTAAGGGTCAATAAAAATACAGAGCCTGTAAAGAACAAAACCAATACTTCCAAAAAGAAAAACGAAGCAAAAAATAAAATTAAAGAAGATACATCTCCCACTAAAAGAAAACATTCATCATCATCAAGTGAAAAACTTTCTGATGAAGAAAGTGATTTTTCATCAGATGATGATTATATTGAGAAAAAGCCTAAAAAAAGAGTAAAAAAAGCAAATGAAAATCAAAGTATTGCATCAAAACTTGCTGATCAAACAAAGAAACAGCGAAAGTTATTATCTTCAGATGAAGATGATAAAAGTCCCGTAAAAAATGTACATAATATTTGGGTAGAAGTTTACGTTGAATCTGAAGAAAGTTGGATCAGCGTTAATATTTTAGACCAAAAAATCCATTGTGTTTCAGAAATATATGTAAGTGTAAAGGATTAAAATAAGTATTAAAATAAGAGTTTGATATAAATAAGTATAAATATTTTTTTTTATAGAAAAGAGCAGGCCATCCAGTTTTATATGTCGTAGCTTGGAATTCAGCTGGAACATTAAAAGATGTAACTCGAAGATATTGCCCACATTGGTTAACAGATACTAGAAAGAAACGAGTAGATGAAAAATGGTGGAGTGGCACACTATCAGAATGGAAAGAAAAGAAAACAGCAATGTCTAAAGCTGAAGATGAACAATTGTTGCAGAGGTATTTTAAATTAAATTGTTGATTTCTTTTTTAAATTAATCTTTTTCAATAAATTCTAATTATGTAAAAAATTATTACAGAGAATTAGAACAGCCTCTCCCTAAAACACTTACTGAATGCAAAGGTCACCCTCTGTATGTACTAACTAGGCATTTACTCAAATTTGAAGCCCTCTATCCACCCGATGCTGTACCTTTAGGACATTTAAAAACTGGTGAAGCAATTTATTCACGCCATTGCGTACATACTTTGTACTCTAGAGAAACTTGGGTTAGAAAAGCCAGAGTTGTTAAACCAGCTCAAGAAGCTTATAAAATTGTAAAATCCATGCCAAAATATGATAAGGTATATTTTATTTAAATTTATCTAATACCAGCGATTATAAATTTAAATCTGTGGTTTTACAAAATAACCACCACTTTTTTTTAAAAGCGAATTTTTATTGATTTTGGTATTTATCTATGGTATACTTTCATGCAAAAAGTTGAAAGTTGCAAAAACTTATCTATTACTTTCCATTCTTCGTATTCTATGCTTTACTTTTACATATGGCAATTGATAAATATAAACCTCAATATCTTGATGTTTTAATAAATGGAATTAAGTAATTATGCCAGGAAACCACAGAAATATTAACACTATTTTAGATTTTTCATCAAAAATAAAATCACTTGATTAATAAATTTTACTTTTTATTTATAGCTTTCAGGAATGAAGATAAAAGATCAACCCTTAGAAATATTTGGCAAATGGCAAACTACACCTTATATTCCACCAGAAGCAAAGGATGGTAAAGTTCCTCGAAATGAATACGGAAACGTCGATCTTTATAAAATATGTATGCTTCCAAAAGGAACTGCATATATAAATCGTAAGTAATATGCAACATTTTATTGCAATATTAAATAGCCTTTTAATTTTAAAAACGTTTGAGGTTTTTCTTTTTTGCATTATTGTGATAATTTTTTTTTATTTATTTAGTATATTTATTGTTTAATGTTAAATTTCATGAATTTTTTTTTAGAAAACCTAAAATATATAAGAACTTGTACGTTTTTAAAGCTATTCGACTATAATATGATTTACAAAAAATCTTTATTTAAATAAATTGTTAATTTAAATAAAATTAAATTAAGTTATATTTAAATAAAAATTGAATTGATTATTTATTCTATTCACAGTTCCTGCTTTAAATCGCGTTGCCCGAAAACTGAATATAGACTGCGCTCCAGCTTGTGTTGGTTTCAATTTTGGGTGCAGAGGTGCTTTACCTGCCTTTGAAGGCTTTGTTGTTTGTTCAGAGTACGAGGATACTTTGCGCGAAGCCTGGGAAGAAGAACAAATAGAATCGCAAAAACGAGCTAAAGAAAAACGCGAAAAAAGAATATATGGAAATTGGAAGAAACTCATTAAGGGGTTGTTCATAAGGGAAAAGCTAGCTGCAAAGTATAATTTCGGCGAAGAAGAGGAGAATGTAGATGACGAGGAAAGAGAAGTTAAAACTACAAAGAAGAAAATTGTAACTGCAAAAAAAAAGACTACTACAAAAAAGACTATTCGAGCACCAAAAGGAAGAGATAAAGAGGCAAGTGAAGACGATGAGGAACAAGAAGAAGCTACAATTACAAAGAAGAAAACTGTAAAAGCAAATAAAAATACAGCAACTACAACAAAGACAATTTCAAGAGCATTAAAAAGAAGAGATGAAGAGGAAAGTGAAGACGATGAGGAACAAGAAGAAGCTACAATTACAAAGAAGAAAACTGTAAAAGCAAATAAAAATACAGCAACTGCAACAAAGACAATTTCAAGAGCATTAAAAAGAGGAGAGGAAGAGGAAAGTGCAGATGATGAAGAAGGGGGTATAGCTACAAAGAAGAAAGCTGTAATGGCAAAAAAGACTACTGTAACTGCAACAAAGATTGGAACAAGAACATCAAAAAGAGGCAAACAAGAACCTGCTAATACAAAGAAGAAAGCTAAAACATAAATTTACAGTAAGAATATTTTATTTGCTATTGCGTTAATTGTTATTTATAGTTTTTTCCGTGTGTAACTGTTATTATAAGCTAATGTAAAAAGAAATATAGTATTTTCTAAATTGTTGTATTAAACAAAAATATTTTGTATATACATTAATAAGAAAATAATCTGCATGCATTCCTATATTCATAAAAGAACTCAATTTTTTAAATATTTTTTCTAGTTTGTAAATATTTATAAATTCAGATTTAGTTTTTTTCATACACATGCTACTAGATTTTATATTCATTTTTCATTTTCAAACAGTTAAAACCACGTTTAAAAACAAAATAATTTTATTTAATTGTTTTCATATTTGATCATTTTACATTTGTAAGAAACATTCTATATATTTATTATATCTAAATACTTTATGCAAAATTTCAAAAGTACAATAACACAGATAGAATTACAATGTCATGTTAATATTTTCTATGTAACATTTGTAACAATAACATTTACATTATTGATGAAAAACTACGTTAAAAAGTGTGTTAGTACAGTTTGGCCAGAGTTTATCACACAGTACCAACTCCAGTTTTTTGCCATTTTTGTACATCAGTCTCCATTGTACAGATTAATAATAAACCTCACACCGTTCTGTGCAGGAAAATATATGCACTAAATACTTAATTATACCTAGCAAGTTACGTAGTTTTAAAATTTAAAGTGTTTACTTATTATATAACACTCGAACACCTAATTTCTGTAACCGTTCGGAAGTCGGAATAATGTCAACTCGAATGTGATATTACTTTAGATAAATGAAACATTTTTCATCCCAGTATGTACCTGCTACCAGTATTTAAATACACATTTGATATGTCTTAGCACTATGATATACAAGATTTATTATAAGCTTATATATCTGAGAAGTTTTGTAGATATCGGTAATCAATATTATTTGTTTAAAAAATAAAATTTGTTGTTAGGAACATACTTTAGGATTGTCTACAAAATTAATCGGATTCTTGTATAATTACATTTAAATGCGCATTGTTTAATAATTATTTACGTATGTATCACTGAGAAAAATGCCTTTGCAGATTTTTTTATCTTTATAAATATAGTATATATACTTCACTACTATGACTATACAATATTGTCTAAAATATTTTCTAAAAAAAGACCTACATTATCCTTGGATCCTTGATTCGGAATTTTTTTTTTTGTTTTTAATATGTTAGAAAGATTTGTAAACTTCTTTATCTTAAGAATATGTCCTAAACAAATGGTTTAGAAATGGTTCAAAGTTTGTAGCACAATTCGACATGTGATTCACATCGTTCAACCAATGAAAAAATATTTCTAGATCTATCTAATCGAAAACTATTTAAAATCTATACATTTTACAAACAGTAAACTGCATATCATCAGTGTGCCAGCTATATATTGTTGTCTGAACAATAAATGTTACTGATTCAATGATCAACAATCTTTTAAGGATACTGAACAGTAAGATAAATACAAAAAGATATAAAATTTTTAAACTATTTTTTAAACTTAGATATTTGTTATTTATAAAAACAGATCTTCAAAATAAAGATAGAAAATATAAAAAGTTAAACAATCTAATTTTAAAGTTACTTTTTATATTTTAAACTCTGCTAGATAGATAGTTGATTTCTATTAAAAAGTTTAGAACCATTTTTTTATAAACTGACAATTAACTCTTGAAAATTTACTACATTATGATGAGTTACATGAGAATTATGATATTTCAAGTTCATTTTAATGTTCAAAAATATAATATTGGTAAAAACGTAAAAAAGTAAAAACACATAAACTTGAGAATATCTCCCTTTGGATTGTATAATTAAAAAAAATTATTTGATATAAAATTGTCGGTATTTTTGTGTTTATGAATGTACTGCCCAGAATCTTTAAATTAATCCTTCTTACATGAAGGTTATTTGCCCAACGACTGGCAGTGTCATGATTTTCAATTACGTCCTGAACAACAATAACGTTAATAACGATTAACATTGTCAATATTACAATTTAAAAATACAATCATGATCGGCTTTGTCACAGTATGCAGAAATTAAAATCTTATCGCTTGGCGACGGTCTCTTTATTGTCCTTCGACTCAGCTGTGCTCAAAGTTATACCAAGTTGAGCGACGTAGTACGTTAACATAATGGTAATCTAAAATTAAGAACGAAATTTTAATTGTTAATCATACGAATACAGTGCACAGCTTACAAATTTTGACTTACTTGTGGATAAGGGACTGGACTGTAGAAGTGATGAAATCCTATTAATGTGTCGGATATAACGAAACATATACTTCCAATGCAACTGCACAATCTGGTCCATGTCCATTGTCCCTATTATTAAACATAATTTAATTTTATACTTGCAATACTTTAAACAAGGGTTTTAATAATCTTCTTATGTTGACTATATGATAACTTAAAATTTTATGATTTTATAAAACAAAGCAAGTAACGTAAATTTTTTATAAAAAAATGTTTACTTGAATTTTACTATCGTATTAGTTTCTTAACCTTTCCTAATCAATTCTAGAAGGGTGTGGAGAGTGTTTAATTTTGTATAAGCTATTTTGTGTACGAGAAACGAGTTGAAAAAACTTTGAGTTGTCATAGTCTTGTTCTTCTGGGACTGCGAAATAGTGAATGAAGTAGTGAAATACTGCAGAATACTATATTTTATAGAACCATACTTAATAAGAAAATGGAGACTGAAAGGATATAGGAACAGATTTTACTCAGATTTTACGAAAACATGTTTTGTAATCAAAAACAAACCCACGTAAAAAAATTAGTTTTTGGAAAAAGCCCATCACTCGTAGTTTAATCTCATAGGCCCTTGTTCCTAACATAAGGCTTGTTTTACCTGAATTGTTAAACGCTTCAAATTTATACGCTAGAAAAATGATTTTTAAAAATTATGGAAATGGGAAGAGCTTTATAATTTGAGCTTTATTCGTACAAAATTATTAATTTATTCTAAAGTTATTGGGTTATTGAATAATTATAAATGGTGTTGAATTGTGTATGAAAATTCGAAGATTTTCAAGTCTTAAATTCGGTGAATTTACAGTTAACATCATAATTTCAACATCTTGAGTTGTTCATAAGTTTTAAATAAATTATATTAAATTTCGTCTACTTTTACTTTCTTTTTGATCCTTTTTCTAGCTTGACAACTTTCAGATTTATGATCATATCAGCTAATGTACCATTTTCATTAAAAAATATGCAGCTAGGATAAGAAAGGATATACCTTAGTAACAAGAGCCTATGAGATCAGGCTACGAATGCCAGACTACAATTTTAGTTACCCCCCCCCCGCCCCTTCCGGCCGCAAAGTCTGATTGATATCCGCTTCCCTGAGGGTCTGGACTCTCTTTGTAAGTTTTGGCGTTATAGTAATTTTGCAGTAGTTTAGTAATTTTTTTTTAAATTCTCAAGTTGAGCGTAAATGGGCAAATTTAGCCGCTTTTACAGTTTATTAACAATTATTACAATTCTACACTCTAAACTCTGAATGCCATCTTATATCTTATTATATGTTTTTCTTATTCAATATGTAATATTTATACATCTTAAATATAATTTTTAAATGTTTATTTTTTGCTTGATATCAATTGTAAAAAGAAAGGAATAACGTGTTTGACAAATTATAGCATTCGA
Organism: Gastracanthus pulcherrimus; assembly: GCA_949152435.1. NCBI lineage: Eukaryota > Metazoa > Arthropoda > Insecta > Hymenoptera > Pteromalidae > Gastracanthus > Gastracanthus pulcherrimus. The sequence continues at coordinate 45,319,087 of OX424574.1, forward strand.
CAATAAGAAATTACACCCGCAAACTTCTCACATAAAACTCACCCCGAAAAATTGTACTCTAGCAATGGCCCTCCACGACATAGTGCCGAGTAGCAACGTGTAAACCGGAACTCCTATCTTTAGCACGCCGTCGAGGCCGGGCATTAGCGTGTAAATTACTGAAAAAAAAAGAGCAAGACAGACGTTTTTATTGGATATATGTGCGCGTATAGCAGTTGCAAGGCTTCGTGGGCAATAGACGCTGGGGATACTTTACTTATCGCGCATAGCGCATAGATGTACGCGCCGAGCTTCGCGTTGAAGGGCCTGAATCCAAATGCAGAGGTGTACATGACCTGGGCTATGGCGAACATGCCCATGCCAAAGACGAAGCAACTCGGCCACACGAGCAAGGCATCTCCAAGACAGCTGAAGACCAGTCCCGTCAATATTCTCCGATTGAATGCGTATCTGACGAAGAGAAGATTTCTTTAGAAACTCTATTTTTTCAGTTTGTATTAAACTAATGACATCATTTTTATATGGGATTTAAATCTTTAGTTTACTTGAAACAATTAAACTTTTCAACTGCTGATTCAAATTTAAATAATTCCCTAACGACTCATTAACTCAAATATTAAAATAATATGTGAAATCTCATTTGTTATTATTCCGGGAAAAGGTGTTCCAGCACTCGCCATAACTCGTGTAGACTTTATGGAATGATTTTCGTATTAAAATTATCATCGAAAAAATACTTATCATTGAAAAATTGAAAATTAAATGAAAAATATGGTTCCTTATAGAGGTCGATGACGGGTTGATTTAGTATTACCTTAAGGTAATGCTAAATCCTTCTGTTACTGGCAAATACGAGGAACCACTTTTTTGTTTAATTTTCAATTTTTACAAAATATCCCGGACAACATTGAATATTTCAGTAAGTTTGCTGCAATGTTTCTCAGAAATACTTGCGACGTTGGACATGGCTGCTTTTTTGTCACGAAAATTTGTTTATAGCACACTAACCTCAAAATGCCAACTTTATTGTCGATTTTGAGGTTGTTGTGCTATAAAATATCGTATGAGACTGTTGTGGGAGGTGTTTTTCTACCTTGCTCGATTTTCTCACTCGCTTCGCTCGTGCGAAAACCCTCGAGCAAGGTAGAAAACCATCTCCCACAACAGTGTCATAATATACTATTATAGCACTGTGTGACCTAAACCCGCACTTAGGTCACGCTTATCCGTGACCTAAGTGGCGCTTTATTACACAGTGTAATAATGAATTCACATAGGCCACAGATCCCTACTATCCTATAATAAAAACTAAAAACACTCAAAATAAACGTTTTCGTTCATAATAATAGAAAGAAGAAGTAGTAAACCTGGTAAATACGCATGTCAAGAATCAGAGAATAACTATAAATCCTTAAAATAATGCTTCAACTTTAGAGGTTAGTTCAACTGATTGTATATGACAATTTGGCGCGTATTTTGAATATTCAATCTGAAATTCAATTTAAAATTCAGTATTAATTTTTTTTCATGATTAATATTAGAAATTTATTAAAATGTAATTTAAAAAATTTCAAGATAGGGTAAATAAATATATTCTAATTAACTGGTAATAATAAACATTTATTATCTTTTCAAAAAACAAAATATCTTATTTATATAAGGTTCTATTCAAACAATGTATAAAAGTTGACATTGATTATTAATTAACTAATGAATTTTGGTTAAATAATAATTTGTTTATACGATTTCTAAATTCTTTAATTTATTTTTTATGTTTTTTGGATTATATTTTTATTTTTTTTTATGCGGGGGGGCTTCGCCCCCCCGAAACCCCCCCTCCTTCCCCGCCCGGCCCACCCCCGCACCATACACCCTCCCCGATGTCGGTGGCGGGTTTATGTCACTCGTGCTACAAAATAGTATACGATACTCGTGACCTAAGTGTCCATAATTGCACGGCGCGACGGTATCGCCCTCGCTACGCTCGGGCGCTAACTACGCGCCGTGCAATTATGGGCCACTTAGGTCACATGTATCGTAATATACTAATTTTAATAAAAATTTATTGTTAAAATATCTCGATAACGGTTGTAAATAGACAAAAACTGAGGTCACGTTTAACTTGTTCAATATAGACTAACGATAACGTTTCTTAAAATTCTTTATTAAATACATAATTAAAGACATTACAATTGCTAAATAAAGAATATATTTAAATAAATAATAGTGACAAAAAGCGGCCATTTCCAAAGTCTCAGCAATCTCTCTGAAAGTTTCTCATGAAAGTTTCCAATGTTTCTGGGAAACATTGTAGCAAACTTATTGAAATATTGAATACTATCCGGGATCTCTCGGAAGAGTTTTTGTTTTTGATTGGGACTACAACATTTCAGAGAGATATTTACATAAAAATGAAAGTTAAACAAAAAAAGTAGATTCTCGTAATTGTCATTGGCGGGTGGGTTTAGCATTACCTTAATACGACAATGATCAATCATTTTCAAACGGACTTTTTTTTTCGGCCGCTAATTAAAGTCAACGGACTTGATTTGTTATGCACTGTGCTATTTTCCATTACAGTTACGTTCCGGTGATTTCTGATATTTTTCATATGAAACAGGCTTATATTTATACATATAAACTCAAATTTAAGAAAATAGAGGTAAGCGAAAGAAACACTGATAAGGCTATCTGTTAAAGTTTGAGAGTTCATGGTGCATAGCATAGTTATGTCAATATGTATAAAAATAGATGTGTGCAATTTTCAGCTACATACGACTAACCGATATCGACACTAATTGTAGTCATATACATTTATATTTTGCAAGCTGAGTTTTTTCGCACAATTTGACAGCGCTAATTTCATTTTCATTTTTTCTACAATCGAATTGTTTCATGACACTTATTATTCATAGACCTTCTAAACATCATGTTTTGTTAGTTGTCAATATTAATCTTTGTCAAAAATTACAAACATGAAATCAATATATTTATTTGTAAGTCCTTATAAATTTTAATAAGATAAATTTAACTGCGATAATATAAATGCGTTCGGCAGACTTTGTGATGACGCAGAGTACAGAAATAACATTAATCAATAAGATTTTACTTATTTTAAAAGTATTTTTATCATGTCTGTGCTCTTGTTATTTCTGATTACCTAGATACATTTTTCATCAAGGACAATTAACGTTGGTCTGTATTCTAAAATAACCATACATATTTGTGTACAATATTCTGTATATATTGTGTAGTATAGAGATAATTATATAGTTATAACGTAGGTACGTTATCTGCAATGTGATAAATAATTTACGAAAATAATACAAATACAGTCGAACCTCGGACAGTGATAAACCTCGCCTCGAGCAGTGGGGTGGGACTCTAAATAACGATCAAAACAAAATTACGAATAAATAAAACTTCGAACATCAAAATAACGAAAAATTATAAGAACGAATTAAAAATATAGACAGAAGAAATTCCGAAACTTCAAGAAAGAAAAACTTTATTGATGAAAAACAATATTACGAAACATAAAACTACGAAGTTTAAGCAACGAAAATCCAAAATTCCGAATTGTAAAATTAAAAGGATCAAAATTCCGAAAAATAATAATCGACCATTTAATACCAATTCGGCTTTTATTTTTCGGAGTTTTGTTCATCTGAATGTTGCAATTCGCAATTTCGGTTTTTCGTTGTTTTGATCTTCGCAGTACTTTTTTTTATAATTATGTTTTTCGTTATTAAAAGTTTTCGTTATTTAAGTTTCTGAAGTTTGTTCGTTTATATGTTTACAATTTGTAGGTTTAATTTTTGGTTCTTTTGATTTTCGAAGTTTTACTTATTCGTAATTTTGTTTTTTCGTTTCTTAGAGTCCCACCCGGGCAGTGATACACTTTCAGTTACGGGCAGTGCTAAAAACCGTTAGGGTACCTATTCTAAGTAACGAAAAAATAAAATTACGAATACGTAAATAAAACTTCGAACATCAAAATAACGAAATACGAAAAATATAAAATTCAAAAATATAAACGAACAAACTTCCGAAACTTAAACGAAAAACTTTAATTACGAAAAACATAATTACAAAAAATAATACTGCAAAGATCAAAACAACGACAAACCCAAATTACGAATGGCAAAATTAATATGAACAAAACAAAAACTCTGAAATATAAAAACCGAACATTGATTTTAAATGGTCGATTATTATGTTCTATTTTCGGAGTTTTGATCGTCTTAATTTTGCAATTCGTAATTTTGGTTTTACGTTGCTTAAACTGTCGTAGATTTATTTTTCGTAATTTTGTTTTTCGTCAATAAAGTTTTACATTTTTCAAGTTTCAGAATTTTGTATATCTATATTATTGAAATTCGTTGTTTTAATTTTTCGTTATTTTGATGTTTGAAGTTTTATTTATTCGTAATTTTGTTCTTCGTTATTTAGAGTCCCAGTTTATTTATTCATATTTATATTTTATTTTTATTTTTTATTTTTACAGTAGAACCTCGGGCAGTGATACGAGTTAAGACCAAAAGTTTCGGGCTGTGATTATAAGGGTGATCTACAGTAACTACATACAAATAAATAAATAAAAGAAATATGAATAAATAAAAAACAAATAAATTATTTTTTATTAACATGTTAATCTAGTGAAGATGTAAGATTAATTCACCCGTATTTTAAATAAGCTATCGAAAGTAAAATGTTTAGCATTTCAAATCTTGTTCACTTACATAAAATAAGTTACTATTTGTTAAATATTATAGAAGTATTTAACTATTTATAAAATGTACATATATTTACTGAAGGAGAGTTATGGTATATCATACGTATATTTATGAAGTTTATAAATAATTAAAAAAATATAAGAACAAGTATCGATAAGACAATAATGTGCAAAAATTTACGTCCTAATTATATTTTAGTAATGTAAATTCAATGTTATCAGACTACATTTCTTTCTAATTGTATCCGTGTTCCAACTGTTATTATTATAGTATTTATGTTCTCTTATGTAAAAAAAAGCATTATTAATAAACATTGTAGAAAGAAAAGATTCTAAGCTTGACTAACAAGGAGAACACCAACCCTGCGGAACTCCGATTTTTATGAGGTTTTAGGAGGTGCTTTCTGGTACCTAAAAATGAAGCCTAGCACTCTTAGTTTGTTACTTTAGTAAAAAACAGTACCTCTTCTAGTTATTATAAATATGCATGTATTGACACTAGACAAAATGACTTGACAGATTATAAAAGTAGGTAGAAAGAGCTTTAATTTGAGACCCGTAGCATTAAAATATATTAATCCGAGCCAAAGTTATTAAAAATTGAACATGATGACTAAAAATGTATAAAAAATCCACGGAATTGAAACAGTTTAATTTCAACAAATAAGTATATTCATGAATTTTTAGTCATCATCTTCAATCGTTAATAACTTTGGCTCATATTAATATTTTTTAAACGTTATAGGTCTCAAATTAAAGCTCTTTCTACCTATTTTTATTATCTTTTAAGACATTTTGTCTAGTGTCAATATATGCATATTTATACCCGGGTAAAAATAACTTGTAAGATCATATACACTTATAATGATCATATATGATCATATAAGAAAATTATATATGAAGATATATGAATATATAAATATTAATCCATGTATGAGCATAAACGAATTATGGCAACATATAAGCATATATGAACGTTTATGGTCATGTATACCCATATATGACTTTATACCATTATATATATACCTATATGGACATATCAAAAGTTTCATTTGGATGTTCGAAAGGATCCATATATAGTCATATGTGGTAATTTAAGCTATATTTCTCTTCATGAAATAATGAACGTAATAAAACGTACGAAAACTTAATAAAACAGAAAAATACGTATAAAATATAAAGAAGTAATGTAAAAATGTCCAAAATTCGATAGTTTTTTACAGTTTGTTACGTTTTTTCTTACGTTTGCTTATGTTTCATTACTTTTTTCATTTTCACTCGGGTATTTATTTTAAAACAATTGATTTGTTAATTACGTTTCAACAGCAAAACTGTTATTCTTATGTCATATATTATCAAAGTATAAGCAATCAGCGACCTCAAAAAACCCTATGTATATTGATCTTTATAGAAATAAGTTGTCTTTAAAATAAAACTCTGAGACAAATTTAAAGTGTAAATTATACGTATAATAGTCTGGAGCTTATCAAACGTATTGCTTTAAATTAATTAAAAAGTTTTTAAAGATAAATATTTTATTTTATTTTGTATATCAACTTTAGTTTTCTTGCTTCAGTGATTTAGATTTTAATCGTTAAGGTTTATTTTCGTTGATTAGCCTATACAGCATTCCTTCAATTAATTATTTGCGCCACGTTAGAAATGATGCATTTTTAAATTGAAGAATTCACAAAATTACTTATATTAGTGAAAATGTTTAAGAATTAGCAAAGGTTGCATTAAAGAGTAAACAAAAATATTTTCGAATTTCTAAGCTAAGCAAAAAAAGATTATACGTTACGAAAATTAAATATATTTAAAACTAGTATATATATTCCTTTGAAACTCATATTCCAACTGCTACAAATATTATGAAAATGATCTACTGAATAAATACTTACTCTTTTGATAAGTTGATACCATGTAGAAGTATGAAGACAATTAGACTAATTATAGGCAAGCATTTGAAGCACGCCGTTAATAGGCATGGCTGTTCGGCCAGCAGTACAAAGTAAACGCACACACTTTTGAAGAATGGCACGAGTTTTGGTCCAACGCTGCGAAGCTGAAAAAAATATTTTCGTTTTTCATAATCAATTTGGAAAATGTAATTTATTGAATAAAATAAAAAAATTATTGTTTCTTCGAAGAGAAAGCTTTGTAATAAGAAGAAAAAAAGTTTTCAAAAAAACGTTAGAAACATGTTTTGGGACATTTGTAATCAATTTACACTTTTAATAGAAAATACCCGTATGGATATGTGTGCATGAGTGAGTGAATGAGTGCGAGTGTGTATGTTTATGTGTCTGTGTGAGTGCGTGCGTACAAATTTAATGTTTCAGGGTTCAGTTTATTTTTTTGCACAATGGGAGCACAAAAATAATTTTTCTAGATAGTTTTCGGATTTATTTGTTTTTTTGCTGTTTTTCGATTTTTGGGTTTTAGTTTTTTGAGTTCTTTGGTATGTTAAAAATATTATCATCAATGTAGTATAAATAATAACGAGTAAAATGGCACCATTCATTCAGAAAAATTCCAGAAACGTATTTTTAATTTTTATTACACTGAGAGAAAAAGATAGTTACGATTACAATACATGTCTCTTGGTTGAGTTTTTTGCCCAGATCATGAGGAGTTTAATTTTTCGAGCTATTTGAGATTATATTTTTTTTCAATAAATTTTTGATAAATTTTTGACCAACCATAGCTCATTTTTTTCGCCTTTTGATGAAGATTTAAAATCAAAAGAATATTTTAAGATTTATCAGTTTGTTTTTGTTTTATAACCTTTTTTCATTATTATATTAATTTTATTTCAAAATTTTTTTGATCGTTTATTTTTCGGGATTTACGCGGTCATTTTTGGCCAATCATAACTCATTATTTTCATTTTTTAAAGAAGATATTAAATCAAAAAGAGTTTTATAAATTCATCAATTCGTTTTTGTTTTATAACGTTTTTTTCATTTTTATAATACTTTTGTAATAAATGAATAAATCCGTTGTTCATAAACTTAAACAAAATTACAAAATTACAAAAATAAAATTATTTGTAAAAGTAGTATGCATTTTATATATATATATATATATATATATATATATATATATATATATAAATAAAATCAACAATTATACTGTTGCAAAATTTATTATTGTCAATTGAAAAAGATGTTGCAAATACTCATTAAGTTTATATACAATTTAAATATTCTTTCATAATCTATGCTTTACTTTTGCATATATTTAAATGGTAATTTAAAAATTTTAATCTACATGACTCATCATTTAAAAACTGGACTTGTTTCAACTGCTTATCACAGAATTAAATGGAACAAATAATTTCATATTGGAACAATTAATAAGGTTTAAGGAAGCTAAGTGCCAATGATTTGGAAGCCTTTTTTTAATTAAATGATTATATTCAATAAATTACGAGGTCATTTACTCAATATTTAGTAATTCATATTAATTGAGTCATTAAGTTCAAATGAAAATTTTGTATTTATAGAAAATATGAATGACTGCATGAATGTGATATTATAATGTAGACGCTACATTATAAATTCTTGGATGGACATTTCTTAGAAAAAAGTAATATGGAATACGATATTTTTAAAATACGACATTATCAAATCCGGAACAATAGTTATATTACAAATTAAAAATATAGATTTATTATGTATTCAAATTACCAAAAATAGTAGGAAAAGTTTTGGAAAATACTATAATTATTAAAACAAAATCAACAATATCTGGTAGTAAATTAAAGAGTTCTCGCTAGAAACTGGTTAAAAACTCGTTAGTTTCGCCACATTGGACAATGGAGGATATGACAGGAAACTCTGCAAGGTTTCTACCAGAGTACAACAAGACCCGTTTATACCGAACATACTTATAACAAGATATTGGTTATCGTGAGCAAATTATGAATGTTTGTTTTGTTTCAATGTTAAATAAATAATATGTACCATTGTTATAAGCTCGGTGTATCGAAACACTCGGGTTATTGCGAGCAAGAAAATTAAAACACCCAACTACAAATTTGCATGATTCTAATAAGTAGTTAGTCTTTTTAAAAAGTTACGCAATTCATTTTGACTGTAATAATTTATATTTAACTAGCATTATTCTGTATTTTCTGCAATATCACATCTAAATAAATAATCCCAAATATGAAAAGCTCTGTGTATTACTGATAAAATCGATATTATTAAGCCTTCTATACACATTGAGATGAGTGTACTCGTTCAAAATACACGTACATTGTGTATATATATACAGGGTGGTCCATCTAAATCACGTGATAACAAAAAAAAATTCAGACAAAAGTTGCTTGGGTCGAAGGGGGTCATAAGTGGGTAACCTTGACCTTGTCCTTAACCTCCATTTCGTGGTTATTTGAAGGTCACCTTGTGTTTTTAAATAGAAACCCCTATTTTTGACTTCAGATTCTAAAAGAGCACGAAATTCTACGTTCAGGTATGTATTCATGTTAGGGGTCATTTATAGATCAAATCTCTGTTTGATGCAGGAAAGCTGGTAAAGTGTGGTGTTTCCAAAAATAACCAAATTAAAAAGACACAAGTTACCTTCCAAGAACCTTGAAAATGGATGTCAAGGTCAAGGTCACCAACTTATGGCCCCCTTCGACTCAAACAACTTTTAATTGGGTCATATCTGGAAAAACCATGATTTACCAGCTTTCCTGCACCAAACAGGGATTTAACCTCTCCATCCATGTTAGTGGTCACTTTGACCATTAACATGGATACATACCTGAACGTAATCTCAATAGGGAAAATATGAATTTTCATTTGACCAGAAGCAATAATTAGAGTCAAATGTAGACTTCATGGCATCGATTTTACAAATATTTTTTGTAATCGATCTATTAAAAATAATTAATTATTTTTAGAGAATCTCTTGACTACACATTTCCAAACATAATTATTACCCTTATGTTATCTATATATTTTTATGAGTTTTCCCTGTGTTTTACATGCTCTGGATAGCGTCAAAAATATGTTGTCCCATATTTTTCAATAAATTGTTAATAAACTAGCAACGCATTCTCTACTTTTTATTGTGTCTCGTAGAAATCCATCCACCCAAACACACTTATCCATCCACATAACCTACACTTTTGGTTAGGCTGCATACCAGCGCAGCCAAAACCGACGCCCGACAGAAGTGGAGGCAGCGCGAAATTCAAATAATGTCATTTTTACCCAAAAAAAATATATCCAAAAAAATTTTTTTATACCCTGATAAATTATCTTAAATCACAAGTAAACAAGTTACAATGACAGAAATAATTATTTATATTTCTTTATCTATATTTTTTCAATTTTAAAAATCCATCATTGTAACATGATTTCTTTTAAAAATAGACTTATTGTCACTTAAAAATAGTAAAATAAGATAGTTTAATGATGTACATAAAGTATGCATTCGATATAAAGTGGAAATAATTAGTTATTACCGTTATTAAAGTAATTATAAGAATAATGAGTTGATCACGCTTCAGCGCTACGTCGTTTGCCGACTCGGCAGGTAAAACAGCGTGGATGCTATAGTTTCCGTAAACTCAGGTAAGATCAGACGCCAGATGGTGGCACTCGCGATTTCTTTAAGGCTTTTCATTATGTACTCCGATGTTGATGAATTTTTCAATATCTGATAGAAGCTTTAATTCGCCTAATTGTTTATTTAATATCAAATATTTTTTTTTTCGGATAAACAACTAAGCGTCCTTGTAAATTGCATTTATTTCTGTGTACACAGATAATTACAAAAAAAATAATTTTTTGATAAACTAATAAGTGTTTTTGAGTAAATTGAATTTATTTATGTCTAAACTAATAATTCAATAGAAGGGGGGTTTCTGCAAAAGTATGTATATGAGTATGCACATAATTAGAAAACAATGTTTTTCATTGCCGTGATTTCGGACTGTATAGGATAAAGTATGTGCATAGTGCAAAAGTCTTTAAACGCGGGGTTCTGGTTTATATCATATTAAATACATATGCTTTGTAATCTAATATTTATCGATGAGTTGACTACATTTATTTCTGAATACACTGATAATATAGAAGACTACGAGATGCACTGCGGCGATTTTCAGTCTGCAATTAACGTAGATAGCTAAAGTGCAAAAGACTTTAATTGACGTAAATGTTTATTTTGGATTCAATTTTTTTTAAACATCTAAGTGTTTTACAGTAAAATTCATTTTTTTCAGAGTATGCATATGATTGGAAAACCATGTACTTCATTTAGGCGATTTTCGAACTACATCCAATGAAGTATGTACAAAGTGCAAAAGTCTTTAATCACGGGGTAATGGTTTATATAATATAATATAAATATTTTTTATAACTAATATGTGTCCATACTTAGACTTCATTTATTTCTGAATACGGTGATAATATAAAAGTCTACGAGATGCCCCGTGCCGATTTTCAGTCTGCAATGAATGTACATAGTTAAAGTGCAAAAGTCTTTTATTCGCGTCATTGTTCACTAATATTAAATAATTGATTTTCGGATAAGTCGCTAAGTGTTTTCGATTGAAATGCATTTATTTCGGGGCGTGCTAATAATTTGAAAACAATGCACTTCATTGCTGCAATTTTGCAACTGCATCGAATGAAGTATGTACAAACTGCAAAAGTCTTTAATCGCGGGGTAGTGGTGCATATAATATTAAATAAATATTTATTTGAAAGTAATAAGTGTCTTTGAGTAAAATGCGAACTTTTCTGACTACGCTGATAAGTACAGGACTGTATGTATTACCACTGCGATTCCCAGGCCGCATGGAATGTGCACAACGAAAGCGCAAAAGTCTTTGATTGGCGTAATTGTTTATTGCGAATTATATTTTTTTTTATTAATAACTCAGTGTAGTAGAGTAAAATGGATCTATAAATGCATTTATTTCGGGGCATGCTAATAATTTAAAAACAATGCACTTCATTGATGCAATTTTGCGACTGCATCGAATGAAGTATGTGCAAACTGCAAAAGTCTTTAATCGCGGGGTAGTCGTGCATATAATATTAAATAAATATTTATTTGAAAGTAATAAGTGTCTTTGAGTAAAATGCGAACTTTTCTGACTACGCTGATAAGTACAGGACTGTATGTATTATCACAGCGATTCTCAGGCCGCGTGGAATGGGAATAACGAAAGTGCAAAAGTCTTTAATTGGGGTAATTGTTTATTGTGAATTAAATTTTTTTTATATATAACTCAGTGTAGTAGAGTAAAATGGATCTTTTCTGAGTACGCGTATGATTAGTAAACCATATACTTCATCTATGCAATTTTCGGATTTCATCCAATGAAGTATGTGCAATGTGCAAAAGTCTTTAATCGCGGGGTAATGGTTTATATAATATAATATAAATATTTTTTTATAACTATTTTGTGTCCATAAGTAGACTTCATTTATTTCTGAATACGCTGATAATATAGAAGACTAGTATGTGCACTACTGCGATTTTTAGTCTGGAATCAATGTAGATAGCTAAAGTGCAAAAGTTTTTCATTCGCGTCTTTGTTCACTAATATTAAATAATTCATTTTCGAATAAATTTCAGTTCAGGGTACGAAATAACACTCATCTTGAGAGATTTTCCCGTACGGGTTTACTTATAGAAAATCTAATTGTTATATGCGTAGTGAAAATTGAAGATGTTTGCGCATCACAATTCCTCGATTTCTTCGGTTCCGTAAATTACACGGAATATGCTGCAATAATTTTTCCAGAGCTAGTGATAAACTTTTTGCCCTTTTTAACAATTATTTGTTAATTAGGGAAAATTAAATTGCTATGCTCAGTTGACTGATGAAAGATCTTTACACTTTCGATACCCCCGCTTTGGCTTCTCTGCATTGACAAAAGTGTACGATAACAAGGGCGTAAGAGGTAATGGCACAAGTTAAATATTTAACTTAAAAAGAAAGTTGTTGATCAATACATTAATATAAAAGGCAATCCAATAATTTCCTTGTTAAAATTTTTCTTAGTATATGCATGGTATAAATGGAAGATCTTTGCGCTTTCCCGATTACCCAACCTAATTTCGTTAAATTGCCCAGAATAACCTCCCTAAACTTGGCATGGACATTTTCTATTTAGGTTATATAAACTAATTGATAATTTTCCGTAAATTATCCGTAAATTATCCGTGACGTCGACAAATTTGCCACGGATTTATTTTTAAAAATAATCGGGTACCCGATTATTTTTAAAAATAAATCCGTGGCAAATTTGTCGACGTCACGGATAATTTACGGATAATTTACGGAAAATTATCAATTAGTTTATATAACCTAAATAGAAAATGTCCATGCCAAGTTTAGGGAGGTTATTCTGGGCAATTTAACGAAATTAGGTTGGGTAATCGGGAAAGCGCAAAGATCTTCCTTTAGAAAAAGTTAGCAGGGTACCCCCTTAAAACCACCAAGGAAGCATTCCACGTCATTGGGACAGGGCTTAAAATTTGCCGCTTTTTTGTCGTAAAACACCCCTGCACTCAGATTTAGACGAAAATTTTTTTAAGCGCTCATAAGCGCCAGAATACTCTAACTCAACATGAAGTTGGCAGGGTACTCCCGTAAAATCCACTAGACTAGATCGTACACTATTGGGTTAGGGCTCAAAATTTGCCGTAAATTATCCGTAAATAATTTGTACAGGCGAAAAAATTGCCACAGATTTACTTTTAAAAATAACCGGGTACCCTGCTAACTTAGGGTTAAGTTAGCAGGGTACCCCCTTAAAACTACCAAGGAAGCATTTCACATCATTGAGACAGGGTTTGAAATTTGCCGCTTTTTTGCCGTAAAGCCACCCTGTACTCAGATTTACTTGAAACATTTTCTACCGCGCATAAGCGCCAGAATTTTCCAACTCAAGATGAAGTTGGCAGGGTACCCACGTAAAATACACTAGATTAGATCCTAGACTATTGGGTTACGGCTCACAATTTGCCGTAAATTATCCGTACAGGCAACGAAATTGCCGTGGATTTATTTTTAAAAATAACCGGGTACCCTGCTAACTTAGGGTTAAGTTAGCAGGGTACCCCCTTAAAACTGTTAAGGAAGTATTCCACGTCATTGGGACAGGATTGGAAATTTGCCGCTTTTTTGCCGTAAAACCACCCTGCACTCAGATTTACTTGAAACACCCTTTACCGTGCATAAGCTCCATAATTTTCCAATTCAAGATGAATTTGGTAGGGTACTCCCGTAAAATCCACTAGACTAGATCCTACACTATTGTGTAGGGGCTAAAAATTTGCCGTAAATAGTCCGTAAATTATCCGTCGAAGCGAAGAATTTGCCGCGGATTTATTTTTAAAACTAACCGGGTCCCTGCTAATTTTGGAAAAAGTTAGCAACTTACCCCTCATAAACTATCAAGGAAGCATTCCACGTCATTGGGACAGGTCTTAAAATTTGCCGCTATTTTGCCGTAAAACAACACTGTTCTCAGATTTACTCGAAACATTTTGTACCGCGCATAAGCGCCAGAATTTTCCACCTTAAAATGAAGTTGGCAGGGCACCCCCATAAAATACACTAAACTGCGTTCTAGACTATTGTGTAGGGGCTCAAAATTTACCGTAAATTATCCGTAAATTATTCGTCGAGGCGAGAAATTTGCCGCGGATTTATTTTTAAAACTAACTGGGTATCTTGCTAACTTTTTCCAAAATTAGCAGAGACCCGGTTATTTTTAAAAATAAATCCGCGGCAATTTTTCATCTCGATGGATAACTTGCGGATTATTTACGGCAAATTTTGAGCCCTTACCTAACAGTATAGGATGGAGTTTTGTGGGTTTTAAGGGGGTACCCTGCCAACTTTATCTTGAGTTAGAAAATTCTGGCACTTATGAGCGGTACAAAATGTTTGGAGTAAATGTGAGAACAAGGTTGTTTTACGGCAAAAAAGCGGCAAAATGTAAGCTCTGTCCCAATGATGTGAAATGCGGCCTTGATAGTTTAAAGAGGGGTACCCTGCTAACTTTTTCCAAAGTTATCAGGGACCCGGTTATTTAAATTTAAATAAATCTGCGGCAATTTTTTCGCCTCGACGGATAATTTTCGGATTATTTACGGCAAATTTTGAGCTCTAACCCAATAGTGTACGATCTAGTCTAGTGGATTTTACGGGAGTACCCTGCCAACTTCATGTTGAGTTAGAGTATTCTGGCGCTTATGAGCGCTTAAAAAAATGTTCGTCTAAATCTGAGTGTAGGGTTGTTTTACGGCAAAAAAGCGGCAAATTTTAAGCCCTGTCCCAATGACGTGGAATGCTTCCTTGGTAGTTTTAAGGGGGTACCCTGCTAACTTTTTCCAAAGTTAGCAGGGTACCCGATTATTTTTAAAAATAAATCCGCGGCAAATTTTTCGACTTCACGGATAAATTACGGCAAATTATCTATTAGTTTATATAACCTAAATAGAAAATGTCCATGCCAAGTTTAGGGAGGTTCCAGAATATGCTGTGGTAATTTTCACAGAGCCAGTGATGCACGTTTCGCTCTTTTAAGAATTATTAGTTACAGAAAAAATTAAGTTGCTATGCTCAGCTTACCGATGAAACATCTTTGCGGTTTCGTTACCTCCGCTTTGGATTCTCGGCCTTGACAAAAGTGTGCGATAACAAGGGAGTAAGCGGTATTGGCATAATTTGAATATTTTACTTAAAAAAGAATGTTTTTGATAAATACATTAATAGAAATAATCAAGAGAATAATTTCCTTGTTAAAATTTTTCTTAGAATATGCAGAGTAAAAATTGAAGATCTTTGCGCTTTCCCAATTACCCGGCCCGACTTCTGCAAATTACCCAGAATATGCCGTGGTAAGTTTTCCAGAGACAGTGATGAACATTTTGCCCTTTACAATAATTATTTGTTAGTGAATAATGAAATTGCTATGCTCAGCTTACCGATGAAAGATCTTTGCACTTTCCTTACCCCCACTTTGGCATCTCTGCCTTGGCAAGAGTGTATGATAACAAGTTAGTAACAGGTAATGGCATAGGTTAAATATTTTACTTAATAAATAAGTTGTTGCTCAACACATTAATAAAAAGAACCAGGACAATAATTTCCTTGCTAAATTAAGCTTAGTATATTCAGAGTAAAAATTGAAGATCTTCGCGCTTTCCCGTTTACCCGGCCCGCCTTCCTTAAATTACCCAGAATATGCTGTTATAATTTTTACAGAGACAGCGACCAACATTTTGTCCTTTTTATCAAGCACTTGTTTATTTAAAGTTAAATTTGTTTACCAGGGTTTATGATTAAAGATCTTTGCGCTTTCGCTACCCGCCGCACAGTGTGACATTTTGGTTTTTCTTGTTTTAAAATCAAATAACTTTTGATCTAATCGATGAATCGTCGTGATTTTTTTTTAAATTGAAGCTCAGGTAATCACGAATCATGGATAAATATTTAATAACACCTTTTGAAGATATATAGATGAGGAAAAATTGGCGAAGTTGATAACTTTTGCAAATATCTAAAAAGACTTACTTCATCTTAATGAAATTTGTATTTTATAATTTGTAAACCTAATATCAGATGTAATAGGTCATACTTGACTTGCTTCATCTTATAAACGTTTCCTGGATCTTTTTTCTTTTCAATGAATGAGCAGAACTGTATAAAAATGCCAAAATTCTGATTCTTTTCAATTTCTGAGAATCTAGTTTCATTCTGAATACCTATTAAATTAATTATGAATAAAACATTTTTAATTAATAATTATATACATACTATTGAATTCATAAACTCCTATACACTGTAAATTCATAACCTTAACCTCGACAAACTTTAATCCCGTGATCCTTTAAATCCACAAATGTTTAAACTTATCAATTTCTATACCCATAAACTCCTAATACCTTGATTCTATAAACTCTTGAATACATACCCTGAACCTCGCAAACCCTTAATCCCGTAAATACAGTAAACTTGTAAACTCTTGATTCTATAAACTCTTGAACCTATAATCCCCTAAACCGTTAACCTCGCAAACCCCTAATCCAGTAATACAGTAAACTTGTAAACTCTTTATTCTATAAACTCTTGAACCCATAATCCCCGAAACCCTTAACCTAGCAAACCTTTGATCCCGTAATAGTATAAACTCTTGAACCTATAATCCCCTTAACCCTGAACCGCGCAAACCCTTAATCCCTTAATACAGTAAACTCATAATATAAATCCTTAAATTCGTTGGCCTTCAAACTCGTAGACCTTTTCATCATTAAATTTCCAAACCCATAAACCCCTATTCCTGTTAACATATAAACAGCTGAACCCATAACCTTAACCTCGCAAAACTGTAGTCTGATAACCCCTGTAACCCATAGAAATTTAAAATTATAAACTCCTATACCTATAATCTCCTAATTTCTTAATCCCGTTAACCCTTGAATCCATAATTTCCTATATTAATATCCTATATAATATCCGATGTATTAGGTCATACTAGAGTTGATTCATTCTGTGTATAAAATTTTTTTCAATGAATGAGCAGAAATGTATAAAAACGCTAGAGTTCGAGTTTTTTCATCTGCTCAGTATTTGATGTAACTCTGAATACCTGTAAAACTCGATTATTTTCATCATCTTAATTATTCTTATTTTATTGTCGAATCGCTAATTATGAAGCTGCACTCTACTTTTAACCCTTTAAAAAATTGATATTACCAAAGCATAAACGCGTAAATTTTAGAAATTAAATGCTAATACTCTATTTTTCGCTTTTCAAGATTATGTATATTAATTGTATACATACACGCGTGCACACACAACCCACACAGCATGAAATATTTCCGAAATATTTCCGAAATATTGGCACAAAGATTTGAAATTTTCCAGGAATCTTCCAATGAAATATTCCTGGAAGAAATGTATGTCTCCGAATTTCTTCCATTAAAATATTTCACAAAAAACTTCCAAAATATTTCTGAAATCTTTCATGAAATATTTTTTTGAAATATTTTTGGAATATTTCCGAATGATTTCTTGACCTCTAATTTACTGAGGTAAAGTACTCTAATTTACTTTTGCGAAATAATTCTAAAATATTCCACCAATCTTCCAAAAAATATTTCTTTTAAATATTTCTCAATTATTTGTTAATTATGTCAGTGTTAAATATTTACCGAAAATTTTTAATAAAATAATTCTGAAATATTTCAAAAATCTTTCATAAAATATTTCTTTGGAATATTCGGAAAACATTTCAGAATTATTTTAATGTTTGATATTTCTGAAAATTTCTGGTGAAATAATTCAGAAATCTTTCATGAAATATTTTTTTGGAATATTTCTGAATTATTTTAATTATTATTAGGAAATTGTTGCAATATAATTCAGTAATATATATTGAAAATCGATTAAACGGCCAATGGGAGAAACCAGTTACTGTCGAAATGAATAGATATCTCAGACACAAGTAAATATCATTTATTTTCAGTGATTGTGAAATATTCACATTTAAGTAAGACCTTGTGTCAGATTTGGTGTAAGATCTTAAGTAAACCATTAACAAAAAAATTTTTTAATTCACAAAGGCACGATCTTGCATAAGATCTTACATAGGATCCTACACAAGACCTTACGTAAGATCTTACGCAAGGTCTTATACACGACCTTATACAAGATCTTGCTTTCATAGACATACGGATTGTTTGTTGTTGATAATTTACTCAAGAACTAACACCAGTTCTCACACAAAATCTTGCATAAGATTTTACAAACAATTTTATATAAAATCTTGCACAAGATCTTATTTTTATTACCTTATAAATTCATTTATAATAAGTTACTCAAGGTTTTGTACCAGATTTTATACAAGATCTTGCGTAAGACCTTGAGTTACTTATCATAAAAAAAATTTATATGGCAATGAAAAAGAGTTCATTTCAAAGGTCTTATAGATGATCTTGTGTAAGATTTTATGTAAGGTCTTGTGTAAAGTCTTGTATAAGGTCTTGTGTAAGATCTTATACAAGATTGTGATTTCATATACCAAAAATATTTTTTGTTAATGGCTTATTTAAGATCTTACACTGAATGGGATACAAGATCTTAAGTAAGGTTTTACATAAGATCTTGCATAAAATCTTAGATAAGATCTTACGTAAGATCTTAAATAAGATCTTAAAACACATCATTATTTTTTGATTGTAGTCAATATCTTATGTAAGATCTTACGTAAAATCTTATGTAAGGTCTTACGTAAAATCTTATGTAAGATCTTACGTAAAATCTTATGTAAGATTTTGAGAAAAATTTTCATTAAGGCAGAGATTGAAAAAATGATTTTTATTCTATACAATTAGCAATTTGCTTTCTATAAAAATAAGATAGACAAAGACAGAATTTAAATGTTGCCCTATTACTTTTTAGGCAAAATGTTGAACACGAAGAAAGTATTAGTACTCAAGATACCATTGATAGTCCAGATTTTCTTGAAGATTCTTGTAAAGAATCTTGAATGTATACATATAGTTAAATTAAAATTTGATTACTTTGTTATTCGATGTTATTAAAAAAAATGTGTTAAGGTCTTGTGTAAAAAACATTTAGCAAGTTGTAAAATAGGGTCTATAATTGTTATAAAATAGAATAATTATTTATAAGTGTGTTTGTATGCAAGGGTGAGTGAAAGTAGATTGGCCGATTGGGATCAGGTACTTATAGGTTAAAGGGGATAGAGGTTTATGGATTAAAAAATTAATGATGAAAAGGTCTACGAGTTTACTGTATTTACGGGATTAAGGGTTTGCAAGGAGAAGGATATGAAGGATTATGGATACAAGCGTTTATAGAATCAAGGTTTTAGGAGTTTATGGGTATAGAAATTGATAAGTTTAAGCATTTGTGGAGTTAAAGGATCACGGGATTAAAGTTTGTCGAGGTTAAGGTTATGAATTTACAGTGTACAGGAGTTTATGGATTCAATAGTATATATAATTGTTAATTAATAATATTTTATTCATAATTAGTTTAATAGGTATTCAGAAAGAAACTAGATCCTCAGAAATTGAAAGAAATCAGAATTTTGGCATTTTTATACAGTTCTGCTCATTCATTGAAAAGAGAAAAAATCCAGAAAACGTTTAGACGCTGAAGCAAGTCAAGTATGACCTATTACATCGGATATTAGGTTTACAAATTATAAAAATACAAATTTCATTAGGATGAAGTAAGTCTTGTTAGATATTTGCAAAAGTTATCAACTTCGCCAATTTTTCCTGATTTATATATCTTCAAAAGGCATTATTAAATATTTTTTCAAAATACCTGATTATCTGAGCTTCAATTTAAAAAAAGAATCACGACGAATCATCGATTAGATCAAAAGATATTTGATTTTAAAGCAAGAAAAACCAAAATGAGATACTGTTCGCCGTTTAGCTCGTGTACCTCGACTAAAGTATGCAATGAAAATTTGATAAGAGGTATTGGTGCATGTTAAATATTTCAGCTAAGAATAATCAATTGTTTATTAATATGTTAATTGAGAAAGACTTTGGACAATAATGTACTTATCAAAAATTTTAATTATTATGTACATAGTAAAGATTAAAGATTTTTGCGCGTTCTCATTCCGCGGCCAGTTGTTTCCATAAATTACCCACAATATGCTATGATACTTTTTACAGCAACTGTGATGAACGTATTTTTTTCTCAATAATTTAATGAATAAAGACAATAGTTATTATTATTATATATATTAGACGTATTATTAACAAGTAAATTGTTCGAGGCCGATATCTCGTACCCCGTTCTCACTGCATACTAACGTCAGAGTACAAGAGTCACATCGAGGTTAAAGAAAGCGGAACAATTTTTAATTATCAATCTTAGTAAACACATTTAAATGTAAATAAACAATTGACGGTTAAAAAGGAAAAAATATTAATAACTAACCGTGGAAAAATCAACACAGTATATTCTGGGTAATTTAACGAAATCGGGAAAGCGCAAAGATCTTCAATTTTTACTTTACATATTCTAAGAAAAATTTTAACAAGGAAATTGTTGTCTTGCCTTTTTTATATAATAAATTTATCAGCAAATTTATTATAAGTTAAATATTTTACTTATGCTAATATCTCTTACTCCCTTGTTATCGCACACTTTTGCCAAGGTAGAGAAGCCAAAGTGGGTATAACGGAAGTGCAAAGATCTTTCATTAGTCAATTGAGCATAGCAATTTAATTTTCACTAATTAACAAATAATTGTTAAAAAGGGCAAAATGTACATCACTGTCTCTGGAAAAATTACCACATTATATTCTGGGTAATTTAAGGAAGTCGGACCGGATAATCGGGAAGCGCAAACATCTTCAATTCTTACAATGCACATAACAATTAGATTTTTTATAACAAAACCTGTATGGAAAATCGCTCAAGTTGAGTGCTATTTCATACCCTCAATGATAAGCATTCGTCAATGAATTACTTAATATTAGTGAACAACGACGCTAATGAAAGACTTTGGCTTTTTAGCTATTTACATTCCATGCGGCAGAATCGCAGTGGGAAAACATGCAGTTCTGAACTTATCAGCGTAGTCGTAAATAATCGTCATTTACTCAAAGACACTTATTAGTTTTTAAAAAATATTTATTTAATATTATATACACCATTACTCCGAGATTAAAGACTTTTGCAATTTGCACATACTTCATTCGATGCAGTCGCAAAATTGCAGCAATAAAGTGCATTGTTTTTAAATTATTAGCACGCCCCGAAATAAATGCATTTATAGATCCATTTTACTCTACTACACTGAGTTATTAATAAAAAAAATATAATTCGCAATAAACAATTACGCCAATTAAAGACTTTTGCACTTTTGTTATTCCCATTCCACGCACCTGAGAATCGCTATGATAATACATACAGCCCTGTACTTATGAGCGTAGTTAGAAAAGTTCGCATTTTACTCAAAGACACTTATTACTTTCAAATAAATATTTATTTAATATTATATGCACCACTACCCCGCGATTAAAGACTTTTGCAGTTTGTACATACTTCATTCGATATAGTCTGAAAATCGCATCAATGAAGTATACTGTTTTCTAATCATATGCATACTCAGAAGAGATCTATTTTACTCAACTACATTGAGTTATTTATAAAAAAGAAAAATATCATTCAAAATATACAATTACGCCAATTAAAGACTTTTGCACTTTCGTTGTGCACATTCCATGCGGCCTGAGAATCGCTGTCATAATACATACAGTCCTGTACTTATCAGCTTAGTCAGAAAAAATCGCCATTTACTTAAAGACATTTATTACTTTCAAATAAATAATTATTTAATATTATATTTAATATTGAGCATACTTCATTCGTAGCAGTCGCAAAATTGCAGCAATGAAGTGCATTGTTTTTAAATTATTAGCACGCCCCGAAATAAATGCATTTATAGATCCATTTTACTCTACTACACTGAGTTATTATTAAAAAAAATATAATTCGCAATAAACAATTACGCCAATTAAAGACTTTTGCGCTTTCGTTGTGCACATTCCATGCGGCCTGGGAATCGCAGTGGTAATACGAGTACATACAGTCCTGTACTTATCAGCGTAGTCAGAAAAGTTCGCATTTTACTCAAAGACACTTATTACTTTCAAATAAATATTTATTTAATATTATATGCACCACTACCCCGCGATTAAAGACTTTTGCAGTTTGTACATACTTCATTCGATGCAGTTGCAAAATTGCAGTAATGAAGTGCATTGTTTTCAAATTATTAGCACGCCCCGAAATAAATGCATTTCAATCGAAAACACTTAGCGACTTATCCGAAAATCAATTATTTAATATTAGTGAACAATGACGCGAATAAAAGACTTTTGCACTTTAACTATGTACATTCATTGCAGACTGAAAATCGGCACGGGGCATCTCGTAGACTTTTATATTATCACCGTATTGAGAAATAAATGAAGTCTAAGTATGGACACATATTAGTTATAAAAAATATTTATATTATATTATATAAACCATTACCCCGTGATTAAAGACTTTTGTACTTTGTACATACTTCATTGGATGTAGTTCAAAAATCGCCTAAATGAAGTACATGGTTTTCCAATCATATGCATACTCTGAAAAAAATGAATTTTACTGTAAAACACTTAGATGTTTAAAAAAAATTGTATTCAAAATAAACATTTACGTCAATTAAAGTCTTTTGCACTTTAGCTATCTACGTTAATTGCAGACTGAAAATCGCCGCAGTGCATCTCGTAGTCTTCTATATTATCAGTGTATTCAGAAATAAATGTAGTCAACTCATCGATAAATATTAGATTACAAAGCATATGTATTTAATATGATATAAACCAGAACCCCGCGTTTAAAGACTTTTGCACTATGCACATACTATATCCTATGTAGTCGGAAATCACGGCAATGATAAACATTGTTTTCTAATTATGTGCATACTCATATAAATACTTTTGCAGAAACCCCCATTCTATTGATTTATCAGTTTAGACATAAATAAATTCAATTTACTCAAAAACACTTATTAGTTTATCAAAAAATTAATTTTTTTGTAATTATCTGTGTACACAGAAATAAATGCAATTTACAAGGACGCTTAGTTGTTTATCCGAAAAAAAAATATTTGATATTAAATAAACAATTAGGCGAATTAAAGCTTCTATCAGATATTGAAAAATTCATCAACATCGGAGTACATAATGAAAAGCCTTAAAGAAATCGCGAGTGCCACCATCTGGCGTCTGATCTTACCTGAGTTTACGGAAACTATAGCATCCACGCTGTTTTACCTGCCGAGTCGGCAAACGACGTAGCGCTGAAGCGTGATCAACTCATTATTCTTATAATTACTTTAATAACGGTAATAACTAATTATTTCCACTTTATATCGAATGCATACTTTATGTACATCATTGAACTATCTTATTTTACTATTTTTAAGTGACAATAAGTCCATTTTTAAAAGAAATCATGTTACAATGATGGATTTTTAAAATTGAAAAAATATAGATAAAGAAATATAAATAATTATTTCTGTCATTGTAACTTGTTTACTTGTGATTTAAGATAATTTATCAGGGTATAAAAAAATTTTTTTGGATATATTTTTTTTGGGTAAAAATTACATTATTTGAATTTCGCGCTGCCTCCACTTCTGTCGGGCGTCGGTTTTGGCTGCGCTGCTGCATACGATCATCCAACCGCACACACACTCGTTCCATCTACATAAACTCATCCATTTACACACAAACAGTCACCAAACCACTCACACACTCATCTACCCACACACACTTATACAACCACGCACGCAAACGCAGTATACACGCATACTACCACACACAAACGCACATTCAATTACACATAAACTCATCTAACCATATGCACACAAATCCAATCGCACATGTACCAATCCACCCACACATTCTCTCATCTACAAAACCGACACATTAGTACTTGTGCACTCTTGTTAGGTCACAATCGCCTTTTAAGGGGACCTAACCACCTTAAAATTACAAATAAATTCGTTATATATTTTTAGGTGAGGATACATTATTTATGATATATTAATTATATTTTTTACGGTAAATTTGATCATTTTATCAAATTATGATAGAAAATTTTTTTCCATGGCCGTCAGGTTTTGTTGTTTGGCTACAATACAACTTTGTATATTTCTTGCTCTGCCGCAAGGTTTTGAGAATTAAACTGATCGGATTGGAGTTTTTGGGATTTTATAATGTTCAAAATACATATAATTAGGATATGAGTGTGGGAATTTAAAAAACAAAATTGTTGATCAAAGTGATATCCTATTTAAGCCATATTTTATATGATAATACTTTAAAAAATGAAATGATTCAGGTCATATTTTATGATAAAATCTTTAAAAAATTGAATAATTTAGGCTTAAATATGCCACAACTTTAGCCCATAATTTTACTTTTTGAATAATTTGAAAGTATAATCTTTTACAGAAATCTACTGTTTTAAAAACAGATCGATAGAAAAGCACTTTAATTTAAAACATATTTGTATTATTTATTCTTTGCTACACATTTATTCTTGTATTCTTGTATTTAAAATTTTAGTATCGGAAGATTTTACATTTATATAAGTAACAGCAGTTTTTAATAAGAGTAAGATGTTAAATTTTCACAAATTTAAATTGTTCATAAACAGCAAGTTGAAAAATTATTCTTTTTTTATATAAATTTGATGTTAATAATAAAAATATTAATAAAACATATATAGTAATAATTAGATTTTAACAACATAGCATTAAGGATGATATATTATGCTTATTTCCACAGTATCATAAGTTAAGGTATAATAGCGTGAGGTGGAGCGTACAATAACAATTTAAATCTACTGCGAAACTTACAAAAAAGAATATTAAGAATTGTTCATAAAAATAATTTTATAAGTCAGGATTATCCCATGAACCTAAAACAATTATTTACTTATACAGCACTAAAATATCATTACGGAAACCTAAAAAATCAATTCATTAAATCTAACCGTATTACAAGAAAAAAACATTTAATAATACCTAAACATACGAAAATAATTAGCACTAAAAATAGTTATATGAAAGCCTTAGCAACATACAACAAGCTACCAAGTGATAAAAAAGCATTAGATATGAATATATATTCAAATAAGAATAAGCTAAAAAAATGGATAAAAACTTGCAGATTATAATATCAATTGTTATAATATGAATAAGTCAGTTAAATATTGATATAAGTACTGTTAAAAAGTAAAAAAAATTTATTACGATAATAATTTTTAGTATTAAGTTAGTTAATTTCAGTATTTTAGTATTTAAGTTTTATTTTATACTTTAATTTTGTATATGTCGGATCGCGTACAGATGCCTAGTGCATCTCTGCGATATACAGAATGTAATTTATACATTACTGTATTTTTCTTACTTACTATTTTTACTATTATTTTATTGTAAATTTATGTATGGTAAACTGGTTTTGAATGAAACATAAATGTTGGTATTATAAACAAGGGCAATAGCTCAATTCTCGCAAAGAACGCTGACGTCAGGAGTTATTTTCGGTTAGAACAATGTATTTTGTAAACTTTCAGTTAAAGCATTCTTTGAGCTATACTGAGTATTTTTGTATTTGTGTTTCCTCCTAAAGGAAGTATGTAATAGTAAAAAATATGTTTTCTAAAAACATGTTAGAAACATGTTTTGGGCCATTTAAAATCAAAATACACTATTTTTAGAAAATGTCCGTATGGATGTGTGTGTATGCGCGTATGCGCGCGCGCGTGTATATGTGTATGTGTGTATGGGTGTGTGTCCGTCGGTGGGAGAGTGTGTATGTATGTATGCGTGTGTATGTATCCTTCTATATTTAGGAAATGGTACAACCAATTTTAATTTTTTAGGATTCTTTTTTTTTGCTTTTGATGCACGAAGGTGACTAACAAATAATATTTTTTAATTGGTGTTATTTTGTTATACACGAAAACGTATTCTTTTTAAACGGTTACACCTCGGAAATATATTGTGGATATTAATTGACAATTATTGGTTATTCGTAAAACCGAGAGGAATATTCTGTAAAATTTTTAAGTCTTAATACTTTTCTGATTCAGAGAAAAAAATCATTTTGTAAAAAAAATTGATTTTCTATGTCGTACGATAAAAGGACTAAAACTGCAGCAATCAATCTAAAATTTTTTAAAAAGGTAGCTTTTCAATCTCAGTTGAGTTGTTTCCCAGCTCAGAAGGTCTTTTAATTTCCAAAATATTTGAGTATATATTTTTTTAATTTTTTGATCTCTTATATCTCGGGAACGATACGATCATTTTGTCCAATCAAGGCTCATTTTTATTTTCGTTTTTTACTAACGATTCGAAATTAAAAAGATTTTTAAGTTTTGTTAATTCATTTTGTTTTGTATAATGATTTTTATAATCCATGCTTTTTCTTGTGGTAATATAATAAATTAATCTCCTCTTAAACTTAAATGTTTTACTAATTATAATAATTTGCTGGTGTCAATTTTTTATTTAGCATGTAAAATAGTATTATTGGAACGATTATGATTATCGAGAAAAGAAAAAATATAACAGAGATCGATTCTGTCTACGGTAATATATTTTGATAAACTTTGATACTTTGAAAGATTTTGGGGTCGCTGATCACGAATTTGATGTTAAAAATACATATTTTTCAATCGGATTTTCTTCAAACTTACTACTCGAGAGTTTTCCGCGTCATATTGTATTTTAAAAATCTGACAAGAGATTAATATGTTTATTATCAAATTTGTGCGAAAACGATCTTCTTAAGGAAAAAAACTTTATTTTATATATGATAATAATGATAATTTAACAATACGTTAAATAAATCATCTTAAGTATAATTTGATAACATATTAAGTAAATCTAACCAACGTTGTGGCCGAGCCACAACTCGAGCAATTGGCGAAGTTAAGCAGAATTGGGCACGGCTAGTAGTTGGATAGGTGACCGGCAGGATGCTCCGTGGCCAATGCAACTTCGTCTGCTCACTTAGGTGATGTTTCACACACTCCACAAAGTGAGCGAGAGGTGTGGAATGATCGGATTCGGTGTCTAAGCCCACGTAATGTGATATTGATACCCAATTCGAACATGCCAAATACACCGATCACCCCAGAGCGGGTTTTCCTGATACAGCTTTTCACCGCTTCACAACCCTGGGCAAATGCGGGATGTGATTAGGTATAGTATAACAAGTATGGAAATAAGTATGAACAAAAATAGGGATATGAGACACTTGATAGGCCAAGAGGCTGCCGGCAGATAAACCCAATAAAAAGACCGGAGACAGAAGATCGGAGACTAAAGATTTTATGATGTGAATATTGTAGAAGAAGTTTATTAATCAAATGACGAAAAAATTGATAATTATAACTAATATATTATTTCAATGTTTATTTCATATTGGAACAGTTGATTAGTTTAAAGGAAGCTATACGTGCCAATGAATTGGCAGCGATTCAGATGATTCTACAATTATTTTCTATGAATATTAAAGAAATTCATTACATTTTAATTAAACTGTTCATATGGTTATTCGAATCTCCCATATTCAAATTGTTCAATTAATTACATTTTTTTCATGCATACATCGAATAATTATTTTAACTATTATAGCCCCCCCCCCCCTCAATTTAGCCTCCCTCAATATAGCCCCCCTCAGTATATCTAATTAGACTCCATGTATATGTCCTAATTATGAACACCACATACATGTCCTAATTATGGATCCTGTATATATCCATGTTACCTGTATATGTGGTAATTACGGAAACCCATTATATATCCTATTTCGGGTACCCTGTATGATGAGATTCCTGTGACTTTTGATCCAGACTGGAAGTTATCCAGGACTCGATGATAATTACTTTTGGTAAAGAACGGAAGTTATTCAAAAATCAGATATCAATGATATTTACTTACGGTCTAAAACGGAAATTAAGAAATCAATGATTGTTACTTTCAGTTTAAAGATAATTAAGTTTAATTTCCTAAGACCTCGATTATGATATATACCACAGGGGGTTGGCGCGCGAAAGACACAGGGGGGCGTAGCCCCTCCCAGTTACTATAAAATTAACTGTGAAGAACGATTGGTCAAAATATTCATATGAAAAATTAGCAAATGGTTTTCAATCGGTTTCACATATCCGTAATAGGTATAACAAGTATTTTATAATATAATAGATTAAAAAACTATTCATACATTACTTTGAAGGGACATTATTATATTATTATTCAACATTCCAATAGTTAGCCGCAACTCGAGCGGTTCTTGTTATAAATCACATTATTATACGCCGCAATCAAAATTTTGACAGCAAAAAATGAAGAGCTACGAGCGCGCCTCGTTTGCATCGTGTATCTATATAACTCGGGAAAAAACAAAGAAGCGCTCTTGCGAGCTTATACAAGAGATCTACATTATACACATACATATAGACAGCAATGTATGCTGCAGAGCTCGAACAAGACAGAAACAAGTGAGAGTTCAGAGGATGTTGCGCAGTAGGTCAAACGGGCTATACGGCTCGTCAACGGATAATCATTGCCAAGGTTGCGTGCTGCATTCGCGCTTGCATGATCGCGCTTCTCTCGCATATTTGTAATGTCGCAAACTCGCAAAGCCGCCAATTCGCTCGCGGGAAAACACAGAGCTAGCTGCACGTGCATCCCCAGACGCACATATAATGCACGGATGCGCACGCTGCCGGAAAAGTCCAAAAAGGAGGTACGTAAAAGCGCTTACGTAAAGTGAACCTACATGCGTGCGCGGGTATATCTATCCTAGCTGCAGCTACTGTGCGGGTACACACGAACTCTGAGCACAATAGAGCGCGCGCTTCGGCGCGCGTTTGCGGTTGAGATTACATGATGTTCGTGTATTGGAGATTGGACCGATTGGACGTCGTCGCGCGCTCGTGCACGAGAAAATAGCGGCTGGCATAAAGCTCACGTGCACAAGTGCATACCTAAATAGGGTGTATGTGAATACATCGAGTGCGCGCGTGCAGACTATATCACGGATGTATAGAGACGAAGGAGCCCGCGCACTATGGGTCTTTGGTCATCATATTGATTGCTATAAGCTTGCATGCATGCACTCCTCTGTCTCTCGTCCCCCGCGCGCAGCTAACCGTCTCGGCTGTCTCTGCGGTGCGCTACTGTCCTAGATCATAGTACGCGCGATAAGGTTAAACTTGCGCGGGGCGCGCGTAATAGTCGTACAGTGCACCGCACCGTCACCGCCGGAACTTGAATATTTCATTGGCTTCCGTAGCCTCTCATTAGGCGGGATGACACATTGCGTTGCCCGCCACTCTCATGCCCGAGTATCCGAGCTCCCGCTGCAAGCTTAAAATGCTTATTTTGTAATAAAGAAGAATAAGCAAGATGGAAATTCGCTCTTCGATAACGTCCGTCGGAAATATTTAGGAGCAAATATTTACTACTTACTAAACTAAATATAGTGCCGTTTCGACGGCTGGAGTCAATTTTCATTCGTTAAACTTATTTTGCGGAAAAATAATAGTGGTTATTCAAGTTCGCTTATTTTTTACTCTCTCTCTCTCTCTCTCGCTCTCTCTCTCTCTCTCTCTCTTTCTCTCTCTCTCACACTACCTTATTTACTCTAGCAATTTTTCACTCACTTACTCATTTGCACATTCACTCCCTTGCTCAAATACTCATTCATTTGCGCCAGCACTCTTATTCCTCGCTCACGTACTAACTCACAAACTCACTCACTTATACACCCGTTTACTAATTCACTCTTTATTTTACTCAGTCACATAT
Organism: Gastracanthus pulcherrimus; assembly: GCA_949152435.1. Lineage (NCBI taxonomy): Eukaryota > Metazoa > Arthropoda > Insecta > Hymenoptera > Pteromalidae > Gastracanthus > Gastracanthus pulcherrimus. The sequence continues at coordinate 45,349,252 of OX424574.1, forward strand.
TCTCACACGTATGCACTCACTCAGCCACTCTCGAACTCACTGGCTCAATAACTCACGTGGTGACTCGCTCACTTGCCTATGAACTCACTAATTCTTTCACGTACTTACTACAAACTCCCTCACTCACCTAATCACTCAGTCGTTTAGTGTCACTCACTCCATCATTCACTTATTCAAGCACTCGATGGCTCACTTACTCACATACTTAGTCACTCATTTACTTACATCCTTCCGCACTCGTTCACTCACTGATGCATGCACGCACTCATAAACTCACTCACTCGTTCTCTCACTTGCTCATCAATCACTCATTCACACACTTTTTCAATCAATTTCTCACATACTCACTCACTTACAAACTCAATTACTCACTCCGTTACCTACTTCTGCACTTGCTCACTTACACATTCATTTGCTTATACGCTAACTCAATAACTTGATCACATAATAACTAACGCTCTCGCTCACTCACCCACTGATGCACGGATGTACGCTCTCGCTCACTTATTCACTCACTCTCTCACTCTCTTACATATGCATGTAATCACTCACTAATGCACGTACTAATGCACTCTCTTATACATACGATCACTCACTTACGCGCTCACGTCCTTACTCAAGCACTCATTCTCGCACTCGTTCACGTACTCACTCACTCACTTACTTGTTCACGCACGAACTCACTGGCTTGCTCAGGTACATCTAATTCTTTTATAAAGGGATCATTTTTGATAAGTGACAAATGTGTATGTCTGTGTATACGTAGTCACTACTGCGTTTACCTTTGTGCATGTAATCACTACCACGCATGTCTCTATGCACAAAGCCACTACTGCGCATACCTGTGTGCGCATACCCACTACTGCACATGCCTGTATGTACGTAGTCACTTCTGCGCATGTTTATTTGCACGTATTCACTATTGCGCAATCACACGCAAACGCAGTCACTACTGTGCATGCCTGTGTGCACGTAGTCACCACTGCGAATGCCTGGGTGCATGTAGTCAGTACTATTGCGCATGCCTGTGTGCACGTTATCACTATTGCGCATGCCTGTGTGCGTGCAGTCATTATTACGCATACTTAAGTGTACGTGAACACAACTGCACATATGTGTCTGCATGTAGACAAAATTGAGTCCCCGCCCCTACCCTCTCCTCACACCTACCGCATTTTATTCACATTAATGACTACACCAGATCCAAGCAATTCCACGCGCTCTCTCTTTCTCCCCACTAGTAACTCTATCTATCTATCTAACCCCCTATATTACCCCATCACTCCCTGTGCCTTCCACTCACCACATTCATCCATCCTCTTCCTCCTATGCTCACGGAACTGCCTATCCCTCTTCCAGAGTCCTTAAACTTCCTCTTTCTTTCTCTGCGAATATATATCGATATATCTCATACGTTCATTTCTCTTGGCCCTTCACTTGAGTTCTTGATGCACCACATCGTAAAAAATAAAGTGATAATAATATCATTATTTTTAAGACAAATACCTCATCTACGTCTCTCATAATCCTCCTACTTTCCCAACAAACCTAGTTTTATTTCTGTATTCACCCCACACCCCATACCCTCAGCCTCAGCCCATTAGTTATATAAGCACTACGTCGTAGTAAACTTGCACGTATCTCTATATGACCTATTTAGCGTAATGCTTATATCATTATTTTGTTAAGAAAAATACCCCTCCATGTCTCTCATAACCCCCTTGTTTTCCCCACCTACCGTAATGTTATCTCCTTGAACTCCCACACCCCTTAACCTCACTCAGTTATTATTACGTAATGATCGCAGGGGGAAGGGGTACACGAAAACCTTATGAATATGTATGTGCAGGGGGGGGGATAAACAAGTTCTTACATAAGGCTATTTATTTCGATATCCCTTTCTGAATAATGTTTTTGAAACATCGAAAAATAAGATAAAAATGATTTAGAATGGATTGAATCAGAATACATTAAAGTTGATGCTGACTCTAAAGACTTTTCTAATGAAAAGAAACGCGATAAGACTTGCAGACCCGTAATAAGTTCATTACATGAATGGTTAACTATTTTTTGACACATGAAAATTAAAAATGTTATATATATTTTATTATACATCTTATCATAATCAATATTATTCTAATTTCTCCAATTATTATATTACAATATCATATTAAAAATTTTACGGCGTTATAACCCACATATATATCATAAAATTATGAAAATTTTGTTAGGATTTATATTATTACAAAAACAAAATTTTCTTAAATAATTTTCTTAAGCAATTTTCACGTTTTATACTACGTTATTGAAACAGCGTCATGCCAAAGATTCCCTAGAATTCTTCTATGTATCATCACTCTTAAAAAATTATCAAAAGCTTTAAACATTATAATTAAATTTATACTAAATCGTGAAATAAAAGTAGATTATTAACAATATTTCAATTTACTTATTAATAAGAAAACATTTATTTGCTCATTAGAAAACTTACGATTCCTTGTGTAGGAGTAGGGGGAGTTAAAAATACGAAAAATAGACCTTACGTAATTTGTACACGGCTGTAAGGGCTATTTTTCGATGTTTCAAAAGCATTATTTAGAAAGGGATATCGAAATAAATAGCCTTACGTAAGAATTTGCTTAGCCCCCCCCCCCCTGCGCAGAAGTATTCGTAAGGTTTTCGTACACCTCTCCCCCCCCCCTGCGACTCTTACGTAATTTGTACACGGCCCCAAGTAGAAAAATTGGGTTATACAAAATTATTAAGTATACGGATTTTAAAGAATATGGCTTTATGGGGTATATATAGAATTATTATTAAAATAAGAAACAATAAGTTAGTTTTTAACATTTCTATTCTAATTATTTAATTATTTAATTATTTAATTATTTAATATTATTTTATTAAAGTAATGACATTTGCTTTAAATTAATTAAAAGATGCCTTGTTTCTATCATTCTGAGTAAATAGCAGATAAACAATTATTATCCTTTTTATGTTTTTTCAATTCGTAATGTTATTTGTCCAAGGATTTGCTTTGAATGTGGAATGCAATGATAAACGAAGCTGTTTCCATACATAATGAAAGTACCATATAATATTAATTTCAATGCGGATGCCGATAAAAATAGCAATCGTTTCTTTTCCAGCTGCAGACAGACACCCCTCGATAACAAGTCGCGTGCATCGTGGCGGTGGCGGCGGCGGAAGGTCAAACGGTGGCCCAGAGATTTGGATGAAGCCCCGAAATCGGAAGGTAAAGGTCGCGCTTGCAATCGATTCTACCAACCTCTACGACTATATATATATTCCCGACGCGACGGCGTGACACCCCCGTATGCTGCTGCGGCTCGTCTAATGGACACCTGATGTTTACAGATCGTACACGGGATAAGGGGGTGCTTGGACGTGATCCTCGCCACAGTATAATACCTACTTCCCACTTGTTTATCATTGGTAAAGAGAGTACGAGAATACAGCTCTCACTTGTTTCACCCTTATCGCGAGGTCTGCAGGCGATCTTTTTAGTTTTATTAATGATTGTCTTTTTTAGAGTGTCTCAATCAATGCCATTGTTCTTTTAATATAGTTACCCTTTTAATTATGTTTTTATATTGTTCCAATGTGGCGTGATAGGTATAGGCTAATATATTGAATTATGTGCAATATGTACTATTAAATACTGACGAGCTGTGATAATGGCTAATACAATTATATATACTTATTTCAAAGACTGTCACCGTAATGCTTTATTATGAGTGGTTATATATATATTAATTAATATTAGACTGTGATAGAATATGTAAATACACTTCGACTATTGTAAAATATATGCCTGTATTTTCTATTTTTTTCAAAATAAAACTTTATCTATCTACCTTTTAATAGAAAATGAAACGGGTTTTCTCAGCAGTTTCTGACCAGTTATGTAGGAAATACTCATATTTGGGGCTAAATAATTTTTAATGCTCGAAAACATTTTTGTTATACTTTCAATTACAAGATAAATAACTGACGATTGTTAATAAATACGATTGAATAATATAGAAATAATAAAGAAACCGCTTCATTTCTACCAGGACTCTATCGAACTGTAAATTACGGCGAATACTTGAAACGCCATCGGGTATTTTGATATTTTTTTCGGTGATATTGATATAACTTTAAAGGTGTGAGAGGTGTTTTTAAAGGCATAAATATAAAGCTCAGTACCTATCTAATAAGTTTTGTCCATTACTGTAGTGAAAATTGTAATATATACCTATATACTTTTGAACATAGCTATGTAAAAAGTTCTTGATTGAAACCGAGTATTTTGATTCCTGGGAGTAGAACTTCCTATTTAAAATTGATTAAATAAAACGATACATGCTGCAACTACAATTTGGCGTGGGAAAACTGAACGAAAAAATACAAATAAAAGTGAATTATATATTTTTAAAAGAGCTTAAGCTGCAATATAATAACATTTAACGTTATATAAATTTATCTAAGGTAAATAAATCAGAATACCTTTTTTAAGCTTTATTTAAAGAGGTTCTATCGTCATATTGACCTCAAAATACAAACATTTTTTACTGTAATTTAATCACTCCTAATGTTATTTAAGTCAATATGTTATAAAATAAGGTATCCTCGTCTACCTAAAAAATTTTTTTTTGTAATTCTGTTAATGCAAAAGTAGTTATTGGTTACTAAAGAAAAATTCGATAAAAATGGAGACTTGTTTGTTATCCAATTTGAATTTTGTAGGTCTCATTACGTTCCTTGAAAAATTTCAGTGGGACTTACCCATTCCCATATCAAAATTGTGTATCATTGGATATCCTCCAAAGTTACGTCCGATTGTTTATAAAACACATGTACGAACTTATAAATAATTGGACGTAACTTTGCAGGTTATCCGATAATATACCACTTTTATACGGGTTTTTTCACTGAAATTTAATCTGAAATTTTTCACGGAACAAAATGAGACCTTCAAAATTCAAATCGGAAACAATCAAATGTCTCCACTGTTTTCTCGAATCTTTCTTTAATTGCCAATAACTACTTTTGCAATAACGAAATTACGATAAAAAAAATCTTTTAGACCGACAAAAACTCCTTATTTTATAATATATTGACTTTCATATAATTATGTGATTAAATTGTAGTAAAAAATGTTTGTTTTATATTATAACACATGTATGCCAATAGAACCTCTTTTTAAATACTTTTAATTATTAATAAACAAATATCTTTTTATTATTTTTCTCCACTTGAGCTACATATATCGTCATCGAATTAAAAAGATTTATTAATACTAATTGATTTTTAGGTAGTAAATAGCACCTTTCAAAGCCTCATCGAAATTCGTTTCCGAAAGTTAGGGCCTCTCTGGTTGTTTTAAAAGCATTGTGAACTTCCCCATTATTAGTACGCATTTGTATACTTGGCACTATTGGTCACTGTTACTTAAATTGAGAGTCATTTTTTACAAATAAGGTAGTTGTCCCGGTTCTCGATAGCGACCCGATTCTCGATAATTTCGGATAAATAAGAGTATTATTAAATATTTAAGTAAATATACCCAAAGCAAAAAATGTTTTCTTACTAAAACAACATTGAAGAATTGCTATTCATAGTTTGAATTATTGTGCTACGCCAATTGTTCACAAAAAATATATAATTTGGTTGGTAACCTCGAAGTTGACGCTATTCCCCATTTTCCTTAGCTACGGAGCTTACAACTCTCGAGCTTTAAAAAAGGAATATCACGAGAATTTCAAAGTTTTTGGCCGCGAAAAAGCAATTGTAACCATTAACTCAAGCAACATATTTAATGAAAAATATATAAAATATATTTTATTTTGTATAAATACGTTAAATACCGTTATCGAGAATACGGTCGTGAAGTACACATGTTGCCCAGTTATCGTTAATATAGAAATTACTCTTAATATTAACTAAACTTTTTAATTTTTAGGATTACTTTAGTGTATTTATGTGTATTACACATAAATATAGGCTTGAATGATAAAAGAACATAAGTTTATAATGTATAATATTGTATTAATAAGTTGAACGTATCTAACCTATTCGTAGATGTAGACGTACAATAAGTATTATATGCAATTCGATCTAATTAATAACATACAATTTTAAAAAAGTGGATTTTTATACCAATTGACCTCTAATCTAACGTTTTATAGTTATCGAGAATTGGGACATCCGCCTATCGATAACTACTCCAACCCCGAATATCGTTATCGACAACTGCTCCCGCATACTTTTATTTTCTAATGGAATTTTACCATTATATATGCGACAAATTTAATTATTTCCTTTTTTTTATTTTACAAATAATAAAGACTGGAATTAAGTACTTCTATCGCGGTCTTTATTGTTTATTTTAAATATAAACCCGTTGTAAAATAGATAACAAATCACTCTCTTCTTACGTTATCGAGAACCTGGACAATTACCTTATACATTTTTTTATGATCTAAACAACTACATATGATGACAGGGTTGCATAATTATATGGATTTTCGGATTTTCCTATAACTGTTGGCCACCCTTAAGGGTACAGTTAAAAAATAGACTATAAGTAGAGTCAATCATGTTAACCAGACAATCGAATCCTTGGGTGCACTTAACGCGGTCAATTTTATCAATCAGGTCTATTTTTTTTCGTTTTAAAATGAAGATTTAAAACTCAAAAGAAATAACAAGATTCATAGACTTGTTTTATGTTTTATAATCATTTTTTGAATTTTCAACTTTGTGATTTAGATTTTCTTTTTTATTGGTATATTAAAAATATTATGATAAAGCTATTGTAAATTCATTAAAAATAGCATACAATTACCTATCTTTTACAACCGTAAATTTTGGATAGGCTTTTTCCTTTCTCCTAAATAATTTTTAGAATAAAAAGAAACGTGACTACGCGGAGGGAAATGGTCTAGATAAAATTTCTATTTCATATGGTAATGGCGGGACTTAGTTGCACAATCGCAATAATTACTTTTATTTTAATAGTAAATGCTACATTAATAGCAGTTACTGCTATTTATCTATTAATATGTACTAGCGAGTGTATAAGGATAATCTGTTAAATAAGTATAGTAAATATAGTGTAGTGTTATTTTAGCTATTTTTCGATTTTTCGATTTTTGAGTTTTAGTTTTTTTTTATGTTAAAAATATTATGATGAATTCAGTGTAATTTTTAGAAAATCATATTGATTTTTCACCACAGTATTAAATAAAGTAAATAATTTCATATTGGAACAATTTATGAAGTTTGAGGAAGCTAAGCCCCTATAAATTGGCAGCGGTTTTTTATTAGTATGTATTGTAATTTTTAAATGTATAACGAATAAATTTTCTTCTTTCGATAGAAACTTCTGTTTCGACTCCTTCTCATTATGCAATGATTTATTTTTACACGTTTTAAATTTGAACATTTCATAAAAAATGTCCAATATTCAAGAGTATAAAGTATAACTATAATATCTATATTTTAATTTAGATAATATAGCAAAATTATACTGACTTTTAAAAAAATATATTGTATACCAAAAAATCATAAGTTTTGACTTGACGATTTATGCAAACAAATCACTTGTCTCGTAAGATTATTTTTGATCGATCTATATGAAGATGCTTGTTTACTAAGATATCGTTTTTTATTGTCCCGTTTATTATAATCTGCAGAATTAAACTTCAATAAAAAGTATGTATTATCAGAGAAAATTTAGTTTTGTTTCTAGAATTCCCATATTTAATTTAATATCAAAGATTTTTATGTAATTTTAGAATTATTATTACGTACAAATTTTTATTCAAATTTTCTGGTTGAATTATTTATTCTAAATATTAAAAGGTTATATTCTTATGAATTATGTATATTATGTATGTATTATATATATGTATATTATGCATAATATATATGCTTATGCATTCTGAGACCTTTTGTCGCTTCATTTGAATCCTTGAATTGGTAAACAAAGAACGATCATTTTTGTAAAAAAAAAAAAAAAGTAATAAATTAAAGCAAAAAAATTATCGGGCTGAAATTATGAAGTTTTCTATTATATTTTTTAAATAAATATAAAATACTTTTACAGGAAAAAGAAAATTTTATTATGAAAGTAATTATTTTGATTTGTTTTTCCTAGTATTGAAATAATAAATTATTTGTAAAAAGTAAAAATTTCTAAACGTTTGATCTGATATATTCTAAATTATGTGTATTATTTTGGGAATGAACATTTAAATTGCAATTCAACTACTTTTTTTTATCATAAGGTAGTATAGAATGACTCGATATAATCTGATAGGTGCTATAAATATGTAATTGCACGGAAATGATTTAGCATAAAATTATACATATTTAGCAAGTAAATTTATTCTTTATTCATTCAGAAAAGTAAAAAAGAAATTGTAACAAAATAAAAACTTTTATAACTCTATGCAACACGTTTTTCGAATTTATTATGTACTTTTACTCGTCAATCAATATATACGCATTACTCTAAACGACTTTTAAAATTAATTATTCAAAAATTGTGCAAATAATTTTTTTTATCTTTATATATTTTTATCGTATTTGAAAGGTAAGATGCGATAACCTTAGTGTTTTCAAGTGATTGTATAATGAACTAAGTGATTTGGTTGGTTCATTATAGATTAAGAGTTAAAATAAGTATGATATTGATAAATACAATTATCTACAGCTTTTATATTTTTTATTTTTCATTATTCATCAAGTATAAAATGTTATTCATTTAGAGAGTTACAGGAGGAAATAAATGTATCATATATGAAAATGTTAACAATCGCGTTAGAAAATAACTGACTTTGACTGACTAATGCCTTTTTTACATAAGAGGATTATCATCGTTCTCTGATTAATTTTCGAACACAAATAACATTTATCCATAAGACATAAGCAAAATTTGTTTCATATGAAAAAACGTAGTTAAATATTCTTTATTCAATGGTACAGGTTATTTTCCGATGAAATCGTCGATATTAAAATTAATCTGTGTTAAAAGTTAATCAGACACTATGATAATTCTCTAGTGTAGAAAGAGCATAAATAATAGTGATAATACTCTTTTATAAAATAGACATTTTTATCTGTAACTTTTCAATTTAAAGTAGAACAATAAACATCATTCACAAAGTTTCTATCCATTGTTTGTAACTATTTAAAGTTGGATTTGTGATAATGAACTACATTGAATGAAAATGTTTCTATTTCCTAGAGGCGGTAATTAAAATTATATCGAGATGTATTATTAGTTTTTAACGTATGTATTCTTTGATCAGAAAAATAAGTAATTTATCATAAGATAGCAATTTAAAGTAAAAATTAAAGACATTTAGTAATATATGCAGTTTATGATGTTATCAGCAGTCAGCAGAAGTGCATGTTAGATAGAATCACATTTAAGTGCATGACATTTACGAAAATGAATGACACTCGATAAGAGCAAAAGAAAGCTACACGCTTGAAATAAGCGGTTTAGCCTCTAAATTTATCGGGTAATATGCGTATGCATGAATTCGCTCGAGAGGCGCAATTGCGTTCGAAAAACAATAAAAGAGTAAGTATAACGCGGTTGCGGAAATGCGCGAGAAGAACGATAAAGGCCTGGACGGCGATTCATGAATAATACATACAAGGCGAAAGAACACATTGGTAGCAAAGCGTATGAAACAAAAAAAAAGAAGACTGATCCATCGGAAATATCCGAAGATATCGCTGGCATGGTATACACGCGGACCTGTTCGAACCTGTTTGTATCTTGAAACAACTCTCCTGACTCTCCATACGGTTTTTGCAGTCCTTGCGCTCTGTGCCTCTTGCCTATATATATTGAATAAATATATATTCCCTCGAGATAAAGACGAGATCAAACAGACCAGAAACCGCAATATAAAAAGCGCTCGTCAGCACTTTCTTATTCCTCACGTGTGCCGCTACTGAGCATCGGAGCGTAGCTTCGTTAATAAAAGTTCAACGAACGTCTAAAAAAAGACGCGTGTATATACACGTAGAACGCGAAAGGACAAACACACGTTGCGTATCATTCAAAGCCCATGCGATAAAAAAGCAAAAAATCTTAATCAAAAAGGATTTTGGATAATATAGGAGTAGAAAACAATAAAAAGGGACACAAAGTGTAAAAAGAGCTCGAGAGAAACCTTACCGAAATCGATCGATCGCTCGCGCTCTTGTCGCTGAAAATTTCATGTCGGCCGTCTAACACTATAACATCGCTTCTTTAACTCGTTATATACGATGAGCGATTAATCGCGAAATGAAGTGAAAATGAAGCGCGAGGAGATGAAAAATGTGCGTCGTGAAAAAATGAAGATTCGTTGAGTGAGAATCAGATAAAATATGCAATATGTTTCTTTGAAAAAAAGAAAAAAAATGTTATAATGCTAAGTGTTGTGTGTACACTACTGACCACTTGTCCCGGCGACGTTGACATTCTGTGCGTGGCCGGGATCCGCGCGAAATCGATTCGCCGTGCTTTTCCCACACTTTCGGGCTGCCGACAAAGTCACACAACAATCAACCAACACCAAACACGTTTGTATATAAGCTCTCCGTTCCTCTCTCACTCTCTCTCTTCCTCTCTCTCTCTCTCTCTTTCTGTATCTTACAAGCGCTCCCGCTTTTTCCACTCTTATTTTCGCGAAGATAAGGAGTCGAAACGCCGAAATCCCGCGCGCGTCGTCTGCTTCCAATGTTGGGTATATATATATATATACACTTAATGTAGCCACGAACAAGTAGTAGGCGCGTATATATGTATAGTGATAAGAGAGGGAAAGCGTTCGCGGAGGTTAGAGATGTTATTGCAGCAGTGAAAGAGGTAGTGTGTGTGTGAGAGAGAGAGAGGTAGTGCGCACGCGGGCGCCTGTAATTTTGAGAGCGCACTGTTGCTCCGGCATCCCCGTCGGCTACATTTGTTTTGCCTCTGTGCGACTTCGAGCAGCAACGACGGCGGCGGCGGCGGCGCGACGACTCTCCCACCACATCGGCGCGCGGCCCACTGCAGCGACTGGCAGACGCGGACACGCAGCGAGCGCGCAAAACCGGTTGTAGCTATATATCTATCGTGGTGTGCGCATCTCTCTCTTTCTCTCTGTCTCTCCGTTCTTAGTGCCCCCTCCACAGACAGTAGCCGTCTTCCTCGTCCTCATCGTCGTATCGCTGGTTCGTCGTCTACCCCAGTGCAGGCGTCTGCGTCCTTATCCAGAATGGCTTTTTCATGCGCGCGCGATTCCTCGAAAGCGCCCCGCGGTTGACCGTCGAAGCTTGCAAGCGCGCATGGATACCTATCGACGCTCGGCACCACGAGAAAGCGCGAAAGCTGCTGCCTTCAGGTGGAACTTTCTGCTCGACTTTCTGCTTACAGCGCGTCGGCGCGATATTTATTTACAGCTTTTGAATTTAAAGATTAAAGAACATGATTAGTCAACAGGTATGAACTTAATGAGTATACTAAACTTAATCTTGTAGTTATACGGGATTAACAAGACAAATATGCCAGTACACGTGAAAGTAGAAAGTAGCCAGGTCTGGTCAGACAGTTGTAAAAGAACAGATCGAATCTTTTTAATTCCGACTTTCTTATCTCGCAATACCTAATTATGTCAAATTTTAGCTTTTAAATTCATCTAAACACTTCCTGTTAAGGTGACGCGAAAGTTTCCTGTCACCGACAAATACAAGGAACCACTTTTCTCATTTCATTTTCAATTGTTAACAAATAACTTTATGAAACGTTATTGGCCTAATCAAAAACAACAACTTTCCAAAGAGATATTCTTCCAAAATTGAAAATTGAATGAAATAAGTGGATCCTCATATTTGACGGTGACAGGGAGTTTAACATCACCTTAATTTGAAGTTAATACCACAAATATGTCTATAATTCGCTGAATTTAAAAGGCTTAGCACCCTACTTAGTTTATTCTAATGATCCATTGTTCTTGTGATAGTATAAATTATAATCATATTATTACGGCCATTACGGTTGAGTCGGGAATAATAGTATATTATGTACCAATGGCGAGAAGTGGGCATATTTTGACCAAGTGTGATTTGACAGTACGAGTTGTAGGCGAGGTAGCATGACCCGAAGGTGAGGCGTACAGGGGTTTACACCAGATTTTACCATTATAAGTAGCTCCCTTTCACGTCAGAGTGGCAAAAATTGTCGTAGCATAGCTATCATAGTCGAAAATAGTACAATACATAATGACTTAAGGCCATTTAATAAAATCTTAGCCCGACATACGACTTAAGACATTTTAGTACGTAACTAAATATTATTATATAAACTATAGTGTATGATTTTCAAAAAAGTTGATTCCCGAAAAACCGACTTAAGGTGGCTCCTGGTGAAATTTCTAAAATCTCTGCAATAAATTTTAAATATCCGGAGTTTACATGGAAATTTGTTATGATTATATGAATTTGCATAGCAATTTTCAGATTTTTTAGCATTTAAATTCAAAATTATTCACCATAATGTGTTATTTCTTAGTAACAATGGGCTAGATTCAAAATAGCCCTCGCGCACGAGGAAGAAAATTCTATCATATTTTTATAGATAGAAATAACTAATATTCGCTTTTAATTTATTTATTTATTTACTTATTAGACCAGAAAAAAAATTACATGTTTAACCAAAACAGATCAAATTGACATTCGTATTTATGAGTAAATCCTAAAGAGGTAAATAAAATTACTTGTACATAGGCTGGGTTATATAACCTAGAGAAGAAACCAAAAGACTTAAATACTAATTTAAAAAATAACTTAAGGGGGCAGACCTGGGTTAAACTCAAAAAAAGACTTTTTTTACGTGTCCAGAAAACTTTTTATGTTTAAAAGCAATCATTCTGAAAAATGTTATGCTATCAAAACACAATAATATCTTAAAGTGTACCGTTGTAAAACCTTAGAATCTTGACCCAATACGTCGCAATAAATCACTGTTTTCAATACCATATTTATTAAAGGAACTTTGATCCTCACACGATTCGGGGTGACATGATGAACAACAAATTTGTTTTTTACGATTATTCGATTCCTATTGATATGTATTACAAAAAGAGCTGAGCACTTTTTCGTTAAAATTTCTTTTATTATGTTTTCACCACACTGCGCGTAAAGTGCTGACTGTACGCCCTCTCAGCAGGCCGTACAGTACCGCATGGACTGCCTAGGGAATAAAGTGACTTGCGCATGCGCGATGCGCCTTTTTCCGCTCTCGACTGCGTCTCGAGCGGTAAAACAGCGCGTCGCGCGTACACAAGTCACTTTACTTCTAGGCAGAGCATGGGGTACTGTACGGCCTGCTGAGATGCGTACAGTCATTTCTTTACGGGGGTGTGGTGAAAAGTAGTATACGCACCTCTGGAGTACAGTAGGCAAGCATGCACTGTGTGAAATGCCGACTTCGCTTCGCTCGGTCGGCAACGTCACGCAGTGCGTACATTGCCCACTTTACTCCCTTGATGCATAATGTACTATTTTTCGGAGATCCAAACAATTTTTTGAAATTTTTTTTTAATATTTCTGTTGCACAAAAGTAATTATCAAAATTTAACGAAATAGTGCTCCGTTCTTTTTGTAATACCTGTCAAAAGGAGTCGAATAACCGTCGAAAAAATAAATTTCGTTCACCATGTCACCTTGAATCGTGTGAGGATCAAAGTTCCTTTAATAAATATGGTATTGAAAATAGTGATTTATTGTGACGTGTAGGATTAAGATTTTGAGGTTTTACATCAAATTTAAGATATTATTATGTTTTGATAGTACACAAATTTTCAGAATGATTGCTTTTAAACATAAAAAGCTTTTTGGACTCGTAGAAAAAAAATCGTTTTTTGGGTTTAACCCAAGCCTACCTCCTTAAAACAGGAAAAAGAGAAAAAAAAATTCAATAAATATTTCTTGTTAACATCAGATAAAATTTCCACGCAAAGTTATTTAAGCTGATAGTTATATCTAAACTTATAGATTCATTACAAATCGTTTTAATTTTTTCTTTGTATTAACTTTATTGGTAGTTAATGATTTGAGATCATTTGTTAACTCGTTGAACACTTTTATAGCTAGTATGTAGCTGTTTTTTACCTATTGTTTTAGTTATTTTCGGTAATTGAATACTTTTATTTCTAGTATTGGTGTTTTGGACTAATATATTTCTTTCAGTGTTTCATAATGAAATGAAGTAGATTCTAAAAGGAATAATTGGCTTAGAAAGAGGGAGACATTGCTCTGAGAATCGTATTTATTTATGATTTTTAAAGTTCAGTTTTTAATTCTTTGTATTTGGTTTAGGGTAATACTATATGCTCCTCCCCAGGCAATTATTCCATAATTTATTAAACTTTGAAAAAATGCATAATAAATTATCATTGATGTATTGGATTCCAAAATATTTTTAATTTTGGCAAAAATAAATATTAGATATCTAGTTCTTTTTACAATATAGTCGATATGTTTGTCCCATTTCAGATTGAAATCGAATAACAATCCTAGATACTTATGATATTCTACTCTTTTTATTGGTTAGTTACCTATATTAACGTTTAGTGTATCTGGCACACTATCACAGTAATTTCCGTACATTATGTAAGCAGTTTTACTTACATTCAAAGCTAATTTATTCAAAGTAAGCCATTTCGACACTTGATTTAGATATACATTCATTTTATCCTGTGCCCGAGACCACGTATCATCACTTGAGATGATGACAGTGTCATCAGCATAAGACATGATTGTATCATTTTTCATATCTCTCAGTAGATCATTGACATAGAGTATAAATAATAAAGGACCTAGTAGTCCCTTGCGGAACTCCTGCGGAGATTAATTTGTATTCACTCTTACAATCTTGAATTTTAACTCTTTGTTGTCTATCTGAGAGATAGCTAGTTAACAGTTTTAACACACTACTTCTTATACCATATCTCTCAAGCTTATCCAGCAGTATTATATGATTCACAGAATCAAAAGCTTTGGCCAGGTCTAAGAATACTGTACTATATAGGTTTGCTTTTATCCAAATTTTTGTATATGATATTTGTTATATAATTCAAAGCATCCGTCGTACCTCTATATCTAACAAAACCAACTTCAGCTTTTTTAAGAGCATGAGGCCATATGGATTTCTCAATTCACAAATTAAAAATATGTTCTAGTAGTAATAGTATATATTCACATATTGATTGTATTGTATTAAAATTTATATTATCTACCCCTCCGGATTTTGTTACATTGAAATAATAATTTTATGTATCTCATTGGAATATGTAGGGCGAAGAAAAATGGAGTTGTGGTTCCTTGTAGGAAGTTTCAATTTATCGGTGTCTATTTGTGTAATTTGCGCGCTTAATTTAGCACCCACTTCCTAAAAGTAGTTATTCATAGAATTAACAATATTAGTTTTATATTTAATTTTTTTATTATTTTCATATATGTGACTTGCCCTGATAATCAATTTTTCCCAATTTATTGTTAATTATATTCCATAACTGTCTTAAATTTCCACTAGTCAATTTTACTTCTTCAGTTCCATATTTGTATTTTGCATCTTTTATAACTTTACTCAATATTTTATTATAATTATTATATTCATTATTGAATAGTTGGCAAGTTTTTTTTCCATAATCTACATACATTTTCTTTTGTTTTTCATGATATTGTTAACGCGCTTGTAATCAAATTTTTTCTTGGTATTAAGTCTTTATTTTTTCTTTGGCCCGATTATCAATTTTTCCGTATTTAATGTTAATTATATTTCATAACTGTTTTGCATTTCCACTATTAAATTTTACTTCTTCAGTTACATATTTTCATTTTGCATCTTTTATAACTTTACTTAATATTTTGTTATAATTATTATATTCGTTTTTGAATAGTTGGCAAGTTGTTTTTTTTTCATAATCTATATAAATTCTCTTTTGTTTTTCATGATACTGTTATCGCGCCTGTAATTCAATTTTTTCTCGGTATTAAGTCTTTATTTTTTCCTGTTAGTTGTCTATATATAGTGGTCTTTTCAACAAATTCATTTATCATCTGTATTAGTGCGTCTACTGAACGATTTGGGTCCTGCATAGACAAAATTAAATTCCAGTCAGCGTTTCTGGTAATATTCTTTAGTTTAGTACAATTTATATAGATATATAGATCTGAAGAATATAGGGGGCGGTGGGGCACGATGGGTTTGGCGGGTGGATTGGGCATTCAAATGTTCACTAAATAAATGAATATTCTAACATGATAGTATTTTTTATATGTTGTAAATAGCTTTTACTTTTTCCCTCTGCAAATCCTAAATGAAAAAAATTAATACAAATCGTATGAGAATTATTAGAAATTGAGGACTTCAAAACGTTGTTTTTTCCATAATTCTAATCTATTTCTCAAGAACAAATAAATCATATGAGCTTCGAAAGGGAATTATTTTTACAGTTTAAATCTTAAATTTTTAATAGCATTTTTGATTGATGATCTCCGATGCTTAGGAAAAAAGTAATATTACATATAAAAATACTCTAAAATGGGGCACGACTGGCACCACTAGCGGAGCACGATTGGCATACGTGAGTCGTCAATTTATTTCCGCCGAGTTTAACAGCTGATTTTCTTAACCTTACTTTTGCGCCCTTAACATTTCGGAGTCGGAGTCTTAGATGTTGGTGAAAGAGTCAGTGTTAATGAAATGGTCTGGTTTTTAGTTTTGATCCTCAATCCTATAAAATGCAAATTTAATAGTAACGTCCAATATTTTTTTTTAAATAAATTTTTCATTATTCACCGTGCCAATCGTGCCCCACCTCCATGCCAATCGTGCCCCACGGGTGGGGAAAATGGGCAGTTTTAGCGGTATTGTACTTTGCATTATAAAAAACAATGCAATATATATTTTATAATAAAAAATAATGTATCTAAATCTTGAGATATTCTACTTTAAGAAGCACTTTTAATAATTTGTATTGGTACAAAATAGAAAGTACAGGATTCTTTTGAAGTTAGGGTGCCCGTACTGCCCCACCATCCCCTATATGTGATTTTGTTTCAAAATTGGCATTTCAATACCGTTATTTTATTAAGAATTGTATAATAAATAAACTTCAAAGTATCAATTAATAAAAAGCGAGCGAATTTTTATTGCAAATACCTTAAGAGGAGTTCGTATCTACTGTCCTTGTCTAATCACGTTTTTGCTAATTATTCAAATTGTAGTTTGTTAATTGAAAAACTAAAAATTGGCCCCAATTGGTATTAAGATAAGGAATATTTTGAGACCTTAAAAAGAATCTAACATTATTTCCTTTTCGAGAAAACTCCGGAACATGAAAATTGAGGTTAGGTTTTGCGTTTCGAACTATTCTCGGAAAGGAAATAATGTTAAGTACTCTTTTAGGTCTCAACATATTCCTTATTTTAAGCAGAATTGGGGACGACTCTTAGTTTTTAGATTAATTTACATTGGATTTCATTATTATAAATACTCTTTTTTCTAGTAAAAATATAAAAAATTGTCAAAGTATATCTATACATGTAGTTCAAAACTGCACAATACATAATAATTTAAGTCGACTTAATAAAATCTTTGCTTGAAGTCAAGTACTTTACTACAACGAACGTTCCAATTTATCTACGGATTTGGAGGATTATTTCTCAGAGTTCGTCCGAAGACCTGTTCAAACCGGAATGGAACAGTTCCAGGAGAGAGTTTCTGAATGGGCCCTCAGAAAAGTACTCTGTCTGACTAAATATAAACGAGCTCAATCCGGTGAGGAGCTCGTACGATCCGGACGCGATAAAGAAGATGGAGGAAAAATGAGATCAACGAGTGTTTCAAATGGGTGATACCGTATGATATGCATCCTGCTACAGAGAACGGATATCGATGCATAT
Organism: Gastracanthus pulcherrimus; assembly: GCA_949152435.1. NCBI lineage: Eukaryota > Metazoa > Arthropoda > Insecta > Hymenoptera > Pteromalidae > Gastracanthus > Gastracanthus pulcherrimus. Next base: position 45,367,213 of record OX424574.1, read on the forward strand.
AGCCAAGTTTGAGAGGCAGTACGAAATCCCCGTGAACCTCTGCATCCTAAAGAGAAAATATAAAAGTACGAGATGTTATCGTGCGATCTGACCTCCCTCAAGAAAAACGATCATGTGCACATACTTCTGATTCAGGACTACTACGTGCACGAGGACCAAGAGGAGGAGGAGGAGGAGGAGATGTGATACACTATCGTGCTCTAAAGGAGGCTCTGAGCAATGGGTTGATCTTGGACAAGGTGCGCAGAACTCTGCGTTTTGGACAACGATCGTGGCTTAAGTCGTACATAGACCCCAACATTGAGAAGCGGAAGCAAGTGAAAAACGAGTTCGAGAAACTTTTCCTCAAGCTTCTCATAAATTCGGTCTACGGCAAGACCATGGAAAAAGGAGCGGAAGCGAGTTTACGTGAAATACGTGTACAAGTGAACTGGGTGTTACGGCGCCGAGTCACTAATCGCCTAGCCCAACTTCCACAGCCGCTCGATTTTCGAGGCAACCTCTTGGCCGTGCAATAGAATATGCTAGTCTATGTGGCAAATTTGCAAATATACTAGCCTTCGTGGGAAAATTGTGAAATGTACTAGTCTTTGTGGGGGAATGGCCAAATGTGCTAGTCTTCGTGGGAAAGTTTCAAATGTGCTAATCATGACAAACGTGACAAATGTGTTACTCTTCGCAAGGGCCATCGATATAGCGCTGAGTTCTCACGACGATAAGCATCACCTGTCGTTCAGTCAAACGGATACCCTTACACCGGGGTACCACCATCTTTGGACTTGTAATACAGCGCTCCGAGAGTGCGCTAAGAACTGCCCATGCGCAACTCCGACTGAAGACGCACTATGGGACATTTTGAAATTTTCGTCTCAAATTCGTAGAACTTTTGATAGAAATCACCTAGAGGGCTAAATATTTTATAAGTTTCGATCTAAAGCCTTGTAGATTATAGGAAAATCGTAGTCGAACCACTAAAAATTGGTATAACCTCAAAAAAACCGTTTAAGTGTCGTTACTTTTGCATTTTTTTGCTTTTATTCATAACAGCGAGAAGGAAAGTCATGCTCTTTTACCGAAAAGTACACTACTTTATAGATTTTGTCATGCCAAATCTAAATCAGCCGCAAAAATTATGCTACAACTTATAGTTTTGGAGAAAAATGTAGTTGAAGTTGATAAAATAGATTTTATTTACGTATTTCGAGGTTTTCATACTATTTTATAAAATAATAGTACATTATGTAACAAGGGCAAAAAGTCTAATATTTATCGACTTTTTTCTCGAGTTACATATAGTACATTATGCCCATCTCAACTGTGGCCACATTTTGACTTGAAAAGCGAGACTAATGGACTGTTAAAAGACGACATTGTTAAAAGAAAATCGAAAATCAGGGTTATTGGTAGAACTTGATGAAATAAAGGAATTTGGAGTAGTTTCTAGTGAAGTCACTTTATTCCCGCATGCGCGAAAAAGCGGGTTTTTTACCGCAAATCATTTTTGCGGGCAAAAAGTGTAGTTTTGGTCTCGCTTTTCAGGGAAAAGTGGCCATTTTCGTTCAGATGGGCATAAAATAATTTTTCAGCAAAGCTTATTTTATTTTATTGAATATTGTATACAACCTTAAAAGTCGTTACTTTTATGATTTATGCATAAGAAGGAATTATATTTTTAATTAAACTTTGGGCCCAATATATTTTTTGGCCATATAAAGTTAAATCTGTTTTATTTTAACAATTTCAATATTTTAAAATAAATTATTATACATAAATTTAAGATATACAATAATAATGTATAAATTAATGTACAAAAATACAATAATATGAATGTTATATTATAATTCTTAAAGTATTAAATCAAAGCATTTTCGTGCTGTGTATAAGTTGAACAGTACTATATACAGTATTATATACAAAATTATTAAAATTTCTGTTCAAACAAAATTATTTAATTTCTTCTACTGTCAATTATATACTAATCCGACTTGCTCTCAGCAGCCACCACATCATCGTAAAGAAGATCTCCTTCTTCAGATTCTCTGAAAAATATTTTAAAATTATGAAATAACAAAAGAGGGCAACTGCTGAGTAAGCTTTAACATATAAATTTAAATATAAAATACTTATACCCATATTACAAATGTTATATCGAAAAACAATTATTTATAGCTTTGATTTGCTTTGAAATTCCCAAATCTAAAACCCACGTTGCCAAGTCTTAGAATTGTACCAGAATATTCCAGTACCCTGCGCTAATTATATTGCCATAATGAAATTTTAAACTAAGAAACTGAGAAACCCAACTATCCGAAGCTGAGCATTTGGTCATAACATACATTTAAACTATGAACATGTAAACCCTAAGCTCTAAACACTAAAACCATTAATTCCAAGCTGAGCATTTTGTCATGCTAACAATTTAAACGGAAAAACCATAATCTAAGAACCTGAAATCCTAAATTGCACTGCCCCAAGCTGAATGCATTGCCAGAAAAAATATTTAAAATATAAAAGTGTGAACCCTAAGCCATAAACCATGAATCAATCTATTTGAAGCTGACCATTTAGCCATAATAATTTATAGTATGAACCTCTAAACCGTCAGATCTAAATACTACAAAAATTTTAATTATTAACAAGTAAACTATTGAGTCTAAACCCAGCTACCTTGTGCTTAGTTTATTGCCACAATGAAAATTAAAACTTTAAAACTGCAAACCAAAAGCTATAAATCCTCTACTCAAGTACACCAAGCTGAGAATGTCCCTCAATGAAATTTTAAACTACAAAAGTGTAAACCTTAAGCCCTAAACGAACTACCCCAAGCTATATATTTTGACATAACAAAAATATGAACTATAAACCGATAAACCCCAAACTATAAACCCAAAATCCAACTACCCTAAGCTAAGCATTCTGCCATAAGGCAATTATAACTTTAAAAGTGTAAACCCCTAGCCCTAAACCCAACTATCCGAAACTGAGTTTATTTCCACAATGAAAATTGAAACATTAAAACTGTAAACCCCAAACACTAAGTCATAAATCCAACTACCCTAAAGTGAGTTTATTACCATAATGAAAATTGAAACTTTAAAACTGTAAATCCTACGCAGTAAACCCTAAACTTAACTACCCCAAGCTAAGTATTTTACCACAATGAACTTTAAACTATAAAAGTGTAAAGCCTAAGTACTATACCCTGAACCCAACTCTTTTGGATAGCTGCCTCGAGCTGAGCGTTTTGTCATAACATAAATTAAAATTATGAAACTGTAAACGCGCAGACCTAAACCCTAAGTCCAAATACCCTAAGTTGAGTATATTGCGATATTAAAAATTAGAAGTATACTAACGTACACTAGATGCACTTAACTTAACCCAAGCTGTGTATTTGCCACAATTAAATTTTAAACTGTAAAAGTGTAAACCCTACGTTCTAAACCTTAATCCCAACTACCACAAGCTGTGAATTTTGCCATAACAAAAATATAAACTATAAACCTATAAACCCCAAGCCCAATATCATAAATCCAAGTACCCTAAGCGAAGTATTACTCAAAATACATAGCTTGGGGTAGTTGGATTAGGGCTTAAGAATTACACTATTATAGTTTAAAATATTATTGTGGGAAAATACTCACACACATATTAATTAAAATTTATGACCAAATCTCAGCTTCGGATAGTTGGGTTCACAGTTTCTTCGTTTAAAATTTCATTATGGCAATATAATTAGCGCAGGGTACTGGAATATTCTGGTACAATTCTAAGACTTGGCTACGTGGGTTTTAGATTTGGGAATTTCAAAGTAAATCAAAGCTATAAATAATTGTATTTCGATATAACATTTCTAATATGGGTATAAGTATTTTATATTTAAATTTATATGTTAAACCTTACTCAGCAGTTGTCCTCTTTTGTTAATTTATAATTTTAAAATATTTTTCAGAGAATCTGAAGAAGGAGATCTTCTTTACGATGATGTGGTGGCTGATGAGAGCGAGTCGGATTAGTATATAATTGACAGTAGTAGAAATTAAATAATTTTGTTTGAACAGAAACTTTAATAATTTTGTATATAATACTGTATATAGTACTGTTCAACTTATGCACAGCACGAAAATGCTTTGATTTAATACTTTAAGAATTATAATATAACATTCATATTATTGTATTTTTATACATTAATTTATACATTATTATTGTATATCTTAAATTTATGTATAATAATTTATTTTAAAATATTGAAATTGTTAAAATAAAACAGATTTATCTTTATATGGCCAAAAAATATATTGGGCCCAAAGTGGAAATATAATTTCTTCATATGCATAAATCGTAAAGGTAACGACTTTTAAGGTTGTATACAATATTCAATAAAATAAAATAAGCTTTGCTGAAAAATGATTTTATGCTCATCTGAACGAAAATGGCCACTTTTTGCCCTGAAAAGCGGGAATAAAGTGACTTCACTAGAAACTACTCCAAATTCCTTTATTTCATCAAGTTCTACCAATAACCCTGATTTTCGATTGTCTTTTAATAATGTCGTCTTTTAACAGTCCATTATCCCGCTTTTCAAGTCAAAATGTAGCCACAGTTGAGATGGGCATAATGTACTATATGTAACTCGAGAAAATAGTCGATAAATATTTGACTTTTGCCCTTGTTACATAATGTACTATTATTTTATAAAGTAGTATGAAAACTTCGAAATACGTAAATAAAATCTAATTTTGCGGCGTATTTAGATTTGGCATGATAAAATCTACAAAATAGTGTACTTTTTGGTAAAAAAACATACTTCCTTCTCGCTGTTATGAATAAAGGCAAAAAAATGCAAAAGTAACGATACTTAAACATTTTTTTTAGGTTATACCAGTTTTTAGTGATCCGACTACAATTTTCTTATAATTTACAAGGCTTTAGCTATAAGCTTCAAAAAGATTTACTTCTCTAGGTGATTTCTATCAAAAGTTCTACGATTTTGAGACGAAAATTTCAAAATGTCCCATAGTGCGACGTTGACGAGTCAGCGAAGAAGAAACCAAGAATGGAGTGAAGCTATCACGAATTCTTCAAAATCATCGTAGCTCTATCGAGCTGAATAATTTATAGTATTACACACACACACATACACACATACACACACTAAATCTATGATATATTTATTTATATTGAGACATAAAGTGTTACTCTGACATAAGGTGTAACTCTGTGACTTATAGTGCTACTGAGTGACATAAAGTGTGACTATGACACGTAGATGGGCTTGCGGATCTTGATCTCTTTCCGTGGGAGTTGCACAGCCACGAGGTTTTTCTCGAAAATCAAGCGGCTGCGGAAGTTGGGCTTGGCGATCAGTGTCTCGGTGTCATAACTCCCACTCAACTTGTTGACGCATTTCACGCCTACTCGCTTCCGTTCGTTTTCCATGGTCTTGTCGTAGACTACGTTTCTGAGAAGCTTGAAGAAGAGCTTGCATCCGATTCTCGGTGTTGAGGTCTACGTAAGACTTGAGCCACGATCGTTGCTCGAAACACAGAGCTCTGCGCACCTTGTCCAAGACCTTCAGAGCGCAATAGTGTATCACGTATCGCTCTTTGGCCTCGGGAGATCCTTATGGGAGTCGTGGAGATGCTTGGGATATATGAAGTTGACCTCTAAGATATAGCCGACGGGACTATCATCTGTTATATTCATGATATCCAGTGTCGCGATATCTTTCTCCCACTTGAAACCTTCGTATGGTAGAGACTGAGTCATTGTCCAGCCATAGACGTTGTTCCATAAACACCATAGACATTTGACGTTGTTCACGCCAAAGTACGTCAATTACGTTCCAGTCCTCGGCATAACCCTCGCATCGTGTACCGGTTGTTCACTTTAGCACAGTGATTACAACGCTGGCTTACACCAACCCTGATTCCTCTCTCGACGAACATGAGCATGTCGATGTCCGTGAGGATTTCCAGCTCAATCTTGGTATGCTTGCGCATAACGTAATAGGTGAGACCAAGGGTGGTGTAAGTTCTCGAACACGTCGGCTAATAGGAGTATGTCTGTTTTCAGGTGCAAGTCCGCGTACTCATCCAGCTTCCTCCAGATATTCTGTACATGCACATAATCGCTGTCGGTAATATCGCTCTCACAGTGCATTCACAGAAGCGCGAGCGCGAGTGAACAACTCGCATGCACCTTGGACGATGAATATCGCGAGTGTAACCTGGAGGTCAACCCCGCGCAACAGCCTTGCCACCGGAACAGGTGTATTCCGGAAATTTTCTCGCTTTCTAGAAGCCATGCACGTGCGCTAGCACTTGTACATACCTGCTCGCACTGGAGCGTGAGCGTAACTCGCGGATGCAAGTAAAAGTTCAGAAATACACGTGCTTCTTTGGCAAGCATGACGCACAGGGTTACCTTCAATGGTGCTGTTGCGATATCCATGGGCAAGGGTGGATGCGAGTATGTTACTCGCATACTCGTGAACAGCGACGCGCACTCCGACTCACTCTAATGAGCACATAAACATTTTACGGATTCGCAAGATGGCGAACTAGCTCACTACACGCTCGGGTCTACCTCCAGCAACCTAATATTCGCTTATCAGATCATATTGCGTAACTCCGTTAAAACAACCAACCAAACTGTAAATCGCAAATTTCTAAACCTGCAAGTTAATAAATTCGGTCTTGACTTCCTCGAATTACATAAATACACTCTAATTCGCGCCTGAAACACACGCGGCTGCTACTTCGAAACAAATCCTTACGCATTCAATAATTATTCCAAATTGCCCAACAGGCGACCACTCGACCGGAATACAGCGGCTCAGGTAGCAGAGACCTACATCCTGACTCCATTGGGGAAAAAGAAAAAAAAAAACACTCAACTCTCAACAAAGACAATGGACACACCATCAACGACTCCAGGACTCTATATCACAACCACGCCATAGCATTTATTCAGCCGGTAGACGAAGTGCTACATCATCACCCGTCAATGGCCATTTTGGAGTCACACACGAGGAAAGTCAAGTAAAATCCACTCAATTAATTCATGTACATACTCTGTCATAGCAAAACAAGTTCCTATATTTACCAGGTCTAAATATTCATTAAATAAAATAGCGAACTGAATAATTGTGATAATATACTCTTAGTCGTAAGTACCATAGTGTTAGATTTTAAGGTTAGTGCCGAAAACCGTAAAGATAATTTAAACATTGTACTAGGAAAATAAGTAAAATAAAAACAATAAGGATAAAAAGACAACAAAAAATTTTTAATTTAATTTACAAATCAAAGAAACGATAATCAAAAACCAAAACAAACCAAATATTGGAAAACCTAATAAAAACAAAAAAGGAAAAACACAGGGCTTACTATCTATAAGCTGCAAGTAAATTTCAGAGTTAAGTAATATCCATAAACATTGTCATACTGGCGCTTAAATTCAATAGAAATAATACAGGCCCAAGCCGACAATTCAGTCAGCTCACATTTCACCAAGGCCAAAATAAGTATTACCCCACAATATAAAGTATAATAGTATAGAATAAATAGGAAATAAATACAATACAACTAATTACAATAATAAATCCCTTTCACCACAATATAACCTACAAAAACAAATTTGAAAACTCTCCAGCACAAAATCCATAGCCATACTTTGCGATAAACCTGTCTAAAAAATAATTAAAAAATAAAAAAAAACACACAACTGTGCTTTCCTTTCCAAAAATTTAAAACTTTCATTCGAAACGTTTCCAATAATTAAATGATCAACAACATTAGGGATTACTGGCGCTCCAACTCAGTAATACTTAAGGGGTAACACCACCCTAGCGGCCCGATGAAATGCCTAATTTGTACGATTTTTCACAAGAGTAGGAAAGAAGGGATCAAATTTCTTTTTTGAGGGTTTACTATACATATACTGAGGTACAAAAATATATTTTTTTTTTGCATTTAAATGCAAAATGGCGGCTATACAGCGAATCTCGTGAGACGCCTTTTTCTCAAACCTCCAAACGGGTGAACACTTTTCTCGAAAAGTATGAGACTTGGAACAAAAAACCAAAGAAATTCTTAATCTATATAACGTTAACTTTGAAAGTACGTAGGGTGTTTTTTATTTCAATTTTTGTAGAAATGGCGCACTTCTGAAAAAAAGTCGATTTTTCTAGAAAAAAAATCGATGTAAATTGTTTATAAAAAAAATTTACATTCAATCGAAAAACGGCTACGTAGTTCTTTAGAGAATCTATTTGTGAAGCTACAGTCAAATTTTCAATTCAATCCATGCAATAGTTTACGAGTAATCTGTTCTACCAGTTTGAAAAAACCGGTTTCGAGAAAAACGCGTTTTACATGCACTTAAATCATCGATATTTTTTGTTTACCTCTAATCTGTGATGCCTGCACCATACATTTGGCCATCCAAATTAATATTTGCCTCCTCCTCTTCCTTTCTCATCGATTTTGAATCTAATCGGGCCTTCTTGGCTGCATCTGTGAGCGACCGCTCGGAAAACTTGATCCGCCGCTCATCAGTTTCAATGCAGAAATTGAAACAATTTGGTCCTATTTTAAGGCCTAATTTCTGCATAAGCTTCATGATGCTTGGCAGGCCATCGTTGTAAATGCCTGCGGCAATATATACTGCAGTGTCATGAACGTGCTTGCCACTGGAGACTGATTTTGGAGCCATACACCACACGATTGAGTTGAAACTCTCGTTGCTGTTTTGCGTATATCCGCCGAGGCAACGAGTCAGCAGATCGTCGCTGCTCAATTCAGCATAAATAGGAGAAATTGCTTCAAATACCTCTTGCGGCATTGCTGGCTTGTGTTTATAATTCAAATCTCCAGTGGCCTGGGCCCTCTACCAGGAGCACCATGAATCTTCGCCGCGCGGGCATCTCTCGTGCTTCGATTTGTCGTCCGTCGATAATTTGTGGTCTAGCGTTGCGTAGATTTCATTGCGCATATTTTTTATAGAATCATAATTTCTACGTATTGCTAGACCATAATAAATTGACAATTCGTCGATTAATTTACCAGTGAGCTTGCCTTTCCTCCGAGACCTTTAGTTTTTTTTTTAAATTTCGAAGGCGAGTACCCATCCGTTTCAGCACGTGGTCGATGCAATCTTTCTTCGTTACTGACAAATTATCATAAGGCTGCGAGTCTACGATACCTTTTAAATTTTTTGAATCACCGTCCCGACGTAATTGGCATATTTAAGTTGGTGTAAAGATTCTGAGCGCTGGAACATCTCAATAACGGCATCCACTTCCATTTTTCCCGCACAGCCGTCATTGTTCGATTGGCATTCGTTTTCATAGGTTTCAAGCCATTCCTTGTACTCATCCGTGTCACTTTTCTTTTCCCAAAATTCGCATGCCTTACAATATTTAGATTTTACTAAAATGTCGACCACTTTGCCAGTACACCATCCAATAAGTGATACAGATCCGCAAAGGGACGTGAAGCCGCGTTTTCGCCACGAACCATCGCCAGATACAGTAATACCACTTGTGTTTCCTTTTTCATCACTTTTTTTCTTGTTTTCCTTAGCTGCATTTTTCATACTCTGCTCACAAACGTCCTTTGCATCGACAGCAATCTTTTGCACAACTTTATCGTAAAATGATTGAAAAATTGGCCGTGGGAGCTCCATGAACGCGCAAAATTTTATTATTCCATTCAATCCTATTCCCAGTAGTCGCATAGCAAGAATCATTCTACGATTAATGTCGTATGCTTTTTCAATGAATGGTGAAGAAGGGATAGAAATGTTGTTGCAGTTTTGGCATGAAATAACAATTTTGAAACCGAAGCCACGCTTTCCACACTCGGTGAATGTCACATCTGACTTGCACTTTTTGCACACAACAGCTTGCGATATATCGGTAAATATACCGATGTGCCAACCGCCTCGACGCTTGGCTTCTCCATTTCATAACGGTTACTTGGCCGCCGCTTTGAAATTTTCGGTCTCTTCAAATTGTTCTTTTTCCCCTTCGACGATTTCTTGCCATCATACACTGGTCTTTCACTATTCATATTGTTTATAATTTTCACATTGTTCATTTAAAATCAACGAAATTTGTAATATATAAATATATAAAAACGAAAAATCAGCAGAAATACAAATCGAAGCGTGTGCACGGCGTCGCTTTGCAGCTGTACTAACTAACACATATACACACCCATACAAGCTAATTTCAGTATTAGCGCACCCTGCAGGATGCCTGAGGAACCTCAAGGACCTTTGGCTCTGTAAGTAACAAGGTCTCCTATTATTCCGATAGATGAAATCAATACAAAAGCGATGAATCAGAAAGCGTCGCGCGCTCTCATTTAGCGCGCTCAGCGAGCGGTCCGAGGCGCTGCCGCAAAATCGATATTTGAACCTTTTAAAAATTATTTGACACTATAGGACCAATTGCATATTATATTTATGACCCTAAAATCCTAGAGTGGTGTTACCCCTTAATACTCAAAGCCGAATATTGTTCAATCTGTTATTACTACCTTCCAAACAATATACAAACAACTAACAGCGTTATCCCAAACAAGCTGTGCCAATAGTCAGCATATGTATAGATGTAAATATTATGTATGGTTTAAAAAGGTACAATCTCACTCAATAAGACTGAACTGTCTATACGTCCCATTTATGTCTAGCTATAACTAATAATCGTCTCTATCCCACTGTGATTATAGAATTACACACCAAGATTAATATTAAGTAATTAATGTAACTGTGTAAAGTATTTACAAACTACAAACTTGAGACCCACGTTTATTGCAACAACATTACAAATATTCTGTCTAGGACCGATTTCATCTCAAATCATGTGGGCCGACAGCACCTATATCTCCGAATCAGCTCAAATTATAGTATATTATTCTACTCGGAAAATAAGCGTATACGTATTTTTTGATTTTTCGATAGCATCAAAATTGCATGTGTTATGCTTTTTTCAAAAATGACTCCTCAAATTTCGTTTCTCAAAAATCGAAAACTTTTTTCTTTTTAAATCGTTCTAATTCGTCTTTTTATGGATATTTGAAAATAATTCTGTACATATTCGATGCTGTTGGTAATACTCTTTCGATCTGCCAAGTTCAAAAATTTTTTTACAAAAAATCAAGGATGATATGGCATTTTTTATAAACAATGAAAAATGCTTTTTTCTCAAAAAAGCCATCTTTTTTTTACTCAATTTTTTTTTATAGATAGCTAGTCTCAATACCTATATGGGAATATTTTTGTTTTTTAAGAGATATAAACGAAATAAGAAAAAAATTTTATGTTCCCCCATAGCACTGTCGTGCAAGAAAAAATCCTATGTATTTTTCCCTTTTTTATAATTTTTAGACATTTTATTGCTTTTTCTAACTTTCCTGCTAACACGATTCTTTGAGTTGATTTTCTTCTTCTTCTGTTTCTCTTTATTTAACAATTTTGTTAAAGAATGAAGAGCAGTTCGAAAATATCAACCTAAGTTTGTTTGGATTAGAGACAACTAATGAACATGAGGAGGTTGTTTTTGCTATGTGGGAAAATGGCCATCTTGTGAAGAAAAGATTAACAATCTCCAATTTTTTTAGCGATCTTTCTTCTTGGACAGTCAAAACAAGGGTTCATTTAAATATTAAAAATATACAAAGAAAAGCTATAAAAGAAGAGAAAGAAATAGCTGCAGCTAACTCAGGTCATCTAGTACTGCATGGTGATTTTGCTGAAAATTGGGCAGTGATTCACAGTAACCCTATTCAAGGTACTCACTGGGTTAATCAACAGGTCTCTATTTTCACAGCAGTTTGTTATCAAGGAAAACTAACAAAAACTTTTGCTGTCATCAGTGATGATAGAAAACACGATTCTGCCCATGCCTTGTTAGCAATGGAAAAATAATTGATTCGATGAAAAATGATTCAACCGATTTAATAGATCAAATATCGATTATAACAGATGGAGCAGCAAGACACTTTAAAAATCGATTTCAATTGTATAATAATATTAAACTAATCTTACTACCAAAAGAAGATATTGAAGTTTTTAGACAAAATAAAATAAAAGAGTGGCTTAAGGCTCCTAAATATAACGGCATTCAGAAAACCCATGTATGGAAAGTAAATGTACGTAAAAAGAAAAAATCTTATACAGGTCGAACTGCTCTTCATTCTTTAACAAAATTGTTAAATAAAGAGAAACAGAAGAAGAAAAAAATCAACTCAAAGAATCGTGTTAGCAGGAAAGTTAGAAAAAGCAATAAAATGTCTAAAAATTATAAAAAAGGGAAAAATAGAAGATTTCAATAGTGGTGCATTGCTTAGACTTAGAACTTCCTATATATATATATATATATATATATATATATATATATATATATATATATATATATATATATATATATATATATATATATATATATATATATATATATATATCTCCTCAGAGTATATAGCATCATGCCTGCGTGGTTTCTTGATAAAAAATGCTGGGATGTATTCAATTCTATATACCTCGTTTTTCGAGGTTCAGCAATATATCCCAGCTTCTTTTATAAATTTATAGACGAAAATATATTATATATTAAATATTAGTGTAAAAATTAGAAAAATTATTTAGAAAAAATTCGTACATTTTTAAAAACATTTAGTATAACAACAAATTTTTTTCGTAAACAGTTTCAGCTTTTATCTATTCTATGCAATACACTCTCAGGGCTTGTATACCAATTCTTAAGTTTAGACAATTCACCAGTTTTGTAACATTTAATTATCAAATAATAACACTGCACAAAATGTGCCCTCGAAGCGAAGCTCTAAACGTGCCGACGGAGCTACTCTCCGTTCCAAAGGTACTGGCGCCATCTGTTGACGAATACGTCATTGAAGCTGTTGTTCCGCGGTCCGGCGTTCCGACGTTCCAACGCCTCTGTTTCTCTCTAATTTATATAACCTCGGCTCGTACCTAGGCTCTCACCTCGGCTCTCACCTCGGCTCTCATATTGCCTCTAACCTCGGCTCGAACCTCAGCTATAACCTCGGCTCGAACCTCGGCTATGACCTCGGTAATAACTTAGGCTATTACCGAGGTAAGAAACGCGGCTATTACCGCGGTAATAACATCGGATATTACCCTGCTAATAACCTCGGCCATTACCCCGGTAATAACCTCGGCCATTACCCCGGTAATAACCTCGGCTATTATCGCGGTAAGAAGCGCGTCTATTATCGCGGTAAGATCCTCGGCTATGGTCGCTGTAAGAAACGCGGCTATTACCGCGTTATTACCTCGGCTAATACCTCGGTCGAGCCTCAGTTTAATATCGGGTGAGCCTCGGCTAACCCACGGGTGATCCTCGCGGGTGAGCGTGAGCCTCGGTCGAACATCGGGTGGGCTTCTAAGTATAATCTCGGGCGATCCTTTTGTTAATGAGTTATATATAGCCTCGATCGACCCTTGAGTTAATATTTTAATCATCCTTTCAGTATTTTGTATTTTTTTTTAATATTACTGGACTACCCATGGTAATTACGTCACTGTGAACGCACTCTAAAAAAACTTCATTAGAAGAGGAATACACGAACCAGGATGATATCCTCTATTCATACAAAGAAATAAATTCAACTACAAGTAACAATGATAATCAAAATTATGATAAACTTAACAATATTTCCAAAAATTACAACCCTACCACCAATAACCAACATGTAAACAACAATACAAACAATAGCTTACCCAACCTATCGGATTCCTCCCTAGACAATACAATGATTAACCTCCAAAATTCAGTCCAAAATCCAACCTCTTTTGAGATCCTAAAAAATAAAAAAAAATAAAAGAGGAGAATTTGATATCGAGGACTTTATAAACACGGAACCAGTCCTACCCTGTTCAACACCTCACCACTGGTACAACATAAGCGGGCAGAAACTAACGTCCATCCAACCAAAGTTTCGAAATTCCAACGCACGTTAAACGAAATCATCGGCTTTACCCCAACACAGGGAATAGCCAATGCAGCCCCCGTTCCTCTGATCCATCAACCAGAAACTTCCAACAACCAACCCAATCACCCCAACTTGGAAAATCTTAATTACTCTAACCTCAATAAAAGTAACAACCAAAGTAAACCTCTCAATACCCAAAACAAAAAAAAGTCTCCTACCTCAACAATAACAAGTAAAAAAAGTTCCATTAAGACAGCACACACTAACCACGCCAAACCACAAAAAAGCCCCCAAAAAAGCTCTCAGGAAACTTGCTAGAACAGAATTCTTAGACTCTCTTAGATCGATAAACAAAAATTAACACAGAAACTTTGTGTTAATTTTTAAACAAAGGCACGGGTAAGAGGAAAATACACAATTTAAAAGAAAAATAAAAACAATATAAAATAAATACCTTTAATCTATAACACCACAATAACAACAAAACCAACCACTAATACAACATGTCTCACCAAACTAAAATAGTATACTGGAATGCCAGGGGTTTAAAAAATAAAAGGAAAGAAGTCAACAATTATATCCTATCATGTGATATCCTCTGTATTGGTGAGACCAAGATGACACACGATGAAGACACCTTACCAATCCGGGGATTCAATCATATAAGATTGGATCGTCAGAATGGACTCAGGAAGTCCGGTGGTGGCATTTTGATTTACATCAAACAGAACCTACAATACTCAAGGGTTGAATCTTTATACACACCTAAAGGATTGGAATGTTTGAGTATTAAAATAATACACAAAAATTGTTATCTACATCTTGTCTTTACATACAACCCCCCGGAAAATATTATTACCTCCTCTGACTTCAGCAAATTCCTAAACTCATGTAAAAACCTCAAACAAACAGTTATCACTGGGGATATAAATGCTCAACATCACAGCTGGGGAAGTGACTTTGTTAACCAACTGGGCAGAAATTTAGATCTAGTATTGGAACATTCAACATAATAAATGATGGAACTGTCACGAGGCTCTGGTCCAGAAACAGCTGTCCGGTTGTCATCATGGTAACCAATGATATCCTTGATAAAATAAAGTGGGAGGTGGACGCTGACCCGATGGGCAGTGACCATTATCCCATCAAAATCACGATTTCCGTATTTGTGTTCCAAATGCATCTTGAAAAAACGAAGATACAGATCTTCAGGGTCGACTGGGCCAAATTTGGTGTAAATATGGACCGTTACACAGACCAATTCGTCAACACTAATAGTAATAATATCATCGATAGCTACGAACAATTCATTCAAGGTATATACAACTCTATTGAAACCTCTAAACCCCAATCTCTATCGCGTAACACAGGACAAACAGAATAATAAACCAAACAATAAACACCAACTCCTAAATCATGAATCTGGTGGACAGAAGAGTGTGCTGAGGCTGTCAAAGTCAGATGGGAAAAACTACTGGAATTTAAACACAATCCCAATGTAAACACGCTTGATAATTACAAAGAGACATGTCTAAACACTAACCGCATAATTAGTAACATTAAAGCTAACAAATTCAAGGACTTTTTGACAACATTAAATCGACACGCTACCCTCAACAGAAACTTCCAGTTTATCAAGAGGAATAAAAACCGGTACTATAACGAAACACCCCACTCAACCAACAACTTCAACATTGAAAACAACTCAAAATTGCACGCTGCCTTCAAAAAATTTTCACAGTCTTACGCATATAACATTAACAAAAATTTAGAATACGATGAGATCAATGATTCAATCCTCAATGCACCTATAACCCCTCTGGAGGTACAAGCAGCCATCGATAAAGCAAGATCGAATTCAGCTCCCGCTATGGACGGGATCTCTTACACCATATTGAAAAACCTCCCACTTAAATCAATCAAATGGTTAGCAGACTTCTACAACACAGTATTAGAGTCCGACAAGTTCCCTAGTAGTTGGATAAAATTTAAAGTAGTCTTTATTTCTAAACCGGCCGACAAAGGGTTTAGACCCATATCTCTTGCCTGTACTATTCTTTAAATAAACGAGAGAATTATCAACGGAAGGTTACAATGGTGGCTTGAAAGCCACAAAAAATTCCCTGATTTCTTCTACGGGTTCCGAAGAAACAGATCATGTGCTAGCTTCCTAAACCGTTTACATACAGATATACGTATTGCCAAACTTAAAAAAGAGGCCCTGGGCGTTCTAGGGATCGATCTGGAAGGAGCATATGACAGCGTAAACTTAGAGAAAATAGAAAAAAATTTGTAAAAATGAAAATTTATCGGAAAATAATTAACTTTATTTCAAATTTAATCCTAAACAGGGAGTTGCATGGCTTTTTCAATGGGATAGAATTCGCTAATGATAACACCAACGAGGGACTACCCCAAGGATCGATTCTTAGCCCGCTGCTATTCAACATCTATATCATATATATATATAAGGAAAAATCTTCCCACTAGTAAAATGTATCGCCTTTGCGGATGACATCTTACTGTATCTGGCCCATGTAAACATTAATTTCATTACCGAAAACCTAGAAGAAACCCTTGTAACATTGAATGAATGGCTTGAATCAATCGACTTAAAAATCTCCATAAGCAAATGTAATCTGGTAATCTTTGGAATCCCCAATATCAAAGAGGAAGACTATAAAATCTCTCTAAATAATCACACCCTGTTAAATAGAAAACTTCTCAAGTACCTGGGGATTTTTTGGGACCATAACTTAGAATGGGAGGTGCATACAAAACAATTAGTGAATAGGGTAAAACTGGGAATTAACATGCTATCGTCAATAGGAGACTTTAACTGGGGAGTCCACCCTCAAACAATGATCCAATTTTACAAATCAATAATTAAACCTAAATTAGAATGGGGCAGCTTTCTGCTCCACAACGCAAAATCGCACATCACAAAAAAGTTGGATATTGTCCACAACTCAGCACTTAGGAAAAGTCTAGGGTGTTTAATAACAACCCCAATCAACGTCTTACACCACCTGGCTGGCGTAACCACACTCAAGCTCAGAAGGGAATTACTCACGATCAAAATGTTATGCAGAAACTTCTCATAGTCTGGAAACGAGATTATTCCCAAACTAATCCTTATCAGAGAACATTATGACAACCGTGTAGACAAAATAAACTACAATTACAAACAACCCCTGTTCTACAAATTATGGAATAAACATCAGTATTTATTTCCACAAATGCTTTACTATGACAATCTGCCGACTTACTTTATACCATATCAATCCTTGTTTATTGAGGATAAAATAAATACCTCCTTCGGAAAAAACCTTTAACGACAATCTAGTAGTATCCCCATAGATTTCAACAACTTCATTTTTAGCAATCTTGAAGATTCAACATTCGTGTTCACAGATGGTTCAAAAACAGTAAATGAAGACTGTGGAGCCGAAGTATTCTTCGAAGGGACTCATCCCTTGCAATCCTACAAGCCCTTGCTTACTTCCTGGAAAAAAATCCTTGTAGCATCACTATATTTTCAAACTCCCTTAGTGTGCTCACCGCACTTAAAGACAACGGGTTAAACTTACAAATGCATGAAACAATTGCCCAAATCAGATACTACATCTTTGCACTATCAAAAAGGGTTTTTCCATTACAATATATTGGATCCCCAGTCACAAGGGGATTTTGGGAAATGAAAAAGCAGACGTTGCAGCCAAATAGGCAACGAGCAAAACCAATATTGATATAGATAAGGTTTGGTATACAGATGTTTTTCACATCTTCAAAAAAAACTATAAATCTTATATGAATAGATTTATATTTGAGTACGGGCACAGGAACAAAGGATGAATCTATGTCAATAACAATATATCCTTCTCTTTTAACCCATGGTTTGCCAAAGTAAAACACTCGCGTAAAAGAATTTGCATGCATAACAGATTAAAGTCAAATCATACTAGAAGTAAATATCATTTGTTCGAAAAAAGTATCATCAATTTTCCGAAATGAGTTATGTGATTGCGGCGAAGATGTTCACGACGTGGACCATTTGGTCTGGAACTGCGTTCTTTTTCAAAAATTTAGACCTGGATTACTTAGAAATTTACAAAAATTTAATATTCAAATAAATGCGAACATATCTGAAATATGTACAAAGTTTTGAGGTTATAGTGTCTCATATCCCTATCTTTCTCACAAAGCGCTCGAAATCATGGCTACGTCATCTTCGCTGCGCATG
Source organism: Gastracanthus pulcherrimus (assembly GCA_949152435.1). Lineage (NCBI taxonomy): Eukaryota > Metazoa > Arthropoda > Insecta > Hymenoptera > Pteromalidae > Gastracanthus > Gastracanthus pulcherrimus. The sequence continues at coordinate 45,385,438 of OX424574.1, forward strand.
AATTTTCATTTTTCGCCACTAGGGCGCAACACTATCGGCTCTGGATGTTTCGTTGGCAGCACTGATATCCGTCATATTACAGTTGGATGTACTATTATGCAGTATTCTTCATGCCACTTGCGCGCGAATCTCAAAAATTTAAAAATTCTTAAAATAGATATTTTTAGACTTTTTTATCAATTCTATGAATATTACGTTCATATCTCTCTCTAAGCGTTGTCAAAAGTGCGTTTTATATATTTATATTTATATTTGTATATTTTTGTAAAAAATTTTATATATTTTTTTATATTTTTATATTTTTATATTTTTATATTATTATTTTTATATTTTTTATATGACGTACTCATACTCACTGTCTTAGTAGATTTGCCTAAACATGGTTAGATCTTCGTGCTTAAAATGTAAAAAAATTACACGGCCAAATGCCTTTATGCATAGATGTAAAGAGTGTCTTAAACCATATCATAATGTGTGTCATGACTGGATTTTAATAGGAAGAAATAAATATATCTGCCAAAATTGTCAATCCAAATCTAAATCTAATAGACTGAGCAACAGTGAGAGCAAAAAGAGAAACAAGACTGAGGAATTTGATAAGAACTGAACCATAAATGACACCAATACTGTGAAGTCCCTTAAAGACAATAATGTACCAACAGATTAAAAACCTACCGCATCAACTCCATCCATCTCATCTGATAGGACCATCACAGATAGGAAACATATTGCGAACGGCTCTTCCATAAACCTAAGTGCTATTCGTTATTGTACACTACCTTCATCAATACTTGAACTATTTAGCACTCGACTTGATATGCTTGCAACAGCGGTAAATGAACTTTGGATTCAGTTTGTGGGAAAACTTGATACTATTAGTAAAGTATTAACTCCCGTCCCAGCAACAGAGGGGTTGATTGATGGACTGATTGGTAAGGTTTCGTTACTTAAAAAGAAAATTGTTGGGCAGTTTTTTACGCTGGAAGGGCTACACAACGACCGTTTGTTGCTGTTGCAAGAAAGTACAGTTCTTAAAAAGCATATTGACCAAAATATCAGAAAGGGTAGAGAGTGCCGAGCATCAGGGTAGTGATGGTAGTCACAGTGGTAACATTCATGTTGATGACTCTGATATATTGATGTCACTTAAAGAGTTAGATATGTCTGTTCCAGCCATAGCCGATAATAATATTAGTGATAATAGTAACAGCAGGATTGGGGAGTAACTAGTTGAAAAGATACAAGTTAAGTTAAAAAGTTAAAAAGTTAGTAACTTAGCTAGTTTTTGCAATCACCAAACATCTAATTTAACTAGTTAATTATTTTAGAGTAACTTGTAACTTTTCAACTTTTCTTTATAAGTAAATTGTACATTAAATGAAGTCCAAAAATATCGTTAATTTTATATATACAATAATTAATAAAACAACCCTAAAAAAAGCTGCTTTTTATAATTATTATTTTAACTACGGTAATATTTTGTATTTTATCTTTGAGTTAAATCAACTGCACAAATTTCTTCATTTTAAACTTTATGATGAAAATGATTAAGGAAATTTCTTAATTTTGAAGTTTAATACCGCCAGGACAATTTTCAAACTAGTGTATTTTTAAGCAGTAATGAAGAGAATATAGCAAAAGAAATATTTGATTTTTCTCAAATCTGAGGAAAATAGAATCTTTAGTAACCGGCAACCTTAAATAAATAAACTTCCGAAGAACTATGAGATTTTTATATTTAAATCGAAAGTTTTATATTTATGGTCGTTCTTTCTTGAAATTCGACGTTAAATATAAAAATTTTGCAATAATTTATTTACATGTTAGAATATGAGAAACGTTTATAATATGAAAGAAATGAACTTTAAGAGTGACCAAGAATATTATGATAATACAAAATTGGATATCGTATCAAATTGAGAATGATTTGACAATAGTTGTTTCTTGCTAGATTATAGGTGAACTCACCAATATATAAATTGAAAAATAATCAAAACTTATAAAGTTACAGCCTATAGTTGAAATTGATACTTCTTACGCAAAAACTTACAAAAATACGTGTACCAACTTATAAACAATTGGCTGTAGCTTTGCAGATTTTGATTATTTTGTAATTTTTATATGAGTAAGTCCCCCTGAAATCTTTTAAGGAACAAAATTAGGCCTTTTTACAATAATTTAAATCTGGTAATAAAAGAAGATTCGGATCTTTTGTCAAATCGAACTCTAGTTGACGTGATACCTAATTTTGCAATATCAAAATATTCATAAAAGAAAATTTGTTATCACTTGAAGTACCCCTATGTTATAGTATAACATTTAACGTATTATAATGTGTAAACAAATTATTACATACATTATTATATTTAAGATCGATTCTCGTGAAAGTACTATGTAAGAATTGAAAACGTGTACCTATTACTGGTCATGGGCAAGTACAATCAAGTTAATTTTTAATTTTAATTTTAATTTAAGTTTTATTATCAAAAGAAAATAGGTTTACGAAAGATTTCAAAATTCTGTGAAAACTCATTGTTTCTTTATACAAGCTAATCCTAAGCTATTACAGTTCTAGAAAATGTATTAGTATGAACGTATACGTTTGAATTGAATATATCGTTTCTTTTATAATTCAAATCGTATTGTGTTCGGGTATCATTTTGATTAAAACTCTTGGATTTGTTTCAGTTTGCTTACCTTATTGACTCTGTAATATCAATCTACTTCCAATGTATATTATAAGAAACGCGAATACAGTATATCTAATCATTATTATCTTTATTCTTCTTTGTGCGATCGAGATAATAACAATTCAATTTATGTATAAATGTATTTCAATAAATACCCCGTGATTTTGGCAAAAAATGCAAAACAAAAGCGTAACGTTCCGTCATTTCTGCAGTAACCTACATTTTTGTCTCTTTTTTACAAATATATAAATTTTCTACAAGATTGCTATATTTAAAAAAATGTATCCACGGTTTAATCGAAAACTATTATTTTTTACGATTCCGGTCGATATAACCAATAAGTATAGTGTACTACTTACTTGTTAGTAAAAGTAAGTTTTCGTGACATAATTCAACAAAAGTCTGGTATATATAGTCGAGCTTATAGTCTGGGATCGTCTCCGTAGCCAGACTTTTGTCAGACTTTGTGAACCAAACTGTTGCCAGACTTGTCCCAGACTTATTTCTTTACACGTACACGTAGACACGGTACAACTGTGAAGATCGCTAGTTCTCTTTAGGGGAATAATCTGTAATAAATCCTGATTTAATTTATACATCTTTTTTATTTTACAGAAAACAGTGTGCATCACATTTTATATTTCGCGTGTGTATATAAGTCTGTGTATAAGTGTGAAAACCTATCTACGAAAATGCTTGTTGATAATTTAATATTCGAGGCGTGCGTGCTAAATCTCTTATAATATGTCGGGCGAGGATAATTTTTAAATGTCATTTTGAAAATAAGAAAAATTGGTTTTTAATAAAATTAACTTTTAAAATAACTTTTAACTTTTAACTTAAATTAACTGAATCAGTTTTGATTTTGATTAAATACTAACTTAACTTTATAAAAATTAAAAAAGTTACCCAACCCTGAGTAATAGTAATAGTAATCGGACTAATTTTGTAAAAAGTATTAACGTTGTCAATAATGAAGACGATAGGGATAATATAGATAGTTTTCACAATAAAAAACGCGTTGGGTGGAAAAGACTGTCAGTCTGATTGGTGGAGATATTGTTCTCTGACGAATATATGGGTAGTGGTGAGGCTCCAGGAGAAATTATTATCTCCAATATCTTTGAAGGTTCAGTCAAGCAGCGAAAGGACATTGTCCATGTGATTCTTACCACAATTCTGCCACCCGTTGCGAGGGATGATGTTTTATCAAAACGCCTGCTTCGATCGGAAAGACATACCGATGCTGGTTCATCGGCAAATGTCTCAGTGGGCTGTCGTACGCCATGGGTTGTCCATCTCTCTCATCGTGAGTTAGTCACGGAAATAATACGGGCAAAAAGCAGATATGCTGCACTCAATACGCGAAACATTGACGTAACGTCTCTGGATCAGAACACGAGTAATAGCCTAATAAAAAGTAAAATATTCATTAATGAACTTCTTAGTAAACAATCTTTTTTACAATTTAGAAGTTTTAAAGAACTAGCTCGCGGATTAGGTTTTAAATATGTTTGGCATAGGGGCGGCTATTTCCTGGTTAAGAAGTGAGACGGCGATACAACTCATACGTTTATTTCAGCTACTGACACGCGATATCTGCGTCCTACAAAAATGTAAATGACGATTCCTTGGTAGTACTGGAAAGCAGGGGTGTCGTAACCCCCAAGGAAGCACCTGCACCTGATATGTTAGCCAATCATGCTTGACTAGGCGTGGGTACTGTGAGAGAGTCAGATGGCAGAGGTTTAAGGGCGGATTTCCTTAACGCGACCTCGCTTAATAACCATTTCGTGATGTTGAACCGGTTTCTTTTAAATGTTCGCCCTGATTATCATCTTTTTGGCGTCGCCGAGACACATTTTGGAACTGCAGAGTCCAATAAGGCAGTTCATATTGATAACTATTCCATTCTCAGGCAGGATATAAATACGCAAGGGCGAGGTGTTGCGTTGTACGTTCATACCTCGTACAAGGCAACCTTGCCGTGGTTCTCAAAGACTAAGCAGGATAAGGGCAAACCTAGTATACCTTAGTACTTTATGTGCAGAGTGCAACAGGGCAACCATCCACCGGTGTTTGTTGCGGTAATTTATCGATCACCGGGTATCTCTTTTACTGAAAACTCCGATATAATTGAAAATCTTTCAAATTATTCAAATGGCTATGAATATAGATTGATAGTGGGCAATCTAGATGCAAATATGTTGTCGTCTTCGCAAGAAGCTGTCTTCGACAAAGAACTAGCTTTCGAATTTAACCTAAAATTGGTAGATTATGACGCTTCTCACCATGTCGGTGAATCATATACATGGATAGATGTAATTCTGACTGATGATGATAACGTAGTGCTTAATTCTAATAACTGTATGGCAACCTTTTCTGGTAAGCACAATATTATCGATTCGAAATCGATTTTTTAACATCGGTGAAGCCTCCTGTGCTTAATAACTTTACTTACAGGGATTTAAAATCCATTCGACTGTATGAGCTTCTAATGCTTCTGGCTCTTGTGACTGATCACTGATTAACTGCCCAGAAAATGGTGTCGACGATAAGCTAGAACACCTTAGCTTAAATATCATGAGGTTATTGACGAGATCACAACATTAAAACAACTTAGCCATTTTCATTTGTGCGCGTCCTGTGTCTTTCTGTCGCGGTGCATCTCCGCGCGCTGTGTGGGCTCCCGCAGCAGCCGTGTTGCCGTCTGTGCGTCTCTCTCTCTCTCTCTCTCTCTCTCTCTCTCTCTCTCTTGCTGATAGATGCCAGGCTGTTATTGATGAAGGTGGCCGCATATCGGACTGGATTGATACTTGAGCTGGCGTTCCCCAGGGCTCCGTCCTAGGCCCACTATTGTTCGCCATCGTCATCAATGATCTCCCCGTGGTACTGAAATTCACCAGACATATGATCTACGCTGATGACACTCAAATTTACAGAAGCTGCAAACGCCATGATCTCATTGACACCATTAACAAGGTATCTGAGGATTGTGCTGCGATTGCCAAATGGGCCTCTTGCAATGGACGCACTCTAAATCTGTCCAAAAGCAAAGCAATGCTCTTTGGTAGCACATTAAACATTTCATTGATCGATTTAGAACTCTTACCTAAGGTTACAGTCAATGGCACTCCCATCTCTTTTGTCATGAAGTAAAAAATTTGGGTGTCTGGTTGACTCCTGATCTTAATTGGGGAAGGCAAGTGTCACACATCTGTCAGCAAGTGTTTCGTACCCTCAGACAGCTACGCCCTCATCAACGTGCTCTTTCATTTGGTGTCCGTAAATCACTTGTGCACTCACTTATCCTCCCTCACTTTGATTATGCCTGCCTTGTCTACCATGACGTAACTGGTGAACAGAACCTGAAGCTTCAGCGGGCGCAGAATGCATGCACCCACTTTGTTTTTGGTACCATTCCCTGGATGGCTCATGTTACCCCCTATCGCAAACGGCTAGGGTGGCTCACGGTGAAGGCCCGAAGAGAGTACTTCATGGGTGCGCTGACGCTTACTGTACTAAGACTGGTTGTCCAGATTATTTGAAGTCTAACTTCATACTCACGGCAGATAGTGATGTGCGTAGATCAGCTCGACTCTGCACTGAACCCCTCCTCATCCGTAACTTCAAAACTTCCTTATATGCCAATTCCTTCGTAATAGCCGCCTCATATTTTTGGAACAGCCTACCAGAATACATTACCTCCCTGCCTCCCAAAACTACCTCTCTCCAAACCATCAAATCCTTATTACTAAGTTACCTCAACAGTTGTGATGTTCAGTCTGATCTCGCACACAAGTAAACTCAAAAATTCTACATATAAAGGTTCGTAGTAGCTTTAATGCTACGTACATATTGCTGCTTTAATTTTAATTTTAATTTTAGCTTTAATTATACTTATATATCTCTATATTTTTATATTGTTATTGCATCATATTTTGCGGTCAAAGAGCCGTTCAGATTACTTTATGTCTTATTTTATTTATATTTTTTATTTATATTTTATTTTATACACCGAATATTGTTCGAACCTGTACATACTATTGTTAAACACTATTGCGAGCGTACCGATCACGTTACATATTATATTATTATATTACTACATATTGTATATTCCTAATGTATATATTGTTCTTTATGCCCTATGGGACAATTTCAGTCCCAGGGTGGAAATAAACAAATAAATCTAAATCTAAATCTCTCTCTCTTTGCCTCGCGCGGCCGGTGCAACAATATAGCGGTCCTCTAATATCTGGGCGGTGCGAGTTGCAAACATATCGGACTGTGCTCGACCTTGCAGATCCTCCACTTGGCGCGCCATCTTGCCTCGTCAAGAGAGGGTGCCAGCTATGTTGCCGTCCATGCATCTCGCCCGCTATATGTCCCCCTCGGTGATGGGTCTCGCTGCTCCATGGTGACGGGCGCGTGTCCGTGCACCGCGGCGTGATTATTGCAGCGGCGCGCGAGCCGGCGCTTCCCGCCATTGCCGGCAGTGCGCGTCGCTTTCTCTCTGATGCTCGCTCGTGTCCGATGTTTAAAAGAAAGTATTAAGAAAGGACCGCTAACGACTGAATCTCTTTCAGCTCGACAGGTTGGCTCACATCGGCACGGTCTCTGACCTCAGATCGATCTCGCATCTCACGTGATGAACTCGTCGCCCCGAGGACGTCCCACTGCGCGGGGGACTGAATCAGTCGGCTTCTCGCCGTATCTCCCCCTTTTTCCCCCTCCCGAACCGCCAAAGACTGAATCGCTTTCAGCTCGACAGGTTGGCTCACATCGACACGGTCTCTGACCTCAGATCGTTCTCGCATCTCACGTAATGAACTCGTCGCCCCGAGGACGTCTCACTGCGCTGGGGACTGAATCAGTCGGCTCAACCCGTACGACCAGGCACACCGCCACCGCGGCCTGACGTGCCTGGACACAGGTTCGGCTCCGGTCTCGCCTCCCACGGCACTCGAAGGATCGGTCCGCCCCTGGAGAGACTCCACCTCGCATCCAATGCGGCGGATCTGCTCCTTGCGGCTCATGCGACGGCCTAATCTCTTCTGAATGTTACAGGATGGACATCGCGGCGGCTCAGAAGCCGCTACGCGGCGCGGTGGAACGCACAGCTCAGACCATTAGGACCGCACCTCGGGATGAGTGGACCGAGGGTCTCGTCCAAAGCCGCCTCGAGCAGCTTGAGAGTTACTGGAGCGACTACCAGGCCAACCACGTGACACTGCTGCAGCGCGACGGTACGGCCGACGACGCACACAATGAGGGAGACGAATACTACATCGTGGAAGCCGACTATCTCACAGCACGAGGTCAACTCTACGACGTCCGATCTCGTCTCAACCCGGGCCATGGATCGAGCGCCAACGCTCAACCGACGTCTTCCCATGGTCACAGCCGTCTTCTGAGGATTACTCTGCCCCGGTTCTCCGGGAATAGGGAAGACTGGAAGTCATTCAAGGACATGTTCCGCTCTCGCGTATGCTACATTGGGGAACGTTGATAAATACTACTACCTCAAGCCGCACATCGACGGGGAGGCCATACTCGCTCTGGACACTCTTCAAGTAACCGGCGACAAATACTCTATCGCTTGGGCCATCCTCGAGTCTCGATACGATCACAGACGACTTCTTGTCCGAAACCATTTGCAGGCCATCAAACGCATCCGCCCTCTCAGAGAAGAGTCGGCTACGGGTCTGCAATACCTTGCGGATACCCTTGAGCGGCACAGAACCCAGCTACAGTCTCTTGACTGACTCGTCCAACATTGGGACGACTGGTTCTTGTCCTTCCTTACGCGTCGTGCCTGGGAGGAGGAATTGGAGGAAAATGACAACGCGGCTGCTATCCACCAAACGAGCCACCCAACCTTCGATCAGCTATCCAGATTCCTACAGAAAAGATGCAGGACGCTCAAGTCACTCGTTCCCGAGCGCACAGACAAATCGATGTGCAGACCGCCATCGACGTCGAGTGATTCTACACTCCCACTACAACGCTTCAAGGTCGCGGCTGCTACCAACGCCCAACGAGCCATCTGCAGCACATGCCGCGGTCCTCATTACACCGTACATTGTGACGATTTTAAGGGTATGACACTGGGAGAGCGTCGTGATCTCGTCACCCTGGAAGGATTGTGCTACAATTGCCTGAAGAAACATCACTCGGCTCGGAATTGCCCATCCACAGGAACTTGCAGGGATTGCGGCGAGCACCACCATACCCTCCTGTATGTCGGCGCAGGCAAAAGATCAGGGCTCTTCATCGACTCGGGCATTCCGACTAAATCCCGACGAGTAGCAAACTCAATATCAGCATGATTCACTCTGCTGCCGACCGCTCGGATCTGCCAGGGTGACCAGAAGGGACGGCGAGTCGAAGTCCGAGCACTCTTGGACCCCTGCTCCGAAGTCACCATCATCGCACTCCAGTTGGTGCGAAAGCTTGGCGACGTGCTGGAACGGATCAAAGTCGGAGTCGCAGGCGTCAACGGACGACTCATGGACTTCGCTCGGACCTTGTCTCATCTTCATTTATACAATGACAAGCTTCCCGGACCTCTCCGATTCGAAGCCTACGACCTTCGAGACCTCCGTCTTTCCACCCCCTCCAGTCAGGTGGTCCACCCAACCACAACCTCCGAGAATTGTTCAACGGCATGAAACTGGCAGATCCGGCGTTCTGCATACCCGGCCGGGTCGACGCGGCATTAGGAGCTAATGTCTACCACCAACTGATGTTGTCTAGTACCATTTACCGAGGCTCGTTTCTTGCTCAACAGACCATATTTGGATGGATTATCACCGGGGCATAGCCCAACGATCACACGCCTGAACTCAAAGTGTCCTGCGTCACTATCCCGGTATCCACGCCTGCGCCATCACAGGAGCAGTTGATGAGTCTGCTGCAAAAATTCTGGGCTGTGGAAGAGGTGCCCCAAATCACCCGACGTTCTCGGCAAGACATCGACTGTGAACGAATCTTCACGACCAAGCACACTCGAGACGCCACCAGGAGGTACGTTGTTCCACTCTTGAAGAAACCTGACGTTCGCTCAAGCCTCGGAGACAGCTTCAAGAACGCGCGCCAGGCCCTCACTTCCGCTCACCAGAGAATGCGTTGAGATAGCCGTTTAAAGAGGGAGTACACAAACTTTATGGAAACCTACTTACACCTAGGCCACATGTGGCCTCTTTATCCAGACGAACTCAACAACGATGAACTGGCCGCACACTTCCTCCCTCACCACGCGATCTGGCAGCGCAGCGGTGACGGGGAAAAGCTCCGGATCGTGTTCAACGCCTCTCGACGAACGAATTCCGGGAAGTGCCTGAACCACGCGCTGTTCCCCGGTCCGAAACTCCAAAACCAGCTTGCGGTGGTCATCACCCGCTGTCGACGACACGAAATCGCGTTTTGCGCCGACATTAGGATGATGTTTCGGCAAATCCTCATCTATCCAGAGGACATACATCTGCAACGGATCATTTGGAGTCCTTCAGAGGTCGCTCCTGTCACCCACTACGTCTTGCGAACCATCACCTACGGAGAGGCCTGCGCGCCCTATTAGCCCTTCGAACCCTCCAGCAGTTATGTGAAGACGAGGGCGTCCCCTACCCCCGAGCTTTGGAGGCTGTCAAGAAGGAATTATACATCGACGATTTTCTGAGCTGCGCCGATGATGTCGACTTCGCGCTGAGGGCGAGATGCTCGGGGCGGGCCGCTTCCAATTGAAGAAGTGGGTCACCAACAATTCGAACCTGCTCGAAGACATTCCGGTTGAGGATCGACTCCGTCCCGACTGGATGCAATTCGACACCGAGGGACCGGGTACCGAATTGGGGCTTGCCTGGGACCCAATAGGCGACAGTTTCCGCTTCGCCGATCGTTTGATGACACGGCGCCCGCTACGAAACGTCGAGTCTCAGTTGAGCCCAATCATCGTAACCGCCAAAGTCTTTTTGCAGGACCTTTGGCGTCTGAAGGTCGACTGGGACAACGAGCTTCCCGCACCGACATCTCATCGATGGACCACCTTCAAAAGGAGCCTCATCGACCTATCGGGGATCACGCTGCCTCGTTAGATTCAATGTCACTCGTCGAGCGAAGTCCAACTGCACGCGTTCGCTGATGCCAGTCGTCGTGCCCTCGCCGCAGCGGTCTATATCAGGGTCATACCCTCGACTGGACCCGCATGGATTAGTCTACTCTCGGCCAGAACCAAGCTGACTCCGATCAAGGGTTTGATCACCACTGCGAAACCCACGCCCAGATCAACCATCCCACGGCTGGAGCTCCGCGCTGCATTGCTCGCTACTCGCCTGCTCCAGTCCGCGATCGAGAGTCTAGACATCCCCCTCGCCAGCTGCTATGCATGGAGCGACTCGCAGGTGGTCCTCCATTGGCTGCGCACCGACGACCCGATCGGCAATCATCTCGTGGACAACTACGTGGGTCATATTCAGGAGATTCTCCCCGGAGTTGTGTGGCGTTACGTGCCCATTGCAGACAATCCTGCCGATGTGGCCACTCGCGGGACAGAGTCAGTGGTCCTTGCCCGTCATGAGCTGTGGTAGAGCGGCCCGACATGGTTAACGTTGCCAACAAGCTTCTGGCCCAGCGACTCACCCCCTGAGAGTACCCTTGACCTTGAAATGGATGACACTCCAATCAGTTGTCTCACTACCACGACCATTGATCCGATTGACCCAGCGTACTTTGAGCAATTTTCATGCCTCACCCGTCTCCTAAAAGTCACCGTCCGATGCCGACGACTGTTTCAGAACCGCAGGGACCCTGAGCACCCAAGCCCTATGGCTCCTGTGACAGCTCTCGAACTCCAACAAGCGTTCTCCATCTGCTCGGGATTGGCTCACCATCGGAACTATTCAGCAGAAATCGCGGATCTGGAGCAGGGTCGATCGGTTCTAGGCGATAGCCCACTGAGACGTATGAACCCGTTCCTTGATAACGACCGTGTACTCCGAGTCGGAGGGCGGCTACAGCAATCCCAGATCCCTCACGAGGAGCGGCATTCGGTGATTCTGAGCGGTGGCTGTTATTTGGCCCTACTCGTCATCAATTGGGCCCATCATCGTGCGCTCCATGCCGGATTTCAGCTGACCTACGCCCATACCATCCGGCGCGCGTGGATCGTCAGAGGGAAGAGCAAGGTCAAGGCTCAGGTTCGCTCATGTGCGGTGTGTGCCAGATCCACCGACCGACCTTTGACCCAGGTTATGGCCTCCCTAACTGCCGCTCGAGTAACACCGTCGAGACCATTTAGCCGCTGCGGTGTCGACTATGCTGGACCATTTACCATCCTACGGTCCAAAGGACGGGGTGTGACCTCGTCGAAAGGCTACGTCGTGGTGTTCGTCTGCCTCGCAACTAAGGCCGTGCACTTGGAGCTCTCAGGGGACGTCACTACCGAAAGCTTCCTCGGAGCGCCGACACGCTTTATCGGACGGCGAGGCCGACCTTCGGAGATCTGGAGCGATAATGCCACTTCCACGGTGCCAATGCGGAGCCTCGACGCCTGCTCCATGCAGCCGCACTCGACTGGCAGTTGGCGGCTGGAGCCCTGGCTAACGAGGGCATTACATGGCACTTCATCCCTCCGACTGCTCCCCATTTTGGAGGCATTTGAGAATCCGGCGTGAAATCGGCGAAGACACACCTCAGGCGAGTCGCAGGCCCAAAGAAGATGACCTACGAGGAATTTGCAACCTTGCTCGCTGAGGTCGAAATGGTGTTGAATTACCGCCCGATCTCCCTGTTTTCAGGTGAGGTGGACGACCTGGAGGTCCTCACACCCGCCCATTTCCTCATCGGGGGTCCGCTGAACTCCATCCCGCAGCCGAGCATCGCCGAAGCCGATCTCCCGAGATTGACACACTGGCAATTGATCCGAGGACTTCGAGACAGCTTTTGGTCACGCTGGAGCCGAGAGTACCTCAACACACTTCAGCAGCGAGCGAAATGGACCAGACCTCACAAGAACTTGACCATCGGAGATCTCGTCGTGATCATCGATCCCCCCCTCCTTCAATCGAGCGGCAAGTGGCCCCTTGCTCGCGTCACCGAGGTCCATCCCGGGCGAGATGATCTCGTCAGGGTCTTCACGGTCAAAACGGCCTACAGTAGCTACACCAGACCTATCACTAAGCTCGTTCGCCTCCCTATCGACGCCTCAACGGAGACCGCACCCGAGGGACCAGCGCCAGCCACTTCTCCGTAACGGCGGGCGGTACACCGGACTGCTCCAACTCGGATTATCATTTTCGGAACGAGGCGGGCGGTTTGTGTGGGCAATTTTCTCTGAGGCCCAACTCCCAGTCGCCACCGTCTGATGGCACTAGCCACATGCGCTCTTTCCTCCTCCGAGCGCCGACCGCTCAGCAACGAGCGGAGCGGCACGCAAGTGACCTCGAGCCCTCCAAGCAAGCGGATGCACCTCTATTCTCAACCAGCTGTATCTTCCGACGTTTGAAATAAAGTTGAAGTTACACACTATCTTTGGTGATCTTGGATTGTCTCCCTCACCCGCTTTCCTCCGCAACACATATCATCAAACATATTACAAAAGCTAGCACCCTGGATGAACCATGAATGTAAAAAAAATGAAAACTCCCAAAAGTTCTCATTTGAACGCGGGTCTTGTGCGGCCTCTTATGTGACGCGCTGTATTTCTAGTGAAGACTAGTTCATGCGCCACCGCTAGGTGGCGAGCGCCTGAGTTTCGCGCTCGCACGACCAAACTGGCTTTGTAGGAGTACATAACAGACCGCGCAAGACCCGAGTGCAAATGAGATTGACATGATTTGACGATTGGATGAAGATCGTGATACACATCTTGCTGTAAGTATAGCCAACATAATACATATCACGTCGGGCCCGAAAAGACCGGCAGATAAAAGCAAGTATTCGTCCTCGAATCCTAAGAGCACGTACTCGAACCCCTCTACAGTCCATCCCTCGACAAGCGGTGACAGCGCCGGTGATGTATACACGATGGGAACCGAAGAAGCATCGGGCGGCTTCCAAAAGGTTGAAAAACCGAAACGGCATAAAAAGCGCGCGCGTACCTCCAACGACGAGAGCAAACACAACATACAAGCATGCAAGAGCAACATACAATCTCATCACTAAAAGCACAACTTCGACACCTAAGAAACAAACAAACCCAAACCTAAACTTAAACAAAGCTAAACTTCCCAAACCTAAAAAATCCAACTAAAAATCAAACTAACAACTCACAATCCACTAAAAAACGACAACCAACTGCATTTTCCTACAAAGATGCAGTAACACAAAAAGCACAAGAAACACTATCTCCAACATACACATAGACACGTGAAACTCACAACAAGCAATCAACTGATAATAACCACAATGATATGGCAGATGTAATTAAACTCCTACAAGAAACCAATTCCTTGCACAAAAAATAATGTTCGGTAAATTAACACGAACAGAAGCAATTAGACAGACTACAGAATGATCCTGCGCACTCATAAACCTAGCCCTTAATAATGGATTCTACGCCTAAACATCTAAAACTATGCACCTGGAAATTTTTTTCAAAATTTGTAATTGTTTTCAAAATTTGGAATTTGCTTCAAAACTTGATTTTTTTTCAAAGTTTGAAATTTGCTTCAAAACTTGAATTTTTTTTCAAAGTTTGAAATTTTTTTCAAAATTTGAAATTTTTTTCAAAATTTGAAATTTTTTTCACAATTTGAAATTTTTTTCAAAATTTGAAATTTTTTTCAAAATTTGAAATTTTTTTCAAAATTTGAAATTTTCTTCAAAATTTGAAATTTTTTTCAAAATTTGAAATTTTTTTCAAAATTTGAAATTTTTTTCAAAATTTGAAATTTTTTTCAAAATTTGAAATTTTTTTCAAAATTTGAAATTTTTTTCAAAATTTGAAATTTTTTTCAAAATTTTGAATTTTTTTCTATACGTTTTCGAATTATTGAAATTTTTTCATTAATTTGGGGTCCAGTTTTGGATATAAATCATTATGAATTTCCCATAAAAGAAAAAGTTTAATAAAAACGACTACGATAAAATCTTCAAACTAGCTCCTAAAATCATAGCTGCAGGCCAGTATAATGCGAAACATAAATCGTCGGGAAGTAGAGTCCATAACACACTCGGAAATAAAATAAGCAAATATTGCGAAAAAAATAATCTACTTGTTCGTGCACCAAATGATTTCACACACTACCCATACAACCAAAACGGGAAACCCATAAAACCAGACATAATCGTCTTCGCTATCATTAAAAATGTAGACCACGCTATATACATTAAAACAATAAATGAAATGGACTCCGATCACTATCCTATCGTAATAACCACGGATTTCACGTACACTTGTAGCTTTCCAAAATCAAAATGTAACTTCAGAAAAATTAACAGGGATACATTTAAAGATCACCTACTAAATAACACACCAGATACACAAAATCTAAACACCGAAGACAAAATAAAATAGATAAAACAATCGAAAATCTTACAAACTCGATTAAAAAATCAATAGAAATCGTTGATGCGAAAACAAAAACCGAGACCCTCGGCTTCCGCGAAACATTTTAGACAAAATAAAAGAACACAATAAACTAACATCAAATCGCCATAAAAGACCGACTCCCATATTAAAAATCGAATTAATCAACTAAGAATCGAAATAAACCGTGAAATAAACAAATTTAGATGTGAATCGTAGAATAATTAATAATAATACAGTTGAAAAACTGATCATCAAAGATAACTGTAGTGTATCACACTGTTCCCGATGTATGTGAGCCGATCGAAAGTGGGAGCAAAAATTGGCGGATGAACGTTCCAGCGCAGCATCTAAGTGTTGCGTAAGCCCCGTGGTATGGGTGGCCACTTTGAATTTCCTCTCCCACGGACGAAGACGCCCGGTAATTAGAGTTGGCTGCAGGGCGAAGGAAAAGCTGAGATTTCCTTCGCGGACGCATTTTAGGGCAAAGATTTGCTATTGCTGAGTATTTTTACTTTGACATTTTAGTTTTAAGGATTTTCTTTGGTCAACGGCGAGTTGCGAGCGCAATTTAGAACATGATTTATTATGTACGCACTGGACCTGACGCAGGTTTTCTCCTCGAAGAGGTTTTTCCTGCCTCGTTAATTGTAGAGACAGCTAGCGGCCGCGGAGCACGTATGCGAGAAGAAAAAAAGGGATCCTTGTTCGCGCGGTTTATGGCTCTGTGCCGCGCTCGGCGCAGGGTCAGATTTCGAGTCGGCGGGTACGTGAGCGTCATCTGTTTCGGCTCAGTGTCAAGCGTTTCGAAGCGCGGCATTAGGACTGAGTTTATGACTTTCTCACGGAGGTAAAGCGGCGCGATCGTAGATGCATCGGCATCTAGTGATTAAATCGTCCGAAGAAAAACAAGGACCCAGAGAAGGGGATGACGCTTTTCGGGGGCTTTTGCGAGGGCGAGCGTGGCCTTGTGTGCTCTGCGGAGGCAGTCTCGATCGCGACACAAAGCTCAACGCTTCGCCGTGTATTTTCCTATTTTCGTTACAATATTCACTTTGAACAATTGAACTCACTTTCTTTGACTTAAGTCATTTTATTTTCCTTCGATATATAATTTAATCTTATTTGTTATCAGTAATAATAATTTTATTCAGTCTATTTTTTTTTCATTTTAATTTAATATTTAATTCTATTTAAATTTTAATTTAGAATAGTAAAAAAACCGAACTAGCTTCGAGCGCGACACTGCTCCTCGGGAGCAGCCACATTTTGGTGCCTGAAATCCGGGATTTTGTTCGTGACCGGAATTTTCGCGTCGGAGTTTTAGTTCAGTGTTGTGTGTGTTTTTTGTGTAAGTGAAGTTTTTTATTTGCCAAAATTATGGCAATGCAAAGTGACGAGTTGTCACCTGTCGGTGACCGTTGGCTTACGCGCTCGCAGCGGCGAGAGAACCCATCTCCTGATGCAGTGGCCGAGGTTTCAAGGCGTCCAGCGGCAAAAGGGAAAAAGGCGAGATCAAGTAGCCGTCGGCCAGCGCTACCGGCCGAAGCACTTGTCGGTCCGTCGTCTCCAGCAGCCGTACGAAAACGTGCGCGTATGGCGGTCGGATTCTAAGACTGTATTGTATTGGATAAATAAAGAACCTCGCGATATCAAACTTTTTGTTGCCAATAAATTGGGTGAAATTCGCGAAAGTTCAGAAGCTAGGGAGAGGAGGTACATAAATACAAAGGAGAATCCCGCTGACGATGGCATTAGGTCAATAACGAATGCGTTGCACGAGGGGAGTAGGTGGCTGTTGGGTCCGTTATTTGTACGTCAACCATAAACACAGTGGCCGCAAGTGAAGTCTCGGACTATACACGACAAAGAACTGACGGAATATTTAAAAATGGAATCTCGGGTCGTATATGCAGTAGAAAAGGTACCTTTATTAATTGACTTTTCGCGCTTTTTCACACATAATCGACTCATTAAAGTAGTAATTTGCATATTAAAAGCTATAGGTATTTTCAAGAAAATAGAGACTCGTCCTTTGATAGATCTAAAATTAGAAGCTGAAAAGATCTGCTATAAAACGACTCAATCTGTTTCCTTTTACGATAAAATAAATTCTATTAAAAAATTTAAAACAATGCCGAGAAATAGTAACATTTTGCCATTAATACCTTTCTAGATGAGAATAACCTTTTACGCGCGGAAGGTAGGCTTAGAAATTTTGATTCTGATGAATTAGCTACGCCAACGTTGCTGTTGAAAGCTGCGTGCGAATCAGCGCAGCACGCCCGAACGTGTTTACGATCATTGGGACCGCAGCATGTATTGGGTTTCAGCTATAGGTCATACTTGTGATGAACTGAGTCAAGGGTTTAGTTTTTATGAGCAATGCTATAGAGTTTTCTTTGAAAAGTAAAATATGAAAACAGAGACTGCCAAACTTTCTCAGAGTATTTAAATTTTTATCGTAACATAATATTTTTTGAAGATCGCGATGTGTTATTTCTACTTGAGCCTACACTGTGATCTTAGAAATTAATTTGGTGTTTTATGCAAAATTCTAATTCTCGTGTTTTATTTAATTTAGAGAGTTTTTTACAATTGAACAATGGATAATTGTATAACGTGCTGTGCTAATCAGCGGCAATGGGGAAGCGTTCTTTGTCCAACAGCATCAACGTTAGCACGATAGGGTGTGCTCCACTGTTCAACAGCAATATCGGCAACACAAAGCTTTTCAATAGCGACGGTGGCACCGTCGCCTTCAACGACGAATTGACGAGGACGATTGCCGCCATCTACAACGTCGACCGCGTGATTGCGCACTGTATCATCTCCATCGTCGGTGACGCGAGAACTCGATCTGATTGTTCCGATAACGGCAGCACAAGGACGCGCGTCGATTTCCCCAACAGCGACGGAGCCAGCGGCCAGGGAGCGCGCCGTGATTTGGAGCCGCTAAGCAGCCCTCCGGGTGAACGTCGGCGGTGCGCGGATGCGCGGCGATTCTCCCAGCGACAGCAGCACCCGGGCACGCACCGTGAATCGGGGCCTTTGAGCAGCCCTCCAGAACATTGTCGGCTGCGCAAGGATTCGCGCCGTCTCACACAACGACGGTAGTACGTAGACGTACCCCGTCTACTACAACGACGGCAGCGCGTAGATGCGCGCCGTCTCCTACAGCGACGGCCGCACGTAGACGTCCCCCGTCTCCCACAGCGACGGCAGCATGTAGATGTGCCCCATCTGCGTGCTTTGCGCACTAAGTAATGCTTGTAAGATAAAATGTACTTGCTGTTCCTGGCGTAGGTTTTCTTACAGAGTTTTCCCTACGCCACAGACACTAGTCTGGATAAATGCAGGAACAGTAAAAATATTTCAGATAGTTTTAATTCCTGTGACTTGTCAGGTAGGAAATTCAAATACTTTACATTAAATGTACATTAAACAGTTTCGTTGTCAAACTCAATGTATAATTGCACTGAATTTATTTAAGTTGATTCATATTAAAAAAAGAAAGGCTTTCGATAAAGAGCGAATATTTTGAAATTGAAAGAATTAATTAGAAAATTGGAATGCAAAAGTTGTGTGTAAGCTAAAATGACGTTGATGATTTTCACAATATAAAATCTGTAACGTATATCTGCACCGAGTGACAGGAGTAATATTCTTATTAAAGTAAGAAATAATCAAAATAATTAAAGTTGTTAATCAACTTGCGCATCACTATCAGCAAAAACGTGTTAAAATTTAAAAATAGGATTGTAGTGCATAGTTAAAATTAATTTGTGCGTAAATTATAAAATATATGATTGCTAAATACAAAAACGATGATTGTTTAAATTGAGTTTTTGAAGTAAGTTGTATTTTATGTAAATCTTAAGATAATTTTTGATCATTGTAAAATCTAATTCATGTATATAAAAACGAAATTATTGATGTATATTTTAACGGTTAAAAATAGCTATTTAAAAACTGGAGTCAGTTTGATTACGTAATATATAGGTATGTGCCATATGGTGCACTCGTTTTCATAGCAAATGTATTTTTCAATGAGAAAATGACAAGGCATTATGAATGTTCTTGATGATTATTTCAAATTATGAGTGAGTAATATGTTACTCGTAAAACAAGGGATGAAGAGAAAGTAAATTTTGGCTCCTGTGAACGGAGTGGTAAACAATAAGTTCTTTTGTCACATATTAAACTTGTATTTCAATCACTAAAAATTTTTCCCGTGTAAATCTTATAGAGAAGCTGCCCCCTCGGCGTCCATGTTTATTAGCAAGCTCCTGCCAGATTGCAACACGGTGAAATAAGACTCCAGCCATTGAGAAGCGGCGATTCCTACGCTTTGACTAGTTGGAGTGTGTGATGACCCTGCTAAAGTTAGGTCAGGTAGCGCGTGATCCAAGAGCGGTTTATTTAAATAAATTAGAAATAAATAAATTAATAAAATTATAATAAACGCGGATTAAAATAAGGATGTTTTGATTAACAACGATACTTTCTCTCTGCGTCTAATCCGGGCTCCTCACCAGCTACGGCCGCATTAAAAGTGTTTGAAGCGAGAAATAACGAGGAGAATAAAATAGATGAATATCGCGAGAAAACCCGTGTGTCTTTTAGCATGTCTAGACTCTGACTGACTTTACTCGTGGTCTACAAATTCGTTGTAGCCCGGTTGAGCTCCTCTCCTCCTCCAGTCCCATTTTTTGTATATACAGTCTAGAGGTTGTTGTCGTGCAAGCGACACGATTTTCTTCCCGGAAAAGCACTTCAATTCGGACCCCCCAACATCGCGTAGAACAGAGGTTCTTTGTTTCAGACACAGTTTGTAAAATTGAATATTTTGTGTCGGAAACCGTTCAAGAATCGAATACTTTCATTTTTACTTTTATAAATAAATGCATATTATTTTATTTGAATATTTGCGTGTACAAATGGCGAATGACACGTGATGTATTATTACTGCGACGTCGCGGAATTCCCCATTTACATATTTTGACCGAGAATATGTTTTTAACGCGAACATGACACGCGGATATTTTAAATTGTCAAGCGAGCATTAAAATGCTCTCTCAACTCGCGGAAAGGTATAAAAAATAATAAAAGTGGTTAAGTTTAAATAAGATATGTAGGATAACCTCCTAAGATCTTATGTATAGTCTACTATTTGACGTTACAAGGTAAAAGAATATAAAAGTACAAGAAATAGAAGAGTGTCGCCATCGGCTGTCGACCTCTGACTGACTGCTGGTGAGCTCTTGATGATGCTACTCAAATATCCTCTCCGTGAGGGTAGTAATGTTGAGGGTGCAGAAGAGAAGAAGGGGTATGAGTGTCTCTACCCCTGGTTCTTCTTAGCGAATGCGAGTGAGTTTCCACGAGCTTTTCCCCGCGTCACTGACCAATCAGCGAAAGACTGTAGGGCCCGTACTGGCGTGGGAGAGAGTTAGAGTGGGGTCCTTTCCTTTCTCCAAAAACGCCACACTGTAAGCATGTGTATGAGAGTGCAGCGCGGCTCTCACCTTTTCCCGGCGCAGAAAACAAGAAGCTCATTGTTTCGGCTTGTTCGTTTCCAGGAACCCTTAAAATGCGTCTTGAGTGAAAGGGGAGCCGGACACGTACGCAGTTTTTGCTCGGTTCTTCGAGTTTCTTAGCTGAGCACATTATTTATGATTCTTCTCGGGTTTTCCGCTCGCAGAGAGAGGCAATCATAAATAATACTTTATTAGGTGTCCGCTTCGCATTTTACAATCGCTTCTTCGAGTGACTATTTAAATAATTTATACGCTTGTTTGCTACGTTTTAGGCACGTACAGAATATATTAAAATGTTTAACAGTTTTCGGGGAAGATTAACGGAACGAGAGAGAACGAATATAACGTTTATTTGTATTTTTATATTAGCGCGTAATAAGTATCTATAAAAAATACCTTCCTAAAAAGTAAAATCTTGGCAAGTATAAGTTTCATTATTACCCATAATATAAATTAAAAGAAATATGTTATTACCAAAATAAGACGTTCAATTATGAATTTCATGAATACGCTACAATTAAAATAGTAAATTTAAACTAATATTCTATTTAAAAAATAATATAGTTTAAAATATTTCCATTTTTTACTAATTCTGATAATCTCAAATGAACGCTAAAGAAATTAATTAAATCGATTAATAAATTGGCAAGTATTATATTTTTATTTGTAAATCAATGTGATTTTTTTATGAATTAGTATGAAGTATACAAATTAATAATACCTTTCAAATTTAATATTGTAAGACATTAAATTTGACATAAATACATGTTGATAAGAAATAGGTCAAAAAGTCGAACCTCAAACACTGATCTATAATACTCTCGTTACATGTAGTGCGCATATGGCAATTAATTTCTATTATAGGTAAGCTAACTGAAACTTTTTGAAATCAAGCCAATATAATATTACGGACAAACAGTTTATACCTTATCTAGGGCTTTGACTTGCTGCCGTCGTTAATTGCTACGAACCTTAGGTAACTCGGGCACTGTTCGAGGTTATTTTTTCCAAACTCGAACAATGTTCCAGGTTTAACTGTAGTTCAATATAAAATATAGTGAATTGACGGTCTCTTTAATTTCGACATATAACTATGAACATACTTGACGGACCCATCGTCTCGAAGTATATCGGTGGACTACCTACCTTGTTTAAGATCAATTTTTGATCATAAACATCCAATGTGTATTACTCAATATTTTTATATTTCATTTATTTTATTCTTTTATAATAAAACATTGTTTTTGTTTATGTTATTTTTCGTCCTATATTATACACGCGGTGGATGTATCCCCAACCAGCCCCACACTATCCGGCTGTGCGGACCTAGTCGGGTGTGCCTTTGGTGGCATTTCCTATATTCCATCAAAAAAAAAATCTATGATTTTGCTAACTTCTTTTACTTAGAAATATTACCTTCTATTCTACGAACACCGTAAACTTCGAGACGACGGGTCCGTCAGGTATGTTCATAGTTATATGTCGCAATTAAAGAGATCGTCAATGCACTATATTTTATATTGAACTACAGTTAAACCTAGAACATTGCAGGTCAAAGCCCTAGATAAGGTATAAACTGTTTGTCCGTAATATTATATTGGCTTGATTTCAAAAAGATTCAGTTAGCTTACCTATAATAGAAATTAATTGCCATATACGCACTACATGTAGCGAGAGTATTATAGATCAGTGTTTGAGGTTCGACTTTTTGACCTATTTCTTATCAACATATATTTATGTCAAATTTAATGTCTTACAATATTAAATTTGAAAGGTATTATTAATTTGTATACTTCATATTCTCATGTTTTATTCAGATATTAAGTCAACGCTGGGTGAAAAGAGTCTTTTTAATGTAATTATAAACATGAGCTTGCAAACATTGTATTAATTATAGTTTTATAACTACATTAAAATGACCCTTCTGAGCCAGCGTTGACTTTATATCTGGATAAAACATGAGTATATTATGCGTTACTTTCAAATAAATAAATATTTGTGTATGGGTAACTTGAAAGTTTGATTGACTCCGTTTTCTTTTAAACTACTTGAAGTAATCTTTTGCAATTTTACCTAAAACATTACGTAGCCCTATTTGATTATGAAAATTCACTTAAAATAAATTTAAATAAAATTCCTTCGAAAGAACCTAATATTATTCTCATATTTTATTCAGATATCAAGTTAACGCTGGGTGAAAAGAGTCTTTTTAATGTAATTATAAACCTGAGCTTGCCAACATTTGATTAATTATAGGTTTATAATTTCATTAAAATGACCCTTCTGAGCTAGCATTGACTTTATATCTGGATAGAACATAAGTATTTTATGTCTTACTTTCAAATAATCATTTAAACACAAAAAGCACTTACACGAGTACAAAGATTCACAAAGACCCTCGTCAATAACAAAAATTTGGGTTAAAAAACAGTACATCTATTGGAGTATTAAATATTTAACAGATGCTTCGACAAATCGTCGTACATAGATTTCATCACGTACTAAAAACAAATCACGTAAAAACAACCCGTTTTATTTTAATAATACAAATGACACAAACGCATCCTTCAACATTTGATTTTAATAATAGGTTAGATTTTGTGGTTGTTGTCTGCACTGTCTGCAGGCACTATATATACATGGTCTGTATGTGTGTATATGTGTATTATACATATGAGTAGAGAAAACGGAAGTCACATATACAATAGCCATAGACTATGCGTTTATTTACACACATAAAATGTATATATATATATATAGGTATACACTGATGATGATTGGGAAAAGAACGGAAGTGACGTCAGATCAGAGAAAAGAACGGAAGGTAGGGAGAAAAAGAATTTTTACCGAAAAGAGTTTTAGCGAGCAAAATTTCAAACAGCTTTATTTCATTAATGGATGAATCTTTTCCACCGAAACTTCATTTTAGGTAGATGTAAGACTAAAAAACTCTTATAAATAAGTACCATAGATTGCATATAGCTAAATAAGCGTTTAGTATTGTTGCATACAAAATTTTGAAGAGGTTAGAAAAAAAAACACAACTAGGCGTATAAATAGGGCGACGGTGCGCCCCTTGGCTTCGTACTGAACCTTAGTTCTTATACTTGCCATCGGGCGCTGCCGCGCCCCTTGATAAAATCGCGAAACGTGGAATGGAAGTCGCCTGATGTTATATCTTACGACTACCCTAAAATAAATAACTCCGTTTCCTACTCTGAACAAATAGACTCTAACACTTTTAATAGCTCTATACCGTGTTTTCTACAATGAATCTTTGGAAACTCGCGAAATAAGTAAATTTTACAAACAACTTAACTGAAAATGCAATTAGTTAATTAAACGCTAAGAAAGGAGTAACAACAAACAATACCAATAATAATAAAGAATAACAATAATAATAACAATAACGATAAGAAAGGACATTTGAGTCGGGAAGAGTCGTGGATATGTTTTAAGAAACCTTCATGTCGGCTTTCTTCAAGGGAGCAGCCCGTCAATCAATGTCAGCCGGCTATCAACTGTCAGGCATGTCAGCTTTTCTTCAAAGAGCCGTGACCTCGAACTTGGAGTGGGGGAAACACTCAAGCGTCAGCATTTGATCAAAGGAGCAAACAGGGGGGGGGCCGAAACAAAGCATGGAGGGGAACGACCAACCGTCAATGGAAAATTCCATCAGACTTCAAAGTGAAGCCGCCTCTCCGCCTACATATAAAAGGGAATCACCGTCAACACAGCAGCTCATTCAGTCAGAAACCTACGCGAAAGCAACATCTCTGACATATAAATCTCCAAGTCTTATTGTTTATAGTTTTATTTATTAAACTGTCTAAGTTTCTTTTATTCATTAAAAGTTAAAGTTAAACATTAAACATAAAGTCTATTTATTTCGTAATCCCGCTCAAGGCGCACTCTAGTGCCTTATAAGCAAACGAACCAACGTTGTAAACAAAAATATCCCTAGAGTGATTTTGGATATAACACTGACTTCACATTATATTACAAGTGTTTCTCACTCGCGCCATCTACTGGCCAGAGGTCGGCGCTCGTCATCCTCATATATGTAAAGTTGACTATATCGAGTATTTAGAAAATTATTTTGCGAAAAGATGAAATAAAAAAGAATTAAAGGTTTGGAAATAACTTATGTATGTTAGTTTTATTTGAGAAATATAATATTTATCTTGAAAAATATTTATCACAATTTCTTTCATAATTAACTTTTTTTTCAATTCTGTCTTCTCTTCTTCAATTCACGCGGGGGTTCAAATCTAAAATCTATAATATTTAAATAATTATTTAGATAATAAAAACGCATTGTGTTCATATTCCACCACCTCCATACCTAAGAGTTAATAATAAATATTTTTGCTATGGAGATAGTACAAATTCTGCTGCAAAGATTGTATGTTTCAAAATAAAATTTCATGACCATATGGACATCTTTGCAAAGTAGGTTCATTTCACAAGTAAAGCGTTGATTTTAAATAAACATTGTTTGAGATCAAAAGTATACTATTTATCAATCAAAATTTGTTGATTCAAAATCATATGATAGTCTCGATTTATGTTCTTTTATATAAGAATGTATATAACATAGTAATACAAAATAATGTAGTCAGAGTAAACATGATTGGTTCTCAAATTATATTTTAATCCTGATTTAATATGTACAGTGGATTAAATAGTCCTGAACCAAATACATGTTATCAAGAGCACACAGGCTTTTGTCGAAGTTATAACATAAATAATGTTTTAATGTATAAGTGTAAAAATGTATTACTACCATCAATAATCTTAATCAATTTCCAATCTATATTGGAATAGGTAAGTCTTTGGCAACTAATGTTAAAATTTGATCAAAGTTTAGACACCAGTTAGCAATGTCCTTTGAGACTTTACACCAGTTTTCACCATGACGAGGTTCAGCTGCCATGCAACGTCTCTTGACTTCTTCTTGTTGTTCTTCAGTTCCATTCAAAAGTTCAAATTTGTAAAAATATGCCCATGCATCACCTAAATCTGGATCTATTTTGACAGTTTTATTAAACCATTCTCTACACTTGTGAATTTTATTGGGGTCACACCAGATCATTCTGAAAAATATGAAAATAATTATTATAATAAATAGTACATGGCATGGCAAGCAAATTAGATTTTCTTAGGAAATAAGTACTTTGAAATTGCAAGAAGAACGTGAGGATCGTGTTCACACTTTTTCAATGCATCAATACTTTTTGTTCTTCGTTGTGGACGTGGTTCCATGAAAATAGCCTCAGCCCAAAGTAAACCAGAATTAGAACATTCTTGAAGAGCTTTTGCCATTAAAGTATTGGCCATATCTCGATTACTTCCCGACTTCATTTCATTCCTAATTGCTTCTAGCCAGAGTTCTGGATTTTTGGGATTACGAAGACGGGCTTTCTCCAAAACTGAACGAGCTTTCGTGAACTGATTTCTTTTAATCTCCAAATGAGCTAATAATCTCCAAAGTGGTATTGATGTTGGACATTTTTTTATCTAAAAATAAATATGATTTTGTATAACTAAATTTGACTATAACTTATATTTAACGTTTAGTAAATCATTTCCATAAAATAGGAACTATCAAAAGTGTCTTTGAAAGTAAATGCATCAAAAGATAAATAAGCATTATTGTACATATTGTTCTTACGCCTAGATTATATGTTTCTATCGCTCTTTCTGTTTGGCCTTGTTGTTCTTCAATTTGACCTTTCATTAACCATAGCTTTGGAAAATCTTCAAAAGTCTCTATAGCTTCTTTCAATAGTTGCAAAGCTGCATCAAGATTATTTAAAGCCCATTCTAATTTTGCACTTTTCATCATAACTCTTGGTGTAGGAGCAGAAGCTCTTGCTTTTGCTAATAGACGTCTTGCTCTCTCGTATTCAGAATTTTCAGATTCAAGTTTAACAGCAGCTAACCAAATATCTTCAGAATTGGGATTTGCTTGAAAAGCCAATGATAAAATACCTCTAGCAGCTGGTACGTCTCCCTAAATATAAAATTGAAAAATGTTTTTGGATATAAAGAACGCAAAATAGAATTTAGTCTTTGTGAATTCAAATAAAAAGGTTCATTTTCATTCGTTTGTTTAGCAAAATTAAGCTTACCGCCTGCCATTTTGATTTAGCTCCCATAAGCCAAAGAACTTCACTTTTAGGACAATGAGCAACTGCTCTTTGTAATAAAGTTTCCAAAGATTCTCTCGTTCCGTATGTTTTCTCAAAGAAAGCTGCTCTAAGCCAAATTGATTTTTTACTTGGAAATGCACTTAATGCATAAGCATAAACTGCTCTGGCACATTCAAGGGCACCTTGTTGTG
The DNA here is from genome assembly GCA_949152435.1 of Gastracanthus pulcherrimus. Taxonomy (NCBI): domain Eukaryota; kingdom Metazoa; phylum Arthropoda; class Insecta; order Hymenoptera; family Pteromalidae; genus Gastracanthus; species Gastracanthus pulcherrimus. The sequence continues at coordinate 45,412,540 of OX424574.1, forward strand.
CACACTGAAATTAAAGGGATATATTTAAATTTAATTAAATTTAAAAATTCCAATGATATTCCCTTGTTAAAATTTTAGAACCAAATGGATTGAAACAGATTAAACGAGTTAAAAACTGGATTGAAAATATTTTATTATAATTTAATTTTAATCTGTTTCAATCCAACACTATCAAGAAAATATATGTTCTGGATTGAAATGGATTGGTAAATGATTAAAACGGACAGAAACAGATTAAAAATCTGGATTGGAATAGATCAGACTTTTTCAATCCATTTCAATCTAAAACTGTCACTAGGATTAATTTAAATAATCATAAAATGTCATTTTCATTTTAAAATTAAATATTTAACAAAGATTTTCAATGAATTATAATAATTAAATAATTAAAAAAAAATTCAATTTTTATTTTATGTTTAATTTGTTTTTTAATAATCTGAATAATTTTTATTTACTTACAAATAAAATTTGATCTAAAAATTAAGTACAAGTTAAATGTAATAAAAAAAATGTTTACCGTTTCCGCATCTTCCATCCATGTATGTTTTCTATCTTCTTCTTCAACTCCAGATCCAATTATTGATTTAATAACAATTTGACAACAATGAACAGCTCCTGCTTTTTCAGCTTCCATCGCTTCTTTAAACCAATGTTCTCTGTTGATTTCAACTCCATTAGCACTCAGTGAAGAAATTGCTCTGTCAATAATCTTTTCAACCATATGTTTATTTCCATTAGCTTCTTCTAATTTAGCAGCAGTTGTCCAGATTTGTCTATCTGTTGGGATATTTTCTCTAGCCTTATTCAGTACTTTCCTAGCATTATCGTAAGTTTCTAGCCTGGCTAAAGCTAACCACAAATCCACGCTTGTTGGGCAACACTCAACCGCACGACTAAGAAGAATACGAGCATCTTCAGGTTCTTCCAATTCTACTGCTGCTCTCCATAATCGCACAGAGTTAGGAATGTGCTCCAAAGCCTTTCGATATACTCTCCTTTTTGCTTTTGCTTCTGTTTCCAAATCTGCTGCTTTTATCCAAATTCTGACTGAAGTAGAGATATGCCTTACAGCTTGAGCAATAACAGCTTTTGCTGTATCTGGTGGTTGCAGTCTTGCAGCTTCTAACCACAAGTCCTCAGATGAAGGATTTACTTCACATCCTTTCATTATTAAATTTCTTGCAGCTTGCACTTTTCCAACAACTTCTTCTAATCGAGCAGATGCTATCCAAGCTGGTGGATGATTTGGATTAGTTTCTCTAACAGACTTTAGTAACAGTCGAGCTTTCTTTATGTCACTAAAAATAATAAAATATTTTAATTTTTAAACTCGCCAACAGATGTTTATTGATTTATTTAACTCATTTCATAGATGCTATTTAATTAAATAAACTATCAATTTATAAGTACTATACTTAAATATTAATATCAAATTTAATTCACTTACTTTATATCTCCACCGTAAGAGGGAATCATACTTTGTAAATCAGTAAGATAACCCTTTGGATCTACTACTGTTTGTCCTTCAACAGAATCAGAAACTTGTCTCAATTTAACATTCATCAAATTATTTCTAGCTTGGCCAATTTTTCTCAAATCTAAATCGCCTGTTGGAGTTAACATTCCTGGAGTAGCACCTCCAGGTAACATAGATGCTAAACCACTTGAAGGATCTATGCTTGTTGTACTTTCGCCACCCAAATTTCTTGCTAATACTGAATCTGGTAATGGAGTAAACTTTTCTGCTCTAGGATTCCTTTGCTTTCTGTTTCTAGCATCTCCTACTTCAGGAACATTCCTCCAATCACTTTCAGAAACATTTGCCAATTCTCTTTTAAGGTCTGAAAATTGTTGTTGAATTTTTGGTCTTTCTTGACGATAACGTTCTAATTCCTCTCGCAATCGTCTTTCTCTATAATCTTTACGTTTTTCATCCATACGTTTATCTATTGCTTCATAAATGGCATCTGCTTCTTCATCATCCTTATCGTACGGATCCTATATTGTGTATAACATAGTTTAGTACTTGAAAAAATGTCATAGTTTAATATTTTTCATTTTATTAATAAATATAATAAAATGTTAAAGTAAGTTTTAAAAAATTTTAAATAATCACAAAGTAATAGTCTTTACATTTACTATATTATATCATATCTTTTATGATTATTATTCTCAAATTGTACCTTGCTGAACAATGATCCTCCATATCCCGAAAATTCATCATAATTGGAATCATTAAGATCTTCTTCATCTTCTTCCTCTTCTTCCTTCTTTTTTGCTCGCTTTGTTGGTGGAGCATGTCTATCATCTCTGCAAAGACAATAAATAATGTTAAGATCAAGCCAAAGTATAGATTCAAAACATCGATAAGGAAATCTATTTTATACTCACGAAACGTCATTAGCATCTCGAGCAGGTCCGATATCAGAACGAGTTGTAAAGCCAGTCGCTCTGCAGAAAAATTGAAGCAATGTTGAGGTTAAGAAACATGGAAAGTAAATTTGTATGATATACAATTGTAATTTAATTTCTAATTTATGTAATCAATAATGTATACATTACCCTCTACCGACACCAGCAACGTATCCCAATGGGGCAGGGACGCCCAAAAAATGCTTTTTATTTCTCGTTGACAACGAAGTTGATGGAACCGCCATATTTATAAACTTCGAGCATGGGCCATCGGTACCTTTATTAAATCTATACACTCCATCTACTCTTACCTACCGAAGTACTGATAGAGAACTTTCTTATTTACCGATTGGGTGAATTATTTATAATTATTATATTATTTATTTATTTATTTACTTAAAAAGTCGTAGTTTGAAAAACGTTTTAAAAACGTCAGAAACGTCCGTACTTTGGTAAAGAGTTATCCCTGAAAACACAAAAAATTGAAACCAAACTTTGAAACGTTCAAAAATAAAATTACAAGAACGTTTGAAAAGTGGAAAAACGTCTGAATGTCCGCAGATTCGTTCCACGTTGTAAAACCGTTTTTAAAACGTTTAAAAAACACTCCGGGGTCTGTTGAATGGTAACAATTTAAACGATTTAGAAACGTTTTTAAAACGTTTAAAAAAGGTTTATAAATAAGGTTTGAAAAAGAGGTTTGTAAATAAGGTTTGAAAAAGGTTTGTAAATAAGGTTTGAAAAAGGTTTGTAAATAAGGTTGAAAAAGGTTTGTAAATAAGGTTTGAAAAAGGTTTGTAAATAAGGTTTGAAAAATGTTTGTAAATAAGGCTTGAAAAAGGTTTGTAAATAAGATTTGAAAAAGGTTTGTAAATAAGGCTTGAAAAAGGTTTGTAAATAAGGTTTGAAAAAGGTTTGTAAATAAGGTTTGAAAATGGTTTGAAAACAAAACTAGCATAGAATATATTGAAAAAAATTGCTTAAATCTATTTTATGCTACAAATATTACCACTTTTGGAAGTATCATCCAGGTGGCATAAAATTCTATTTAAACAATTTTGTTTGATATTAATCCAAACGTTTTAAAATGTTTTATAACGTTTAAATATTATTATTCAACAGTCCTCGGAGAGCTTTTCAACTGCTTAACCCATACATGTTTTTAGTATTTTGAATATTTCTACGTAATAAACTAGAAATTGAGTAATCAAAATCTATGAATCAGGTCGAAGTGGACCATTTCCAATCTCGTTAGGTGGACCTAAGTTATTTTTGACCGCAAAATAGCCGAGACAACAAAAAAACATTTTAAAAAATGTATTGCTCATATCCAAATTTTAGGGCCAACAATCATCTCTGAATTTTTTTAGAATTTTTTTACTACGATTTTGATGCCTGGGCCTTAGAGGGTTAAAAACGGTTTTACAACGTCTTATGTGAAACGAATCTGCGGACATTCAGACATTTTCCCAACGTTTTGCAAACGTGTTTTTGCAACTTTATTTTTGAACGTCTCAAAATTTATTTTGAAACGTTTTTAAAACGTTTTAAGAACGTGTTGTGTTATCAGGGATAAAAGTACGCGAGTTAGTTCTTGATACTAACGAATATAAATGCATGTGCGTCTATAATATTCGTTGTTATGATATATACCAAATATATATCTGGGCTTTGCTTTAAAAAATAATTAATTTTATTCATAAATCTGGATAGGGTAGATGTAATTATTAGTCTACTCGAATGTTGTCTACTACATAATATAAACTACGGGAGAATATATATTTATTTATATTTATATAGTAATTAATATATGTTCTACATATTCTATGTATAATATATAATTCATTTATATAGTATATATATATATATATATATATATATATATATATATATATATATATATATATATATATATATATATATATATATATATATATATATATATATATATATATATATATATATATATATATATATATATATATATATATATATATATATATATATATATATATATATATATATATATATATATATATATATATATATATATATATATATATATATATATATAGTATGTGTGTGTATATATATATACTCGAAATTGTCATGTACATACATTACAATACATAACAATTTCGAGTATAATAACCCCATTAGCCAAGCTTGCCGTGGCAAAATCGCGGCAATAGTTGCTGTGCAATGTTTGTTAACAAGTTGCTTCCAACTTGCTCTCAAGAAATGACGAATATCAAGGATTGATGTCAATGTGCCGTAAAAATGACTGCAAATGCTTGCCACCAAATTGCTCTCATATACGGACGCAGATTTACTTACATTTTATGTATAACTATTGCTGCAAGTTTTGTACATCAATTTGCTTTCAACTCGTTTTCAATATTATTAAAATATTATATTATTTTATTTTCAATATTATTCACATAATATTCAATAAAAATACTCATATATGCGACAGTGCGAGAGAGATGAGGAGGAAATTAATAACAGCATATTGGTGGAAATTTGTGTAATATAAAAATCAAGAAATATGATGATAATATGATGGCAATTTATTCCCATGATACGCCTGCACATCATGAGCAATAGTTGCTGTAATTTTGCCTTCACTTTGCCCTCATAATTTACTTCAATACTTGATACAAAATTTCCAGCATATACGGACGCAGTTTTACGTCAAATTTAAGGAAATCGATAGCAAAACGTGTATGTCAAATTGCTAACAATTTGCAAAACATCTGGCTAATGGGGAAGCTAAATTACGTTTACTCAATACAAAGGTTAAAATAACTGAACGTTTTTTAAATGACTTACTTTTTCGACCTTATTTAGGTTCCAAGTCTTAGGTCCAATTTCATGCAGCGAATTATTCGCTGCGAATGCTATACTGAGAAAAAGTATGATTATGCCCTCTCTTTCTCGTACCTATGTATATGTTAGCATTAGCATTTGCCGCGAATAATTCGCCGCATGAAATAATTATAAGAAATAAAAAGACTGTCAATAAATTCATGAAATTTCTTAACGTATAATTATAACATTTATAAACAGTTTTAGATAATTTTAAACATTCTTTTACACCATGAGAGTATGAGACTTTTGGTTGATGTTATTTTCAGTGCTATTCAAATATTATCATGGAGTTCCAGGAGCGGCAGTAAAGTAAAGTATCAAAAGAATTCCCACCTCAAAATTTCTTGTTGCATTTCATTTATGAACTCATAAATAGCATGTAAAAAATTGTGACTGTAATCTGTCGAGCTGTTTTTAAGAAAAAGGGTTCTAATTTTTTTTATGGGAATTATGGATTAATTTTTTCATACAAAAGAATATAAAGTAGAAAAAAGAGCACGTACCCCTTAATTGGAGGTCGGAGCAAACTTTACCATTGTGACCTTCACCTCGCGTTGTAGTTTTCGTTATACGTTTAAAATTTACATGTTACACTAAAGTCGAAAATGATAATGATTTATTATCATGTAAAGAATTGCGGACGACAACTTTTTTGGTTATAAATAGCTTAAAAAGTTTTTTATCATGAAATATTATTATAATTAACCAATGAAAAACGGTAGAAATGACGGTCATCTTACCGTTTTCTAGCCCTCACCTCCTGTCGTATTTTTCGTTATTCTATGAAATTGTGCCTAAATATATAGATGTTAATTTTTATTAAGATTTTTTATGATGGCAAGAAGAGGGGACAACTGCAGCTTTGCACTATAAATTCCCACAATTTTTTATTTTTATGGTATAAATTTTGGAGGTTAAGTTGACTCTCTACCAATCAGCATTGGCTACGAACTCCCCTTAACCCATTTCTTCCCAAGCGGCCATTTTATAGTCGATTGGTTTTTTGCCTAAAAAATTGTCGAAAAAAAAATAATAATAACCAATAGCACTTTTCTGAAGTAAAATTATCCGCTCTTTCCGATTCTGAAGTCAGAATTTTGACATTTCCGTTGGAAAATTTCAAAATGGCGGTTTTAGGCAAAAAACCAATCGACTATAAAATGGCCGCTTGGGAGAAATGGGGAAAGTCAATTAAACATTCAAATTTCGCGCCATAAATTTACCGACTGAGAAACAATTATTTTAACTGTAATTAAATATAGAGACTGAATTAAGCAAAACGACGAGAATACTTGCTCTCTGTTGTGTTATGATCTATTAATAAAGTTTGAAAAATGTCTCTATTCGGGGGTTCAACTCCCGTCAGAGCATTCTGTAATCACTGCTGAAAGTTATAATAAGTCACGTGATTCATGGAGGCAAGTTTAAACACGAAGAATAAATTAATTATATTTTGTTACCTAGTCAGTTATAAAGGGTCTCATATCATTTTGGAAGTATTTGAATTGATTATAATTCCATTTTATCAGCTCAAACTCTTTAACTTTAAAATAGTTTTCTATTAACGTTTATTTGGGGTTATGTGACCTCTGTTTTCTTATAACTTTCAGTAGTTCTAAATCTAACCACCAGGTGGGGACTACTTTGCTTGGACCCCCGAATAACACTAATTGGTTCAAACTTTATTCTTCGAGCTATTGAAATTTTCACTTGAAAATTTGTAAGAGGGTATATTATAATACAACGGAGGGCAAGTATCTTGTCATTTTGCTTAATTCAGTTTCTATATTTAATTACAGCTAAAATAGTTGTTTCTCAGTGAGTAATTTTTTGGCGCGAAATTTGAATTTTAAACTGACTTATAATTTGTTTGACACATAAAAGTGAAAAGAAATTCAAATTGTTATAATTACAGAAAAAAGGGACCACATAATTACCTATTATATATACGAGTTTATTCAAATTTCTTTTAGGTATTGTCACGTCTGACGTCATTTCTGTTGTACCCCCAGCTTTCTCGATATTTGATAGACTGATGAGAGCTGGTAACCTGTCAACGCGTTGTTGTACCCCCAGCTTTCTCGTCATCTAATTAGTTTGACGTCAGACGTGAATAAGCTTCATCAACAAACACTGCACAATAAATTTTAGGGCTCATAATAATATTTACTGATATTTACTATTTGGCAAATATCCAAAAAATAAAAATCAAATTATTGCAAGTCGGAATTTTATTTTGGAATTATTCCAATTTATTTGAAAAATGAATAAAAGTTTCAGAACAATTTAAATTTTGCAATTGAAATTTTAGAGCTTCCATTTACTTATGCTTTTATCTATGGTCTAATGGCAAAATGTATACATACATACATTACATCATGCGTAATATATTATGTATACGATGAGTGTGTGCAGAGTCTGTACTGCCTCACTGTCTGACTCTTAGACTTTTAGACTGCAGTCATGGCATTGCATATGTGTATGTGAATTTATAATACGCCAGCCACCAGTGCGGAGTCTGCAGACAGTGCAGACATACCGTTGACAATAGAGTGGTAGAAGACGGTCAGAATTGTCAGAAGTATTCAAGGTCTGTCATTTTTTTGTGCACCAAGCAGTGCCAAGCACACATCAATATATATAAGAAAAACATTAAGGTAATACATTTGTGACGATTGTTACGCCATGTCCGACCGTTACCATCGTGGACTTCACGTCTCTGCACAGCGTTGTGTTTTTTAGTATAGTGTATATTGTGGTGGTGTAGGTATATCAAAAACGGGTGGAGAAGTTGGGAATTCCATGGAGTAGGGGCGGGCTTACCTAGGATTTATTACTTTAATTTCTAAGCGCGCTGTGATCAAAATACTTATAGCAAGAAAAAACGAAAAAGATTTGTAAGTATCCATAAATAAATGACTCATGATATTAACTGTGATTTAATTTTTTACTCAATAAAGTTTTGACTCATTTTAATATCTATCATACAATTTTATTATTTTACAAACCAGTTCAATATTTTTTTCAATCTATTATTTCAAACTTATCCTATATTCATTTGTCCTCGAGCTTAATTTACTCTTCATTTTTACTGAAGCTTATGTATTTAAGATCCTTCTAGTTAGGCGTAAACGTTTCTTTTTGTTTTAATGAGTTGACATAAAAGCATTTAATTTAATCTATTGTCTAGATATGATGCTGAATAGTTGGACAAAACACATTTTACACTGCTGTCTATTAACAACTGTCATCTTAGTATTTGAATTTGTATCTGGTGGATTAAGGTGGGGACCAAAGGATCAAGACCCGTTGGATCCATGGATTCACTACGGGTTTGTGGGTGCACTCACTCTGTACCTCCTACGAACTTTGACGTTTTTGTCATTTCCACAAGTTTTATTCAACTTTATCGGACTGACTATATACAATGCTTTTCCTCACAAAGTTGATCTTAAGGGCTCACCCTTGCTTGCGCCTTTTATTTGCATAAGGGTTGTGACACGTGGTGATTACCCTCAGTTAGTTAAAACTAATGTTGATAAGAATTTAAATAAGTGCATCGATGCAGGCTTAGAGAACTTCCAAATAGAAGTAGTGAGTGATAAGCCAATTGGTTTAGCAATGCATCGTCGAGTACGAGAGGTTGTTGTGCCACCTAATTATCGAACAACTAGTGGGGCATTGTTTAAAGCAAGAGCTTTACAGTACTGTTTAGAAAATTCAGTGAATGAACTAGCTGATCATGATTGGATTGTTCATCTTGATGAAGAGACTTTACTAACTGAGAATTCAATACGAGGAATTCTTAACTTTGTCCTTGATGGAAAACATCAATTTGGTCAAGGTCTAATTACATATGCAAATGAAGATGTTGTCAATTGGATTACAACACTTGCTGATAGCTTTAGAGTTGCAGATGATATGGGAAAACTTAGGTTACAGTTTACTATGTTTCACAAACCTCTTTTCAGTATGAAAGGTTCTTATGTAGTAACACAGGTAAATACTTAATTGTAAAAATTTAATTTTCATATCTGCTATCAACCAATGCAATGTTAAATCATTTAAGCATACTTAAGTACCAAAGCATTTGACATAGATGTAATATTGATAACTAATTAGATAAGATAACTTTGAGGGGATGCCGGATACCGACATTGTAGTTTTTCATTTTATTCAATGAATAAATGTGATTTTCAAATTTCGCAAACGTACGCACAATCTAGTATCACTAAGAATGTGCATACATTCGTAAAATTTTATTAAAGTAAAAATTGACTGCATAAAACGAAAAATCGATAATGTCAGTATCTGGGTGTAAGGTGTAAGACTCCAACCTCCCCTTAATAAACAGTACTTAATATATGGTTTGTTCATACTTGAACAAATATATGATATTTAGATTTTAAATTTGTACAAGATTTTTATTTTATCAAAGAAAATTACTGTTATTAGAATACTAGAAAATTTATATTTTTTATAATAAAATACATTTAGTTAAAGAATTTACACTTTTATATGGTGAAAAGAATATAAAATATTACAAAGAGAGCTTCGAAAAGAGGAAATATAGTAGTGATATTTATTTATGTAGTTAAAATTTATTTATTATACTAATCTTATCTATTTGAAATAATACCTAATATTCATTTTTTCTTCCATAGATGGGTGCTGAAAGGCAAGTCTCTTTCAATAATGGTTTAGATGGATCAGTTGCAGAAGATTGTTTTTTTGCAATGAAAGCATTTTCTCAAGGCTATACTTTTAACTTTATTGACGGAGAAATGTGGGAGAAATCGCCATTTACTTTGTGGGACTTTGTGCAGCAACGAAAACGATGGCTACAAGGAATATTACTTGTTGTACATTCCAAAGCAATCCCGCTGAAGAAAAAACTGTTACTTGGAATATCCTGCTACTCCTGGGTCACCCTGCCTCTGTCTACATCTAATATCATTCTAGCTGGCCTTTGCCCTATCACCTGTCCACCAGTCATGGACTTCCTGTGTGCTTTCATAGGCGCTGTAAATATCTACATGTATGTCTTCGGAGTTGTAAAGTCTTTCTCCCTGTATCGATTTGGCGTTGCTCGATTTATGCTTTGTATTTGCGGTGCATTATCGACTATACCCTTTAATTTGATCATTGAGAACGTTGCAGTAATATGGGGTTTGTTCGGTAAAAAACATAAATTCTATGTGGTCAACAAGGAATTCAAACCAGCAGTTACAGTCTGATATTCAGTTCATTTAAAGTCACTAGTTAGTCAGTGCATGAGCCACTTTACTTACATTTTTCAATATAATTGTACACAAGCAGTACCTGTAATGGTAGAACAATTAGGATTAATAGTTATATAATTATTCAAACAGTCCTTATCTTTTAATGCGTTACATAAATATGTATCAAACATATTGTCAAAATGCAAGGTTACAATTATAGTATCCATTTGATACTGGATTAAAAAAGTGGATAAATTAAGTTGATTTTGATCCAACTCCAGAATAAAATTTAAAATATTTTATTTTGAATGCTTTGAAGAAAGTCAAAGAAAATAAATTGATATGTATTATTAATATATTACATAGAGTTAGTAAACTGATCGAAACATGATATGTATTTAGGTAGGAATGATGTTATCATTAAACAAAATATTTTTCTATTCAATTTCTTCTAAGATTATTTAGAACAATAGAACAATTCTTTGCAATGTGATCAAGACAATGTTAGGTATATTGACCAAACTTTAATATTTATTAAAATTGTTATTGAAAATAACAACATTTTTTAAAATAATTAACGTTTATTATATTATTTCAAATTACAATTTAATATGAATATTTAAAAAAGAAGTCATAATATCTTAAAAAGAAATGGAGTTATATACTTTTTTTAATACGTGTCTAAATGAATATTTGAATATTATCGAAAATTTTTTAAATTTTCGAAAGATTCATTGGGGTATGTTCTTTGCATCAAAGAAACCCTTATACATAATTATAAGTCAGGTCAATGTACCCAAAATTACCGCGATCAATTCACGAAGAATCGTTCGTTACACTGTTTTACAAATGCTCAAAATTTTCAAGTTTTAAAATTATCTCACTGGACCAAGATCAACTACATTTATTTTAGATTTGTTAATGATATATTCTGTAACTAAAACAATGGGTTTTTTCTTTTGAAATAGTTACAGAAATTCTATAAAAAACTTTAGATAAGAAAATTTTGAAAATGACTAGAAACTATTATTAATATTTCTCTTCACTAAAACTAATGTTGTATGTTGATCATAGTAATTTAAACACATTAGTAAGCAAAGTTTAAACAAAGTTAAAATAAATTGTTTGAGTACTTTGGTTGAAAGATCTCTAAATGAAAAATGCCTCAATGTGTTAAAAAGAATATTTATATCCTTAGTTATTTTGGCTGAAGTAAAAGATCTCAAAACGAAAACTACTTTTGTGTTCTGAAAAAAGTATTTATATACAGAGGATACTTAATATATTTCACTAGCATTTGTTCATTAATGTTATTCAAGCTGAAGTATTTATCTATATTTTGTTTCCACTGTTGCTTTAAAATGACTTATTTTATTTAATAAACAATAAAATTGCATTAGTGGAACAACTGCACGTAATTTTTAAAATAATTGATATTTCTCTCGCTTTATTATTGATGCTTCCAAAATATATTTAGAGATTTTTAAATTATCAAAATTATTTTAAAATAAATGTTATTCAAGATAAAAAGGGTCCAACTGGAAATAATCTAGAGCTTTTTTGAAATGGAAAAAGTAAAAATAAAATGAAATTTCAAAGATCATATTGCTTACAATAAGTAAACGAAAAAATTCATTATGCAATAATCACAATGATCGTAATTGTCAGTTTCATCAACAACGATCACTTTTGTCAATAAATAAAAAGTAAAGTTTGCAGCACAATTAATGGTGTCTAGTCAGAATTGCGCAAATGGTAGAAATGACTTTTGCTACAAGAAGTTTGTATGACAAACAGTATTATAAAAGAAATAATTATTGACAAAATCTTCTATTACTGAACACTGTTACACTTTTATGTCGAACAACTTTTAATTTAAATGTAGTAATATAGGTATATAGTATAAGTTCTAATATAGTGACGCGATTCTTCCTGGTTACATATTTTATTTTATATTTAACATATATGATTTGCCTTTTTATTAGAATTAAAAATGACAAAAATGCACCTACCAAAGCTACGTTTTTAATAATAATGCTAATAATAATTATTATTATAAAATGGGCACTAACATTACAGCGTTCAAAAACACGAAACATTAGAAAAAAAATGTACAAGAACATTGTTCAATATAATTTTTCTATTTCAATTAATATGCATAGGCTATTAACTTTTATATAATTTAAAACAAAAACTGAAGAAGATTATTTGTTGAAGTTGTATTTGTATATAATCTAGTTAGTATATACAGTTTATAGTTACTTCTTTAACAAATACTCAATTTTTTACAACTGATTTAAAACTGTAAATTTCCTTGTCAATGATTGTTATTTGAGAATTTTTTTTTAATAATGTGTACTTTGTACCTGCCATGTTCATTAACTCTATACAAAATTGTAATAAGAATATTTTTTAATTTTTACTTATACATTGTGCTTGAAAAGTTTGTTATATCATTAGCTTTTTAAAATTTCGTATGGAATATATTCCATAAATATTTATTAAGAAAAAGATTAGTAATAATATAATCTATATTTCTTATTTTGTTAGCATGAATTTTTACTAATATTTCACAAGTGTATTTAAATATTTTTAAGTAAATTTAATTTTCTTGAAATTTATGCAATGTGATTTTTGGATCACAGACGATTGATACTTATTATAATTGTTCTGTTTAGTACTGAACAATCTGTATTATAAATTTGAATAAATCTTACATGCTGTATATAAATCCTTGTATTTTCTACATTTATAAAAATTGTTATCGTACAACCTTGTTAATTATGTGATATTGATATATAATTGTTGGTCTTTTCATGATTTCATACAGCTTTGTGTACTAGGTAATTATGTGGGTGATTGTAACTTAGCTTTTAACTTACTAATTAAAATAAATTATTTGTGGGTTCCCGGTAAAACGACAAGTCCACTTTTTATGTTTTTGAGTTATTAATGTTTAGTTTTTATTTTCCATTTAAACTAATGTTAAAAAAAATCATAAATAGTAGAAATGGTCATTTTTCTTTACACTTTTTTTATTTTTTGCTTTTTTATCTGAAAATATACTATGTAAGGATACCACAATCGCTCGAAACTCAATTTTCAAAAAAAGTGGACAAGTCGTTTTTCCGGGAACTCACAGTAATTTTATATTGAAATAATTAAACATAAAATTAAAGCTCAGTAAAAATAATTGTCTTGGATTAGAAAAATGCTTGTAACCCAGTCATATGTGTTGACTTCATTTAATGACCTTGTTGATATTTATTTATTTATTTATTTACGAACATTTTTGAAAGTGTTTAAAAACTTATATTATTACAGATTTGGAGTTTAATTAAATTGATATATTATTTATATTGAACCTATACCGCGAGAATATACAGATGGCGTTATACCTAAATATCTCATTTAGGGAGGGGTCGGAGAAATAGACGCCATGTTGATCTAAATGTATGGCAGTATATCTATATGATAAGTTAAATTCTGTCTTTTCTTATGGGTCAGACAGCCGACCAATCAGAAACTTGGACACTATCTCATATTTGTATATTTTAATTTTAATGTATATATATATACATATTATAAGAAAACCTAACCTATATATTAACATCCTCCAAATGTATTCCCGATATGGGAAAACATAAACAAACGCTCAAAGTTGTTATATGCATATAGTTTGAATATATTTACAATAAGTTGTTTTAAGAACATGTTTTATAAAAGAATTTATCTACTGCCTAATCGCTTAAGGCTCTCTATTTTATGAGGATCTACGAAACTATTTTGTAAAAGTAAATGTTTAAATTCATGAGTCTTAAACAATGAGTGAATTTAGACTTCATCATCTCGTTGTCGAATTAATCGAACTGCTAGGGTAAGTAATACAAATGCTTTAATAAAACGTATAAAACAACTACATTTTAGTCACATTTAAACTTCATATTTTACTCTTAGTTCTTCATCTGCTCCTGAGAAACATGTTGAGCGATTACAAAAAGAAGGTGCAACGACAAATCCTGTGGCCTTGAATACTGTAGCTACTCAAAGTTGTGTTAGACAACTTGCGAAAAATTCACCAAATCCAGACTTATTCATTAAAAAATATGAGGAACTTAAGTCAAAAAAGTACGGCAAAAAACTAAAAAATCATTTTTAAACTGTTTATTGTGTATGATTAAACACCAAAAACTAATTTTTAGGGTGGATTTATTGGGACCATTTATGCAATTTCTGGAATTCATATCAGTTGACAGAGAACTCAAGAATTATTTAGCAAAAAATTCATCTCCATTAGTCGGAACTACTTCTAAGAGCACAACTATTACTAATGAAGATTTACCTAAGGTTTCTGTTTAAGTTTATGTTAAACAATAACTCGTTTTGTCTTTTGTATAATCAAATATATGAACATTTTTATATTGAATAGATCTTTAAAAGTGTAATTAAAGCTGTGGTTGAAGGAGAAAAGAAATTAAATAAGCAAGTATGTCCCTTAAATAAACCAAATGATGCCTTACTTATGAGACATACTTGGTCTACAGAGAGACCACGTTTATCATGGGATTTTCAAGCAGATGCTACAGTAT
Organism: Gastracanthus pulcherrimus; assembly: GCA_949152435.1. Classification (NCBI taxonomy): domain Eukaryota; kingdom Metazoa; phylum Arthropoda; class Insecta; order Hymenoptera; family Pteromalidae; genus Gastracanthus; species Gastracanthus pulcherrimus. Next base: position 45,427,634 of record OX424574.1, read on the forward strand.
CACTAACGCAAAGTAAAAATTTAATTTTATTTAATTGAAAATTAAAAGTTTATATACAAAATATTTTATTTTTTTATTTTTTTAAATTACAGAAGTTGTTCCATCTGTATCTCAGGAATCAATTCTTCTTTGGGATATATTACAATGTTTAAAAGGAATTGATGGATCTTACATAGTTTCTGAACCATTAACAAGTCCTTATAGTCCTGTAACATTTAGAATATCACCTGATGTTGGTACGTGAAATTGTAGTAATGTATCATTTTAATTTTATTTTAAAATATAAATTAGTATTTACAAAAGTATTTTTGTAGGTATATCATTCAAACAACTTACTCAGCAAATTCTTCCATTAGCTTCATATTACTCAATGACTGTTCGTTTTGTTGAAGAAAAGGTTCTTCCAGATGATGGACAAGTGAATCATGCCTTAAGAGGAGCCTTAAGTTGTTTACTTAGAGATTATTTGGTTTGTTTTACTTTTTGTAACTACATTACTTTCAGATAATATAACAATTGTTTAGTTTATAAGCATTTGCATACATTTTTCATTTCAGTTATTTATAGTGCAACTAGAAATTGAGCATATTCGAGGAAAATTAAATTTACAAAAGTTATGGTTTTACATGCAGCCAACAATGACAACAATGTCAATATTAAATCAAATCACTTCTACCATTTGCAAGGTAAATTTACAAAGAAGGATATGCCAAATTTAAGATTCAGGAACTGATGAGGGAACGCGTAATTTATATATTATCTTATCTATTTTTGGTCACGTAATCTGGAAATGTCCATAAAAATCTCTGTTGAATAAGGAAAAGCTTAATTTTGACATTTTTTTTAAACTCGAGCGATATTTTAGGGATACGTTTAACTACAGTTGAATATATGATGAATGCGTGATAAAAACACTTTAATATTCTGGTAATTATCATAATCCTTAAAAATTATATCTTAAAAAATACATATCTGTGGCTTCCAGGCATAACCACTTAAGTCCATTTTTTTAAATGTTGAGATATTTAGGTTTGAATTTTTGAAAAATGACAAAAAATGACATGAAAGTTTACGATGCATAAATACCAAAATTAGTGTAAACTTAATTTAAAAAAAGAAGTGGACTTAAATGGTTATTCCAGAAAGCTGCAGATATAAGTCATCAATCTACCAATTTTTTTGAACCTATCAATTTTGTTGATCACCTATTTTTTTATTATTCAAAAAAGTTCTCGACAAGTGGGTGATAATACATAGTATCGACGCTCCGTAAAACGACCTCTTATAAAACTAGCACTTTTTAGATCTTCTAATAAATACTAATATTTTCTCGGAACCTTTGAAAAGGTGATAGTTTATGTCTGAGAACCTGAAAACTCCTAGTTTCGTAGGAGGATTTTGATTAAAACTGTTGTTTTTTGAGAATTCTGAGTTGTGCTAGTCTTCGTACGGAGCGTCGGTATATGAAAATAATTAACCAAATTTGTCCTTTTCATACCACAAGCCTGGGGAGCAGTCTTCACGTCTAGCCTAGGCTCCAGTAGACAGTCTAGGCTAGACATATTAAGAAGACAAACTGTATTGATTAGTTATTTTTTATTAATCAAATAATTTAATTCTTAATAGATGGATGATAGATGATAATACATATATGAAAAATAATTTACAAAATTTGTTTTTTGAAAACCCAAGTCTTGTCTGTTTACCTAATGAAAATTCTAACCCTAGGTTTGAAATATTGAAAAACTAATTTAAATAGTTATTTACTTTTTATTACCGAAATTGTTAATCTCTTTGACACTTCAAGCCTAGATTCTGATGAGCGGACCAGACTTGATGGATTAAGAAGACAAATTTTATTGATTAATTATTTGCATTAATATTGCGCATGTTTGATAAATGTCAAAGTTGAGAGTTTTTCCTGTTTTAGCAGTGACTTTTATGGCTATTTTCGGATTCTTAACTAAGAATGTGTAAAAATACAAATTATTACTCCTTATTTCACATTTCGTATTAGCAAAGTAGGATGGCATTGATGACCATTTTCAGAGTCTATCAATTATTCAAACCTACCCTAGTGGAAATGATTTTTATGACAAAGTGTGCCAGAGTGCAAAAGTCAAACTTTGGAAAAATATAATTCGCTCATTTAGTGCACTAAGTATACTAAGTGCACTTTTACCGATTTTGACAGACCTTAGCACATACAATTTTTTTCACTAGGGTACTTTTCTTAATATTGAACCTTGAAAGTTGTTTGATTTGTAAGATAAGATTATGATAAGATACAATAAATTATTTGTGCTTCTTGGGTATCTACCTATTATTATTTTTATTTTTATTTTTGTTTTTGTTTTTAGGCAAATGCTAGAGGTGGTAAAGTTTTAAGTCTGCTTCATGAGCAAATAAACAATATGAGTGGAGAAGCTAAGTGCAAAGAATTATGTTTATTTTTAATTAAAGCAGCTAGTGTGCCGTACATGCAAACATTAGAAAAATGGGTTTATAAAGGAGTAATATGTGATCCATATCATGAAGTGAGCTTTAAAATTATTACTTTATTTAATGAGTTTCAGAGGTTACAAAACGACCAATTTATTTTCATTTTTCTTTCTATTTCGTTAAAACTTGTTAGTGTCAATCATTATATATCTTATACTAGTGTACCTCATGTACATACAAATTTTTTTTAATCAATAATTGTGATGTTGCAAACACAGTTATTGTCAATTGAAAAATAATCATTAAAATTGCAGAAATGTTTTCGTTTTCAAACCAATTTTAATGGTTGAGGTCTTATTTTGTTCTTTAAATGTTGTTAGATTAGATAGATCGACCGAAAGAAAATTTCAAAATAATCTACAGGTGCTACGGAAGCTAATTATTTAACTAGATTACGTGTTTAATTATAAACAATAAGCTTTCTGTAGCACTCAAGAATTATTTTTAAATATTCTTTTGATCAAACTCCCAAACAACATACAAAGAACAAAATAAGACCCCAATCATTAAAATTAGATGGAAAACGAGAAAATTTCTGCATTTTTAATGATTATTTTTTAATTGACAATAATCGTGTTTGCAACATCACAATTGTTGATTAAAAAAATTTTGTATTTACATGAGGTTTACTAGTATAAGATATACAATGATTGACACTAACAATTTTAACAAAATAGAAAAAAAAATGAAAATAAATTCGTCGTTTTGTAATCCCTGACCCTCCTTAATTAATATATTGCTTTAAAATTTCTAATAAATTTGATTAATAGTTTTTTGTAGAAGATAATGAATTAATTCAAAGAGAAGAGTTGCCAATGGATTATTCTGCTGATTATTGGGAGAAAAGGTATAGTATGCGGCCAGAAAGAATCCCTATCTTCCTTAGTGAACATGCTCAAACTATACTTCGGACTGGAAAATACTTTAACGTTATTAGACAATGTGGTATGCTATAGAATTTTTTCTTTCAATATATAAAAATTACTATATTTATTAATAATAAAAGAAATATCTATTAAACTAGGAAAAACGGTTCAATGGGGAAAGCAAGAACCTTTGGTTTATCAACATAGAGATCAGAAATTTATTGCAGCTATAGACGGAGCTTACTCTGAAGCAGCTAGAACTCTCCTAGAAGTTCTGATACAAGAAAATGATTTGATGGGACGTTTACGCAGTGTCAAAAATTACTTCTTATTAGCACAAGGAGATTTTGTGGTAAGAAAATAGAATAAAGTTGATCATGGGTGTTATTATAATCATCATACGACTTTTTCTTTCTTTTTTATAGGTTCAGTTTATGAATCTATGTGAAGCAGAGTTGAGTAAAAATATGTATGATATTGTTACACATCGATTGTCATCGCTTCTAGAAGTTGCATTAAGAATGTCAACTGCAGACTTTGATCCTTACAAAGATGATTTAAAACCGGAATTGTTACCTTATGATCTTCAGTACCAAATGTTTAGAATTTTATCTATTCAAACAACAGAAGAGAAAGGTGTTTCATCAATTCAATGATAAATGTCATAGTTATAAAACTACATTACTATATCTGATTATAAAATAACATATTTTACAATTTTTGTTTTACAGAGTATTGCTCACAAGCAGATAAAACTTTGACTGGTTTAGAAGCATTCGTTTTTAATTATGATGTAAAATGGCCAGTGTCTTTAGTTATCAATAGAAAAGCAATAGCTTGTTATCAAATGTTGTTTAGACATTTATTTTATTGTAAGCATGTGGAAAGGTTATTATGCAGGTAATTTCACATGATATATTTATCATATAGTGAATATAGAACGATATTTTCATTTAATTTAAAATGTGTTTTCTAGAGTATGGATTAGCAATAAAATTGCTAAAACATTCACCCATGAAGCAGCAATGGCTTATCGTCAAGCATTTTCGTTAAGACAACGGATGCTCGACTGTATTCAACATCTTGAGTATTACATGATGGTTGAAGTTATAGAACCAAATTGGTTGACCTTTCTAAATAAAATGAGCAAGGTAATTTTGTCAAATTATTTAAAATTTCTAGTTTTTTCACCTTACATGTAATATTTAATTTTATTTAGGTCAGCAATGTTGATGACGTGTTGAGTGTTCATCAAGATCTGCAAGATAGCTATTTGAAGGAGTGTATGCTAACAGATCCTGAACTGTTAGCGTGTATTACTGGCCTTTGTGCAGTGTGCATTGAGTTTTGTAAATTCATGCAGGTAAGAAACAATTAGTTTTATTTAAGAAAATGCTGCTAATTTTAATACAAACAAATAGCGTTAAAAAGCAACGATGAGTTTGTTGTTTTGTGATTCTTTTTTTATAAATAATAAAATAAAACGTTTTTCTTCAATTCAATGGCATCTTACTCACGTTAAGCGTATGAGCCGCTACTTCATTGATGCCGAATTGACTTCCATGATCGGTGCCTGTCAAGATGACATCTTTGAACCAGAGGTATTTTTCAAGGGCCAGTCTGCATATACAATTTTCTCACAGATCTGCATTGCCGTTAATATAGTTTTAGAAAAATCAGATGCTTGCTTTTACATCGAAAATTTTTCCGTCATTTGCATCTTGCTGTTTTTAGGCTCCTCTACTTCAGTGATCCAAATGTCCAAGGATTAGTTTTAATCTCAGCATGCACTATTTTTTTAAGAGTACAATTTATTGATATTTGTAAAACTATTTTTTATTTTCGTTTACAAAAAATAGTTTCATAATTTGATGTAATATAAGAAATAATTTATCAAAATCATATCATAATTTCAAAATTGTGAGTATTTAAATAAATATTTAATTATTTTATTGGCTATTAATATTCAATATTCTAAAATAATAAAATATTTAATAGTTTAATTCTTTAATTTGATCAGTATTCTGTACTCTTAAATATATTAAACTATATAAGGTTTTTATATCAATGTTTCCTGATTTTTTTCAAGGAGTAGATTGCAAGTTAAATTTATTTATTTAGTGTTGGATTTTTGTAGATACGTTTGTTCATTATGTTTCCTGATTTTGCCAGGTATTGCAGTGTTCGATTTATAACTTTTGACTCTTCATATTATGTTTATTATAGGTCCTTTTACTCAAATTTCTTTAGTTGTAAAAACAAACATTTTGTAGAAATGGTGCATGAGATTCTTTAAAGGACAGAAGAACCAAGAGCCTAAAAGATAGTCTCAAGCACGTCGGCACCTACGACCCGCATTTCGAGCATTTGGCATTTCATGCATTTCGTTTAAGTCCGGTGACTGGAGGGGGCAGGGGGACATCCGTTTAATGAAAGATTATGCGCTTAAGTTTTAGTACATGTCAAAAGGAGTCTCATAATCATCGATATAAAAATTTCGTTTATCGTGTCACCTAGAATCGTGCATGTCGCAAAGTTCATCCAATGAATATGACATTGACAATGATAATTTGAATTTATAATGGTTAAATGAAAGACATTACCAAGTATTAATAGTCAAAAAAAAATCTGAATGATTGCTTTTAAATATAAAAATTTTTATGAATTAATAAAGAAAAAAGTTTTTTTAGGGTTTCTCAGTGGTTTGTCCTCTTAATAGCAGGATTCGCGTGTACACGGGTAAAAAAGAATCCAATTTTCGAGGACTGTTTATTCAAAATCTATTTGTTGAGTATAATTGCAACTTTATACAGTCATAGATGACGACTATTAGTGGAAGTGAACAAAACTGAGTTTAAATTGTAAAATTATTATTGTATGTATATATGTGTAAATAAATATAAGCGCCGGTCCAAACGCCTTGGCGATAAACAGCCCGAACGGTACATATGTTTAGGGGCCCTAAACGCTATAATAATCTGACTTTAGATTTGCAATCAGCAACCCAGGAACCCGTAGATATATACAAATTTTTGTATATGAGTTGGTGCCTAATTTATATAAGGTGGCGAGGATTTGGTCGTTTTTTCAAACTCTGCTATTGTGCAATATTGAAATGTGTTATTCTTCGATGGGAAGTTGAAATGTGCTATTCTTTGTCGGGAATCGTTGACATGTGGTTGTTTTCGTCAGAAATTGTCGAAATGTGTTACTTTTCGCCAGGAATTAAGATGAAAGAATGCCGAAAAATATTAGACACGTATTTTGATACAGCAGGTTGAAAAGTCATTAGTCGTGGCACGGGGGGAGGGGGGGGGGTCTGAGTATATCATTTTAGGTCCCCTCGGTAACTTGGTATTTATGTTTCTCGATATTTCGGAGAATCCGAATTTCTCGGTTACCAAGCTCAAAAATGGTCAGATTTTTTATTATAAACGATTTTTGTCAAAAATCACAATTTTCACGTTTTTCTTTATTAAATATGTATTTTATATAAATAAACGATACATTTATTTATTTATTCCGATGTAGAGAATCTGAATTTCTTGGTTACGAAGCCCAAAGATAGCCAAATTTTAGGTTATTTATGATTTTTTTGCTAAATTTCGATATTTTCAACATTTTTTTTAATAAAAAGTGTATTTTATATAAATAAACTATACTTTTATACTGTTTTTCAGTGTAGTGAATCCGAATTGCTTGGTTACTAAGCCAAAAATTGGTCATGTTTTAGGTTATTTACGATTGTTAGTGAAAATCACTATTTTTGGACTTACCAGGATTAACCAAGAAATTCGGATTCTTTACACCAGAAAAAATAAATGAAAGTATGTTATATATATATATATATATATATATATATATATATATATATATATAAAAAATACATATTAAATAGTAAAAACCCAAAAATAGCGATTTTTTTACCAAAAATCATAAATTATCGAAAATCTGGTCATTTCTGGGCTTGGTAACCAAGAAATACGGATTCTCTATTCTGAAAAACAATATAAAAATATGGTTATTTATATAAAATACATATTTAAAAACAAAAATCGTAAAAATACCGATTTTTGACAAAAAAATTGTAAATAACCTAAAGTCTGCCATTTTTGGGCTTGGTAACCAAGAAATTCGGATTCTCCTTACCGTAAAACACAAATGAAAGTATGGTTCATTTATATAAAATACATTTAATAGAGGAAAACGTGAAAATGGTGATTTTTTACCATATTCGTTGATAAAAAAAATTTGGCTATTTTTGAGCATGGTAACCAAAAAATTCGGATTCTCCATACCGAAAAATATACTAAGAAATATATATACTAAGTTACCGAGGGGACCTAAAATGTTATACTCAGACCCCTCCATCGCTCGGACTACTTACATGTGACGTCACGATATTATATTTTTCATACAATATCGTGACGTCACACGACTTTTCAACCAGCTGTATCTTGTAGTCAATACGCGCCCATTATAGTTTCGTAGCATCTTGTCCGTCCACAACTCAACCCAGGCTTACTTTATGTTTTTTGACTTCCTGAATACAAATTTCTTAGTTAGAAAGTCTGAAAATGTTCAGGTTAATTGTTATTAACAATCATTTATTAACATAATTTAAAATTCTTTTCTTTATTAAGAAAAAAATTATTAGATTCTTTAGATGATTTTAAATAAAAGTAATCTCTTAAATTTTGTTGAAAATCGCTTAGTTTTTGAGTAAAAAATTTTGTATCGTTTTTGATGATTTTTTACGTGAAATATATGGGTTCTACAAGAAAATTTGTATCAAAACTTTTGCTTTAAAACCTTCCAAAGAATGTAAATACATTTTTTTAGTAAAAAAAACGCAATTTTGGATAAATTTTAAAATTTTGAAAAAATTGAAAAGTTTTTATTACTCAGGCAATTTAAAAAAAAGTTTTTTTATAGATGTCTTGGAACATTTTAAAGCTAACGTGTTACAAGATTTTTTGTAAAACCCTTATATTTCTAGTAAAAAATCGCCAAAAACGTGTTTTTTGTAACTGACAATTTTTTACACAATAACTAAGATTTTCAAAAAAATTTGTGAGAACATTTTTTATTTAGAATCATCTAAAGAATCTAATAATTATGTTAACAAATGATTGTTAATAACAATTAACCTGACCATTTTCAGACTTTCTAATCAAGAAATTCGTGTTCAGAAGGTCAAAAACATCATGTAAGCCTGGTTTGAGTCGTCGATGTCCTTTACGAAGTCTAGTACTTTTCAGATTTTACAACAACACCTAGTTCTTGTCAACAATATTCTACAAAAATTAGCAATTTTCAGAATTTAAACAAAAACTATAATTTTTTCAGAGGATCGAAGAAAGTGTTAGTATTAATTAGAAACTCTTAAACGTGCTAGTTTTTTTATAAGAGATCTCTGAAGAAAAACTAAGTCATCTACGACCGTACTTATAAATTTGCAGATATGCTCAATAAATAGATGCCGAATTAAACAGCGTGGTAGCGCTCTGTCGGCAAATAAACAGTTCTTGAAAATTAGTTTCGCTTTTTCCCGTTTACACGAGAATCTCCCCTTAAGAAGAGGAAGAAGTTAATAAAAAGAATTAATAGAAACAATGTAAAAATAGCGTTTTTTATTATTATTTTTTTATTATTTAGGGCTATTTTTGGGCTTGGTAACCAAAAATTTTGGATTCTTCATACCAAAAAAATTAAATTTACACCAGATTACCGAGAGTACCTAAAAAGATATACTCAAACCCCCCAGTGTCCGGACTGTTTAGTGTTATTAATTATGTCATTATTATTGTGATTTATTTCATAATTCAGTGTAAACTGCTTGCAAATAATTGTTATAACTATTATTAATTATATTCTTCTATACTTTTTGTTTAGTCTGAATGCAGTGGAAACTCGAGTGCCGAAGGTGCTAGTTTTGAAGAAAAAATTGTTCTTCTAGACAATCGATTCACTGACGTGCTGCTTCGGCTTTTAAATAGAATTTGTGATTTAGGATGCGACAATAGTAATGAAAAATTATTAAACGTTGTATGTCGGTAAGTCTTTTTTTTGTTTATTTTTCTATTTAAAATATATAAATTATGTTTTCATTAATTTTTCAATTTTTGATTAGGTTGGATTTCAATCTTTTTTATACACAGATTCTTGTACAAAGGGATTCAGAGAAAAGATCACAAGATGTGTCTGGATGACTGTAAATTGTTAACATAAAATGTTATGAGAAAAATTGTTATGTGTTAAAAATATGGTTTGAAAGCCATGTTTTAAATACATCGTAACAATAATTAAGTTGCCACAATTATAAATATATATATATATATACACAAAAGCAATCAAATCATGACAAATTCAAAGTATTCCAAAAAGTTTTTGCAAACGTACTACATGTAAAAAGTTTTATCTTTAACAATCGATTTTAGCAGTTATATGTGCCATTATTGATAAGAGTATTACTAACATTATTGTAAAGTGCACTACTTAAAATTGTAGAAAAAAAATCTAAAATAGAATTTAGGAAAAATCTATTTTTAATGTATATCGTAAAAAATAAAATATTCATTCTTTAAAAAAAGATGTATTTTTACAATGCGTACATACATGCATAAAATTATACGTAATGTACTTTATATTCTATTAGAAATCACAACAAGCACTTTACGATTTCTTATAAAAAATTATTATTTATTTTTGCAGGAATTATATTTTTATTTATACAAAAATAATCTCAACACTTATAATAATAATTACTTTAATATACAATGGCTTTTTGTATAGTAATGGAATAAACAGCGAATCGTTAAAGTAGAATTGGTGGCTCTACACAAAAAATTCTGAGAGCAAAACATTGAAAGCCACATACTTATCCATATATGGATATCACAATTTGTTACAGTTCTAGCATGCATGAAATGAATGTTCATATATCTTTTACAAGTTTTTAAACAAAATTACCATACCTATACCATATTGTTTAATATGCGCAAAAATTAACTTTCTAAAAATAAAGAACATCGGATACGTAACATTTGAGGCAGTAGAATACTCCCACGATTTATATTGTATTTATTTTGGTATTTTGAGACACACGCATTTTCGTGCTCTAAGCGATAGGTCGATCAATGGGCTTTGTTAAAGACACGAAAAAGTTTTTCTTCTGGACAAAAAATTTGTAGAAAGCATACAAAGTCCAAAGAAATGCTGATCCTTTCACTTAGTCTATACAATGAAAAATAAGCCTATGTAAAAGCCCACAAGCCAGTTTTGTGTTAATTTTCCCAACATTTCCAAAGCTTAACAGCGAGGAATTTCCATAAAGTGGTCCATATGAATCAGAATCCCCTATTCCCCGGCGGGCGCAGCGTTCTCGTTGTCATTCTTGACGGCGTCTCTGATGTCCTGCAAGATCGCCTCGAGAGCAGTGAACCTCGTCTCAAGGGCACCGATCTCGGCCATGATCTTGTCCTCGCTGGACTGCCTGCCCTTGGCCTCGAGTACCTCCTTGGCCCTCTGGGCCACGATCGGGTCCATTTTCAGAGTCGAGCAGCGGCTGCCGCTGCTGGCCCGGCCGTGCAGCTTGATCTCGAAGCTCTTGAGGGGCTTGACGCTGAGCGTGAAGTGGGGCAGGTAGCGCGGAAACAGGAGGATCCTGCGCGCCATGAAGCGCACCGGGCCCCTGGTCAGATTCTGGAGGGGCAGCTCGTTGACGCAGCAGCAGAGCCGCGTCTTGGGCACGAAGGGCGAGCCCACGGCTATGCGCTCGGCGTAGGAGACGAGGCGCGCCCGCGAGATCAGACAGACGAGCTCGGCCTCCGACAGGATCTCCGCGGTGTCGTTCACCGCCAGGCCGTTCAGCAGGTTCAGCAGGATGATGACTATGAGGAAGATGAAGCCGCAGAAGACCAGGCGACTCAGGACCGGGTAGCTCCCGAAAGGCAGCTCGCCCGAGTCGAATTCCCCGGTGATCATGATGATGGTCTTGAAGAGCGCGCCGTACGGATTGGGAAAGCTGTCGTCGCCCCTGAAGAGGACGTAGAAGGCGAACGCGAACGCCAGAATGAGAAAGACGTAGAGGAAGAGGAAGCGCAGGAAGTTGACGGTGACCGTCTTGAACATCTCGATGTCGGTCGACATACGAGGATGCTGGGCCATTAGGATGACGAGATCCCAGGTGGAGAGGAGTATGGCGATCGAGCCGACCTCTGGCCCGGCCCCGAACAGCAGGCCGAACGTCAGGCCGATCAGCGTGATCTCGATCCAGTTCTCGAGACTAGTCAGGTAGTGCAGCGGCGACGAGAAGAACTGCAGTGTCTCGCGCAGCAGCATGTAGATCAACGAGAGCGAGAGGAGGATGGAGAGAATCGGGTGATTCTGCAAGTTGGCAAATCTGCCGTTCTCCTCCGCGGTCTCGACGTTGTCGGCATTTTGCTTCAATCCGCGCGACTCGTTTCCCGACGATTCTTCGCATATGAAAAGAAAATATTACGTTAGGAACATTCACTGCTATCCCTTAGCCCAAATCATTCAGCACTTTTTACTGTATTATTTTCATATATACAGATGTTTAAGGTTATCTGACAAGGAGAGTGTCTCCTGTGGGAAACCATTTTCGATGAGGCTGTGGGAGGCGCTTTCGGGTACCCAAAAATTAAGTCTAGTACCCGTATTTTGTTCCAATGGGCCCTTGTTATCAAGATACGAGCTATTCTACTCCGAATTGGATCCATTGAAAGAAACTACGGGTACTGGACTTCGTTTTTGGGTACCTGAAAGCACCTCGCAAAGCATAATTGAAAATCGTTTACCACAGGTGGGACACTCTTCTTATGAGTAAAAAACCTTTCCTATCCTTTCTTTCGAAATACTTTTAATACTTTTTATTTTCATTAAAATATTATCTTTTTAAATAATTATTTTATAAAATTAGTTATCTTTAAGAGTCGAAAGTATAATTAGTGCCTTTTTAAATCTGCATAATGAAATTCACAATTTCTGTATTTAAAATACCTACTTGCTATGTACTTTTAAAATGAGTATAGTAAATATTGAATTCCCCGTTTTATTCTACAAATAATTAAAATCTATACTGTCGCAAGATGGAGGATATAAGAAAGATACAAATTTTGAAAACTAAACCATCAAAAGCTCAAATTCGCAAAATAAAAAATAAAATTTTTAAAATGATCATTTTTAAATACTTTAAATACGATAAGTATTTAATACCCTAGTGGAAATGGCATAGTGCGTTTCTTACACATAAGAGTTTTACACGTAATTATTGTGCACAATTTAGCATTGGTCAAATATATCTATATATAATTTGACCAATGCTAAATTGTGTACAATAATTATGTGTATAATTCTTATGTGTAAGAAACGCGCTATGCCGTGGAAATAACCACTGTAAAAAACTGTGAAAAACTATGAAAAAATTATGAGAAAGTGTGAAAAAATGTGAAAATACACATACCTTTGGAACATCTGTTACAAAACAAATATGCACAGTTTTTTCATTCTTTTTCACAGTTTCTCACACTTATAAAAAGCACGTATTTTATCTAATAAAACTTTGCACAATTTTTCACATTTTTTCAGTTTTTCACAGTTTTTTACAGTATTTCACATTTTCTCACATTTCTTTTGTTACTCTCTCTTATATAAAGGAAATTACAACTGTGAGATATTGTGATAAAATGCGAGAAACTGCGAAAAACTGTGAAAAACTCCATGGTTTCATGGTTTTACACACTTCTTCACACTTTCGTCACAGTTTTTCACATTTTCAAATTTCCACTAGGGTATTTATTGTTCGGTCATCTATGTTACTCATATTTATTCTTAAAATATTTATATTTAAAATCTTATTAAATAAATATTATATTTGTAAGATACAATTTGTTTACCTTCAGCACTCAGTTGATCTGTGGTGCTGATGACCCCTATGTACACGTTGAGCATTATGAAATACATCAGGTACAGAATAAAATTCACGTAAAGCACGTGCCTGATGCGCAGGTACTTGAGATAGAGGAAGGACGCGAGGAGAGGATGCTTGAGCAGGTGTCTAAGGCCCTTGTGGTTGGCGATGTACAGCAGGGCCTCTGTCTCGCTGCAGGGGTTGCTGGTCTTCCGCCTGAAGGAGCTGCGCCGACGTTCCAAGTACGAGTCGTCGGCACCGCACTGCGTGTTGTGGGGCACGAGATTCTGGTAGTTCATGATGATCTCGTATTCTTCAGTCCTCTCGTTCGAACTCGTAAGGCATTCATCGAGGTGGGCCTCAAGGATGCCGGGAGCTATATCGGCCAGGGGTGGCGAGCCGAAGCTGTTTACATGACCGATGTAGCAGCCCTTCCGGAGAAGAAGCTCGATCGCTTCGCGATTCTCCGCCCTCGCGGCATAGTGCAGGGGACTGTTTCCTTTGTCTGCAAGGAAGCGTGTCATTTACTAAATATAAAAATACTCTTTTAAATATCATTCAAAACTATAATAATGCTTTTATTAAGTAATTTTTCAATAAAGTACGCTGATAAATTAAAAGAAACTCGAAATTCACTGGTTAGATACAACAGGCACGAGAGAAATCTATATAAGTAGATCATGTCCGAGATCGGTAAGACACGCGATAGGTCATAAAACATATTTAATTTTATTGTAGAATATAATTAATATATATCTTATTTTGTGCGAAGTTTATTGGCAAAAAGAAATTGTATTTTAGGCCTTTTTAAGTATGAATGGCCCGTTCTATCCCAAATTTTTAATCAATCGTGATTGTCGAGTTATTTAGATAATCACAATCTATTTCTAAAAAGTATAAGTACAATTAGTTCGTTATGTTGTGCATATATTTTGGTAGTTAATAAATAAATATGATTTTACTTTGCTACACTCGAAGCTTTACAACGAATTCTAGTGCTTGACAGACGCATATTTGAATACTTCCAAATAACGGGTAATATCGGTCTTACGAGTATCTAACGTTCGTTATTAGAGACGCTTACAAATTCAGTTTCAGAAAGATCGATAGATGCATTACCGTAAGAAATTAAATTATTTTTTGTGCATTTTTGTTTTATATCACAAAATTGGGTGCTGCTCTTTTAAAATGTGCGCTGCTCTTTAAGTATGTCAGCCACTCGAGATTCTATTTTCCTCAGATAAGAAAAACTTTTTAATTTTTCTTTCTATATTCTTCATTAAAAAACTATAATAAAAAACGACCCTATTCAATCTAACAATACCATAAGTTACCCTTATAAATAGCAAAACTCGTTATGGATGGTTTAAAAATGCACTAGTTTGAAAATGGTCCTGGCAATGAAACTTTCAAAATTAAAAAAAGAGGAAGTTTGCCGAGTGGATGTAAATAAAAATAACGATTTTTAAGAGGTTAAGTGGCTTCGTACAAAATTTTGCCGCCACGACTATCTTGAAATTGGAAAATTAATAGAATTATTAACTTAATTAGAGCATAGCTTGACTTAGAGTATCCTTTGACAGTACTCATGGTCTATCCTGGAACAATTTGGCAAATAATTTGTTACATTTCTAAATACATTTTATTGCATAAAAAAGAATTTTTAAATCTCAAACTTTATTATTGGTTCAGGGTCTACTCACCGGGAATTGAGGAAAACGGGAATATCTCGAAAATTTTTATTCACCGAGAAAAAGCAGGAATATTGCCGTCATTTTTTTTAACTACCTGGAATTTTATACTTCGTAAGAACCTATTAGAAGTAAACCTAAATCTAGCAGCTTTGCTACTCTATGTAAATGCGACATCTATCATATATCATAAATCTTAAATCCAGCTACCCCAGAAATAGCAGTTTTCAATTTGTAAATCATGAGCTTTAAATATTTAAATAATATAATCATAATCAAAGTACCAAACTATACCTCATTGTCATAACGATATTTTCTATTCAGGAAGCAGGATTAGCAATACATTTGTAAATAATAAAATTATAATCAATAAATCCCACCACGAGAGACATGTATTTGCTATTCATAAATAATAATGCAGATAATCAAGATTCTTCTACCTGAATAAAATAATTTTAGTAGATCTATTATAAAAGAAAGGTATTTGGAAAGAGGCAGATCATACCTATAATTATGGCTACTATCTCTCAGATCGTTCTGGGTTACACTGTTACCACACATGTATATGAATTGTAATTAAGTAGATACTATAAAAGAAAATGTAAAGAAATGTAAAGAATTTGTAGTGGTCTAGGATAAAATATATAAAGGGTCGATTCCTAACGTTCTGATTAAAAAAATATGAATTTATTAACAAAAAAGTAATTTAAGAATGGGATATTTAAAAAAAATCGTTTTTTACTTTTTTCTTATAACTTTACATGTACGTACACTCAACAAATAACATTAATTTATACCTTAATAATATATTCGTATCAAAATGTAAATTTAAGCTACAAATTTTTCTTTTATTTGTTATATTTTGCCACGTGCATAAAACGTACTCGCAATGCGTACAAATTTTTTTTGTCATATATCCATTTATTAAGTTTCGCATTTACAGCCTTTGATGGCTTACGGTATCCGAAAATATGCCATTCGACAATAGACCCTCAGTACATCATATTTGTCGTAGTGAAGGAAGAGTGGCACAACTGCTTAATATGAATTGCCAAGCTTTAGAAAAGTTTACTGGTGAAAATTTGCAATGATGTGATAACCGAGGGTGATAATTAATTATAATGGATTAAAATAGTGATAGAGCATCGTAAATTGTAAAAACGAATCGAGAGACTAATTCAATGCTTCTTCCTTACAATGAAAAGCATATTTCAGATTTCTTGAAAAATTCTAGTGCTTTTTCCGAGCCTCTGACGGAAACTAGTAATTTCCAAATTCCCCGACAAAAGCTATCATTTTTTCAGAGGTTTTAAGAAAATGTTAGTTCTAAAAATGTCTTTATTGGGAGTTTAAAATAAGGTTCGTGCGCTCTCAGGCAAAGAAAGATGGCGGCAGAGAAGGCACAAATTACACAGGCTTCTTATGGAACGCGATAGAAGAAAGTAATAATAAAAGGTTCAAAGTAATAAAAACATTTTGTCAGTGATATTACATATCAAAATAACGGTGAAAATAATTTAAAGTGTACGGATTTAAAGATTTCGGACATTCTTACGATTCTTTGCGGTTTCCAACGGATTGTTATGTTATACTCTATTACGGTTTCGTACGTTTTATTACGTTTTGCAATTACACGAAAAAAAATATAGCTAGAATTTTCCACCGATAGGTGGCGAGGTATATACAAACCAATTCACGTGTACAAAATAGAAACTTTAAGTTACTTAAGAAGCATTGGCACTTAGAAAATATTTTTCTGGAATATTAGACACTATGGAAGTCTTTTTAATGAGCGGAATTTTCAATGTGAAAATATAATCTAAAGTAATAAAACGTAAGGAAACGCAAGGAAACGTAAAGAAACGTAAGAAAATGTATGAAAAAGTAATAAAACGTAAAATATGTCCGAAATCCAACAGTTTCTTATGCTTTGTTAACGTTTACTTACTTTTTATTACGTTTTCTTATGATTACTCCCACTTTTTACGCTTTCTTACGTTTCCTTACGTTTTATTACATTTTATGATTTCCATAGGGGTAGACCTAAGGATTTTAACAAAGGAATAATCGACTTTATTCCCGTGTTGTATATAAAACTTTATTCTCGACTTAACTGTGGCCACTTTATTGACTTTAAAAGTGGGACTCATGGAAAAAACTAGAATTTATTGAAAATTTAAATTAATATAGAAAGTTAAAAAATATAGTTATAATATAGTTAAAAAGAATTTACTTTTTTCCCGGGCGGAAGAAAAGTGCTACTTTTTTCCTCAAATGTGGAAAAAAGTAACGCTTTTTTCACTCCCGGGAAAAAAGTAGATAAGAGGGTAACATACTTTTGTTCTGCTTTTCAGGTTAATAAAGTGGCCATTTCGTGGAATAATAGTAGATTATGTATCAAGGGCGGAAAGTAGGCGATTACCGTGAATACGCATTGCAGACCGAGCCGAGGGATGTCGAGGGTTATCGAGGCAAGGGCTTCAAATAGCTCGAGCGTTAATCGCCGTCCGCCCGTGGAGCACACGATACTTTTTATCCTATCTTTACTGAAAGGATGATTTTTCATGCATGTATGAAGTGTTATTTACATATGAAAGTGCGTTTTTTAACTATTGAGTGTCAAAAAATAATGTTCGATACACGTGATAAAAATGATTCTCACACGAGTGTGATTGTTACCCACGCTGCGCTCGGGTGACAAACGTACACTCGTGCAGGAATCATTTTTATCGCACTAGTATCGAAAAGTACTATTTTTATTTAGTGTAAAATTTCTTATATTTAAAAGCAACTTTCCAAAAAATATTTTAACTATAAATTATTGGTTATATCTTTAATTTCACCATTGTAAAACCTCAAAATCTAATTTATGTTTGTTGAGCCTAGATATTGTTAAGTTAAAAAGGCTCTTACTTCGCTACTGTAGAAATCTCCATTTTAGATTTAATTTTAATATTTCAAGCCTTATATTTTACGTTCAACATATATCTTTACATCAACCGTTGATTTGTGAAAAAATCACCTTAAAAACCAATTATTTATTTGTTCAAGCATATTTTATAGGAGAATAAAAAAAGATCAGTTTTGTTGATGGTTGATGTGAAGACATATGCTTTGAAAAATTAAAATTAAATCTAAATTGGAAATGTTTACAGTAGCGAAGTGTGTGCCTTTTTTAACTTAACAATATATAGGCTCAATAATCATAAATTAATATGACATATTTTTTTATAGAGTCGTAAGATTCATATTTACCTTGCATATTTCACCGGTACTCGTAGACTCTTCGATACTATACAAAAATTATTTTCGAAGAGGCCCGTTTCTGGCGATACAACTACCTTAATCAACTCTTTTTGACATGTACTATTAAGTGAAAATATTTTTTTTTTCTTTAAAGTTTTTTTAATAATTTTTTTTCTACGTCTGACCAATTTTTAAAAAGTTTGTAATATTTTTTTTAAATTGCTTAATAAAATTCATTCATCATATCACATATAACCGCGGACGCCGTAAAGGTTCTTTCATAAATATGGCGTTGACAAGGGTAATTTATTGTGATGGGATCAAGATTTTGAGGTTTTACATCATAAACATAAAAATCACATTAGGCTACTTGAATTAACGTTAACCCAAAAGTGTTTGCCCATCTGAAATTTTTTTGTACAATATTTCTATAAATTTATATGAGTATTTTATACCAAAAAAGAAAGAAATCGCTACAAAAATTTTTTAAATAAACATAATTTTTCATAACGTTTATAACTAAATAGAAATAAATAAATAAAATAATGAATTAACTAATTCAGTGATGTATTAACAATTCTATCATTGTTTTATAAAAATTAACATTATATTATTTACATTATACATATTAAACCCAATTACTTAAACAATGTAAAATACCGACCCGTTTAATACCTTATCGGCTTTTCATTTTTATAATTTCGGTTTTGGTATTAAATAAATCTTTCAAAAATCAATATCGTATGCCCTCCAAATTCAGATTAGGAATCTCCAATTAAATTTTTAATATTCGTTTTTATTAACTATCTGAGAAATAAATAGGTTGAAACATATTCTGTACTTAATAGTTTCCAACCTATTTTCCTCCTACAATTAATAGTATTAAATTTTTTGAAAATTTTATGAATAAAGTAATTTTACTCAATACGCATTTCAATAACGTCTTTTTTGAACGATTTATACTGAGAAAAATTATAATAGTGAAAAGCCTTACGGTAAGGTAAGAATTAATACAAAATAATTCAACTTATAAGAATTATATTGCCAAAATAATATTGTTAAAAAATGTAACTATTTATAAATAATAAATAAATGTACAAATGCGTATTAAATAAATAAATAAATAAATATATAAAAAAATATAAACTTTGAAGTAACATTTATATGTTTTGTTTTGAGATATGTAGACGCAACAGTGGTCGAGTGGTTAAGGTATCAGCATGGCGCGTTAGAGGATCTGAGTTCAAATCCCGCATCATTCAAAAATGTTATTATTAATTAGGGGAGAACGGGGTAATGCCGGTCACTGGCTAATTCCGGTCACTCTTATTTTCAACAATCTAAACATTTTTAGTTAATAATTAGAATATCAAATGCAACATAAAATGCAATTAGTCTAGTGTCCAAACAACCTTCTATTCAGTATTATTAAGGAATTATACACAATTGAAGTTTATGTCTACATTTCTTACAAGAAATCTGGTCTAATAAGCTTTTATGCATATTATTTGTTACATTATGCAGTTATTTTATGCTACTTCATTAATTTGAACAATCTAAGAATACGAAGTAGTGAAAAAAGTGTATAAACCTATTGTTTTTTGTCACTTCAATTTAAATTACTAATCAGAATTGAGGTAATACCGGTCACAATGTTATTTATATGACGCTCCCGAAAGTCAGGCTCAGAAAACGTTCCACTGCGCTGAGAGCGGCAACTTTGCTTAAGTTTTTTTGAGTGAATAATGATTATGTGTTACATATTTCACTGTGTAAGTGATTTACCTATAAAAGTAACTTTTTAATAGTGACCAGAACTGTACCAAGGCTGACCGGTATTACCCTTTGATGTGGAGTAAATTGAGTCAAAATGCTTCTTTTTATTTTGTCTTATAGCTTCGATATCTTACATTTTTATATTAAGCCAATAAGAAATATTTAAAGTCAATGGTTTGAACTAACATAATAATTATTTAACGTTAATAAAAAACAATTTGAAAGTAGAAATAACAAGCACTTTTGCTTAGGTGACCGGCAATACCCCATTCTCTCCTATTTAAATTTCTATTTCTACTTCTATTTCGTTTAATATAAATTATATAAATATGTTGAAAAAAACATTAATAAATGTTAGGTGATGCGAGAGAAACAGAATAATAATTTTTTTTTTATGGGGAGTGGCGCCAGGAATCTTTGTCAGAATGGAACCAGGAATTCTTATCAGAATCGTGGTAAAAAGTGGGACACTTTCCGGTCGGGATCCGATGAGATATCTTTACCAGATTCTGGTCAAACTTAGGGAAACCTTATATAATTCCAGTAAGATTCTTGGCAAAATTTCTACACAGGCTGTAAACTATCAAATTTTGTAAGAAAATGTTAAAAAAACTCAAGTTTGGTCAGTTTTTGGAACGTATCTCTTGTTTGGAGCATCTTACGCGTAAAATACTTGTATTAAAATTAAATCTTACGAAATTCTGTATAAAACTAAGGGAAAAAAATATGTTGTAGGTATTATAGTTAAAATATATGACTTTTTAAAATGAAATAGAAGTACACGTTTAAACGGAAATTTAAGTAAAAGATTACTGTATAAACTTGATTTGCTGCGATCGAGATGTCATAATATAGTCTATTTAAAGTACGTCAAAGCTTTTCAAGACTTTAGAGCGTCATACAAGCCTGCTTCAGCAAACATCTTGATCCATGTTTTAAAACTGCTATTGAAATTTTCAAAACAAGTTGCTAACAACTGGTCATACCGATACCTTCAAAAATTCACGCGGTTTTCTTTTATGTACCAGACTTCTGTGAAAAAATGCAGACCGGACTTGGATTTTACAGTGAACTAGCAATGGAGTCTGTACATTCTGCTTTTAAAAATATCTGGAAAACATATTATCATCCTGAGAATTCACTTAAGCTTCAACGTGTTTTTTGTGAATATAATAGTCTCCATGCATTTTAAAATTAATTTGCTGTTTAATTAATTCTATTTAATAGTGTTTTTTTTTGTAAATAACTGTAAATAAAAAAATAACTTTTAGGATAATTAGTGCTAAAATTGTTCTTACTTCAATTAAAACTGTAAAGAATTCGCTTATGGTACGTTGAATTTTAATTTTAAGATAAAAAATCAAGTCTAATATATATTCTATAGAAATTATGGAAAAAAATGTTTCTAAATATATTTTAACTATGAGACCTAGAACACAAGTATTTCCTTTAGTTTTATACAGAATTTCGTAAGCTGTAAAATTAGCGCCCGAGCGTAGCGAGGGCGTTAAACGCCGTGCTATGAAGGGCGATTGATGACACGAGTAAAATTCAAAATGTAAAGAACTAGTAGGCTGAAATTTCACCCGGGCCTTCCTTTAATGAATTATACAGTAAGAAGAAATTTTCTGAAATTCAATCCCTAAGGAGGCAAAATATGTTTCCTACATGCTTCTGAAAGTCATTCTCGCTTTTTCTACTTTGGATCGAAGATCTTTTTATTGGTAGTCGGTACATCCAGGCCTCATTCTACAAAAAGGCCCGGACATAACCAAACGGAGAAAAAACGCTGCTAGCTCGCTGGTGCACGCAACAGTGTATGTCAAGCATTGTATTTTATAATAAGAAGGGGTTTCCGTGGAATTAGAAATATAGTTCAGGGTCTGTAGTTTGTTCCAATGGCTTCTTGTATTCGAGATATGGAGATATTTTACTTCGAATGTGCGTTATTTTAGTGAAAAGAGTACCTCTTCTAGTGATAATAGCTATGCGCGTATTAAATTTAGAAAAAATTATTAAACTTATTTTCAATTAAATACGATAACGCAAAATTCATAAATATTTGAGGAATTTAAACTGTTTTAAGTTCGTTGATGTTTCATACATTTTTCGTCACCATCTTCAATTATTAATAACTTAAAACTAGATTAATATTTTCTTATACTAAACAGAACTCAAATTAAAGTTCTTTTTACCTACTTTTATTATCTTCTAGGCCATTTTTTCTAGAGTTAATACATGCATAGTTATTATCAAAAAAGAGGCATCTTTTGTCACTAAAATAACTTATATTCGAAGTAATAAATAGCTCATATTTCGAATACAGGGGTCTATTGGAACAAACTGTAGTTCTTCAAGGCTTCATTTCTAGGTACCAGAAAACACGTTAAAAAGTCTGATCAAAATTCGTTTCCCAAAGGTACCTATGATACTCTCCCTGTTACTATATAACTTATTATAGATTGATGATGAAATACTATACCCGAGTCTTTTATCCATAGTAAAGTCTATGCAAAGAGTAAATTAACATTAGAAAATCGTCCAATCAACTACGGTGCTAACTGTCAGAACGCATTCAAATTTTTAATTTCTAATCAATAAAGTACGCGTTATTTCAACATATCCGAAAATATAGACGGCCTTTTGTTGAGTAGAAATTGAAAATTGTAATCTTAATAGTTTTTGGCATTCCAACAGTATGCACCGTAGTCGAGTGTAAAAACAAAAAAAGAATATAACGAAACCACTCACCATCCTCCTGGCGCACATGAACGTCCCCCTGGTTGAGTATCGTCCTGAGGCACTCGTAGCGGTTGTTGCGGTTGGCGGGTCCGGGCCGGCTGGGCATGCCCAGCTCCTGGCTGGCCGGCATGAGCAGACGGTCCGCCAGCTTGGGATTCCTGCCGAGGAGTTCCCGCAGGATCTCCGGGTGCGCCTGCTCCACCGCTATCCTGCACAGCTCGAAGGCGTTCTCGGGCTCCAGGGTGACGCGCTGCAGCAGCTGCGTCGTCGCTTTGCGCAGATTCTGATTCACGGCCAAGCGCAGCAGCTCGAGCTTGTTGTCCAGCGCGCCCGGCTCCTTGACGGCCCCCAGCGTCTCGAGGAAGCCGGCCTCGTCGTTGGCGTTCAGGAAGTAGCGCAGCTGGAGCCCCGGCTCCGGGCCCGCCGACTCCGCCGGCAGACTTTCCGCGATGTCCGGGAATTTCTTCTGTATGATCGTCCGTGCCGTGTCCTTCTTTCGGTCCCTGCGTGGAAAATTGTAATAATTCCTGATTGTAATATTTATCATGTTTCGATTTGTGCTATTTCATTGTTATATAAATTATGCTGTTTTCTTTTAATGTCTAGAATCTACATTTGTACATTTTAAGGAAAACCTCTGAAGGTGAAGGAGGATTACACCTTGAATATTAGGTATATAAATGGTAGATATTTTTAGCAATTTTTTAAGCAATTTTATAGTAAATCTGGGCTTGTCGTCTATATATTCAATTAAAGGATAACATTATTTTAACTTTTTTTTAAAAAGTGGCAGTTCTGGAATCGTTGAATAGCAGCTTCGCAATCGGCGTTGCAAGTATCTTCGAAACTTAACTTTCAGCAGAAAATCAAACGTTTTCAGTTTCTATATTGTGAAATCTCTCGAAGTCTATATGGATTTGGCAAAATATTCATTTTGAACAAAGTTTTGTAGAAAACTCGATGCTATGGAAGATTTCACACTGTAGAAACTTCTTGTGGTTTTTTTGCAATTTACAGAGTTGCTAATAAAATACTAATCACTACCTATATAGCATCGACATTTTGTTGAAAAATAAAAATAAATTTTATTTATATACTCTCAAATATATAAGCTTGTACTCACAAAGAGAGCCCACACCCTCCGGGAAACGAAATTCGGCCAGACTTTGGGACGTGTTTTTTGGTACCCAAAAATGAAGCCTAGTACCCGTAATTCATTCTAATGGACCCTTGTTCTCAAGATATGAGGTAATGTACTCGAAAAATTCGTTATTTTAATGAAAAAAGATACCTCTTCTTCTAACCATGACACTGTACAACTTTTTATGTGTGTGTGTATATATATGTATTTACGGATGTGAATCAACATTTCTCTGAATATACATGCTAAAATTGATGTTTTGAGGCTCATTCTTTTGTTTTTCTTTAAGGAAGGCGGCTTAAAAATATTTTTTTTTGTTTATTTAGCGGTTTATCGATTTCTGAGTTTAAGTTTTTCAGGTTTTTTGATACCTTAGAAATAATATCATCGATTGAGTGATAATGCATTTGAAAGAGTATATAGAATTACCTATCTATTACCTATTATCTTTCCCGGCTCAAAATTTTGAATAAGTTATTTCCCTTGTTTTGTTTTTCACGAAATCGTCATTTTTTCAAACAATTATATCTGTGAAATATAAGAATGAAAATTTTTGAAAAAAATTGAGATTATTAGTAATATGGAGAAAAATATTCTGTAAAATTTGTTAGACATCATCTTTCTCTTCTAAAAGTTTCTTAATGAAGATTCGAAATTAAAAAGAAATTTAAAGATTCTTCGATTCGTTTTCTTTAAAGCGGTATTTTATTTTACGATTTTCTGAAATCGATAAGGTAAATTATTTTTGTATGTTATGCAGCCTCTTGGCATAGCAAGTGTCTCGTAGTTTTTTTTTATAATTAGAAAGAGATATAGTAATTTAAAATGTATGTATTAGATCAAAGAATTTCACATTGGAATAATTTATACATTTTGAGGAAGCTAAGCGCCAATGAATTAGCAACGGTTTCTTCATATTTTATTTATAATTAAAATTTTTGTATATATATAATATATTATAAAATTTTACAGAATGTATTGTCTATGGGGCAGTGGGCACCCAGTCAACGGGTGCCCACCGAGAACGAGGGGGTGTCCGGGCACCCAGGGCACCCCCGGTTGTTGCGCCTCAGCTCATTTTTATGTAGTTTATATGGGAGTAAGATTTTTGAAACTGAACTTTATTTTAAACTTTAACTGATTGATAATTATATTTTATAACTATAATTGTAAATTATTTAACGTCGCAATTACTTTGCAAAGCACAAGCAACTGATTTCTCGACTTTCAGTTTATAAAATAATCCTACGTTAAATATAAATGAAATTGGAAAGCTTCATGAATATTCCAGGAATATTCGTACAGAAAATGAAAAGCTGGATGTCTAAAATATTGATTTCTATCTTGATTACAGAACAGAGTGCAATTAGGAGCGTGATATATCCCGCCCAAACCATACAAGAGTGAATAATTTAATCGACCTACTTGTAGGTGTCCAAGCTCAAGTACTGACGACTTTCATCTATGATGAGCTGCACCATTTCTCGCTTATTTTTGTCCGCGGCCATGTGCAGGGCCGTGATGCCCCGGTGATTCGGTACATTGGGACTGGCGCCTGTCCTGAGCAACAGCCTGGCGCACATCTCGTGGCCATCCTTGACGGCGAAATGTAGGCCGGTGAGTCCGCCGGCCTCGAGATTCAACTGTATGTTGCGATCGGCGAGCAGGGCGGCCAGGGCCTGGTCGTTGCCCTTCTCGGCGGCGAAGTGTATGGGCGCGCGATCGAGATCGGGATTGACGAGGTTCGGGTCGGCGCCGACCTCCAGCAGGAACTCCACAAAGTTGGGCAGGTTCTCCATGGCGGCCACTTGGAGGAAGGTCATGTTATCGCGGTAGGCGACCTGGTGGTTGACGTCGATGCCGGGCGGTTGTCTCTTCAGCTCTCGGAGGAGCAGACTTTTAAAAGTGGCGAAGTGATTCTTCTCCAGCAGGTGCATGAGCGGCGTGTACCTGTCCGCGGCGTTCTGCTCCTGCAGCAGGTGCATCTCCTGCATCTCCTGCATCTCCTCGTCAGAATCCATTCTGGAGCTGTGAAGCATTGATACATTAATCAATTAATTGTGAGTGACTCCTAATATGAGTTCTATAGTAAAATGCATATTTTTACATTGCATATTTTTTAACGAAAGCCTTGTAGTAAAATTCTGCTAAAACTGTATTTCAAAAATATGTTTGAAGTTTAGCTAACAGTTTCAACTTAATCATTTTAAAACACAATTTTTGCAGTACTTTACAAGGCTTTGATTAGAAGATATTCAACGCGTACAATTTAACCTCTATACAACATAGCCTGCCCTCTCCTCTAATCTTTATAAATATTTAATTTGTTGACTAGAGAGAATTAAGTATAGGTAAAAGAAACAATCGAAAGTTAAAATATATTATTTATTTGACACCATTGTTACCGAGGTTATACATGGAGAGAATTTCGTAATAAATATTAACGCGAGAATCATAATCTGTAAACATGGAATAACCTTACTTCACACTAAAAAAAAGATCGATAAACGGGGAAAATTAACGTTATTCATCCTAATTTGTGCCCTGAAAAAGGATGAATTTTACCATGAAATTATGTCAGAATGCGAAACACTTACTATGATGTTTACGGTAATTTTCACCATAAATTCTCTGTGTATTTATGATTAGTCGAAATTAATTTTCAATATTTCATAATCATATAATCTAATTTTACGAACGTTACATAAAAGACTAGATCATTACTGGTTTTCAGGAAAAATCTTCGACATGGCGCACAGCCGCGAAAGTTGAGACAAGCACGCAATTTCTAGGAAACTCGATCCTCGCTTGCATGGACAACGTGTAATGGGATTGTCAGAGAATAAGCAATAAGTTCCTCCAGGATGAAAAAGGTTTTTAACTGCTTGGCAAGTATTGATTTAAGCACACAACATACTTATGTACTTTCGCTCCTCAAATCAGATTTTCATTACTTATTCAACGCTATCGACTGCTGGGACACTTTTTATATTCTCTACACGCAGATAAACGGTGCTCTGCTCGTCTCCCCGCCAGAAAGCGCGTACAGTTTCAGATAGGTCTTTAAAACATTTTACTATACACAGTGAAAATATAAAAGAGATCTAGAATTCAGCTATATTTCATGTGAATACTAGATTACGTATGTATTGTTGTTGTTATACGCTGTATTTTTAAATTAAAATTAAGAATCTTCTAATTATTTTATATATGACTATTTTATTATTATTTAGTTAATACTATATATCTTTATACAAAAAAACAATCAATTTGCATTAAAAATTGGCTTTAATCTGTTGTCTTATTTATCAGTCTATCCGATTGTTTTATATGTTTAAAAGTTTTTCTGCTGAAGACTGGACCATTATTAACTTTTTAACAATTATACCTGATTAATGTTGTAAAATTTTCGACACCATAATGTTTTCAAGCAAATATTTCTTTTATCGATGACGTAACAGTTACATTACACGACATACGATAAGCGAAAATCAACAAAACTGACTCATGACGATTAAAAGATTAGAAGGTAAGTTTCTTTTTGTATTGACATTTTTTAATTTCAACTTTGGCTTTGAATATGTTTATCTTAAAATATAACTTTGGACAAATTAGTGTCATCACTCTAATACATACCAAACAAATGCACTCTATTAAATTAAAGCTTGAATGCATCCAGTTTTATAATCCTCTCAAAGTTTGAGAAACGGGCGGACATCCGATTTATCGCGTAAAACAAAATCCACCACAATATTCTCGTAAAACTTTCTAAAGCACCACTAAGTTACTAACACTCCCCCGAATTCCATCAAGCACACACTAATTTATGCACATTTCGTCGACAAAGGCGTTCGCTCCGCGCAGACTCCTGACCGAATTTCCAAAAACATACAGCCGATCGCAAACCCGCAGAAACTTTGACTCACTCGCACTTAATAGTTCGAACACGCAAACAAAATAGTAAGAGAACCTTCTTTTTTACTTCGCCCAAGCTAATCCACGCAGTTGGTCAGTCGTCCGAATAAGTGTCGGAGCGAGCCGTGACGTATATGTGCGGCGGCGGTGGCGGCGGTGGTCGCGCGCGCGTGGGCGTCAAGGGAATCGGGAATCGCCTACATAAAGTACGAGCCAGCGCACGATGCGGTCCCCCGATGAGGCCGCGCCGCCACGATCTCCCGTCGACGACGATGATGTCACGCCGGATAAAAAGCACTGGTCCCTGGCCCTCCTTCCTCCTCGTTTTCTTCTTCTTGCCGTATGGCGAAAAAAAGCCGACCGAGTGTTTCAAAAGACAAGAAAGAGAGTGAAAAGGGGGGCCGCTCAAATGATGCGGGCTCCTCTTCCGTCTCCTCGTTCAATTCTCTCCGCGTAGCGTGTAGTGTATAATAAGCTTCTTTGGCTTTACGAAAGGTAGTCCGCTCGTGGGCCTGCTTGGTTAGCCGCGTGACGGGACAAACTACCGATAGTTTTTTGTCTGTTTTTCCGGTGCGATGTGATGTTGGAGCTGGGTATTATATAGAGAAAGAGAGAACGAGAGCGAAACAAGTCACGGCATGGGCAATGAATAATAGTGCAGCGACCGAGCGAGCCGCGCCTCCATTACAAGGCTGCGGCTCCGAAATGAACGTTTCCTGCGGGTATGTGTGGAAGCACTGTTCGCACCTAGCGCACGTATAAACGTATACCGTTGGCTCGGTGAATGATGCACTTTCAATGAAGTCTGAATAGGCACGAGCACGTGTTGTTTTCTATTTTAGAATCATTGACGGATATGCCGAGGAGGCAAATTTCATTTTACGTTCGCACGTTTATTAAGTATTATATTGTTTGTGAGCAGCTGGCTTTCAGCTTATTCGAAACTTTTTAACTATTGTAATTGTACATTATGAATTTTAACAGATACAGGGGTTTTATTAATATTGTAACGATTACTTAAAATGTGACAAAAACCTTATTTATACCGATTATTAATCAAAATTACTTTCTAGTACGTATGAAAGATTATATAGCCGTATATTTGAAAGATTATTTTAAGTTATTTATTTAAACACCACAAAATATGGTGAGGCTCAACTTTTATAGTACACTTCTTAAATTTATCCAAAATGTGTTTTTTTAAAGCGTTTTTTTTATAATATATATCATTTTATCAGATATCAAATATTGGCAACATTATTTTTCAAAGAAAATGTTTAAAACAACAATATTTGAGCCCCGGAGTAAGAACATTTACCGGTTTCAGCATAACTTGCCACGGTCTGACAAAGAGACTATTCATATCCATATCTGCATTATTGAATCATTCCACTATGTAAAGCAGCCATACGTACTTCTTTCAATAGAAGTACGCACGGGCACCGCGTTCACACGCGCGCGTGCTGCAAATTCAATCGTCAAGAATATTGAGAAAAGCGCGGATATTCTCCAAAACTACGAACGCGAACGAGACAGTCGCAATCCGTTTTACACCAGTTACACATAAAACCCTCGTCTCTTACCTACAAGTTATAATCCTCGCGTGATCATCCGCACGCTCTCAATCTCGCTTGCGCGCACCAGCATCCGGCACTAAACAGCGGCGCAGCAGTTCTCGCAAGCGACTAACACCTGCGTGCAGGCACGGTGTGCAATGTCCGAGTGGCGTCGCGCGCTCGCGTATCAGACGACGTCGGCGACATCCGATATCCTCGCGGCCGCTGCTGCTGGTGCTGCGGTTCTTCGGCGCGCAGAGGAGCCTCGGAGCATTCCTGGTGTAGTTGTCGGTGCATCGGCCAGACTGAGCCACCGCACCACGCTTGCGTGCCCGCGCGAGATAGCGCGCCTGCCGGAGTCTATAGGTGCCACCCAGCGCGCGTCGACGCAAATTGAAAGAGAGAGGGAATCGCGCGCGCTGGACTTCGCGTTATACGCTGTACGGCACTGGACGTGCACACTTGTAATTTATGCGGTGGACCGAGCCGTTAACGCGTGACTCTCCGTGTGGAGATGTGTAATGCGGCTCCGGCAGAGAGAGGCAACGTTTAATATCTTCATTCCTCTTAATTGGAGAGTTGATGGCTGCTTTGCATAATATTATACTTTCAAATTTCTCTATTTAGCTGTATTAGGTCTTTTTCACTTCAGTCGTTTTGCCGCACTCGATCGAAAAAAAGATTTATCGCTCGGATATTATTAACCAACTATACGAAGATGACAGGGATACGCGTTTTCTCGTGGAGTACAAATTATGTGCTTTTTCTACAAAATATATATTGGCACTCTAGTATATACGGTCTCCATGTTGACATTTCACTACGACATCCAAACACGTTAAGATGTTAAATATTGCTAACAATTTCTATACGGAATTTTGTTTATTTTTAAGAATGCAGATTCTGTAGCTATAAGTATAATTAAAAATTAATTAGAATTAAGAGCACTATTTGTATGAGCACATACATACCATTAGGCTTCTTCTTGTCGCATATTACAGTTGATGTGCAATTAGTCTGTCGAGTGTATTATTACGCACACGGTATTGTACACACTGTTATGTAGGATCCTACTAATCTCTGGTAAGATTAAATTGGCTTTAGGACAATTAGACGGGAGTTTATAGCTTGTTAAGTTTTTGTAAATCCTCGAATCCTTTTGTAAGAGTATCGTCATTATGTTTCGCAACGGTTACTTTTTAACTTTTCCCTTAACCCATTAACGCCCAAACGGACACAATTTTTCGTCCTTTTTGGAGCATCAATCTCGAAGGGAAATTAATGAAATCAATCAATAAAAACCACTTATCCTAATGTTTTCGGATGTGATCTTCCGATTTCCGGAGTTAGAATTGTGATTAAATGCTCTAGAAAAAAATATGGCTGACTTTATGGAGAAAAGTACTAAAAATTTGGGGATTTTTATTTTTAATATTTTTTTTTAGTCCAAAAAGTGCTCTAACCTACTCCGGATTGTGGAGGGAGGTGGAGGCAATAGTTAGAGTTGATGATAGAATTTTTTGTGCTAACCTCAACTGACATTATTCTTTTCAAAATGGCGGACATTGCATAAAATCTCAATTCATATTTCATGAGATTTTATCTTTTATAAATAAATCCTCAAATTTTCAGTACTTTTTTCCATAAAGTCAGCCATATTTTTTTTCTAGAGCATTTAATCACAATTCTAACCCCGGAAATCGAAAGATCACATTCGAAAACATTAGGATAAGTGGGTTTTTTTTTAGGGATTTCATTAATTTCCCTTCGAGATTGACGCTCCAAAAAGGACGAAAAATTGTGTCCTTTTGGGCGTTAATGGGTTAAGACAATTTTATTACTTAAAATTTCATAATCATTGTCTTCTTAATTACTTATTTAATAACAATAAGTAAAAAATATTGTGTTCAATACGATGCCCCTTGCAAAGATTAATTAATATATATTTTGCGTTTGCCACATAGAGTAAACAATTTGGATTTCCACCAGGAAGACTATTACTTTTCAGGAGTTACTCGCGAAGCCTAGCACATTTCGCGACTTTTCGCCGCCTGACTTTTTCGGGCTACTTTCCTCAGGCGGAGAATCTCCAAACTCAGCTGCTTGCGCCCAAGTAACCTTAAAAATGTAACAAATATATAAAAACAAAAAAGTACATGGCTTTTTTTACTCGTGCATATGAGGGTTATCGACAAAAAGAGTGACAAATTAAGCTACACGGATGAAAATTAGCTGATAATTGATTTGGTATAATCGCAAACCGCATATGTAGATTCTCCAAAAAAATACACGGGGTTTATACAAGCGACACCATTTGGAGAATCAACACGACTTACAAGGAGAGTCCGCAACCTGCGGGAAACGGTTTTCGATGAGGAAGTGGTTTCTGGTACCTAAAAATTATGCTTAGCATCCGTAGTTTCGTGTCGTAGGCCCTTGGGGTCAAGATATGACCTTTTATATTCAAAATACGGTACCTTTCAGTAAAAAATTATAGAAATTATATCTATACTTCGTATCATAACTCTGCAAATATTGTTTCATATAAAAATATTATTCTGTTGCAAATTTTTAACTAGCAAAAATGATGGCGAAAAATGCATGAAAAACTATTCAATTGAAAGAGCTGAATATCCTCATATTTCCATGCATTTTTTGTCATAATTTTTTATTGTTCATAACTTTGCATCAGAAAAATATTTTTTATGCACAGAGAGAATTTTCTAATAAAAATTATAACGAAATTCAGGGTAAAAATTACCGTAAATAACTATAAAGCTGGGACACTCCTACTTTCTGGCACTTTTTACTGATATTTTACTATAAAAATTACCTCATTGACTACAAATTTTACTGCACAGACTATAAATTTTACCGCACTGAATGGTAAAATTTGCCTGATTTGAGAAAAAGAAGACAGCTGATAAAGAAAACAACTGAGCGTGTACATATTTTAGGTTAACTCAAATATAAATGTGTATAATGTACTTATGTGTATAAGTATTGATGATACTGCTACAACAATTGGAAGAAAATCCAGATATTTAAAAAATATTTCGTACAAATTTTACCACAAATTTTGGTTTTCTCTAAGATATATACAGGGAACTTTTACTCTACGGCAGGCAAATTTTACCCTTCAGTACGGTAAAATTTATCGTAAATATCAATAAAAACTGCCGGAAAGTTAGAGTGTCCCAGCTTTATAGTCATTCACGGTAATTTTTACTGCGAATTTCGTCATAATTTTTATTAGAAAATTCTCTCCGTGTGTAAAACAAAGCTTAAATTAAAGCTTATTTGGTGAATTTCTTTATCTTATTACATTACTTCTCTAGCAAAAAACTTGGAGAGTTATGATTCAAAGTATACGTACTATTTTTTTTACTAAAATAGGGCCTATGCGGCGAAACTGCAGGTACTTAGGCATCATGTTTAGGTACCTTCAGAAAGCACTTCCTAAATAAGCCTCATCGAAAACCGCAGGTTGTGGTTTCTCCTTGTTAGTACGGAGTATACATACCTAGGAAAGCCTATGGATATAACATTTTTTCTTTCAGTGAGGGTAGTCGAATTTTCTCAGGTAAATATATTACTGTTTGAGTATCAAAAGTACCCGTCCTAACTCGATACAAAAAATTGACTCGACTCTTCGAGAGTTTATCGGCACAATCGGAGAATCCTAATTTATATATTCTATACTACTAGTTACTATACTACGTGGAAAAATTGTGAAAAGTGCTAGTCTAATGTATTGTTACAGGATAATACAAATAATTTTGGCATATATGAGTGATTCTCTGTGAGATCATCGAGGTTGCCAATCACCATTTTTTATTTTCCTTGAAATTTGGTTTATCGATTCCTATGCATAAACATAGGCAAAAGTCATAGGATAAACTCTCAAATATTTTTTTTAATATTTTTTTAGTCTTCTTGAATTTTGCTTTATATTTTATTGTTATTTTGTCTTTTGGAATCTGAAGTCATGTATTCTGAGGTGAAATTTGATGCTGAATCAGATTTTGAGGTGTAAAAAAAATATTTTTGATATTAAATACCTCAAAACTAACATTTAATGCAAAAATTATGATTAATTTAGGCATTTCTTGTGTACACATGGAAAATGTAGCAAACAGTCTCAACATTTGAATAGAATATGTATAGAAAATTCTATATTTGCCTCTACATATGACTTTTAAGCATTTGAAGATGCATTAAATATGCGAGAAATTCGATTATTTCCTTGGCACTACACTGCACGACTTGTTGTGGTTTTACCAACAGGTTTAAACTTATAGAGAATACAGTTCAACTTTCTAAATTATAGCAAATGTACACTTAATAATTCACTTATAATATAGATTAGTATCATTAATAATAATAATAGTAATAATAATAATAATAATAATAATAATAATAATAATAATAATAATAATAATAATAATAATAATAGAATACTATTAAGAAAGTTGACGACTTGTTGATATAACATGCAGTCACATATTGATTTTTTTAATTATTCATAGTATCTTATTTATAGCTACGTTAATTATCTCAGTGTAGCTTTTAATCGTTTTCTTACTTACCGAAAGCATTTTAAAATTACTTATTTGATTATTTGGATCGGAACTCCTCTCTAGCGATGAGTTTCGTAAGCTGTCAGTGAAGGCTCTTCTTTTACATAGAGTATACTTATATATAGAGATAGCCAGCGCCAAATGGCCAATATTTGAAAGTGTGAGAGCACGCTACTTCAATTGTTTTTACATGGCGTGTATATCTATATATAAGTACAGTTCCGCTTCCAATGAATAATAACGGATAATAATATTAATAATAAGCTATCGCTCCCACTGCAGATTTTTTTCTCTGTTGTACTTCAGACTTACATATACTTGAACTTAATGAAATCTTATTTTGTAATGGACGACAATAAGCGACAATTAATGTGCACAGTAAATTAACTTAAGGCTAGAATACATTTGAAGGGGTCATAAAATCAATTTTTCTTTCCTTCAAAAAAGTGTTCTTTGAATCTCACTTTATACGTTAGAAAGCTCTAAATTGCATTTTAAAGCATCCTATAAGTTTTTTGAATATTTCTATAGTTCTTAATTACATTGGCTTATACATAATTTGCCATCTTTAAAGCTGTTTTTCTCAGAACTTAATTTTTGTCCTTCAAAATTCTCCTTGCACAAATGAGCGCGGTGAAATAATTTGAAACTTAACAGGATTATTGTTTTTTATATTATAAATACATTGTCAGAGCGATTTTTCATATAAACCTCCGTATACAAATTTTACTCACATAAATAAAAAAGTAATACATAATTATATTTCAAAAATTCATGCGGAAAATGTGTATAGGGGGGTTATATGGAAAATCGCTCTGACAATGTGTTTATAATGTAAGAAACAATAATCCTGTGAAGTTTCAAATTATTTCACCCCGCGTATTTGCGCAAGGAGCATACAAATGCTTTAAGACCAAAAATGAATTTCTGAAATACCATAAAAATATTCAAAAAACTTTATAGGATGATTTAAAATGCAATTTGGAGCTTTCTAACGAATATAAAAATATTTTCGACATTAAATACCTTAAAACTAGCATTTAATGTAAAAATTATGATTACCCTGTTGGAAGGATCTTATAAAACCTCATAAAATCATATAAAATATCTAGCGATCCTATGAGAAAAAAAATTGTCTAATAAATATTTTACATGTTTCTTTAAGACATTCAAAGTATACTATTTTTGTATTGGTTTTAATTCGTTTTAGGAGTTTTCATAAATATATAAACAACATTTTATAAGCCTTTTTATTTTTTTTTGACAAAAAATTTGCAATAATGTATAAGAAGAAATTTGATTTTTCACTTATGAGCAATTTCTATTTAACCATTTTATAGCTTTAAAGGAATTTTTGATAAAGAAAAAATTAACAATTAAATAAGTTTAAATGGTTTAATATGCATTTCCCTATATACAATGTATGTGTTTATTTGCATTACTCAATATGGAAAAATGTTTATAAGATTTTATTTAATCGTAATTTTAAGACATTTCGGGTGCAAATACACATATCAACGGATGCAAAAATATAAGTATTATTAAGAATTCTTTCTTAAATGTTAAATGACGAGTATATAGGATCTCTTATTATATCGTAGTTCACAAATCCTCGCTAGGTGTCGAGCGTTTGAGTTTTCCGGTTACACGATCAAATGAGCGGATCGAGGAAATAATAGGCGCGCCGTTATAGCCTTCTGCAAGAAACAGTTCTTCGGAACTTTCTTTTATTTTGACATTTCTTGGATTCGCCGAGGATGCTGATTACTGGCTGTACGACTTTGAGGTTTCATACATTTCCAAAAAATAGAATAATTCGTCCATATTCAAATTAAATATTCAAAAATGCAAAATTCCTATAAATTTTCAATATAAATGTGAAAATTCTATGCTGAAAAAACATAAAAAGTACGATTAATTAATGCTTTATGAGAATAATCCACTACCACAATGTTAAATTCTAAAATATTGAATACCTCTAAATTCTAATTAAATAGTTAAGTATTATATAAAAAATTACTAATTCATTCCGGTAAAAATTTTGTGTACTAGAAAAATTCTTATTTAAACTAATAAGTTTTAATTTTTAAGGGATCCTATTTTTGGTTTACAATTATTCTTATTAAAACTAAAAAGAAACAGATAAAGAATCAATCTAGTATTACTTATAAATTCCTATAAAAATTAATTTTTAATTGATTTTAATAGGATTTTTCGGGTGCACATGCATACCATAAACCTCATAAAAAAACTTTTTAATGGTTTTTATGAGAGTCTTTCGGTTGAACGAAAAGTTGATTTTTTTAACCCCTTCAAGTGTACTCTAGCCTAAGTTACTTTACTGTGCTCATTAATTGTCGCTTAGTTAAAACAAATATTTATAAACATTTAAAAGAAAAACCTATTACAAAATAAGATTTCATTAAGTTCAAGAATATAGTACAGTAGAAAACGACTCCAGTGGGAGCGCTAGCTAACACAGGACCACAATATGAAATCGGGGCGGAGCATTTCTGATCTCAATTGATCTTTATGTTTTTGGGGTCGCTGATCACGATGCCGATGTCCATATGACCCCAGCACATCTGGTTCAAGGTCAAATGAAGATCAAACCCCTTAAATCGATCGATATGATTTTTTTCGACCCCGGATTCTGAAAGAACGGAAAATTTGACGTCCAGATACGCTTCGATCTTTTTGTCAAAGTGACCCTTAGAGGTCATTTGAAGGACATTTGGAGGTCAAATCCTTCTTTCGAACTTCTAGGCTGTTTCCGCTCTTTCAGAATCCGGAGTCGAAAAAATCATATCGATCGATTTAAGGGGTTTGACCTTCATTTGATCTTGAACCAGACGTGCTGGGTATCCTATGGATACCGGCATCGTGATCAGCGACCCAAAAAACATACAGATCAATTCAGATCAGAAATGCTCCGTCCCGTTGTCATATTGTGGTCCTGTGTAATTAATACTAATTTGATATTCTTGTAATTGACATTATTAATATTACTATCCGTTATTATTTCCCTCCGCGGTTGCCTGGGTTGACGCCTGGCCGAGGCATAGACTTCCTGGCTGGTGGAAGCGCAGCGGTACTTAAAATGAAACTTATTTTTAACCGACTTTTAATCCCATGGTGGTCTCATTATATTACTGGGCCAGGTTTGAGCCAGTACTATAGGATTTGGATAAATAAAATCTTTTATAATGAAAAACGAACCGACTTCGAAAAATTCTCTAAAAAGAATAAAATAAAAATCGATATAAACCTTTTCGGCGCCGAATTTCAAACTGTCTTATAGTATCTTTCTTATGGGTATGATTTAGAACTTATACTGGATTGGGTCTAAACACATATACTTATAACACCTCTAAAGTTTATATCGATTATTATTGTATTCTTTTTAGAGAATTTTCGAAGTCGATTCGCTTTTTGTAACTCTATTGATTAATATTTGTTTTAAAACCCATAAAGCAACAAATGACCATATCAGTTATTATCATTTAATTTAATTAAGAGCAAACACAAAAAAAATAGTCACATTAATAATATTAAGAAATAATGCTGTTATTAAACGTATAGCCTCGTTCAGAATGAATTGTCACTAGTTCACTGTATATATTTTGATTTATTAATATTTAAATATGCAGACTATCTGTAGCAGAGCTAACAGAGAAATATTATTTTATACTTTTTAGTAGTTTAATAAAAATACTTTCCCGAAATATTTTAAATGACAAAACAGTCTAAGAATTTTTACTTCGACTAGCGAGTTGTGTGAAAACCACCTTATATAAATTCCCTTGTACAGTCGACAGAGGGTTTTGAGATTTTATTCATTGTTTTAGTTTTCGGTGATTCCTATGTAAAATGTCCTGTAGATTCCGGATTCGATATTACATGGTCCGTAAAAAGTGTTCTTCTAAAGTTATAAACAAATTAAGGTCGGAAAATAACGCTTTTTCAGTTTTCTTTAAACATCTTGTCAGTATCGAGTCCTAAAAAGAAAAGTTATATATAAAAGTTGTTCCTTATTAAAATCATTAAAAACTATATATTTTCTGTCAAAGTTTCGATTTAAAATTTTAAACGCTTAAATTTATGGCATAAAATGTGTAGCTTCAAATGCGTATGTAATACAATAGTCGCTGTAGTAAACAGCTATATTTCGTCTCAACAAATTAAAATACAAATTTAGTGCTTATCAAATATATTTCGTAATTTACATCTGCTGATTCCGCAATTTTTCAAGACATTTTTATTTAAAACACAGGTATGCCGTCAAAAGTTGTGAAATGTCTAAATGATAATCACCCTAATTAAATTATTACACACTGTTTAGGAGTATATTTTGCAAAAAGAAGTCAACTATCCTGTACCATATTTCAAAGAAACAGTTCGAGTAATCGAAACCTTTAAGATTTAATTTGCGCCTTATTTGTTTTGGTAAATAAGGAAATTAAAAACTATCATCTTAAAAAACCCATGCTCCAAGGAAAACAATTTTTGATTTACAATAAATATTTAAATAAATCATACATCCTAAATCTGCGCCCTAAAATATGCCGTAAAACCAGCTGCCGTGAGGAAATCAATTTTTACTTTATAACAAAAGTTTAAACAATAAAACAATAAATATATGCCTCGATTTTAAATTGAGAACTTTTTTGTTATCAAAAGTTATTTTGGAACAAAGCGCTATATTTTATGCTGCCTAGCTTCCACTCCCACCACTCTACCTTCCATTTTTCCTTCATGACTTTTTCATTCGCGGAATTAAATATTAGTTTTTAGGGAAGTTTAAAATGCATGTTTTACAAACTTTTAAGACATATAACGAGACCCTAGAACAAATATTAAATCTTATAAAATATTTTTATCCATATATAAAAAAATTTATTTACAAAAGTAAAAATTATATTTACTTTTCATAATAAATACTTTTCAATCGCCGACTTGACAAATTCAAAATGTTCGTACCATTTTTAAACTATAACTTTCAATAATAAATTCTTTTTAGTAAACCTATATTTGAATGACTTTCTTTTACATTATATTAAATAAATATCATAGTTTAAAACCGAACAATTAACTTTGCGAAGATGTATACAAAATAACAATATTCTTAAACTTCTTTTTAATATCGAATCTTCATTATAAAATGAATAAAATGAACCCTGTTTGGTAAAAAATTACCGTGCCATTCTCGACATAAAGTTTATTGTGATCTACTTGACTAAGAACTTGTGCAAGAGATGAAGATATACCTATGAAAAAGCTACCGTTTTGGAAAGTTCAGGTCAAATGCTGCCGATTTACTCTATTCAATATTCGCAGATGCATAAAAATCGATTTCTTTTACAGAAAGATTTTTTCCCTTCAAAAGATAAAGATGAAGCATAAAAATATTGTACAGAATATTTTTCTCCATAATCCTAAAAATCTTAATTTTTTTCAAAAATTTTTCGTTTTATATTTCACAGATATTTGCACACAGATATAACCGTTTGACAAAAATGACAATTTCGCGAATAACAAAACAAGGGAACTAGCTTATTCAAAATTTCAATTTCATTATCACTCAATCGATTATATTATTTCGAAGGTATCAAAGAATACGAAGAACTCAAACTCAAAAATCGAAAAAATACTAAAAAGATAAAAACGCATCGAAAAATAAAAAAAAATATTTTTTAAGCGTTTCCTAAAAGAAAACAAAATGTAATGACCCCGTAAATGAGTAATGTTGATCCACACGCACACACACACACACACACACACACACACACACACGCACACACACGCGCGCATGCATATGCATACACACACATTTACACACTCACATACACACACATCAATAAAGACAAGTTCTAAAAATAGTGTATTTTGATTCCCAGTATCTCAAAACATGTTTCTAAAGTGTGTTTAGCGTTTCTATTTTATCCATGAATTTTATTCGTTTTGTAAGCTTGTGACAATACTCTTCGGCAAATTAATATTTGCAGCGCGTGTGTATTTTGAAAATTAAACTTGGAAGTCTGTTATTCTAACTTTCTGATTTTACCATGGAAATTGTACTGTAGGACCGAATTTTGATTAGTTTACACCAGTGATAATCGAAGTCGTTTCTTAAAAATGATTTGATCGTCTATCTTTGATAAAATTTGGATGATTGCTTCTAACAGCAAATTGTAGACGAAATTTTTAGAGTATATCATACACTCTTTAACAAAAAATCTACTATATTTAGTAGAACAACAGAAACAACTACTCCGCGGACAAATACCCTTCCCAGCATTGAATTAAACTGTTAATTCATAAAATATGTAGATTTAATTTAACATTAAAAACAATAAAGCTTAAATAAATTTTAGCAATAAAGGGAAAACCATTTTAAAGTAGGTTTCTGCTAAACCTATTAACCGTATTATTAGTTTTAACTGTATTGCTATGTAAGGCTCATTCTTACAGAGAAGAGTCTACCTCTTCAAAGCAAGTAATATATAGGTCCTTTAATATTATAAATGTAAAGATTAAAAATGTTTCGGCCTCAAGACTCTATCATAGACGCATGTATATTTAAAGAAAAATAAAAGAAATTTTTTTACAGTATATCAAAGAAATCAACCAAATTTAACTGCGTTTTTCATACCTGTAACGTTTTGTAGAAACAATATAACTCAAACATCACATTTTTCTTCTGCAATATTTAGTATTACAATAGAATGATAAATTCAAACAAAAATTATATTAAAAACCAAATTATTAAATTTGACTTGAATAGAAAGACAAACTGACAAATCGAGAGGTGATTTTTTAAAATTTTAGATTTTCCGAGTCGAACGACCAGCCACACGAACTAACACTGAACGACTGGTCCCGTCGAATATCAGCAGTGAAATAGAAAGTCGAGAAAGGATTGGACAGTTTGTCTTTCTTTCCAAGTCAAATTGAATAATTTGGTTTTTAATATCATTTTTGTTAAAGAGTGTATGAAACACTCTAAATACGTAACACTTTTTATCTATTTAACAAGTTTACGAGAAACTTACAGGATAAATACGAAAAATGTTTGAATTTTCAATGTTAATTATCACAATTTACATATTTGATTAATTAACAGTGTAAACCAATGCTGGGAGGGGCATTTGTCCGCGGAGTAGTTGCTTCTGTTGTTCTAATAAATATAGTAGATTTTTTGTTAAAGAGTGTATGATATACTCTAAAAATTTCGTCTACAATTTGCTGTTAGAAGCAATCATCTAAATTCCAATTACAGCTTTAAAAATAATGCAGATGTACAGCGCGATAAATAAGCTAATAACATTACATGCTATATGATTTTTAATAGTTAATAACAACATTGTACAGGGTGATAATATAATTAGATTCAGTAACTACGATCCCTGACATTATTTTCTTGTTAGAATGGAAAGTATTTTACTTTTCGCGTAATGAAAATTTACGGCCATTTTTATCATTTATCGTATTCACAATTGAATAAATATGACATAAATTCTTATGACAACTACATTACACATTTTTACAATTACGTATTTAACTCATTAACGGCATTGACAAATAGAGATAGAGAAAATGTAACAAGATTATTATGAGCTTTGTAACAAAAAAAGTTTTGTTGCTAAAATACATTGTTGGACAATAATTGTTTTAATGCCATGATCATCTAATAGTTGATTTCCTATTTTTAAACATATTTTATAAAAATGTTTACATGATG
Organism: Gastracanthus pulcherrimus; assembly: GCA_949152435.1. Classification (NCBI taxonomy): domain Eukaryota; kingdom Metazoa; phylum Arthropoda; class Insecta; order Hymenoptera; family Pteromalidae; genus Gastracanthus; species Gastracanthus pulcherrimus. The sequence continues at coordinate 45,469,324 of OX424574.1, forward strand.
AAACCAAAAAATTCTATTTTGTAAATGTTGTAAGTAACATTTCATTATTTATTTCAAATTAAAAAATAATATAAATTTGTCAATATGCAGCATTGCCGCAAGCTTAGAAACGTATAAAATTCATGGATAAAGTACAACAAACGTCCACCTGTTACACATCAATGTGTACGTATACTTCTTTATTGATTAACAATCTACAACCTCCAAATATGATATTCTCGTATAAAGTATCCCTGGATATTAATTTTATTCTAATTATTACAACGATCTCTTAATAGAATACGTGATGAGTTATCAAGAGTCCACTGTAGTCCAAATTTGGAAGAATATATTTACCCCAAAACTTTAATTGGTTCAAATTGAATAACGTTCTCTGTAATTTACGTAATTCTTGTAATTTGTTTTGCGACAAACAATTACTAAAATATTTTTTGTTGTCATCGGAAAACGGTCGTTTTAGCCCCCCGTAGACATGAACAAAACGCCAAAATCATGCATGTCTTAGGATCCATTTATATACGTTGGGCTTAGATCCGACTAAACTCGAGGAAATCTGCCCGAGTAAAGCGAAGATAATGTGGCGTTTTATTTCCTGGAAACGCGAATAAATATAATACTTTACGCCAGGGTAAGAGAATAAAAAAACATTTTAGGACTAGAGGAATTCTAAAAGAATCGACCGATAAGTGGTTCTAAAAGTGATAAAAAATAAATGACTAGGTACGCATTGTAACTTAATTTTTCTTATTGTATAGGACCTAAAATGTACAAGAAAAAATGCCAAAATACGAAAAAGACCTTTCTAAATGTATATAAATTTTTCTAAATGGGAATTCAGCATGGGAATTATGGACTAAAAGCGGTCATCATTGATTTTAAATCACTTGGCTCCTATAAATTAAATTTTTGGAGAAGCAAAACTTTTTAAATATGATAAAATATAAGAAACAATTCTACGAAATAGAAGTCTTCAAAATTTACTAGAAATTATTACTGTAATGTTATTTAAAATTAAAAGTGAAGGCGACACTCTATTAAAGTGCTAGTGAAGACGAGGCATAATGCCATATCGAATAACATTTATGTTGTTTAGAAAAGCAAAACTTTTTTAGTGTGAATAAATAGAAGAAACAAATCTCTATACAATAGAACTCTTTAAAATTTACTAGCGATTATCACTGTAATGATATTTAATATTAAAAGTTAAAGCGAGAAGCTAAGAAAGTGCCAGTGAAGACGAGGTATTAAGGACGTTCGGTCTATTTTTGTACCATAATATTTTTGTATTTTTCTAAGTGATATATTCGAAATTTTGCAAAACTAATCTATGGACCAGATTGAAGTGGAAGTATAGTAGTAGGTATTTCTGATCTCGAAAATTGAAAGAAAATTGTTGGCATATATTCTCTAGTTACGGACTAATAGTAATATATTATGCACCTAGGGATTAAAGTATCCAATAATCACACTGCTAAAAAAAAGAATTCTTTATGAATTCTCGAATGTCTGCATATATGAATACTTGAAGTAATCAAAAGGTATTAATAAAGTATTCTTTGTAACATTAAATTGACGAAAAATCTGTATATGTTTTAATAAAAAAAGTACTTCAAAAGTATTCTTTAAATAGTCATAAAGAGTTAAAGAGTTATCTCTTTCATAATTTTTGTTTAATAAACATGATGAATTCACGAATGTCCTCTCTAAAGAATACGTATACTACTAAACAAGGAAAAATAAAGTATTCTTTATACATACTTTATAAAAATTAAAACAATTTTTTACCTGAATGATAATAAAGAAGTCTTTAATGTAAATATTTATGCGTTTAATTTAATTAAATACTATAAATATATTTTTGTAGTGCAGTTACACAGTACGGCATAGCTTTTTACACAATTATTTTCCACACATATTTCTCTCTAACATTTTTACTCAAGATACGTTTTTTAAATATTTTTTAAACAACCGTTAAATTAACACCATTAGATTCAACATATTCATTATTTTTGCGTAGAAAATGGTGGTGTTTAATTAAATTTATTTGTATGTTTCGTAAAGGAAGGAAGGAAAAACCAAGTGTAATTAATGTATTAAAAATACTAATTTAATACACTATTCAACTTATGGTTTAATCAAATCATTTAAATACATCATCTAAATCAAAAAACCATACTAAAACAATATACAAAATAATTCTTTCACTTATTTACAGACTATCTAAAACCCTTACACATTCTATACATCAACATTCAAAAGTCTCGCAATCTCCTTTTTTTCTCTTCAAGCTGCCCCAGCCGGTTTAGAGCTCTGATAGGTCACCGCCGCATACACCACACTCTCCCACACGATCTCGAAATTTCCTGACTCCGTCTCCCGCTGACTGTCTTCCAGCTCGAATTCGTCCTCCAGCTCGAACTCGTCTTCAAGCTCGAACTCGTCCTCCAGCTCGAACTCGTCCTGAAGCTCGAACTCGTCCTCCAGCTGCAGCGCCTCCGATAGCGAGAAATCCAGAAAATCAACGGCATAGTCCTCGTCCACGAAGAAATCTTCATCGGTAACAATCCCGGCCATACCCTCGTCGTTCTCCAGGATGATGTCGTTCGTATTCTCCTGGTCGCTGTCCTGATGTGACGCGACCGACTGCTTCAGCTGCTCCAAGGTCATTCTGATCATCTCCTGGATGTAAGACTCTGTCTGTTGGGAGTCGATCTCTTCCCCCTGGCTCTCGACGGGGTCCTCGTCGGTCGTGAGGTATGGAAGAATGCTGCCGATTACTTAATAAGAAGGGATTTTTCGAGAGGCTTATATTCACTTCAGAAACCGTAGGGAAATCACAGGACTATCACAGGAAAGCATCTTTTTCGAAAATCGCATAATACGTGATTTTCTTTCTTTTGATTTCTCGTGATATTTTCTTGTATTATATATTTTGTCTGAAGAGAGCACGAACAAAAAGTTTTTTGTTACAAATGCACGAAAATTTTTTCATGCTCATATAGCGGGACTAAAGTGGCCATTTTCCGATCGGTGGACAAAGAATGTCAGCGGGAAAACATTCACTTTATGCCCGCTTCCAAATCAACGGGCGTAAAGTAAATTTTCGAAAATAAGCTAAGAAAGGTTAGGCCAGGGACCGTGGCGAAACAATAATTTCGTTTCGTTTCGTTTTTCGATTTTATCGAAATTTTTGCTTATTCTTTTGTTTTCATTTTATAAAGCGAAGTAAAAAGCAATACTACTCGTACTTTAGTTTTGTTGCTGATGACAAATCAAAATAAATTTTAAAAAACATTATTGGAAATGAAACAAAATTCCTATAGTTTTATTTCGTTTTTCTATTTTAATGATCTTTATATTATTGTTTCGTTTTGTTGCGTCTTTTTGAAATCAAAACTTAAGAAAATCATTTTTTAGTTTTATTTCGTTTACACAAGTAAAACTAAGTTTATTTAAAATTCATTTAGGAAATTATTAAGTTAAACAAAACAAAGTACATATTTATAAACATTTTTTTTAATGTATACCTGTTAGGACTCGTTTTAGCGTGGCCATTGAACGCTCATAAATGAATCCACCTTACATAGAGAATTATATTGCTTTAGTATACTGCCAAGTTATCGGCTAACTTAAACATGTTAAAGAATATTCGGAAATATGCAGGGATTGTCCATTTAACACAGTATAGTTATCTCGCTCCACTTTAAGGTAATTCCATTTTTTTTAAAGTTTGAAACCCTAAGAAAATAAAAGAAAAGAAGAAACCCTTCAGCCTTTAGCCAGCTCGCCCGTCGCGTCGCGGCTTGGCTGCATGGGCTGCACGGGAAAATCTCGTGCCATGGTCACCGAGAATCACCATCCGCCATTATGCTTAACGCTCTCTCGCAGTGCTGCGCGCACGCCGCTTATAGAGTGCAGTAGAGCCCGACGTGCTTCAGCGAGCTATGGAAAAATATGACATCACCTATAGTAAAAATCTTCAAACAATATTTCATGTAATATATACATGCACGGAAGAAAAAAGTAGAAAAGAGAATTCAAGTTAGTGGTTCAAATTTATCTCGTATTTGTGTAAACAAAAGCTTTAAAATTTATTTACTTGATAATGTAAATTAGTTATACAAGCTTATATTATTACACATTGCCACATTATTGTCATATGGGTTACAGCCCTGACAAAAATTTCACGTTTGAAATGTCTTAATACTCCGTGGCACGCAGGGATGTTTACACGTAATCGGATACGTTAGAGTGATAACTTGCTCGCCAGTTAGTGCCGGCGAGATTCGCCTTCCTTGTTCGGATAAGAGCCCGAATATGTTTGGCATGACGTTCGACATGCGGATGTTCAGTGAAATAATTAATACAAAACTATTGCAAAGGTTAAAACATTTATGCAATATTTCCCTGCGACGGAACAGAAAGAAAACTACTACTACAGCTCGTGAATTTACGGCGAGCTTTGCTTCTCATTCTAAGACGACATTTTATCTCTTCTCGCATTTTCATTCTCTTCTTTATGTGATGTAAAATCTCTTCCAAGTGTTCGTAATACGAGCTTTCATCAGATCAAGAAGATCTCCTGCTTTTCTTACGTCCTATTTTTTTAAAATTCTCTGTAACTATACTATACGACCTGACAGATCGGCACAAAGCGAAAGAATGACGACACGCGGGAGCGTACGACGAAAGGGCGTACGGCACGCGCCGCTCCTTCTACTTTTTGCTTTAAACAATGTGGTAACACTAACTAGATTGGTACTAAGTCGAAAAGTGTTGAGAGGACTACAGGTGATCATAAAGGAGACTCTACATAATGCTTCGTGCGACAAGCGACGTGCGAAGTTTCTATGAAAGCATGATGGAGAGTCTCCTTAAGGGGAGGTCGGAGCGAACTTTACCATTGTGACCTCCACCTCGCGCCGTAATTTTCATTATACGTCTAAAATTCACATAGTAACATCAAAATCGAGGTTGATAATAGTTTGTTATTATGTAAAGAACACCGGACAACAGCAATTTTGTTTATTAGTAGCCTCAAAAGTTTTATATTATGAAATATTGTTACAATTGACGAATGGAAAACGGTAACAGTGATGGCCATCTTACCGTTTCTTAGCCTTACTGATAGCTTCACCTCGCGCCGTATTTTTCATTATTTTACGAAATTGTACGCAATTATGTACGCTTGAAGCTTTATAAACATTTATTATTATGACAAGAACACCGGACAACCGCATTTTTGTACCATAAATGACCACAAATTTTTATTTTTATGATACTAATTTTTGAGGTTAGATAAAATCTGCACCAATCAGGATTGCTCCGACCTCCTCTTAAGGGGACAAGCCTGGGTTAAACCCAAAAATAGACTTTTTTTACAAGTCCACAAAACTTTTTACGTTTAAAAGCAGTCATTCTTAAAATATTTATTCTACAAATACTTAATAATATCTTGCATTTTACCGTTGTAAAACCTCAAAATCATGATCCTACAGGTCACAATAAATCACTATTTTCAATACCATATTTATTACAGGAACTGTGTTCCTCACACGATTCTATAGGTGACATGATAAACGAAATAGTATATTACGCATCTAGGGAGGTAAAGAATTGGCGAGTCCATAGCACGTGTTTGCCACCCTCACCTTTGGGTCGGTTAGATGCATAATATACTATTTCACTATATATACTACTATGGTAGATGCGTAATATACTATTTTCCACGGTTATTCGACTCCTTTTGACATGTATTACAAAATGAGCGGAGCACTTTTTCCTTAAATTCTTTTTATTATTCATTTTCGTAGATTCAATCAATTTTTTAAAAAATATTAAATAATTTTTTTCAAAAAATCGAATGGATCTCCGAAAAAAATTTAACAAAAAAGTACTCCGCTCTTTTGTAATTCGTGTCAAAATTAGTCGAATAATCGCCGAAAAAAAGAATTTTGTTAATCATGTCACCTAGAATAGTGTGAGGAACAAAGTTTAATAAATACGGTATTGAAAATAGTGATTTATTGTGACGTGCAAGATCAAGAATTTGAGGTTTTACAACGGTAAAATTTAAGATATTATTGTGTATTGATAGCATAAAAATTTTCAGAATGATTGCTTTTAAATATAAAAAGTTTTCGGGACTCCTAAAAGAAAGTCTCTTTTTGAGTTTAACTCAGGCCTGCCCCCAGGAAGAGACGCGCAACCCAATGACATTTTTATTAAAATCGAAGAAATAGGCATTTCTAAGTATTTTAACATTAAGTTTCTTTCCAAATTAACGTTTAAAATGTACTTTAAATGTCTAGTAGTAATGGAGGTTAGGTTATTCGTTTACACAATGAAGCGTGCATTTAAAAGCATTATTTACACAGAAAGTACCAAAGCCCCGAGTAAAATTGAAGTGTCTTTACTAAAAAAATTTATGTTTTAAATAATGGAATACATATAGTCATATAATTGTTGTTATTTTAAAAACAACAATAGAAACAGTATAATGTAAGTTTTTATGAATTTTTGGAGAATTGGTAAACAAATATTTGTAGTTTTACAATTAAATTTTATTACAAAATTTTATTTTCGATATCAATAACAAAATTTTTGTTGACTGACAAGGGGGGACCGAGCTCTGCGGAACACGGATCCTGTCCAGACTTTTTGAGGGTGCTTCTACCATAAAAAAATGAGCTCTGTACAGTATTACAATCCCATGGGGCTTCTAAACTAAGTTGTGGAATATTAAAGTTTAGCAAAATAAGCTATTTTTAATAATTTCACTATTTTAGCATTGAATTCTTGATATACCGATTAAGAACTATTTATGCACCTTAAGTACATCAGGTATCATAAGAGAAGGATATATACGTATATTCTTGCTCATAATATTAATATTTAATATTTTTTAAATGTTTAAAATCGTACAAACAAATTCAATTTTAAAAAAATCATTAAAAATACTGTAATATCCGTATGTCATATAATTATTATGCTAATTACTATGGGAGTTTGTGATGTAGTAATATGGGGTTATTTCGACTTCTGAAACATTATATAACCGATATTCTTCGCGGGTCACGAGAGCCAATTGTGTTTAATATTGCAGTGTATCGCACCTGATCCGCTTCGTACTCTGTTCTTGGAGTAACTCGGTCTTGCGTTAAGGATTCTGAAGGAGAGTCAGGCCTTCGGGCCTGATCAGGTCTTCGGGTTACCGATTTGGATAAGACTCTGGGTACCGTTTAGTGATGTTAACCATGGTTTATCTGGTTCACTGACGGGTATTCGGGTTGCACGGCTTTTTGGTTTCGATTGACCGGTTAGCCGGTTAATCGATAACCCGTAAAACCGTACAACCCGCGGTAATCCGGTTAAAATCCGCTAGTAAAATATCCAGGAACAGCGTAATAATGTGAGTTTCATTTTGTTCAAATGCAAGTTATTTGTTAGTTGTCGATGAAAGTCTAAGCCAAACATCTCTCATTAAGCGGGGCAAATTGAAATATGAATTTTTTAACAGGTGCAAGAAATAGGCCCTTTTCCATGCATGTAAAGCGGATGAAAAATTGCTCATTTCCAGCTTGGTTGCCAAACCTGTGTAGAAATGGCTTCATTGAGTTAATTCCCTCCCTAGGGAATAAATAAGTCAATTTCCATCTTTGTAAAAAATATCAATTAAACAAATTATCAAAATTTCAAAGTTTTCAAAAAAATTCAAACTTTTACAAAAAAATTAATTTTTTGAAATTTTGAAAATTATATTTAATATCTATTGCTTTCTCAAAGAGAAAACTTTGTAACGATGATACAAAAAATATTTCAGAAATTCGATGAATCTTGATGTTTTTGAGGCTCCTGAGTAAAAATAGGTTTACAATAGGTTTGAAAAATAGTCTGTATGTATGTATGTACGTACGTACCTACGTACGTATGTATGTATGTATTTACGAACGTACGTACGTATGTATGTATGTATGTATGTATGTATGTATGTATGTATGTATGTATGTATGTATGTATGTATGTATGTATGTATGTATGTATGTATGTATGTATGTATGTATGTATGTATGTATGTATGTATGTATGTATGTATGTATGTATGTATGTATGTATGTATGTATGTATGTATGTATGTATGTATGTATGTATGTATGTATGTATGTATGTATGTATGTATGTATTGCCACATACTGCCGTGAGACCTGCTCCCAGCCCGAGGGTGCGGTAGATGTGAAGTCACGAACACCAGTGACGATTGGGAGAGGCACCGGGTGGCGAACCCGAAGGCCTGCGTGGATAGTTGCCTACGCGGGCGCCAAGCGCAGTCAATTTCATGGATCTGACTAAGATAAGAGAAAGCCGTCGGCGTTTGCCTTGGAGCGTCGATACTGTGCAGTCAACCACACCATCCACAAATGCTGGGCAACAATTAGCGCAACCTAGCGTACCAAGTGACCGTCAGGAGGAGCAATCAACTTCACAGGCTTCTCCTGCTGCAAAGAATTCCAATAATCATGAACGCACAACGCCCGTGCAAGTACCATCACCATCTGTGCAGGCGGATCTGGGTTTCCCGTGCCCGGATTGCGATCGCTCCTTTCCCACCAAGAAAGGGTTAGGAGTACACCGACGTAGCGCCCATCTGGATAGAGTCAACGAAGAGGTCAACGTGGATAGAACAAAGGCGCGCGTGGTCTGATGAAGAGCTGAGAACAATGATAAGGGAGGAAGCGATAACGGTAGTGAATGGAGGAGTGCACAAGATCAACGTGCACCTCATGAGGTTCATGGGAGGAAGTAGGGCGCTATCGGCATATCAGAGTATACGCACAAGACTAGCATATAAGGAGCTGGTCAAGGCAGCACTTGATGATTTGAAAGCCGTCCCAGAGGCGGCGCAGGCTGTCTCAGCATCACCAAGTTGTGTACATGAGGACGGTAGCGACATCCCTGCGTCTTCCCCAGTAAGCAGAGTTATCGCTGAGCCAGAAGTTCCAGAATGTGCAACTCCACCTGCGCAATTGCAGTCTTCCCCAGGATCCAGTGCGTCAAGTTCTCCGCGGTGGAGTGACATGTATGGCAGTATTCCCTCAGCAATCGATCGTCTTCGGGTGCTTGTTGAGAAGGTAGACGGATGGCATGTTGATCGTTTGCTGGCAATATCCGCGGATATGCTGGTGGGGAGAGATGTGTCGTCCGCCTGCAGTAAGTGGCTTAGGACTGTTTTCCCGCCACCTCCTCCACCGAGGCCGCGGAAACCACGAAGAGACATACCAGTTGAGCGGCCCGTTCCACGAAGACAGCAACGTCGCCGCGAATTTGCCAGAGTACAGCAACTCTTTAAAAGAATATGTCAAGAGCTGCCAAGGAAATACTCGATGGAAAAAACGAGTCCACTCCCCCCGATATGCAGGCTATGGCAGAGTATTGGGGGCCGGTGTTGACACAGGAGTCGACCGCTGTTCCTCGGGAATCGAGACCTGAGCATTGAGTTAACCTTCAGTACTTATGGCATGCGGTGACGTGCGAAGAAACACAAGCTGTCAAATTACCATCCAAATCGGCACCAGGGTTAGATGGGATAACAGCAAGGCAATGGAAATCTGTTCCGGCGAGCATAAAGGCCCTGTTTTTCAACGTATTCCTTGCAAGAGGTGGATTCCCCCCAGAACTGCTGACTAGCAGGACAGTTTTTATGTAATGATTATTTTATTAAACATGTGTACATTTTTTGATCGATTTAAGCACGAGTAAAACTTTGTATCTAAATAATAATAAATAGAAAACATTATTTCGAGGTTAGAATAACAGATTTATACTTATTTAATCAGTTGGTCGCGTTATATCTCGTTAATTCGTTCACATTACAAAGCGAATTAAAAAATGCACTTATAGTAACAATTTCCCGAAAATTTATTATGAGGAAAAAATTTCGTTCAGATATTCACAGTTTTCATACTACCGAAAGCTACATTATGCATTCGACTCATCTATTTTAAATTTATATTGCCAACGTTATATCCCGCTAATTTTTATGCAATACTTTGCATTATAGATCTAAATATATTCTTGATTTTTTTCGATTAATGAGATATAACGCGACCAAGTGATTTAATTAAGTATAAATCTGTTATTCTAACCTTCTTACGTACAAAAAAAGTGGCAAGACTCGGGCGCGAACCATGAGCCTCTGGATCCGGATGCAGATACGCTCGGCTCTAAACCGATGCTGCCATCACAGACTGCAGTTTCTTATTGTATTCATATGCGCTATTGCATCACGGTCCGTGACACTCCCTTTGGCTGACACAATGGCGTCCTTATCGTTCGAGTGATGTGGGGAAGTTGTTTCTTTCTTCCATGTATTGGAGATTCATCTTTATGTATCTATGTGTCTCGAGATTCAGGTGTCTTTCTAATGCACGGGACTGGAGAACACGCGTACCTCGAACCTTGACTTATTATGGGAGGTACCTTAATTGTCGTCTGCGGTAATGAAGGAATCTTCTAATCCAAAGGTGTGGGTAAGAAAACTCGAGAGAGTCCCAACCGATCAACCTCACTCTCCCGCCTAGGGATGCCAGTTGTTGCGTATGAAAATAGTGGCGAGACTCGGACACGAACCGTGAGCCTCTGGATCCGGATGCAGATACGCTGGGCCCTAGACCGATGCTGCCACCGCAGACTGCAGTTTTTTATCGTATTCAAATGCGTTATTGCGTCACGCTCCGTGACACCTCGAAATAATTTACACATTTTTAATAAAATAATCTTTACTTGAATGTGAAAGAATTACCGAGAGTAAACGCTGGCCTTTCAAATAAGAAAAAAAAATTGATTTTTTAATTTTCTTTTTCGAGTCTCAATTTGGTTCTTTATACAAAAAATTGATGAAAAAAATGATGTACATAGTTTCTAGGGTTGTTCATTCACTCCCACAAAAATTAGCGAGCTAGAACGTCTAGATAGGGCTACATAAATCATTCTTTACTTTATGGCTGTTTTTAACCTTATTAAGGATCAGCCATATTTTAGGCATGTCGGATACTTTGTTTTAGACCTTAACAAAACAATTCACACAAAAATTGAAAATAGTTCCACGAACGTTTCCAAACTTCACCTATATCAAAAAAGGTGTGTTGTTTTTTATCATTGATTATTTGTCAAAAGATAAATTACAAAAAATTATAAGTTTACGATCATGAATTATTGCATTATCGATTAAAAAAATCGTAAAATAGCAAATAAAAATTAATTAATAAAAAATTACCGCAACATTCTTAATAAATTAGCGATCACATTAAAAGAAAAATATAACCTCAAATATCTTGAAAGATGAAAGACCTCATTATCTGGGAAAAGAGGTTGGCCAAGCTGTAGTGGAGAGCCACCTTGTTCAGCTTAATTTATATTAATAGTTTTCCATCATATGTTTCCGAAATATCGTCGTTTAAACAAAAAATTACGTTTTGTGTACACAAAATTAATGACGGCAGATAGCTTATAAAAATGTTGTGTTGAAAAATATAGATGATTGCATAGATAACAAAAAAGAGTGGATGAATCTTGAAATTTCTTATTTCGAATCTTCATAAAAAAATGAAAAAAGTGAACCCTGTTTGGTAGAAAATACCCGCGCCGTTCACGAGATATAAGCGACGAAAAAGGTGTTTTAAATCAGTGCATTATGTCGCTGAGTTTTTTTCCAAATTAGATTCTACAACTTTAGAATTATTTGAAGCTACACACAAAGACGCAGCGATTCCAAGAATCACATTCTGGCTCAAATGAATACTTTGTTTTATCTAAAAATAAGATTTGTAGAACTTAATAATGAAATTATCAGATAATCAATAAAGTATATAAACTAAACTGTTAGTCAAAGTTAAACTTATACAACGTATCAAAACGAAAATGAAAGAAACTGTGACTGAAGCTTGATTCAAACATTAAGATTGTCAGTTATAAAGTTATTCAAATCAATATACGTATTTACATACATACCTAATATATTTATATTAGAGATATCTATTTGAGTGTACTTCGTCGATCCGGCGATAAGTCTCCTTTTGCGAAATTGTCAGTTTTTGGTTTTCTAGCTAAATGACAAATATGACAAGAGCACATATATGCAGTACTTGTATATATTCAATACTATTTATGGATATTCAAGAAAATTTACTATATATCTGCAAAATTAAAAAAGATAAAAATAAAAATGTGAATATTCTACTTAGTGCAAAATCTGACTGAAAAATAAAGAGAAAAAATTGACGGAATCGATTTTCTTATATTCATGAATAAAGTTGTATGAATTATATCAATATAAAGGATACAAAAACTATTCAGAATAGTTTTTATTACTGAAAAGTAGAACTTCAGCTGAAAAATTCATTATCTAAAGATTTATTAACAAGAATATCGCGAATAACCTCTGAAAAATATTGAAAAATCGAGTTTATTCTGGATTCCTCCACGCGATAATTTTTATTTTGGTCGGAAAATACTCATAAGAGTTCATAGAAATAATATACGCAAAGATCCGAGACGTACCGACACTTTTGGGTTCAAGTTCATCCAAGACCACTGTGGGTTATTATGATCTGGACAAAGAACTCAGACAATAGATAGTGAAAAGCTGCCTATTTGTAAAATTTCATATTAAATGCTGCTAATTTACTCTAGATATCGTTGGCCGTAGAAAGATGTATTTTTTTATAAAATAATTTTTTTCTCAAGTATACAAAAATAAAATGACCCAATAATTTTACAGAATAATCTTCTCTATTGTCCTATTCACCTCAAAGTTTTTTAAAAATTTTCCATCATTGTGTATTTCAAAGAAATTACCGTTTAAACAAAAACTGACGGTTTCGTGTACAACTAAAGAAAGGAAACACCTTATCCAAAATTCCGGGGAGGTAAAAGATAGGTAATTTTATACTCTTTTAAATATATTTTCACCGAATCAATTACATTATTTCTATTAAGGCGGGTGCAGGTAATGTGACAATGCAGGTAATGTGGTCACCCACACTAGATCTCGCTGTATGCGTTAGTTTGGGGCGCCGTAACTCCTACAGTACGTATATGTATTGTGACAATAGATGTTGAGAGGCGCGGTGACTCCGCTGCTAGCGCCCTCTAATTATAAGATAGTCTCATGTTTACGCGCGAAAGCATCAAAACTCTCTTTCTTAGCAGTGCATGCATGTAAAGAAACCACTTTTGTCAGCGTGATATGAGGAAAATGAAATCATACGGAACATGAAATTTTAGCTTTCTTTACGTACTTTAAGATGCATGTACCAGTTTTTGCGGAAGAGTTTATTTTCGATGCGAAAATTGCCACTTTCATTGATTTTTATCGACTGGTAAAGTGGCCATACGAATGTATTGCAAGGTAAAAGGTAATCGACGCCGATAACGACGGCAGTTGCTTCTTTAAAATTCCTAGGCCTACTAATCCCAAAATATTGACACCAAGGTGTACGCTACGGCATCGTGTAGTTAATAACACACAAAGGAAGTATCTGCTAGGCTAGTCTTGACTTTCTGAAGTACTTACTATACGACTTTTCCATAGAAACTAATAGATGGCCACTATACGAATACTGTTAGTAAAGTGGCCAATTTTTAACTACTTAGAACTTCTTTAATTAAAATGCGAAGTACATTTTCTTACAAAAAAGCTCATGAGATATTAGAGTTAAAGGTTCAAATAACAATTCTCAATAGTTTTCGAAGCTCCAAAAGCCGACATACATCTACTGGGAATAGAAATGTCCTTAAGGTGTCCACATTACGTGCATCCTCTTATACCAAAAAACTCGAAAAACTAAAACTCAAAAATCAAAAAACCGTAAAAAAAACAAACACACATCGAAAAAAAAATATTTTTCTCTCCACATCGCAAAAAGAGACAAAAAATAATAACAAATTTTATGTTAAATAATTTAACATCTAAAATGCTGCTATTTAGAGGTAGAAGCCCAATTATAACCATAGGTGTCCACACTGGAAGAAAGATCATACTGAGAGAATCTCCGCTACAACTTATCGCATAGCATAATTTACTTAGTTTCAAAAAATACATCACATCAACGTTCAGTAAAAAAGAATCATAGTCAAAATGATCTCGGTAATAAGTGCGCGTCATACATGTTAGCGAAGGGGATGCGTGGGTTGCGAAATATATATCCACACGCCCGATTAAGGTCGCGAAGAAACTCGCATTTCCTTACCTAAATACAACACGGCGATGACGATATGTACGCTTTTTGTGTGTGCGAGCACTAAGGTCGCGTCGGATTTCAACAACTCCGATTCATTTTTTCTTGCCCTTTAGGCACAAGGATAACCGCACAATATAATATAAGTTGTTACTGTGCACTGGATTCATTGATAATATGCAAATTTCAATTTATATTTTTTCTCTTCTTATTGCTTATTACACGATGATCTGCTAAGAATAAACATTACTTTTGTGATAAAATAAAATATTTTGGCTTATGTTTAAGAAGTACATTCTCTCTAAATTTTTTGGAGTGGATTTTCACTCTTTTGGAGTAATTTTTCACTCCAAGCGATCTTGAAATACAGTCACTTATTTTGAAGTGAATCATCAGTTTTAGAAAGAGTGAATAATTTACTCTTTTGTAAAAGTGACGTTTTCACTCTATCTAGAGTGAAAGAATACGCGTAAAGAAAAGTAATTATTCACTTATAATGATTACTCACATCGTTGTTTTACGTTTTAGAAATGATTTGAGGAATGGATACAGTTTACTGGAAAGGATGCAATTGAGAAATAAATTAAAAAACTTCAGAAAAATTGTTGGTTGGATTTGAACCCGGTCCTTTTAGGTTCTGGGGCTGCCACTGTAGCGCTAGACCACCGTTGTATCTGAATACATGTGCATTGATTTCTCCTATGTATTCGAATTCGTAGATGAACTTTTATTTAATACATAATAACTTAGAGCTAATAAATAGTTATTGTTAATAAAATGATACAAAAATTATATTTTATATGAAATTCAGTATTATTATGGTAACTTGAATATTGCACCGAAGAGTTTAATATTTTTTTATATTTTTTTACTACATTTGCTCAATTTATGCATTTTTAAGAAAAGTTTAAGATATTTTAAAATTGATAAAATGTTTGTAACGTAAAGGTATGTAAAATACTGACTGATTCCTACCATACCGGCTTATAATTCATATTTTTTTCTCTTTAAAATAAATATTTATAAAAAACGACATTATATGCCTTTACCAGAAATGTTCAGTTGATTTTTCAAGAGATATCATTAACATTCTTTAAAAATGGGTCAAAAAATGTTAAGAGGATGTGGATCGCCATACGTATTAATTACTTACCACGGAAAATATTTAAAACTGTTTTCCGGATAGAAATAATACCGGAATCTTTTGAAACTGTCAAAATCCAACATTGCTAATACAATATACAAATTTGCAGGATATAGCAATCATTTTTATTTACAAAATTTGTAAAATCTCGAATAACTGTTTAAAATAAAAAAGTCGGTAATACAGATTCCTGTAATAAATTCTATTTTTTCAAGTGATTCAATATTCCCTTTGAATTTGTAAAAACTCTATCTGGTTAAATGTTTAAAAGATTTTAAATAAAAGCTACCTTTCACCTCTAGATAAATTAATTAACCACATAGTTGTATATTTTTTAACCCATTTTTTGTGCAATTAATAATGAAATATCTTGAAAATTTAATTGAATATTTCTGGTGCAAATAATGTTTTAATAGTAAAAAGTCGTAATTCGAAGCTTTAATTAATTTATAGGTTTTATCATATAAATTTCACTCCAACCTAGTGTGAAGGGTAGAGTGAATCCTCAGTGACTCTTTAATTTAGAGTGGTAAAATTTACTTATCAGATTGGAGTGACCAAATTCACTCACTGCAGTGAAAATTCAGTGGAACCCTCGTTCACTCTACATTTAGAGCGAAAATTTCACTCCAAAAAATTTAGAGAGTTCCTTTTGAATAATTATTCGATTATATTATGAACAACGCAAGGATAATATACATCAGCCTACGATTTTTGCTCTGAAATAAAAATGTTTATTTAGAATTAATATTTTGCATACAAATTTTGTAAGAAATAAAAATTTGTATTTGAAGTCTAATAATTATTTAATTTTTTATATATTTCTATTAACCTGTTATAGTGCCTTATGCGTCCTGGAAGATACACAAATATTGTTTTCTTTTTTAAAATATTTCTACACTGAGAGGGAGAAAGTGTAGCTACTGCCATCACTCTATGATAGTAGCGATCCCTCCTGGCGGTCTACAGAGTGAGCCGGAAAAGAATAGAGGGGAAGCAAACATTGGTAATGAACGGTGCGCTCTCAAAAGTCGTGGTGGCTGTACTTTTTTCGGCGCACTGGCGGTACCTTTTCATGCGCAGCTGACCAGAGCGCAAACGCCACCAAAATCTTTTAAGGTTATATTAATTATAATGCTTTCAGAATAAAATAATTTATTTGACATTTTGTGGTTATATTAAATAATATACCAATAATAATAACAACTATTACTTAAAATTATTTTAAATAATTAAAGAGGTAAAAATAAACTTTATATCAAAAACTTTATTCAAATAAAATTGTGCATATATATTACAATTATGGGAGTTTTTATTATTAGAGAAAAAAGTCTACTACATAATTTTCGCCATTAATTACAAAATACATTTCGGAACTATAAAATATAAGCCTTCGTTGGTATAACAGTTTATTGCGACTATTGAAGGCATAATAGGAATATCTGAAATACAAATACTTTGGTCGAGTTTAAGTACTCTTTGAGCTACATATGCGTGTAAATGGGTGTTGAAATATATCTCTTGAAAACCTTGAACGTGAAGAATAATGTTTTCGGTCAACTTTCTTTTATATTGTTTTTTTTTTACAAACATTAGACTGTTACGGGATTCAACAAGCAGCAGCTACTACACCTTTTCCAAGCTAGCTACCATGTAAATGTTCTTATACACTCAGGGTGTAGTAGCTATACTTTCGGCATCTCAGTGTACAAGTTATCAGCAAGAGAGTTAGATAGATAGACAGACAGACAGACAGACAGACGGACGGACGGACGGACGGACGGACAAACAAACTGAAATGTCGCGCGAGAAGCCCCTTAGGCGTGGATTCTCGCTTTCTTGTTTTCGTGTTTTCGTATAAGAGATGTGGTTGGAAGGTTTAAAATAAAAGAAGTCGATTGAGCGAGAAAGAGACGAGTTTAATCGCTCAAACCGAGAGGGGAAAGCCGTGCGGCATAAAACCCCTCTCGTCGTATATACAAGCTGCGGGATTGAACGATTAACTGTGAGTCGTTTGCGTGTGTGTACGTGTGCGGTGTATTCGAGAGATCCTTCCGAATCTCTCGTCTCGTGTTCGTGAGTGATCGCAATCACTTATCGAATGGGCTATACTGTGGCCTTAGTTCCACAGAATAGTCCCTCGTTTCGCTTCGCGCGCGGACGCGATTGTAGACCGGTCGCGACCCGTACCCGAATTCCCGTCACCAAGCGTAGAGAAAGATAGAGAAAGAGAGAGATGTGCACACAAAAAGAGAGAAGGATAGAGCACTACACCCACTAGTTTGATAACGACGATATATGCGGATTATCGGACGAACGTTCGGCTTTCGTGACAATGATCTGATGTCAGAGTATTCACTCAAGAGCGGGCGTGGCGATATCGTTCGCTTGGCTGCTCAAAAGCGACTGACTGCGTGGTCAACCAGCGACGCGCGACACGAGGCCAGCGGCGCCACCAGCGCCAACAGCGAGTCCCGTCGTTCGATTGCTCTCCGTCGCGCGCCGGGAGAAGGCGCCACGTGCTCAACGTCGATTCTCACGAGCCCGCTCGACACCGTCGCCCTTCGGTGAAGCTAAGCCCGGAGTTTCGACGGAACAGCCTCCCCCCGTTGCGTGGAATCGAGCAAGATCTTCGAAATCGTGATGTGTGGATCAGTGTAAGTGTATGTTTGTGTTGTAGCATGTATATAATTTCATTTTAATCTTCATTTGGGGGATGAAGTCGGTAGTGGACACAGCTGCGTGATATTGCGCTTCAGTGTCCCTCGAGAAGTTCGTACGGTGGTGACTCTGGCGAGTCCGTCGGTCCCCGGGTGCACCTCTTGAACGACTGCCAGCTGCCATTCCATGCAAGGTTGGTTTCGGTCTATCAGGATGACGACCATCCCTTCGCTTAGTTCTCCAGTAGAGTCATGCCATTTTTGACGCTGTTGGAGCTCGTGGAGGTATTCCAGATGCCATCGCTTCCAGAAATCCTGTCTGGCTTTGGTGATGAACTTCCAAACGGATAGTCGATTATCTGGAATAGAAGTCAAATCAGTACTTGGCATGACTGTAAGGGGCCTACCTATCAGTACATGCGCCGGGGTTAACGCTATCGGGTCGTTGGGATCGGACGAGATCGACCAGAGGGGTCGAGAATTTAAGATCGCTTCTATTTCTATCGCAAGGGTATAAAGCTCCTCGAATGTAAGAAGTTGCCCACCCACTACGCGTTTGAAATGGTGTTTAAAAGACTTTACCGCGGCCTCCCACAGACCCCCAAAATGCGGAGATAAGGGTGGGTTAAAGTGCCACTGGATGTTCAAAGAGAGAGCTTTAGCACTCACTTTGGACTGGAACTCCTCTGAAAGGAGGAGCGCGGAAAGTTCCCTAAGCTGATGGTTTTCTCCAACGAAATTCGTTCCGTTGCCGGAGTAAACGCGATGGGGAATGCCTCGACGCCCTAAAAATCGAGTGAACGCGCCTAAGAAACCTTCAGTGGTTAAGTCGCTGGTTATCTCTATGGTTACTGCCTTTGTAGCCATACAGATAAAAACGCACCCGTACGCCTTAAGGGTTGTTCGGTTGTAACGCTTTTTTTCTTTAAGGTGATGTTAAATCTCGTGTTACTGGTAAATACGGGGAACCACCCTTTTGACTCACTTTTCAATTCTAAGAAAACATCTCTATGAAAAGTTGTTCTTTTTGGTTGGAACAACAACCTTCCATAGAGACATTTACTCCAAACTGAAAATGAAATGAGAAAAGTGGATCCTCGTATTTGTCGGGGACAGGTGGCTTTAGCATCACCTAAATGAGAATGGGGCCGAAGAAGTCTACGCCTACGTGAGAAAAAGCGTGAGACTTTGTGACCCTAGCGGTCGGAAGATCTGCCATCTTGCAGTGGAGCGGGGTGGGTTTGTGTCTTATACACGTGACACACCTACGAATAACGTGACGGACTTGATTCTTACCGTCAATTAACCAAAAACGTTGTCGCAAAGAGAAAAGGGTGCTTTGAACACCAGAGTGGAGATTCGATTCATGAGCTTCTCGAATAATCAAGTCCGTGACGTGATTCCGCGAGGGTAACAGTATGGGGTGCTTACTGGCCATAGGGATGTCAGCGTTCTTCAAACGCCCTCCCACGCGTACAACTCCATTCGCGTCCAAACACGGATTAAGTGCCGCAATATGCGACCCCTTCACCTTAATACCTCGCGTTAAGCATGCAATTGAATCGGAAAACGCGTCCTGCTGAATACTTCGAAACACGCGGGTTTCGGCATCCCGTTTTTCGTCGACCGAGATGGACTTTCCTCGGAACGGCCTTCCTGAAGGAAGCCATCGTACACATATCGTTACGACCCCAAGCAACATGCAATACTTGGAAAACCGCGATAGGAACATGCGATCCGTAGCCGTATCGACCAGGAGACAGACTCCTTTTTTCAGACCGGGGATATCCGGAAGTGATTCGACGATGTTCGCGGGCCAGGAGGCCTCCGTTGGGTAGGGACGTATCGCCAACTGGCGCGCTCTCCTAATTCCTGAATTTCACGCACGCGGTTTGCTTCGAATTGTTTAAGGTCTTGTGGGGACTTTCGTAGCCAATGTAAGACTATAGTGGAATCTGACCATAGAACGATCCGTTTAATAGCAAGCTCCAAAGCTGGAAGCGTTTCTAGAAGCAGTCTTACAAGAGTCAAGGCCCCGCACAACTCTAGCCGGGGAATAGTCTGCTCTTTTAAAGGGGCGACTCTAGACTTCGAACATATCAATCGCATGGTAACCTTCCCGTTTCTATCTATCGACCTGGTATAAGACAAGCGCCGTAGCCCCTTTTGATCGCGTCGCTGAATCCGTGGATCTCTACGCGCAAGGGAGTCTCAGCGACGAGGTGATGTGGTACCGAAACGCTGGAAAGCAGAGGCAACTGATTTGCGAAATTAATCCAAAGAGTGTACAAACTCTGTGGCATAGATTCGTCCCAGATACCTTCGCCTTCCAACATTCTTGCATGATCCACTTCGCATACAAACCGACTGGTCCTATCAAGCCTATCGGATCAAAGATCTTCGCGATCTCTGACAGAATCACGCGCTTGGTCACTATCTCGGGGATCTTTACTCGCTCGACAGCGATAGCTAATTCGTCGCGTTTGGAAGCCCAATATACCCCTAACGTTTTTAAGACCGACTCTTTCGCCGTCGGAAGCGAGATTTATAGCCTTATCATCGAGATTGTCCAGTGCGTGATCGTGGTTAGAGGCCCATTGTCGAATGTTGAACCCACCACTCTTCAAAGCGGCGATTATTTCATCGTGCGCCTTCAAGATGTCCTTTAGAGAATCTGAACCCGTCAAGAGGTCGTCAACGTATAGGTCTCGCTTAAGGATCTCGGCCGCCAGGGGGTATCGGGAACTTTCGTCGTCGGCAAGTCGGTGTATCGTGCGTATCGCGCGGTAGGGAGCTGCAGATACACCGAACGTAACGGTGTTTAATTCGAAAACCTGCACTTGTCCGTCGCGATACCAGAAAATACGTTGGTATCTTCAATCATCGGGATGGATTAGAATCTGTCGATACAATTTCTCTATATCAGCTGTCAATACGTATCGGTGTGAACGGAATCTAATTAAGTGGGTAAGAGTTTATCCTGAATTGTCGGTCCTACGTACAAAAGGTCGTTAAGGAAAATGCCTTTTATCGTCTTAGCGGATGCGTCGAAAACGACTCGGAATTTGGTCGTGAGGCTGAGGGCCTTCAAGATTATGAGGTAAGGAAGGTAATATTCCGAATCGCTCTCGTCGAGCACCGCCAACATGTGCCCTAAATCGAGGTATTCCTGAAAAACACGATCGAATTCGTCCATCATGCCGGGCGAACGGCTGCATCGCCGCTCCATCCCACGGAACCGCTTGAGAGCTTGCGCCCTCGAGTCCCCTAGCTCCGGGTCCTTCTTTCGAAACGGCAATCTCACCATATAACGCCCGTCAGACATCCGAACAGTGGTGTCGTCATACCACCTCTCGCAATCCGACCTATCGCTAGCCTGCTCCGCTGGACTTGAGCATTCCTCAAGCGACCAAAATCGAACAAGCTGCTTTTCTAGTTGGGACAGGTGGCATGACACCGATGGAATCTTATCAGTGTCCATGCCACCAACGATCACCCAGCCCAGCTGAGTCTTTTGAAGATACAGTTCGCTTCCTTCCCTAGACAAGTTAACCTGACCAATAGAGAGCATGGACAACGTTGCTCCAGAACTAATTAAAATGTCAACTGGTCGAGGGAGATGGAACTGAGGGTCTGCTAACCTAATATTCTTGGGTAACTTGATCGCTTCGCGAGGGAACGGTTCTTCAGGGGTAACGCTAGTTATCTTGGGAACGGTGAGGAACGTTAGACGTTTGCTAAAATCCGAGTTCAACGCTTTGAAGTGGACATTGACGCAATGTTTAGTTGTGGTTCGCAGGTCGTTAATTACTCCAATTGAAATCGAGCAATGTCGAGTAGGGAGCCGCAATCGGTCCGCGAGATCAACCGTCATGAAGTTCGCGTTTGCACACGTGTCCAGGAGCGCGCGAACCTCGATGAATGCCCCGTTGGCATCTCTAACTAGAACGATAGCGCTCATCATGAGCTGAGACTGGAGAGCCCTGGACATGGTGCTGAGGACTCCTACGCCTAGTCATGGCATCTTGGCCGAGGACTCCGCCTTTGGATTCCCGTGCAAGAGCGTATTGTGTTCCTTATCGCATTTCTTGCAATTGCGAGCTTCGCACTTGCCTTCGTGTGATCGCAAACACTTCCGACACAGCTTCTTCGTCCTTACAGCGTCCCAACGCTGCTGGACGGTCAGCTTTGTAAATGCTGAACACCGATAAATCGTATGTTCACCGCTGCAATAATAACAAGAAAGAGTGGTACTCGTGACAAGCGCTCGAGCTTGCCCGTTACCCCGCCGATACTTGGTCCCCTTCTCGTTCTGTTGTCCTGTTCGCTTCGCTGGCGCCTCGTTGCCCTTGGCCTCTCCTTCCTGAGTGTACAGGTAGTTACTAGTTTCCTGCAGAAACGCGAAAAAAGAATCGAGATCGGGAATCTTATCGATGGACGTCTTCTTGATCCACCGGTCCTTGATTTTAGTTGGCAACGTTTTTTCGACTGCACGAATCACGAAATAATCAGGAGGAGCGAGCTTGAGGGTTTTCAAATCCGACAAATGTTGCCGAACCGAATGCTCCAGGTCCTTCAGCGCCCGGTGTGAAACCTCAGTCAGAACGGGATAAGCGAGAATTGCGTCGATGTGAGCAGCAGCAATAAGCCGGACATGCTCGTATTGCGTACTCAAAAGCCGCCATGCTTCCTCGTAGCTATTCTCGCCTGGAACCAGGATCTGCAACGAATTAGCCGCCGCCCCAACTAACGCCTTCTTCTTATAGTGGAAAGCGGTGATGTTGTCGATGTCCAATCGCACCATCTCGTTCCTGAAAGTCGTCTTGAAGACGGTCCACTCATCCAAACGACCGCCGATCTTCGGCAAATCAATGGGGGCAACCCCTTGTAACGAGTTATATCGAGAAGAGTCGAATGCCCCAATGGAACGGTAGTCTCACCACCGGAAGATCTGCTCTGCTTCTCTGTCGCCTGCTCTGCTTCTTTGGTCCGGACAAACGTAGCAAATTTTATGTAGGAATCCTTCAGCCCTTGGAAGACTTCCCTTTTAGCTGTCTTGTTACTAGCATCGAGTCTATAAAATAACTCGCACAAAACGTCATGACGCGTGGCAATTTTCTCGAGGCGTAATTGACACTCAGGAAGATTCGCTGCTCCCGATTTAATCCGCACCGCCAGGTCGATCAGCAAGTCCTGAATGTATTCGGTCTGCATGTTCCACTGTTCCACTATAGCGTCCATGTCGCTCTAATGGTCAGTGAATGCGCACGCTAAATAAATCGATTTAATCTTATACGCGGACTAAAGCGTGAGCACGTGTCTCGACGCGCTCGGATTCTTAGAATCCGCTCTACGGTGTGCTACGTTTCTCGCAGCTCAGTCCCGCAAAGTAAACAAGTTGCCGCTCGCCGCAACGCGCTGCCTCTTGTGTTTATTCGCGGGGTCAAACAAACGCCGCGCTGTGTTCAATATTCACACGCGTGAATCGATTCGAAAAAACAATCAACGCTACTTATCTTTCTGGTATGCGATGACCTTGAAGCGGCAGCTGGAGAGGTGCACCCGGGGACGATGTATATGCGATGACCTGGGGAGCCTTGATGCACCCGTTGTCCTTGGCTGGCTGGCCGAAAAGTCTTCGTTTCCACACCTCACAGGAGGCACCATGAAATGTCGCGCGAGAAGCCCCTTAGGCGTGGATTCTCGCTTTCTTGTTTTCGTGTTTTCGTATAAGAGATGTGGTTGGAAGGTTTAAAATAAAAGAAGTCGATTGAGCGAGAAAGAGACGAGTTTAATCGCTCAAACCGAGAGGGGAAAGCCGTGCGGCATAAAACCCCTCTCGTCGTATATACAAGCTGCGGGATTGAACGATTAACTGTGAGTCGTTTGCGTGTGTGTACGTGTGCGGTGTATTCGAGAGATCCTTCCGAATCTCTCGTCTCGTGTTCGTGAGTGATCGCAATCACTTATCGAATGGGCTATACTGTGGCCTTAGTTCCACAGAATAGTCCCTCGTTTCGCTTCGCGCGCGGACGCGATTGTAGACCGGTCGCGACCCGTACCCGAATTCCCGTCACCAAGCGTAGAGAAAGATAGAGAAAGAGAGAGATGTGCACACAAAAAGAGAGAAGGATAGAGCACTACACCCACTAGTTTGATAACGACGATATATGCGGATTATCGGACGAACGTTCGGCTTTCGTGACAATGATCTGATGTCAGAGTATTCACTCAAGAGCGGGCGTGGCGATATCGTTCGCTTGGCTGCTCAAAAGCGACTGACTGCGTGGTCAACCAGCGACGCGCGACACGAGGCCAGCGGCGCCACCAGCGCCAACAGCGAGTCCCGTCGTTCGATTGCTCTCCGTCGCGCGCCGGGAGAAGGCGCCACGTGCTCAACGTCGATTCTCACGAGCCCGCTCGACACCGTCGCCCTTCGGTGAAGCTAAGCCCGGAGTTTCGACGGAACAAAACAGACAGCCAGACAGACAGACAGACAGACAGATCGTTGTTATATTAGTTCAGAACAAAAAGATGTTATATAAACAGTTTGTGAAAATAAAGCTTTAGCTCCCACAATAAATGCAAAAATGACTCTCTGCTGACAAGATATTATAAAAGAAGGTTTGCCAAGTGAGGAAAGAATAAGACTAATAAAAAAATACTCGATTCCAGAAACCTGTCTTTTATGCGAGTCTCCGAAGCTTAATCCAGAGATCAAGTCTGCACTTCAGGAATCTGTCTTTAATAGGGATTCGTGAATCCTATTAAGACAAGCAAATTTGGCTGCTTGCATTTCTGGAATTGGTAAGACCATGGAATCACTGCTAGATCAAGAATGAGCCGATATACATTTGCCTTTACTAGATGCATTAGGACGCATTAGACGGACATTTAAAATTTTCGACCTTTTTTGCAATTGCCATTTTGTTATTTTTCATCAAATTTTGTTTATTGAGCTACCGGCTATAGCGAAAAGCTTATTTTTTAATAACCCGTCCACTTTTTTGCTTTCAGGCTCTTCAAAGAGGAGATATCACGTCAACCAGATTGTAGTAGGGTCAACTTCAGGCAGCCGGACCAGCCAGATTTTACATACAAAACAAAAATAAAAAATATATTTTATAAGTGTGAAACCTCTTCTTTTATGTGTAAAAAGTTTGAATATTTTAAATAAATTTTTCTATGAAAAAAAATTATTGCTGAGATCGTAGAGTGACCCCTTAAATGAAAGTTATATACTCTATTAATTCGTAATTTAAAAGAATTGGTTATAAGAAACTTTCAACATTGTAATATTTTTTTAACTACATAAAACTGTTTTTTGATCTCGCCCATTTTAATTTTCTTTATTTATATGATTAGTATTATTACATCATATTGTTTATTTTCGGTTTCAAAGACTTTATGTTTTTGAAAATCATACTTTTAAAAAGAGCCAACTTTTTGACAATCACCCATATACAAAAACTTGTGAAAGACAAATGTATATACCGCTTTTATTGAATAATAATAATTATGAATCAAACATGAAAATTTCCAAACAGGTATATGATGAAGTTTGTTAGATGAATTCCATTGAATGGCTCTTGTATGTAAAATCCTATTAGAGAAAATAGATTTGATTTAAAGATTTTTAGCGATGCCTCATTAACAGGGTGGGGACATTTTGTAATGATAAAAGAGTATTTGGTCACTTGAAAGTTAATAAAAAATGTTGTCATATTAATTACCTAGAACTTTTAGCAGCTTTTTTCGGTCTCAAGTCATTTACAAAAAATTGTAAAGATTGTCAGATCGTATTACATATCGATAACACAACTGCTATTTCGTACATTAATAGAACGGGTGATGTGTAGTTTAAAAATTAAACAAAATTACAAAGGAAATTTAGTTGTGGTGTCAAGCGAGAAATATTTGGATTTTCGCGTAATACATAGCTTCGCATACAAATGTTGAAACTGATTTTGAATCGCGACGTAACGAATCAGTCACAGAAATCGAACTGTCACAGAAAGCTTATACCAAAATAATTCATTCGTTCGGAATACCGGAAATTGACTTATTCGCGAGTAGAGTTAACACTAAATGTAAAAGATATATTTCCTGGAAAAGAGACCTCGAATCATTTGCAATCGATGCTTTCACTATAAATTGGAAAAAAATTTCTTTTATGCTTTTCTTCCTTGCTCTGTTATTTTAAAACCCTTACAAAAAGTAAGGAATGAAAGAGCAGTCGGAATAATGATTGTACCTGAATGGCCATCGCAGCCATGGTACCCTTTATTTTTTTTAATTGTTAGTATCAGAGCCTTTAAAAATATCACTAAAGTTAATATTTTCTATTCTAACAGGGAAACCGATCAATTCTGGAAGAACGTTACCCTGGTAGCCGTAGTCCTGTTTGGAAAGCATTTGAATTAAAAGGGGCTCCCCAAGGTTCTATAGATATCATAATTTCGTCTTTGTCTGACTCATCATTCAAACAATATGAATCTTGTTTCAAAAGGTGGTGGTCTTTCTGTTGTAAGAAGAGTTTGGACCTTCATAAGCTCAATTTCAAAGATTTTAGAGTTTTTAACAGAATTTTTTAACCAGGGATCAGCGCATAGCACAATAAATTGTTATAGATCTGCAATCTCTTTACTGGGCAGACCAGAGATGGCAAAGGAATTTAGAATTGTAAGATTTTTTAAAGGTATTTCAAGCCTAAGACCCTCAAAACCCAAATATGATGTGACATGGGATCCAAAAATTGTTCTGGATTATCTCGCACCCTTGCCTAGTAATGAAGAATTGCCCCTTCAAGAATTAGCAATGAAACTGATTTGTCTATTAACACTAATTACTGGACATCGAATGCAGACATTTTCACTCATAAAAATGGAAAATATAAAACAAAGAGGGAGATTTGTTACATTTTGAGATACCAGATCGAATCAAAACATCAGGTCGGAATAGAAATCAACCTACTTTAATTGTGCCCTTTTACTCGAAAAATGTTAGAATATGCGCTGCATCTGCCTTAGAATGTTGTATTCAAAGGACAAGAGATCTTCGTAACGATAATAATTCGTTGTTTATTTCAAGTAAGAAACTGTACAAATCAGTTACATCCCAGACTTTAAGTCATTGAGTTAAAGAAATACTTCATAAAAGTGGACTAGATACAAATAAGTTTACTGCGCATTCAACGCGTCATGCATCAACATCAATGCCTAAAGCAATAGGTATCGATATATTTACCCCATTAGCCAGATGTATTGCAAATTGTTAGCAATTTGACATACACGTTTTGCTATCGATTTTCTTGTTTGACATAAAACTGCGTTCGTATATGCTGGAAATTTTGTATCAAGTATTGATGTAAATTATGAGGGCAAAGTGAAGGCAAAATTACAGCAACTATTACTCATGATGTGCAGGCGTATCATAGGCATAAATTGCCATCATATTAATAAATGTCCTCTCTCTCTCTCTCTCTCTCTCTCTCTCTCTCTCTCGCACTGTCGCATATATGAGTAATTTTATTGTATATTATGTGAATAATATTGAAAATAAAATAATATAATATTTTAATAATATTGAAAACAAGTTGAAAGCAAATTGATGTACAAAACTTGCAGCAACAGTTATACATCAAATATCGATAAAAACGTAAAAACACGTTTACCTCCTTTTCACCCTCTTAGAGTTGGATGGGGGTATTTTAAATCCGTCCTTATCTCACCCCTACGTTGATGAGTGAGTGAGTGTGTGAGTGAGGGAGTGAGTCAGTGAGTAGGTGTATCGGACATCTTCTTTTATAGATATAGATTGATTTATAAATATTTATTTTGTTCCTTAATTATAATTAGTTGAAAATTAACCTGAAGAAATTTATACTTTTTCAACAAATTTGCGCATGAATAAACTTAATCTTTTGTCTTCAATAAAAACTTGTTTCATTGGATAAATTAAAGAAATATAGTACAAAAATATTAGAACACATTGCACCCTTTTCCACCCCTTAGGGGTGGAATTTCAACAAACCCTTTCTTAGTGAGCACCTATCATTTAGTAGGAAAGTACCCACACATTTTCAAGTTGATCGGTCCAGTAGTCCAAAAACTACAAAATTCTGACACTTCATCTAAATATAGGGAAGAACTTAAAAACAGACTATATAACTCAGAAAACAAATGAGGAAAGGGCTGATATCGAGGCAATTTGGGAAAATATTAAAAACTCGATGAAACAAGCTGCTAACAAGGTGTTAGGACAACGGAATAAATGCAAGTATAAACCGTGGTTCGACGAAGAATGCTAGGAATGGAAAGACAAAAGGTAACAAGCAAAACTGCTTAGCTTCAATAACACCATAGAAACGACGCTTACACATTATTATCGTAGCTTTCGAATCGAAGGTTTCAATTATACTGGAAAACAGTAACAAAAATAATATTTGCGAAATGTACGTAGGTATACATTTGATAAGAAAAGGATCCCAAAACAATTCCGATTTCCTAAGGTACGAAAAGGGAACCTAATAACTCATGCAACAAGGATAATTAAGCAGGTGGAGAAATTATTTTTATCAGTTAATAAATGCACACGAACAACTATCCATTTTGGACTACAGCGAGATCCATACTGCTGAACCACATATCGAGCAACCTACCTTTAACGAAATCCACGCGACAATCAAAAAGTTGAAAATTAGCAGATCCCCTAGAATAGATCAATTACGAGCAGAATTATTTAAGAAGGGTCGAAGACCACTTATTGTAATAATTCCTATTCCTATATGTGCCATAAGAAAAAGAGAAATGATGCCTAAGAAATGGAGAGATTTAATCATAATCTCAACTCACAAGAAAGGCGATAAAACAAACTGCAATAAGCATAGGGGTATTTCTCTAATATGTATCTGTTATAAGATCTTGTCTAATGTACTACTAACAAGACTCACACCCCTCGCGGATCAAATCCTCGGGATTTACCAGTGTGGATTTCGTCGAAAGGAAAACCGGAGGGCAAAAAGCCTACGGATAGACCAAGGCGAAGGTGGAAGGATATTATTAAAGCAGATCTATGAGAAATAGGATGCCATGAGGGGGACTGGAGGGGGGCGGGATCGCCACTTTTCTCTAAATGTATGTTAGTTGCGTCATTAAATGATATTTATTATAAACAATATTTGAATAGTCTTGCAAATATATTTCTGCAGTAAAAGTAGCATTAAAGATGGCTTAGCAATTTTTATGAAACAATTAGATTTGCTTGAAAAATTCACGAAATGTAGGTATTGTCGATTCGTATTCGTATTCGTAAGAGGGACGGGGTAGACTAAATGCCTCTTTCGGGGACGTACCGGTTCAGCACTCAGGCCATGCCCATTGTGCTTATCCCCCTTGGTTTTAGGTCCCACCCTACATTCTACTTCTAATTATGCCTATAAACCTGCAGATCAATGAAAGCTTCATTGTTCCCAAGTCTTCTGGTATAATGAAGGGGAGTTCAAGCCACCTCCATCTAGTTATTGCCCAAGCCGAGCAATAACAGAGCAGGTGGGTCGAGGTCTCCTCCTCCTGACCACACCATCTGCACAAATTAACCCGTTGCAGCCCCATGTTAAAAAGATGATGGCCTACCCTGCAGTGCCCCGAGAACCAACCCACCGCTTCCCTTATTGAGCTTTTGGAGCGGAGTATTAACTCCCCGCTCCAGATTGACGGTGAGGAGCTACCTATCAAAGTTTTGGCCTGTTTCATTCCTGATGATTCCCGCCAGATACGGTCAGATATATTCTGGGTCCACGCTCTAAGAGAGCTCTTAATTGAGCTCTCTGGTATTGCCACCCTGCAATATGTGGCTCGGCACCCAGCCGCCCCTCGTTTTGCTAACCGGTCCGCCTTCTCGTTGCCTAAAACTCCAGCATGTCCTGGAACCCAAGCTAAGGTCACTTTGTTATTCTCTGTTAGCTTGTTTAACGCTTTCACACATTTCCAAACCTCTATCGAGATTACTTCCGCTTTGCCAAGCGCTGAGAGGGCCGCAGAGCTATCGGAATAGATAACCACTTCGCTACCCTCCAGCTCTTCACTTATCATGCTACCCACCGTTTCCCTGATTGCTCTTACTTCTGCTTGGAAAATTGACGCGTGGGGATCGAGGCTGAACACTAGTTCGCGGGATGTTCCCGCTAGCCAAGCAGCCGCCCCAGTGCCAGATTCGCTTTTTGAACCATCTGTGAACCAAACCCTATTGGAAGATGTTGGGTGTTGGAACCCACTTTTCCAGTCCTCTCTAGTTAGAGGCTTTACAACGTAAGACTTCCCGAAATTAAATTTCCGGGTTATCCTGTCTCTAGAAAATGACCTGAGGTCGACGCCAGCTTCCTCAAGTATGTCTTTATCCCAATGTTCCCACCGTTCCGTTTTCGTCAATGTACGAACATCGGCGCTAAACGCCTCTGTTCTAACCTTCAGGTCTAAGGGTGGGATGTCTAGGAGCCTTTCCATCGCCGCTCGCGGTGTGGATTTCATTGCTCCCGTAATACCTCTTAGCATAAGGTTCTGGATACGGTTCAGAATTTCCTTTCCCGTTTTAAGCAAGCACCTAGGCCACCAGGCGATAGCGCCATGTAGGAGTTTAGGTCTGAGTACTGCCGTATAAAGCCATTGAATCATGGGGGGGTTTTAGTCCCCAATTGATACCGAAAACTCGCCTACACGCCCAGTAGGCACTCACAAATTTTTTATATTTCTCCTGAATATGCTCCTCCCATTTCAGTTTGCTGTCGAATGTCACTCCCAGGTATTTGGCAGACCTGGAGATGGTGAGCTTCTCTCCAAACAAACTGATATCCTTGAGAGGTTTAACCTTATATCTGTTTGTGAAATTAACTAGTACTGTCTTAGATGGATTTACGGATAAGCCCATCTTTTTGCACCAGTCTTCAACGACCGAAAGAGCCTGTTGCATAAGTTCTGCTAAGATAACCTCATCGTCCACCATGATCAGTATGAGAATGTCACCCGCGTCGCTTGCGCATAAAATCCCGCTTCGTTTAGTGCTTTAATGAGACTGTCGATCGTGAGGGACCAGAAGGTGGGAGACATTACCCCCCCCCCCCCCTTGTGGACACCCCCTTTTCACAGCTCTTTGCCTGATCGAGGAACCCCAGTAGGCCTTGATCACCCGGTTGTTCAGTAACTGCTTAATCCATCTGATGATGGAGTTGTCTATTCCGTGTTCAGTGGCACCTTGGCAAACACTTTCCGTGGTGGTGAAGTTGAATGCTCCCTCTATGTCTAGCAGAGCTCCCAACACCATGCCCTTGTTTTTCATTCCCTTTCTGATGTGGTTAACAGCTTCTTTGAGAGTCGAATCCACCGATTTCCCTGCCTGATAAGCATGCTGTCTGGGGTGCAGCGGCAGAGCCGCGAGAGCATTATCCCTGACATCACGATCTACCAGTCTTTCCAAAGTTTTGAGAGCAAAAGACGTAAGGCTAATTGGCCTATAGTCTTTGGCTACCTCGTGGGTGGGTTTACCGGGCTTTGGTAAAAACACTACTTTGGCTATCCTCCATTTCTGAGGTATGTAACCCCAGATTAAGCATGCCTTAAATAGATCACCCAGGGGTGCTAAGAGCACCTCCATTCCTTTCTGCAAGAGTGCTGGAAAAATGCCATCTTCCCCTGCTGCTTTATAGGGTTCAAAAGTCCCTATAGCCCATCTAATTTGTTCGCTCTGTATTATCCTATGAGCCACCGATCGCTGAGCGATCAGTGAATCAAGGACTCCAGTATCGGTCACGTCTGGCTGGTCCGGCCTCCATTCTGGGAAGTGGGCCCAGAGCAAGGAGTCCAGAGCTCCGTCTCCGCTCGCCGCCCACTCCCCTGACGGGAGCCTAATGGAACCCAAGTGGTTCCTGTTCCCTTGAGCCAGGATACGACACAGTTTGGCCGTTTCCGAACAAGTGTTCATTTGCTCACAGTGCTTCTTCCACCCTTTTCGCCTTGCCAACGCTATTTATTCTTTATATTCTCTTTGAGCGAATCTAAAGGCCATCAGGTCTTTGTGGATCTTCGATCTCTTTGATCTGTTATACAGCTTCCTAACTAGCTTTCGCGTATCCTCCAGTTCTGGATTCCACCAGGCCGTCTGATTGAGTGAAGTCTTGTCGCGAAGGCGACAATTCTTCTCGTAGGCCCCAATAATTGCGTCTTGTATAAGCTCGCAATTTTTGTCGATAACCTCTGTCGAGGTATAATTATCCGTGAGAGTCGTCAGATTTACTGACAAATCACTTACATAACCTTCCCAGTTCGTTCGCCTAGGGTTTCTCCATTGACTTCGTTCCTCCTGAATCTCTCTGATTTCGAAGAGAATATGGCTGTGATCCGATATAGAGACCTCATCAGAGACTCTCCAGCCTGAGACCAGCCTGTCCAATCTCCTGGAGACCAGAGTGATGTCAATCACCTCTTGTCGAGCTGCATTTCTAAAGGTCGGTTCCGGACCCCTGTTGAGAAGGTCTAGTTCCGTGCCCGCTAAGTATTCCAGGAGAGTTTCTCCCCTTTTGTTACAATCCGAACTACCCCAGACTATGTGGTGCGCATTGGCATCACAGCCTAGAAGTAGATTCTTCTTTTCCTGTTCGCACACTGAAATGAGGTCCTTTACTTTTTCGGGAGGTGGTCCCGCTTCAGAGTCGTATGGGAAGTAGGCAGCGCCTACTACTATCTCCCTTTCGATCCCATTTTTCCACTTTACTTTGATTACAATCGTGGTGAGGTCCTTCCCGCAGAACCTCAGCCAGGGCTCACATTTCATACCTTTAACTAAGATGCAGGTTCTAGGGTGATCCTTGCTTCCATGGAAAAGTAAACCGCCGCCCCCCAATCCTGCAATTCTGCCCTTACTAATCCAAGGTTCTTGGATTAGTGCTATACCTGTGTGCACCTCCGCCATACGCTTAACCAAAATCGCCGATGCGTTTTTGCAGTGATGCAAGTTAATCTGCGTGAAAGAGATAATGGATCGTGTCAGATTGACTGAACCTGTGTCTCTCCCACGCCTCGCGCCCCTTAAGCCCCCCTTATTCATTGGAAGCAGAAGGTCCCCCCATTTCCCCGAGTGTCCGGTCCACCTCTAGGATCTCCTCCCTTACTTCCGGAGGTTCCACCTGTTTCTTATTATCTTTGGTCGACCACATCGAGCAATGTGCTCGAGCCGCTCCGCAGAAAGGCCTGAAGTCGAGTCTCTTCAGAGCTGCGACCTTTGACTCCTCTAGGAGAACGTTAACCACGGTCTCCGTCTTTTTCTTACTAGCGTCCTCAACTACCTTGGTGCTGAAGACCTTCCATGTAGCCACTTTAAGGTCAGGATTTTGTTTTGCCAGGCGTTTCATTATGACCTCGGAGTTGTGATTTCCGGGGACAAAAATCGTAGCCTTTGACAACCTGAGCAGTTTACTCGCCTCGATAACTTCGAGTCGAGCCCCCTGCCAAGGTTCCCACTTTGGCGCATTCTGACAGAGCCATTCTTTGTCTTCCGGTCCGTTACAGTGCCACTATGCTTCCAGCTTGCGCCTCGTCCAGCCGTACCTCTGGATACTCTGCAGGGATGACGGCCATCTTCATATCGTTGGCCGTCGCCCTACTGTAGTTCAGAGGTACCTTCGGCTCCTCCTTATTTGCCTTCTTAACACTCCTCGGAGTTGAGCTGTCCGAGTGAGGTCTTTTGTTCGGAGTAGTGTCAACAGCCATGGGCTCGGAAGTAGTCACCAAGCCTCTGCCGGTGTCCCAGCGCCGTTTCCTCCAATCCGAACCCGACTGTTTCTTTTTATTTTTGTTCTTCCTATTTACCTGCTTTGAGCCTGGTGCACCCTTGATGGATTCGGGAATAGCGATTCCGGTATTGGCATCCTGAGGGCCGCGCGCCCGAATCTCGTTATGCCCTACCTCGTCACAGGGTGCTACAGAACTCAAAGCCCCCTCTTCTACCGATTCAATTTTGCCTGGGATCCCGTCGGTATTGCCAGCCTGTAGTAACAGGCCGGTCACCCGAACGGTATCGCCATCGCTACCTTTTTGATTTGGGCTAGGGAGCCCGATCTGTTGTGACACATTTTCATCGTTACTATTATTTTTCATATCTGATGTACCTGAAATGAATATTTCATTAGGGTGGGTGGTGGCGGAGGGAAATGCAAAGTGTATTGTGGTCGGAGGTCAGGCTGTCGCTCAGTAGCCGGTGATGCAGCCCATGTTCTGATCCAGGTGCCCGCCGCGCCCGGCAGTGGCCTCGGCAGATTTTCGCCGGTTGATGAGGCAGCCAGATCAATGGGCTAGATATCACCGGGCCCCTGTACTATCCGGCAGCCTGGGTGTACCCTCTGTCAGACCCGAATGGACACCCATCCGAGTGCCGCGCTGCACCGGACACCAAGCGCAGGATGTTCCGCTGTGTGTGAGTCTTTGTGTACTACGTGTTGTGCAGTTTGCTTGTGTGTAAGCCGCGCGTCTACCGCCAGAGTACGCGCGGTGGTGAGTATACCCCAACCAGGCCTCACCTAGCTCAGGTTGGAGGGTTGTTTCTTTGTCACTCGACGTCCGCTGGGCTTCCCTAAATCCACCGGGCCGGGGCTAAGGTGGTGCCCCGCCCCCACCCGAGGGGTTTAGAGGGTTCTGACACACCGAGAGAACCCAAGCGAGGTTCGACCCTGCCTAGGCTAGGACCTAGCAGACCCGGATCGACCGTGATCGACTTAACGATCCCCGCCCACCCGCGCCCACGCAGCCCCGACCGTCAGGATACTCAGTCCCCCACCCTCCGACGCGATTACCCGTTTATAGGGTCCGGCGGATCAGGAGGGGGCCCGTCCCCCGCTTTTCGCTCCCCGTGGGGCAGAGCTTTAGCCCCCAGGACATCCGAATTAGGCCTCTCCACCGTCCCCTAAGGGCACACGACGAGGTCCTACAACCCCTAGGAGAGGAGATATTGTATTGTTGATAGAAATGAGTACTTACAATTTCAGGGTGCGTCAACGACTAAAATTCTGAGAAAATAAATTGCAAAGTTATCTATATTTTATAGGCTCTTCTGGCATACAAGTATTTTGGATTAATTAAATTACATTTTCACAAATATAATAAATGAGATTTATACGAAAATCTGAGAGTATATCGACGCTCCGTATGAAGACTAGCACATTTCATATTCGCGAAAAATCTTAATTCTTTTCAGAGGCTTCATATAGAATCTATAGTCCTTTTAGATTCTCTGATAAAGACTAACATTTTTTTAGAACCTCTTAAAAAGTGGTATCTTTTATCGGATATATGCTTATTTTTTAGGAGGCTCCTGAAAAGAACTAGTATTTTACAACTGAAACTAGTCAACTAGTCATTACAACTAAAATATCATTACAACTAAAAAACTGCTGCTAACTGCTTTAATTTAGCACAATGCTTTCTCAAAGAGATTTAATGCACAATCATTTATTCAATATATTTACATTGATACAAGTGACTTTATAAGCAATCAACAATGCTGTAGACAATGTTATAGACTACGGTGTTAAGCTAATTAAAATGGTGCATTATTGTTGGCTCTAAAACTTCATCAGTCGTATGCGGAGTAGTTTCTAATCAAAATACAAAATTTTAATGAAAAATACAAATACGTTCAAAAGTGATGGTGACCACAAAATGTGATCACATAAAATGTATACTCAAAATATAAAATCGCATTTTGTCCACAAAAATAATTTCAAGTATTTGTTAGATGTATAAATTCTAAGAAAATTATGCCTTGTTTATGAATAAGTGCACATTCTTGACTTATCTAATGTAGAAATTTACAATAAACTTATTTCAATTTAGAAAAATTCTCAAAGTTCAAAATTACATTTCTTTTAAACAAAAACAACTTTAAAGTAACGGTAAGATACATCATAATCGAAAGGAAATTCCGTGAGCTTTACAGATATATGCATATTTTTGACATGTCAAGCTAATAAAATAACAAAAATATATTTTTGCTAATTTCACAAAATTAAAAAATTTAAAATAACAATTTTTTAACAATCAAAAACTTCATAGATATTAAGATACACAAATTGAAAGGTAATTACGTCTTCTTTACGAATTTATGCATATTATTGACATATCTAACGCAGAAAAAAACTTTTTTAGTTTTTTGAAGTTTTTTAAAAATTAAAAATGTTCAAAAATAAGTAGTAACTTTCGACTCATTAGCTCCAAAATCTAATAGTCCTATGTTGGATCATATCTGATGTACCTGCTAAATTTCAGTCCGAAATACCATGGTCTCCAAAAGTTATGGTGACCACAAAATTCAACCACATACGTACATACACATGCACACACGCACGCATACGCAAACATACACACTCACACACACTCATACACACACACACTCACACACACACAGTCGCATATAAACACACACATATACACACACACACGCATACACACGCACACATCCATACGGACATTTTCTAAAAATAGTGTATTTTGGTTCCAAATGGCCCAAAACATGTTTTTAACATGTTTTTAAGAAAACTTTTTTTTACTATTACAAACCTTCCTCTAAGAGGAAACAATACGAGTATTTCCTATACGCCTTATTGCCGTAACATCGACAAATTTACATTTGAACACCGAATAGACTATTTTATTTTTTTTTTATCAAAGAAATGCAGGCGTTTGAAAAAAAATTATTTTTTGACAAAACAGTGCAAATTTGTTAATAGAATCATTTAACCGAAGCTTTGTCATGGATATTTACAACGTATTTCAGATAACTAATTTTGAAAATACTTCAAAGAACGTACCCTAAAAGTTCAATAAAGATTGGTTATATTAGTATGAGTTAACAACATTTTCAAGATTGAAAAGTTAAATAATGAGAAAACAGCAATTGATGAAAAATAATGAAAAATGTAGCTTTATTTTATAATGCATTAATACAAATTTACCAAGCTTTATTGTATTTATAAAAATAAATAAAAAACTTTTGAAAGAAAGTATAAACAATTATTAACTTAAAAAAAAACTAAAAAATACTTTCAATTATTTAATTTATACAGCGATTGAACGATTGAAATTAGGCAAAATAACGTGAAATTGCAATGAATAGCTTTGCCTAAACTATTACATTGTTTAGCCTAAAATGTAAAATATCATTATAATGCTGTTTCTACCTGCTAAGGAAGAGTTGAACCACCTATTAAAACGTTACAAAGAATTCCGAGATCTTTCGATAAAATCACCAGAGAGCAGCCTCAAGATCATTTACTCATGAATGAAAATATTGCTCCGCTTTCTTATCGCAATCCCCTCCTTGACACGAAATCCGTGCGACGCTCGATTGCATCGTGCAGGTATTCGAGCAGCGTTGATGCGCGCGCGCGACCGTTTCGACAAATCAGCGGAGAGAAGCGCCGAGAAGCGGGATATAAGATCCTGGCGGCTCTGCGCACGTGTGGTGCCGTGCCCCCGCAAGCGCGAATCCTCAGCTCAGCCAGTGCTCTATACTATACTCACCGATCGCGACGCGAGCTCAGACTCAGTCGGCCGGCGAAGTCGCACGCTGCTGTAAGGCCTTATACCTGTCCGCGAACGCCGCAAGTGTTAGAGCTACTTGCTGTTATCCGGATTCTTTTAACAGCTTGATATCTTTTCGTTGACTTTTACGACGATAGTTAATTGTGTGAAGAAGAATTTGAGTTTCTTTTTTTTATCAAGTTTGGACTGTTGTTTTCACGTCGGTGTTATCAGAAGCGCTATTATTACAATTCTCGCGAGCTGCTTCAATTGACTTCTATTTTTGTCCTAACCAGAGAAAAGGGTAAGTTTAGTTTACGAGTGCTTTTTAAAGCTTTTGAGAAAACGTTCATTTTCCATTTATAAAACTTTCACAATTTTATATTGGCTGTACTTATAATTTACTCAATTATATTCAAATGCTGTTTGAGACAATTATATAGGTATAATAAATAAATAAATTATTGAAATAGTTATTTATAAAGTTATATTTAATAAATATTTACAAGTAATATTTATCCACGTTATATCTTAATACAATTTAAAATATTATGTCATACTTATGTATGTAACATTGAAATAAAAAATATTCATGAAACGTATCATAAATGATAAATATTGTTTGGTCGCCTATCGATAAAGTTTCAGTAAAAATGAATACATACAAACCAATTATTTAAAATTATATTACTACTTGCATGATAAATATGGATGTATGTACATTTAATTTACTAAAAATAAACATTACATAAAAAATCATTTAAGATTAAAGAACGCGCATAACGTACAGATAAGTACTTATAAGATAATGACGAAATTTCTAAACAGTATTCAAGGATCGTACTACTTTTAACCCTTTCAGTCACAGAAGCCGATATATCGGCTCCCTATTGTTTTTAGTCACAAAATTTGATTTCTATTGTTATCGCAGTACAAATATACGTTTTCTATGTATTTTTGATCGTAGAATACGAATCTGATATCAATAATTTTATAAATATAAAAACAACCCTTCAAATGGGGTGAAAACCACCCTTTTAGTCATGAAATTGAATTCGTTTGGTTATGAAAGTAAAAAAATTTTTGACACTTGATTTGGATTCTTCGTTCAAAAATACATTGGAAACATATATTTGCACTTCCATAACCAAATGAATTGAATTGCGTGACTGAAAGGGTTAATGTACTTGAAAAAATGAAAATTCTTCGATTAATAATCGGTACATTGGTCTCATCAATTTAAAAACGTTAAATTATCGGAGGGTTTACTTCTGAGATATCGAGAGCTGAATAGGCGACTTTTAATTACTTTCAATGAAACGTCACGACTGTGAGATTAGCGTTATTATGGCAAGACGTCCTTCGAAAATATATGCGCACCGTTCAATGTGAATAATTCTCGAGATGTGCGGATAATTTCTTAGAACAGGTGAATGTCAGGGACTTTCTTCCAAGCGAGTAAACGCAGACTTTACATTATATATGGTATAGTATGCGTATAAGCAGAAGAATACATTCCTGAGGTTTTGTTTGCAGCGTCTCTGAAAAATTGACAATGCTCATTCACATTTTTTTACCTTGCTCTCTAAGTGCTGCATGAATAAGCTTACCGATTTAGCCAAAGTCTTTTATTTTCGAGTCTTTTTCGAAAATAATCTAAATGAGAATTGTGTTTGTTCTATTTATGATTGCTACACTGGATGGTCAAATTAGAATGCATATTTTTTAGATAATTGATCCTTTTAATGTTATGTTGCGCTAGAAATTTATAATAGGTAGCATTGTATTTGCATAATCAACGTAATTATAGATCTAAGCATGTCACCATTTTCAATCGAATTACGTTTTAATAACACATAAATATAATGTGCTACTAATTCATTTATAACATTTCGTATTGCATATAAAAAGAAACTGATTTTTGTGTCTACAATGCGCAGTAAATTATTTTTACACACTTTCAATTTCAATGTTTTGTTATCCAAAGCATGTGAAGTTTCAGCATGACATCATTTCCTTGTATGATTTAAAATCTTTACGTCATCGACATGTCATTCCTAAATTACTATCATACGAATCTTATCAGATTTTAAAGCCTTCGCTAACGAAAAACTTATAACAAAATTACAATATGCATTGTTCAAGATAATATAACGTAAAAAGACTAAGTGTATGACAGGAATATT
This sequence comes from Gastracanthus pulcherrimus, assembly GCA_949152435.1. Lineage (NCBI taxonomy): Eukaryota > Metazoa > Arthropoda > Insecta > Hymenoptera > Pteromalidae > Gastracanthus > Gastracanthus pulcherrimus. The sequence goes on from OX424574.1 coordinate 45,509,110, forward strand.
TATAGCTTCTAACTATATTTAAATTAATATTTAAAATTAAAATGTATGAATTTAACTTGCGGTTCAATAAACACGAAAGGTTTGTAACAGAATATGTTTATCATTTTTGATGATATTTACAAATAAAGGTTTACATATGATTTTATACACTTGTAAGTAAGATGTAAATTATTAATAATTGTATCATATATGGATAATTACACGTTAAATGATGACAAAGCATTTATATTAATTATAGGGGCGAGATGGGCACGTGTGATATGGTGCGACGGGTAAAAGGGAAACCCATATATTTTAGTGATGAGATGTATATTTTAATGCCAATCTATTTTTAATCAAACTAATATACTTAATGATTTTGAAGATCACATTATATTCACCGAAACCAAAAAAATTATCCTTCTGTAACAAGAAAATATTAAAATTTTGGAGCGCTTAACCTCACGCTAGTTAACATCATTTCAAACGCCGAATGAACCATATAAAAGAGTTTAGTTATCTAAAACTGGAATAGGTGCATTAAAAAGCTTATCTCTTCTACTTTTTTGTATTATTTTTTATATTATATTTCAGTTAGCTATTTTTCCTAATCAAACAAAAAAACGAAAGCGGGGCGCGTATCTCAAACTCTGGGGCATGAAGAGCACGTGCAATCTGCATAGAAGTGTCGCGTGCCAAACCTAAGAAATCTTTATATGTAGTCAATGAACACGTTATCAGTAATACTGAAGTTAGTTAATACTACCAGTTATAAAAAGATGCATAAGACTATAATTATGGATAAAATATGGTATGTATGACTAAGACTTACTGAATATCAATAAATTAGCCATTTTAGTAAAGTTCTATAGGGTAGAGCGGGGAATCTGAACATTCAAGAACTCATGTACAATAGAATTTGAAATTTTTGACAATAAGAAAAATCCGGTTGTGTAAACATTGGTACTGGGAATATAACGTATCAATTACAAAAATAAATTGCTTTTTTATTCATTGTAATAAAAAAATTGATGGAGCACGTATGGCATGACTTCATTTTTAAGTTTTAAAGTAACAAAAGAGTTCTTAAATGAAGTGGTTCTTCAGATTGCATTTTGAGATATTAATTAATAAGGAATATTAATAAGTAATAATTTAGTAAAAAGGCTATTTTATTGACAATTAGTCATTCTTATAGTCATACACACCATTTCTTATTCCTAATAATAGTCTTCTTTCATATTTTACAGTAATATAATAATAATTAATTTAGCTTGCATTAATAATTAATAATTAATTTAATTAATAATAATATAATCAATTAATTACTTAATCTTGTATAGTTTTGTACTATTAACTAACTTCAATATTAATATAATGTGTTCATTAACTATTAAATATAAAGTTTCTTTAGGTTCGGCACGAAAAATTTCATTGCAGATCGCATGTGCTCTTCACGTCCAGTTTACACGTTTTCGCTTAATTAGGAAAAATAGCTTACTTAAACATAAACATAATATAAAAAGAATTACCAATTAAAAAATTAGTTTTCTAAAGTGTCTTTACCCGATTTAGCAACTAAACTGTTTTATTGTTTATTCGGAAGCGCAAGGTTAGAGATTCAAAAGTTAAAATTTTTTCTCTTTACAGGAGGATTGAGTTTTTTGTATAGGTGCATATGCTCCTCAATATCATCAAGTATATTAGTTTGATTAGAAGCAGATTGGTATTAAAATATACATTTAATTACTAAAAAATATGGGTGCCTCTTTTACTTACCACGTCATTCGTGCTCCGCTCTTATTCCAGTTTTATGATAGCCACCTAAAATTGTAAAAATGTTTTTCACCACACTGCGCGTAAAGTGCTGACTGTACGCCCTCTCAGCAGGCCGTACAGTACCGCATGGACTGCCTAGGGAATAAAGTGACTTGCGCATGCGCGATGCGCCTTTTTCCGCTCTCGACTGCGTCTCGAGCGGTAAAACAGCGCGTCGCGCGTACACAAGTCACTTTACTTCTAGCCAGAGCATGGGGTACTGTACGGCCTGCTGAGATGCGTACAGTCATTTCTTTACGGGGGTGTGGTGAAAAGTAGTATACGCACCTCTGGAGTACAGTAGGCAAGCATGCACTGTGTGAAATGCCGACCTCGCTTCGCTCGGTCGGCAACGTCACACAGTGCGTACATTGCCCACTTTACTCCCTTGATGCATAATGTACTATTAAATGTTGGCGTGCACTATTTTTAAAATTAATCAATAAAATAGGTCTAACATATGTAATAGTTCCGTAGTATGACTACATTTCGGTTTCCTGAATAAAGCTGTATTCCGCACCTCAATAATCTAAATAAATGCATGCAATCCATATAAAAGAGACTGTAGTTACCTCTGACTATATGAAAAAACATAACAGTTTGTTATTCAAGTCTATATAACGATGAATTCTCACCGTTTATGTTATAAACAGTCGAATATGATAAAATAAATCATTGAGATTTACAGATTGTATTTGTCAGAACTGCTTCATCCTTTTCATTATTTTTGTGTACATACAAAAATTTAGGTCTCTTCTATTTATTTATAAACGCAACGTTCTTTTTGGACTATATAATGAACATAAAAAACATATATGTTGGTTATTTTTTTAAATTTGATAGTATTTTTCTAAAATCATATAATTAATTCGAATATTATATCGCTATTAAAATATTATTTTTTAGCATTATTATGTCGTTTCCGTAGAATGAAATATTTGAACAATATACCCATGTTATTTTTTTAAATTTTGATAGTATTTTTCTAAAATCATATCATTAATTCGAATATTATATCGCTATTAAAATATTATTTTTTAACATTATTATGTCGTTTCCGTAGAATTAAATATTTGAACAATATATTTTTAATACGTTCAACAGAAGCCCATTTTAAATTTGGTTTAATATATATGTTTACTTTTTGCGTAGAGAAAATGTGACTACAAAAAATGCCTGTTTCAGCACCCTCGAGTTTGAACTCAAATTGTCAAAGTTATCATTGTGCATAAACTTATGCCTGTATGATAGCAATATTAATTTTTCATATTATTAAATAATTGTTCTGCTTCTATTTTACGATTGAAATGAATTGAAACTTTTCAAATAAAGAGTAAAGGGCTCTTTAAGGTATCTCTTTCATGAAAATCGACCTTAAAATAAACATTTATACAATGATTTGTTTATATGTTATAATATTAGATACGTTATAGTCTAAAACTAGGATACTTTAAGGAACAAAAAAAAATTTTTATGATAATTTCGATATTGCAAAAATAGATATCGCGTAAATTAGAGAATAATTTGACAAATGATCCGAATCTTTTTTATTTTTTATCCGATTTTAATTTTAAAGGTCTCATTTTATTTCTGATAGTTTTCAGGGGGACTTACCCATATAAAAATTGATAAACATCGAAAAACCTACAAGGTTACAGTCAATTGTTTATAAGTCCATACACGTGTTTTTGTAAGTTTGTGCGTATGCAAGTATAAACTATACGCTGCCACTTTGTAGGTTTTCCATGTTTTTCAGTTATTATATGGGTAAGTCCCCCTGAAATCTTTCAAGGAATAAAATGAGACCTTTAAAATTAAAATCGGATAACAAATAAAAAATATTCTGATCATTTGTCAAATTATTCTCTAATTTACGCAATATCTAATTTTGCAATATCGAAATTTTCATATAATTTTTTATTTTTAAGGTCGATTCTCATGAAAGAACCACATTAAGACCAAGAAATTGAGACGTGGTAGATCCAAATACGTGCCGTGCAAACAGTTGAAACGGCAAACATTCGAACATGACTTCATCCTTAACGCCTGAAATGCCGCAATTTTGGTTGAAGTTCGTGGTTGTCAGAGCAGGCAATATTTCACCTGATTTTGCAGTCATTCTATTTATGTAATCTACATATTTAAATAAAGGGGGTGCAGGTAATGTGCCACCTTAAGGAACTTTCGATTCCCATATATATATATGGGAATCGAAAGTATCGATTCCCAGTGTGTATATATATATATATATATATATATATATATATATATATATATATATATATATATATATATATATATATATATATATATATATATATATATATATATATATATATATATATATATATATATATATATATATATATATATATATCGGGTTTGGAGCTTCGGAAACTATTGAGACACGATACTTAATGAGACATGTTACTCTAATACCTAATGAGTCTTTTTGTAAAAAAAGAATTACTCTCTGAATTTTAATTAAAGAAGTTCTAAGTAGTTAAAAATTGGCCACTTTACCAACAGTGTTGGCAACAGTCTAGCCTAGCAAGACTTCCTTTATCTGTTATTTAATTACATGGTGCCCTAGCGTATACCTAGGTGTCGATATTAAGATTGCCTTTTGTCTTGCAATGCATTCGTATGGCCGCTTTACCAACCGATAAACGTCAAAGAAAGTTACAATTTTCGCATCGAGCATAAACTCTACGGCAAAGATTGGCACATGCATCTTAAAATACGTAGTAAAAGCTTGCATGCACTGCTAAGAAATCAGAGTTTTGATGCTTTCGCGTGTAAACATGATACTATCTTATAATTAGAGGGCGCTAGCAGCGGGGTCATCATGCCTCTCAACATCTATTGTCACAATACATATACTGCAGGAGTTACGGCGCCCCAAAATATCGCATACAACGAGATCTCGTGTAGGTGGCCACATTACCGGCACATTACCGGCATGGCCTCACTACCTGCACCCACCTTAGTAAATAATTTATTAGATAATACAGTTAATATAAATATTGGTGTAAATAAAGAATTGGAATCAGAAAATGTACATATTTCCATCCATCAAAATACTTAAATTCATAACTCAAACTACTTATTTTTATTTTGCAATATAATATAATAATATATCATTTGTAAACTTCACATAAAATGCTATTATGACCATCGATCCATCCCTGGTGAAAATTATTTCTGTAAAAGAATGAAGAAAAAGAAATGTAAGAAAGTATAAAAAAGAGTTGAAAACTATAAGAATGTGTAAAAAAAGTGTCTGAATCTGGACCTAGATTTACATAACTTTACGCTTACTAACCCTTTTTTTCCTATTCTTATACGTTATTTAATTTTGTTATACATATTTCAGACTTATTTATATCTATTTTGCACTTTAAAGAAAAATTGCTGTTTTGTACTTTCAAAATAGTTTGGTAACAATACAGTAACCAACATAATGTTAACAGATATTACTATAAACTCTGCAAAATATTCGTTTTTTCGCCTCAAATTTTGTTTTATATTGATAATCTGGTGAATATTATTTGGATAAAAAATTGTTAAAAAATGTAAGAAATTGTAAAAAAGTATATAAGAGTGTAAATGGGTCTTAAAGACTGTAAACAATTGTTTTAAGTGTAGGAAAGTGCAAAAGAAATGTATAAAGTGCCAAAAATTGTCACAAAGTATAAAATGATGTAAATAATTGTTCAAGTTCACTTTCATATATTTTGCATATTCATATACTTCTACTTTAGTGTCTAAGACACTTTTATATACTTTACTACATTTTTTACTTCTTTCATCACTTTTTTACACTTTTTTACACTTTGTCACACCTTTTTAGTATACTATTCTACACATTTTTACACTTTTTCCATGTAATGAATTTCATTTTCTTACAAAAATAATTTTCACCGTGTATAACATAATTTTATTAAATGCTGACAAATGTCCCCATGTAATATACATTTTAAGTATCCATGTAAAATAGCTCCCTCGAGTCTATCAGCGTGCGACGTGTTAACAATCTTACCTGGAGTGAGCGCTGTGCACGAGATAAACTGCAGTAGATAAGCGCTGGGCAATCGAGTCGCGTTAATCGCTCTCGAAAGACTTCGAAGAGCTGTCCGTTGATCTCGGTTTACTTAGCATTCTCTTGACGTGGCGCGCGCCGCAGAGTTGAATACGCATGGTAGTGAGCCGACGAGCTGAAAGCTCTCTCATTATGGCCTGATTACGTTCCGATTACGGTAAAACGTCTATTGCGATCACCGAGATTGCGTGAAATGTACCGCGCAGTGCGAAATGTTGCATTTTATAGTGATGTTTATAATACGTAGGTATTGGAGCATACATTTGACTTACATCGGTACATGGATGTAACTGGTCAACTACACTTTTTGAACCATACAAAAAATGCTATATTGTTTTTTATGACGAAAATTGGGAAATAAAAGAATTCAAAACCTTTATCAAAAATTTGTGTAGAGATTGACTAGTTTATGTTATTTTATGTATAAGTTACACGTACCAGTATACGTATCAGTATTCGGACAATTTTCACAATAATTGTAGGTATTAATCGTATTTTTAATTAGGAATTGTATTCGAAAATTATTAAAGAATACACATACTTAATATATTAATCTATTTTCACGATTTAATTAAAACAATTTAAACATTTACATTAAACATGTATAGCCGAATGTATTATACAGTGAGATCCACGTCACATTACCAGCAATAATGAGGGTCTAGTAACGTAATGTTTAGGTGTCTTGATACTGAGCTTAAATTAAGCAAGCCTACGTACATTTACTTTTGCACAATTCGAAGTATTTTTGTCATTTTTGCTCGCCTTACAAGGGGCGGCAAGTGGAAGTGTGTATGTGTTTAAATGTATACAACAATTCAGTAAGTTATTCTATTGTACCGTAAATGGAGTGACTTTGGACCACTTTCCAACTTTATTATATTCAGTCTTGTTTTATGGCAACAATTAAGTTGTACAAAACAAGTGCTAAAAGTTTAGTCTTGAGCGGTAGTATATAATCACACCCTAGATTTAAAATGTCGAAAGTGTGCTTTTCAGTAAAGTATGAAAAATAGGGTGGCCAAAGTTACACCACTTAGGGAGACGGATCTGCCTCTAATTGCTTCAAAATGCATACTTTCCGCGATGTTGGGTATATATACTCCTTTTTCTTCGTGTTTAGCCCAAATATTAAATGCGGTAAACAATTTAGATAATAATGAATATTACATACAAATATTTATAATGATTATAACATCTAGTCAACTGCACGTCATTGTCATTAGCACCAACTAATGAAAATCATACCTGACTTCTTATAGTTATATTGGTTTTGTATTTACTGCAATATATCACCCGTCCATCGAATATCCTCCCTATAATATAGTATCCTTGACCATTCTTACACGCTATTGAAAAACCTTTGCTGTAAAAAACAGTCTTATTGTATCATTATACTTATATAAACCTGTAAAAAATCATTCATTTCGTTATTCAGTTAACTACATCCCCTTAAATCTCGAAAAGACTGTGATTACTAGACACTATTTCTATACTGAGAACACGATATCGTAAAATCTTACGATACTGATATATAAAATTGCTAATAAAAGTTTCTTTTTGAAAATGATATATTTTTTTCTATAAAACGTTTAAATACAATTTTCTGCTTTTACGATATTCAATATCCTAATTTTTGTGATATTCATATAGTAAATTTTACGATACGAATATCGTAAAAATCAATAAAGAAAGATCTTATTAACAAATGTGTACGATATCCATATTGTAATACTTTAAGATACGATTTTTCTCAGTTTATATACTTGCTTTCGACGGCTCATGTGTGTAGCTACAAATAGTCCACCATGGCATTATACGATCTAGCACCAAATCAGCAACCAGAGGGCTTTCATCTCCATACACGGCGGCTTTAATGAAATGCCATGGGTGTTCTCCTCGATGAGCAAAACAAGGCGAATCGAACGCGGCGCGGCCTTGCGTCACTTAAACTCACGGAGTCGCCGCGCTTCACTTGCTTTTTGCTTTTGCGCGCGTTCGCGGCCAACCAGGGGTGTGGGTTAAAGGTCGTCATCTTCGTATAATGACCGCCGTCGTTTATGGAGTGTGTAAATGGTGGGATTTAATGTTGCGGACTACGACGACGACGATGTTGACGGAGTGCACAAGGATCATCGTTTTCGCTTTTGCGGACGCAACCATGCGCGCTGATGATGGTTGTTATTATTGTCATTAGCATAATTTTACGGGCACGGATATCGCTTGTGATGTAATTTTCATCCGTTCTGGAGCGACTGCGCCTTGACCATTTGGTCGGTATATATAACGATGTATGTCTTACTTGAATAAATGTCGTTTACATCTAAATGCACGTGCACGACCATACATGACTTGAATTTAGTACTTTATAGAGTAGTTGTTTAAAACAATTCATCTAAAAAATAGACTTTAAATATAGACTTTATCACTTATCGGTATGATAAGCTATATAGGTACAGTCTAACATCTAGCTAAGCAAGTATGATCAAACTTTGACCGGAGTTCAATGAAATCCAACCTTTTATGAGACAACCAATCCTTTTATGAGAGTAGAGAACTTTAAAATATCTTATTATGTATTATCACGTCTGACATCACTTTTGTGATAACCCCAGCATTCGAAATATTTGATTGGCTGATAAGAGCTGGTAACCTGGCAACGCATTGTTGTACCTCAAGCTTTCTCGTCATCTGATTGGTTTGACGTCAGACGTGAAAAAGCTTTATTGTCTTATTTTTGTTAGTTCACGAAACTGTTAGTTTTTGTGTCCTCAGCTCATGCTAATATTTTAAACCTATCCAAGTTCAAAAATATGATAGGTATGTCAGTCTATACAATCTTCATTATAATTACTATAACTTGTTTTTATTTTTCAAATATATATAAAATCATAGCAAGTTTTACGTTACTATTGTGTAGTTGATTTTTAAGTCGGTCACTTATATAGCATCTTCTTTTAGTGAATCTGAATAAATAAATCAATAATGCACGATGAATAATATATAAATAATATATATGAATGTACAGGCAGTGATGTATAGGTGAATGTACAGGCATTTGCCATCTTAAGAGCTTGCACATAGCTCAAAATGACAATAGGTACCTGGTACAAGTTACAAGCGCACTTAATTAGTGTATTATTTAGAGATATATTAATTGCATCTGTATCTTGTCACTTGTCATTTTGAGCGATCTGCAAGCCCTAAAAACTATAAAACCGCTGATAATTCATTGGCACTTAGCTTTCTCAAACTTAATTAATTATTCCAATATGAAATTATTTGTTCTAATATGTAGTTAAATGCATATTAAATTCTTAATTCACGAAAAGCGTTTTTATTCAATGACGTATTATATTAATAAAAGAATGGTACCTATACTTTGAATCACAACTCTGCAAGTATTTTGCTAGAGAAATAATGTAATAATATAAAAAAAATAGATAAACAATCAGAAAAGATGATGAAAAATGCATACAAATTTGAGAATTTTCAGCTCATGAATAAATTGAGTAGTATTCCATGCATTTTTGTCATCATTTTTGATTGTTCATAACTTTACAACAGAATAATATTTTTATATGATATCAAGCTTAAACTAAGGCTCATTTAGTCAAGTTATTTTTTATCTAATTACATCATTTCTCTAGCAAAAAAAACTTGCAGAATTATGATACGAAATATAGGTACCATTATTTACTGAAATTACGCGTATTTTGAATACAACAAATCATATCTTGACCTTAAGGGCCTATGAGACAAAACTACGGATGCTAGGCATCATTTCTAGGTACTTCCCAAAGCCTCATCGAAAACCGTTTCCCGCAGGTTGTGGACTCTCCTTGTAAGCATGATAATTCGTAATTGTATGTTTTTTTAAAACTAAGCAAGCAACGTAAATTTATCATAAAATAAATTTTATTACTTGAATTCAATTATTCGATTACTAACTACAATTTCTCAGCCTTTTTAAACCAATTTTTAAAGTGAATGAAGGGTTTTTTATTTTCGTATGAACTATTTTCTAAACAAAAATCAAGTCCAAAAATTTTGATTTATTATAGTTTTGTTCTGAAGGTGATATATTATACTTCATAAGTACAGAACGTATTGTAGAAATAAAATTTCAAAAATTTATCATTCTGCGTTTTAAAGATTTATTTAATTAAAAATAAGGAATCATGTGACTAATTAATTAAGCTGATAAAGTCACTTTTAGTTGTCCTTCATTCTACAAGAGCTTTTCGAACGACATTCTTTACCACTAAATCACAAATACTTTTACCCTTATAAAGATCCGAAGATAGTTACGAAATTGAACTCCCAGCGCTACCTCATGAAGAAGAGAGAAAAAGTCTTGTAGTGTCAATAAAATATTTTGAATTGTAACAAAACATATAATTCGTTAAATTAAGGACAATTGACCTTAATTTTCTGTAAAGAATATACACAACGAGTAACTTGCTATCTTTCTTATTTTGAATATACATTATCGATAAAACCTATAATAAAATAACAAAAACCTTAAAATTTCACACTTCTTATATATTTATCTTTATATCTATTTAATATTGGGTTATTTAGTGCTTTAAGAGATGCTAAAAACTGAGAATATTCGTATCCATGAAATGGAAAATCTTCATGATTAATTTGTATTTTTAATTTCAATAAATAAAATTTTACAGTTTCCTACTGTACAATTTCAGGAAATATAAAAAAATTAATGATTCAATTATAAAGAGGAAACGTTTACAATATTCAAATTTTTCAGTGCTTGAATCCCTATTTAATGCATATTTTCATTCTGTAAAAATATAGTAGAAAAGGTTATTCATTAAGTTACAATATTTTTCCATAATTTACACGATACATTTTACAAAATATAATTTTACCAGATAAATACAGTGACAAATTAAGATACTTTTTACTTTTCCATTTTGAGGAAAAATTTCTCATTTTTTCAACATCCTTCTTGAACTTTAACTATTTACAAAACTATATTTTAAGCTATTGACTAAGTATTGTCGTAAAATAGCGCAAAAATAACATAAAAAAGGAAAATAACGTTAAATAACGGAGATTTGTGGAGGGACATTGATTCGTACACGTCAGCGGCAGCGGCGATGTATATATACATATATATGCGTGTGATAATTAAACTTTTTAAATCTAACAACTCATCTCGCAACTCATGCTAGTTGATATTTTGATGTCAGGTAAAAATTGAATTGCAGTAGAACCCCGGACAGTGATACAAGTTGGGAGTAAAAGTTTCGGGCACTGATTATAAGGTTCATCTACAATAACTTAAAAATTACAATAGATATTAGATATGCATGCGTATAAGTGCCACCTTTAAAGACCTAGGTAGCATAAAATCATAAGATCTTCCATCACGTATGACTGCATTACTTTGTACTCAAAATAATTTGTTCACGCGATCGAAACAACAGTCAAAACTTCGCAATGTAGGATGCCTAGTGGTTTCTATCACTGCCCGAGCTTCGACTGTAGTTATTAAAATAGTTAATGTTTTCAAAAATATTCTATTTGTACGTACATAGCATACGAAGGTGTTTTTCTTATATGCAACCTTGATAACTTTTATAACGAAATTAAAAAATGCTGAAGATGTACAAAGTAATACATAAATAAGTCAATCTGTCAAAAACAGTGCTAATGTCGCACGCCTGCAGCTATCTTTGCGATAGTTTTCTTGCTAATTCGTGGAACGGTCGATGCATGTTCGTCCTTACCAGCTTCGTTGATGCCCACGCTCGGTAATAATTTAGAGATCGCGCGACTCTTGAGCATCGGCACAGCTTATCAAAAGAACTTGATTTATCGAATTGAAATACTATATAAACTGCCCACTCCTTTTATAAGTCAAAAGATTTACGGCTTGCTTATTGCTTTTCTGGTGAACTATTCATCCACTCAACTTTTTTTATTTCAAATATATTGACTATAACCGGTATTATTTGAATAAAAGTTAAAGAACCGCATGCAAATATTTTCTTTTGTTTTCGGTATACGTTCATACTTGTTCAGTGAAGATAAATACTTTCTACATTTAACATTATGATTATTTTGTATAAATATAAATAGATGATCTTTATGTTTTAAGAAAAATATAACACTAGATCGAGTTTATAAATATTAAGTGTGATATTCTTATTGTAATTTTTAAAATGACATATTTATGTTTAAATACCTCTAATATAATTTTAATACGATGCAAATATAAAATTACAAATAAATGGGATTATGCAAGACTATAAAGTTGCTCATAGATGGAAATTATTAACTGCTGGATAATGTTATGATAATGTAAGCCCGTAAATAGTTTAATGCCTGAATGAGTCAGACGCAAACTGTAACTTTATAAGGAAAACAAAAAACTCCTATACATGTAATAACTGTAACAGTAATCAAGATGTAACATAAAGAATTTTAATTATTATTTAACATTTATTAAACAAAAAGGCAGCTCCATTTACTATAACTTAGAGATATGTCATTCAATAATCGTAAATAGAACTATGAAAAAAAGACGTATGACTATATAAAAGTAACGGTAAACAAGAAAGCTATGAAGAAGTAATAATTAATGATTTGCGAACTGGGAATCGTCTTAGCGTTATTTTTTGGACACTCGTAAACTCTACTTCGTCCCACGCATACTAACCTTCAATGAATTCTCCGAAAATAAAATTAATTTTTTTTAATCTTTAGCCGACCAAAAAGATTAAAACACAAAGTTAAAAATATTATCCTTTCTTTTAATTGAATGTGCATTACAATTATTAAAATATGCTAGGATAATTAGTTGCTTATTAAAAATGAATGTGTTTTTTAAAGTATTATAATTCATATTTATCTTTGTCTTACCTTGGAATAACAAAATACAAATAAAAAATAAAAGAGTTATAAAAATTATAAGATAAGATTATGAATTTAATTTGAAAAGGTAGTCATAATTTTTATTAAACGTAAATTACGTTATAACCATTTTCGTATTGCTCTATTTAAAAATAAAAAGTATCTCAGTCAAAATACAATATTAAATCTGTGAGAATCTATTAATAGACTATGATTTCAAAACCAGATTTATTATACTTATACGTTGATGTTGTGCTAATTTTCAAAATATACATATTTTATATAGTCAGCACACAAATGTCAAATCATCTGCATAAACACACGGAAGCGTAGTAATACCAGACGCTCTAATAGTCATGAGTTGGTCTGTCAATCATGATCACGTTTTACTAGAACAATTTAATTATTTTTAGTAAAAGAACTAATATAATGGACGTATCCTTTGTTATACAGATATTTTTCATATTTTTCCAGATAAACATAAATTATGTTTACTTACAAAAGCTGCGTCTGATAGTTTTATAATGAAATCTAAAAACTCAAAAGTAACTATTTTTTTAACATTTTCAGATAGATTATATTAGACCATACGAAATATTGAAAAGTTATAAAAAGCGACAAAAAATCATAAATCCAAGATTGTCTTTTGGGTCCCTGAAACGCCACAGCAAACAACCGTCGGCTTCAAATCCAACCATTCTGTTTTCTCGATTCCGGACATTTATGAGTCAAGGGAGACCTCACCCCGAAAAGGCAAGACAAGTGTGAACGCGGGACGCGCAACCGCGCGCACACACGATTACGGGGAAAAACAATGATCCCGAGCCTGTCTTTTTGCGCTCCGACGCGTACGTCGAAGGGTAGGCGCATAATACCCACCGCTCGCATTGCGCAACCGCTGTATACACAGCGCACAGCCGTCCTCGAATCTCGTGAAAACAGAAGAACAAGTAGAATACGAGCGAAAGACACCGCGGAGAAAAAGAAAAAGATCGTCGAGCTGAGCCGCGAGATCCGAGTGAGGACGGATCGAGCACCTTATAAGAGCATGCCCATGGCGGGCTTTCGCGTTCGCCCACCGCGGCGCGCTATATACATTATGCGCGGAGCTGGTGTGCTCGGCGAACGCACGTGCGAATCTCGCGTTCTCGCACACTTCAAATCGGCGCGCCGAATATAATCGCGGTCGAGTGTAAAGCGCTGGTGCACAGATGCTGACTCACTATTAGACTCGATCTGCGCGAGCCACCGCCGTTCGGCTATTCGTGCAATTATAGTACACAGTACACTTTGTTGCTTTGGAGTGTAGGTATGGGTAGACGTGGGCAATTAGTATCTGATCGATAAGCCTACGATTTTTTCAGATTAACTGTTATAAATATGAAACGTAAATGGTTTCTTTAATTTAAAACTTATTAAACACCATGTAGTTATTGGATATCTGTAGCGAGACATTCTGCTTTGTTTTTAATTTTTATTAGTATATAAGTATCTAACAGAAAAGAGAACAGAAAATTTGATTTTTAAAATTTAAAAAAAATGATAATACATACCGTATTCTTAATAGAAAAACTATTTTAATAACAGGCTTGGAAAGATGTATGCATACAGATTTTCGATAAGACATTTTATCATAACTATATATATATATATATATATATAATTGCAGAAAAGATTATTATCATATAAAAGCGCTCTTGTGCGAGCATTCTTTTGCAGTTGATTGCCTGCCAATACAGACGTTTATTTTTTTATCAATAAGATTAATGTATATACATCGTTTAATGAAAGTAAGATGTGTATATGCTAGAGAATACATAGGTACATAGATTTTTTTCACTATAATAATACATTAGTTTGTAGGACGCAATAAAGCAGTTTAATCTATTTTCTCTATTTGTACTACTCAAAAGCTTCTAAAGATATCAAGCTAAAGATACATCCATTTCCGTATGAGTGGGACTATAATAGAACGTTTATTTTTTGTGCATTAGAAGGACATGAATACATTAATAAAAATTATAATATGCTATAGATTGCTTGTGTCAAGTCATCTTAAACAAGCGTTTAAAAAAAGGTAAAATATGTATATTTCTTTGTCAGTTTTGAAAACATTTATTTTACCTTAAATCGAACGAAAAGCACATTAACTATTTTCTTAACTAATTTATACCTTTAAATAAATGTATTTTCAATGTCAAGTTATAATGTATATATGGTGTAATACTAGTTATAATGGTTTTGTATGAAATAATGTTTAACTGTAAGTAAAAGTAAGACCGTAAAATTGTATTATACTTATCTTTTACCTTGAACTGACGGAGTATTTTGATAAGAAAATCCGTTATAGTATTCTGGATACAGGGAAAAATACCGGTTCTCACATTCTCTATTCTTGTAAAGCATGAATCTTTTATATAGATTTAAATCTATAAAGTTATAGAAAATGGCCTGCAGTTAGAAATGGCCTCACGTTATATTTTGTTGTGAAAATCTGCGCATAATACAATATTGGTTTTATACTATACCTGCGACTTTTGTTCTCCTCAACAAAGGATAATTTTTCTTGGGAATAAATCGTTATTGTTTTGCATATTGAATTTAAAATAATATAAGATTTTATTCAAATGATAAAATGAGAAACATAAAAGTAAATTAAAGCATAAGAGAAACAATTTTTTTATAATTATAACCATATATGGAATTCTTCCTGTAAGACACGGAAGTCCTCCAGTACAAATCTTAAAATGACAAATTTGCATTTGAAGTAAATTTTCTCAGCTACAAAGTGCAGCCTGTAAGCCTTGATTTATGTTGAAACAAACAACGATAACAGTCAAATAATACGATAAAAGCCATTGATCAAAAGAAGTCCTGCAAGAATATCGTTCAGTCCGTGGGCGTGCGCCGTATCTCCATCCTTCCGTGTACACCTCGAGCGCGCGCTATGATATATACGCGCGCGGTCTGTTATACCCATTCACGCGTCCTACTGATTCCCAGGTGAGTCGCTCTTGACCCAATTCCGCCATTCGCATGCACGCCGGTTAAGCCAGCCGCGCCGTCGTCGCCATCGTGTCACGCGTTCAAGGAAGACCGACCCTGGCCTTAACGCCGCGATGAGTAATGCGGCCCGATCTCCTGCGCGGCCCACGCGCGAATTCGAACGAGAGTGTCTCGCGCATTTGCAAGCGCGAATGCGATACATAATACCCGCACGCTTGCGATCTACATGTTGTGAGCGTATATATACGTTCGTTCTTTTTTTTTCCAGGTGCAAGGATCGGCAGCGTCGCAGCAGCCATCGGCTTTATTCGGCTTTCTGGGACAGGGTTCGAGACGATCGCAGAGAAGGAGAGAGATTACACAGTCGAGTAAGAGAGAGAGAGAGAGAGAGAGAGAGAGAGAGAGAGAGAGAGAGAGGGGTAAATTGCGTATAGAGCGGAGAAGCGAGCATGGGCGGACTAACGCAGAGACCCTGGACCCCGACCAAAAGAAGGGGACCGATCGCCGCGGAGTTCGTCACCCCCGGACCCGCCTGCGTCACCCTGCCGCCGCTTATAGGTATAGATCTGCTGGAAACGTTTAGTGCGCTACTACTTCTTTCTTTCTTTCTTTCTTGCTTTAACGAAATACAATGAGCATAAGTATAGTTTCTTAAGATGATGTTTAGTGCATACGTTTTATGTGAATTATTTTGAGGATATAAGGATAGATAAATATATATATATATATATATATATATATATATATATATATATATATATATATATATATATATATATATATATATATATATATATATTATTTTGATCGGCAAATCAGAACATAACTTATAGAATTTTTCTAAATATTTAGGTACATATTTAGGTATATATCTCTAACGGAGCCTAGAATATACTGATAATAAGTAGAATAGGCCAAGCATAGCAAGACATGGGCATATATTATATTATACACACAAGTACTTTTTCTATTTGAATAACGATAAGTATAATTTTATTCTGTAATTTTAGATATGGGCGATTTTTATAATGTTGCATATTTCATGTAAGCATTATGCAGATTCTTGATTGTCATTATTCATAATGGAGGATGTCTATGGCAACCCCCTTGAGAGAATGTATAACAACCAGCACCATTGTTTAAAGCTCGTTTAGATACGAATTTAATAAAAAAAATTTCCCCTCTAAGTGCGGGGAAAGCTATAAAAAATAATATCTATGGATTAATGCCATTTAATGAAATGTAAAATGTCTAACCATACTCTGGAATTTCTACTTAATCATCCGACTTTCTATCACGTTTTACTCAACTTTCCCCACACTTTAGGGGGTCAGTTTTTTTTAAATTCATGTTTTGATGAGCTCTGAACAAGGGTATTAGATTTATACGTTCTTCTTTAACAGATCGGACATTATAAATTCGTGGGCATCCTCCTTTGGAGCATAGCACGATTCACATTTATGAAAACAATACAAACTATTTTAGGTAGCTATAATTGAATAACATAAAAAAATGTTTCTTATCAACAAATTGAAGTAACTTTACTTTGTAATTCAAGTCATAAGATGATTTTAATTTATCTATAAATCATGTTTTATTTTATATGGTTTATGGCATACCACGGTACTTAGACATGTATATAGGTGCCCACCGATGATTTGGTTTGATATATCACGTTACCACGCATAACCAATCACGCTACATCATTTCCAAAAATTTGAAACGCATTCCATCAGTCAAATGCGTCGGAGGGTGTACATTTAAATGTTATAATGCTTTCTTCAAATCTTTGACTTTTTATAGTAACAAAGAATAGCATGGATCATGCACAGCATTATATTCTTAATTTATTATTGTGTAATGTATGTAGAACACAAAATATGCAACATTTTCGAAAATTACATTACAGAAAGGATGAAAAGTATACAGATGAAACCCTGGTATATCTCGAAAGTGAAGCATTTTTGTTAAGAACACTAAACAAGAAAGTTTCCTTGGACCTAAATCTCATCAGCTCATTTGATACTTTTTTAAACCATGAAAACAAATGAAACATTTCCAATTTAATATTTTCTGTAAATATTTTTAGAGTTTCCATAGTTTTTACTCGTACTGTATGTAAGTTTATAGACTATATAGGGCAAGACACAATATTTTTTCGTGAAAAGTTGAAAAAATATTTCATACGAGTAGGTACAAAGGGGTAGTAATTGGAAATTATACTATAATTATCAACACTTATGATGTTACAGTATAGGTAGAATTGTTGAATTTCTATTTTTACGAAAGTTATCAAAATAAATAAAATCAATCTATAAACAAAATATATTATAATACATTCTAATTAATAAGCTTAAAATTTTCATAGGAAAAACCATGACAGATTCGAAAAAAGGTAGAGCTCCAGCCTTCTCTTTCGGAAGCAGGTATGAATAATTTGTGCATTAAGGTATATTAACATACATTTTCATATACGCTTTACACTTATGAAATATTTAAATATTTAGAGTATATCTAACCGAAATATCAACTATTTTAGTATATGGATAATTCTCACAAAACTGTCATATTTTGGTCAGTACCGTGGTACCACACATCTTTATCTATAAATGTGTGTATACATTAAATGGTGCATATTATAGATTTGGCACGTATACTAATTTATGAAGATATACATGGATATTTGATGTCATGGTACTGATAGTTTTTGTATGGAACACATTGTAAGTGACGCGTTGGGAGATTAAATCAAATATTTAATAATTTTTATTAGGAACTAAATGTTCACGTTTAAATATATTTTTAAGAGCACAATCTTTAAATTACTTAAATCTTTCATTAAGGCAGTTATATTATATCAAACTTATTTTGGAATATATTTGGCCTGCGTATTTCATGAAAGGTGCTAATTTCCATATATAATATTATATTAGTATAGAACATTCTGTAAAAATATCATATTGCATCTTAATAACATGTATAAGAGAGGAAATCAAAGGTGACAGTTTTCTGAAAGTCACCCATGACATTTTTAAATTATTACTGACAGTAGAAAATTGAATAATAGAAATTAAACAAGTTTATCCTTATTTATTTCGATGGAAGATATCATATTTAAAGTTGCGTAAATGGATTTTTATAAGTAATATATTCTAAAAACACATTAACATAGATAATTATAAAAGTAATATTTATTTTCATTTTTAGACATTCGAACAAAAATGACAGTCCAGGACCAGGCCCTGGCCAGTATAATATTTCTGGCCTTAGTGCGAAAGGTAATATATTAAATCAAACTAACTAAAAATTCATAAATGAAATTATCAATTAATAATCTAAACAGAATATTTTACTTATATTGTACTCTTATAACAATAGATTCATACATTAAGTAAATTCTTGTTTATACAAAAAACATTAGTTTGCTTCACATATACGATTCTAGAACGGTTTCAAATTATTGTATTTAGTCTGACATAAATATTTTAAAAAATTGGCTCGGGGAAAAAGCACCGATTCTCGAAGGATATATGTATTAGTGTGTAAGTTAAGCGCTCCATGCTAGAAGATGGTGGTGTATCGATCAAACGCATAGGCAGTGCAGGAATGAGGGACTACCGCGCTTGAACATTCACGAAATTCCTTTATTCCTACAGTCACAACTACTTTACTTCATTTTTACATCTACGCGTAAAATTTTTGTAACTAAATATCTTCCTTTTTCTATAAATAACGTAATAGACAGGTAATTTGTTTGTACTTTCCAGAATAATAACAAAATTCTCATTAAAAACAAGACTATTGCATATTTATTAAATCTAAGACTCATTATTGATTTCCGCTTGTTTGTATATAATAAATTATATTTATCCTATCAAAAAAATTGATAAGTAAATTAAAGTTTAATAGTTAAAAGAAATAATAATGTTTAATCACAAGCGCGAATTTTATTAAAGCCGTTCATTAGTAGGATCGGTAGATATCTGGAAATATTGCAGGTAAAACAAAATCACGATTGATTTCTTCACCTTAGGAAAAGACGCGGCACCCGCGCTGTCATTGCACGGCCGCACGAAATCTGGAAAAATCGAAACGACGCCGGCGCCAGGCGACTACGACCCACAAAAAGCCGAAAAAATCATATCAGATAACTCCCCGAAATTCTCATTTGGCATTAAAACGCAAATAGAAAAAGTAAACCATACGCCTGGTGAGTAGTAACTTGATATGCCACTAAATTATTTTTACCTATAAAATAACATTTTTTAAATATTTTAAAAATTTTCGTCTCATATAATTTTTGTATAAAAAGTGCTGAAAACAGAATCAATTTATATAATGAATTTTACTTTAATAAATTGTAAAAATAGGGAAGAATGCTGATTGTCAGTTAACAGTATATTCGTATTGATTGTGGTATAGTTCCTTTGTAAACTTTTGGAATTTTTACTATATTATCAAAATTTAAGAAGATATGTAAGTTGACTTTTAAACCGTTGTGACATCAGTCCAAGAACCTTCAATAAGTTTTGACGTCCGTAAATTATGTTTCCTTTTTAAGCTACAAAAAGAAATACACGTCAGCTTAGGATCTTTATCATATACACGAATGCCAATCAGAAAATACGTTTTGTATTCTTCCCTATTTTTTAGTCATTGATTTTATAAGATAACCATATTTACTAAAGACATTATCTTTATTTACATTTTTACTAAAAATATTTAGCACCGGGAGATTATAATGCCGAAGTAGTAAAACTCGATCACGCCCCTGAGTTTTCTTTTGGAATAAAACACGTAGTGGATAAGCAAAGCGAATTTCCTGGTAATTACACTGTAACACCCACATGATAAATGAACTTTCGAAATTAATCAAAATTTTCGTAAAGTCAAGCATATATTAATATATTATAAAAATTATTTAAAAACGCGAATTAACGATGTAACAAAATAATGCTGGCTTATAGTAATAATAAATCATATACATTAATACTTATGCAATAGTAAACAGTTTAGGAGTATAACACTTTTAATCAAGATTAATCTACAATAATTACAAAAATTATTAAATTAAAAATATTATACGTTTCAGACCAAATATTTTTCAAGAAACAAACTGACTCTTATTTAAAAATCAAAGAAGTAACGTATCACCTATGGTTAATAAACATATAGGTATTAGTCTTAGTTTTGTCGTATGTTTATGTAGATTGATATTGGCCTGCTTAACATACTATGTTGTAATATAATGACATTACTTTAATTCATTATGGAGCTTTCTATTATTATTGATACCCTTGTATTAAATTTCAATAAATTGCATGGAGTGCATTATAGTTGCATGTATTTATTCTTATTTTAACTATTTTAAGTAAATTATTTTTTAACGTTCGTTTTTTACGTAGAGGTGCATAAAACCGCTTTTGGCATTTCAGACTTGAACAAATTAGTATAGATTCTTGTTAATATACAATTTGTTATAATTCAATTATTTCTTCTTTCAAACGCTGTAGCGCCAGGTTCTTACTGCCCAGAAAAAGTTCGACTTGACAAATCTCCTCAATACAGTTTTGGACATCGCACACCTATTGAAAAACCAAGTGACACACCAGGTATTGTAAAATTATAAATCACACGGTCTAATTCTAATGTATAAAACAAAAAAAAAGTTAAAATGATCAATTTTTTCATTATCTATATACCAGGGCCAATTATAGATTCCTACATTGCATTTTTTGGTATTGTAACTAAATTTTGATTTACACTACTGATCTAGGTCATCTGGTGCTTATAATACTTTAAGAAACACCTGTTAACTGAGATAATTATTAAAAATAACATATAAAAATTGGCGCCGACATTCTCTTAAGCTTTGGTACTCGTATATTCAACACTATGTTTATACAAATAAATAGTTCATTTAACACAAAATTTATATTTTTGAATGAAAAAATAAAGAAAATTCTTTCAATTTTTTAAAATAGCACCTGGAACATACTGTCCTGAAAAAGTAAACCGTGACAAAGGTCCACAATTTAGCATAAGTGGCAAACATTATGTAGAAAAGCCAGATGACAAACCTGGTAAGAAAAATTTTAATCAGTATTCGATATTTTTACTTTACGCTAGTTAATAAACCAAAGTTGTAATTATAAATGAAATATAAAATTTTCAGCTCCAGGAACGTATTCACCCGAAAAATTTACACATGATAATAGTCCACAATATAGTTTCGGACGTAGGACTTCCATAGATAGATTAAGTGATACGCCAGGTAAATATTACTTCTTAAATACACAGGTATAATATATAATTTTTGTTTGCTACGAGATCTTTATCTATTATCATTTTAGCTCCTGGTGCATACTGTCCAGAAAAAGTGAATTTAGATAAAGGTCCACAGTATAGTATAAGTGGTAAAAATTATGTAGATAAGCCAGACGACAAACCTGGTAAGGATCTTTTTATTAAATCTTAACCCTTTAAATGTCATAAAGCTTCAGGTATCTACATCTGAGAAAAGTGGAAATGGTATTGATGCGTTTGTGGGGTTGGTTGTATATAACTGATGAATCTAAGGCGAGGTATATGGTGCATTATGCTAAAAGCGACTTCATTCTTGAGGTTCTTGAATCCACTTAACACAAACCAACCCAATGAAGCCTTACGGAGGGTCTTTCGCTAGATATAGGGCATAAAACAAAAAATCGTATGAGAGTTTATAAAGGTCCTATGATATAACTAATGGTATGTATTTAATAATAGTCCAAAACTACATGAAAAATGATTGTTCCAAAAAAATCGTGGCGTCATAAGTGTAAATATTGTCAATTTAAAATATATTTAGTTCCCTGGTAAAAAATTATCTAGTTTTATCGAGGCCCTCGATTATTCCCATGGCAAACTAGATAGATCTACATAGATCTAGATTAATTTTCCACCAGGGTTAAACCCCAATTTTTCTTTTTATTTCTTAACCAATTTTAATATTTTGGGGCTTATTTTTTTCCTTAAACATTTCTCTATAAAGTTAATGAAAGAAAATTTTAAAATAATATATCTGTAATAAGAGAAAGCTAATTATTTATAAGTAAACGCGGAAAATTTTATAAACAATTGGCTTTCTCTAATCATAGTTATCTTATTTTATAATTTTCTTTCGTTAGCTTTGTAGAGAAATGTTTAAGGAAAAAAATAAGCCCCAAAACATTAAAATTGGTTAAGAAATAAAAAAGAATTGGGGTTTAACTAAATATTTTTTAAATTGACAATATTTACACTTGTGACGTCACCAATTTTTTGGAACAATTTTTTTTCATATAATTATGGACTATTATTAAGTACATTTCAATAGTTTTATCATAGGACTTTTATAAACTCTCATACGATTTTTTGTTGTATGCCCTATATCTAGCGAAAGACCCTCCTTAATACCATTTACAATTTTTGATATTTAAAATTGTTTCTGCGCAATAAAATTTGAATAAACTTTTTGAAATTCATTAAAAATAAATGTGTTTAAACAAGTCAGAATGAACATTATAAAAGAATGCTTTTCTTAATTACTCAATAATATTTGGTATCACTTTATTTAAAAAAATATATTGAACTCATTATTCAGCACCAGGTACTTACTCGCCTGAGAAGTGCTCTTTGGATAACAGTCCACAGTATAGTTTTGGACGCCGTACGTCTGTAGAAAAACTAAATGATACTCCAGGTTAAAATTTTTAATTTTGACATAAAGTTTAGTAGATTTACGAATTTTTAATTTGTCTTTAATTTTAAAATCTGTATATTATATATTTCTAGCTCCTGGAACTTACTGTCCCGAAAAAGTAAATCTAGATAAAGGACCGCAATATAGCATGAGTGGTAAACATTACGTTGACAGACCAGATGACAAACCTGGTAAGAATATTTACATGTTACATTGATTATTTATTAGGTAACTATTGCTTAGTATTTTAATGAAAATTGAAATGTTATAGCTCCAGGAACTTATTCGCCTGAAAAGTTCGTACATGACAAAAGTCCACAGTACAGTTTTGGACGACGACCGTCATTAGATAAACCGAATGATAATCCAGGTAAACATTTTATTGTATAAACTGCGCTCCATCCTTGAGCGTTATTTTTCTCTGCAGAAAGATGTTTAAATTAATTTTGATTTCTTCTTCAGCTCCAGGTACATACTGTCCTGAAAACGTAAACTTAGACAAGGGGCCGCAATTCAGCATAAGTGGTAAAGGGCCTACTGAAAAACCGAATGACATACCAGGTATAATTATTTCAAATATGCAGAAAATTAAACTTTAAATAATATCAATTTTACTCGTTATTATTTCTAAAAATTTTCAATTAGCTCCTGGTTCATACTGCCCAGAGAAGTATAATCTAAATAAGGCACCAGAATATAGTTTCGGATTAAAAACTTCACATGATAAACAGAGCGATACACCAGGTAAAACGTAGTATTTGATTAACAAAATACTATTTTCCATGTATTACTATAAAATTATATAGCTTATTATACTGAAATAGAATAAATTAAAATATAAAATAATAATAAATCAATCCATCACTCATAAACGCATAATATACAAAATTATAATCATCGTATTAATGCTTCTTAATTATACAAAAATTATATAAATTTTAGCTCCTGGCGCGTATTGTCCTGAAAAGGTGAACCTTGACAGAGGTCCGCAGTATAGTTTAAGTGGAAGAGGTCCGTCAGAAAAACTTAATGATGTTCCTGGTAACTTTGCAGATTATACATTGTGCTATTACATACGATTTATTAATTTAATAAATTGTTTACGCTCTACATGTACAATAAAATACATTATTTACCACTACAGCTCCAGGCTCCTATTGTCCGGAAAAGATGAACTTAAATCATGCACCTCAATATAGCTTTGGCGTAAAGCATTCGGCAGATAAACCTAGTGACACTCCAGGTATAAAACTTATGAGCAAAATAATGTTTAACAAGCAACTACGCTTATGCTGCGCATACGTGACCCCTAACAATTAATGATAACAGTTTTATTGTGCTTTATATGTTAATCGTTGCTTTGAAGTTTAGTTTGTGTCAAATTCATTTTGAAACATTTTTAATAGTATAAAATAGCAAAATTCATTAAACAAATTAAGTGTAAGTATGAGTGGGGCTTAGTTGTAGACACGGGGCTAACTTGTACAGTCTGAAAAATTTTTAAGGTATAATCTTATTTATGGTTGTTGATCAGGCATACTAAAGTATTTCCCAATATATTAAAACAGCTTGATCAACGACTATAAATAAGATTATATCTTAATATTTTCCAGACTGTCCAATTAGCTACGTGTGTACAAGTTAGCCCTATCTCTGCTACTCTCAAGAATAGACCACAACCTTTAGGAAAACGTTCCAATAGGCTCTTCTTTTCGAGATATAAGTCATTGTGTCTCAAATACCCGTTAGTTTAATGAAATAAATCTGGTACCTCTACTTGATATCATAACTTTAGAAGTTCTTATGTTAGAAAAATGAACCAAACAATAATAAAAGTAGTCGGAAAGAGCTTTAATTTAAAACGCATAAATATTCCAGAAATTTTAACTTATTTAAATTTGCTGATTTTTCATGCATTTTCAGTAAGCATCTTCAATAAATTGTTAATAACTCTGATATATGAAACCAAGCCGAAATTAAAGTTCTTTCTGACTACTTTTATTATCTTTCAGTTAATTTATCTAGCATAAAAACTTGTAGAGTTATGATATAAAGTAGAGGTACAATTTTGTACTAAAATAACGCATATTCAGAGTAAATTAGCTTATATCTCGAGAATAAGGGCTCAGATGAGAAGATTAAGGGTAGTGGACGTCATTTTCGAGTATCAGAAGCAACCTCCCAAAGCTTTATCGAAATCCGCTGCCCAAAGGTTGTGCCCTCTTTTTGAAAATGAAAATATACGTAGAAATAAAAATCGAATTAAATGATTTTAATAATAATATTGACCTGAATTTTAGATTTTTAAATAATTCTGAGATACGTGTTTTCAAATATCTTTTTAAAATAACTTTTAGATTATTCGATTTTTAGTTATGAAAAAGTTGTAATATTGTGAAATATTAATCTTTGGTATTGTCCACTAGTACCTAATAGTAAGAAAATAAAGAAGTACTAAAGTCTTTTATTTAATAAAGGCAACTGAAAAAGGTCGGCTGATTTGTTAACTGATCCGTAATAGGGAAGAATACAAAATTTATTTTTTGATCGGCACTTGTGCAAATGGTAAAAAACTTAATCCGACGTGTATTGCTTTCTGAATTTTACAAAGAAAACTCTGTGCGAAAGTTATAGCTTATTAAAGGTCCTTTGATTGACGATAAAGACAACTCACCATTAAAATATGAAAAGGTGCTGGCCCAAGTGACGTCACACCGTTTTTAATGTTTTACCGAATATTTTCTAATTTTGAAGATATCGTAACAGTTCAAAAAGTTTACAAAGAAACTATACCATAAATCATAATCTAGAAGAATATACTGTTAACTAAAAGTCGGTATTCTTCCCTAATAGGAGAACCATATCCCTTAAATAGCAACCCTATGCCTTAAATAGTATTTCTATCATACTAAGTTGTCCCGTAAATCAATTAGCACGGCTACCGTATCGATAATAACACTCAAACTGGGGAACTAAACTACGATATTTGATTTTTATCAATCCCGTTGGAAAATATCAGGTGATTTGTTAGCTGACAAATCATGTAATATTTTTCTGCATGATTGATGAAAATGAAATATCGTAACTTAGTCTTCCAGTTTTAGTGTTATCATCCAGATGGGTGTACTTAATTGGGACACCTTATAGTATGATAAAATCGCTATTTTATGTATTTTTCGCATTATTTAGTACAGGCCGGTTTCTCTCAATTATGGATCAGCTGGTAAATCAGCTGACAAATCATGCCAACATATAAGGTGATTTGTCACCTGCCAAAACACCTGACATATCAGCTGATTTTTTTCAGTAGAACAGAGATAAATTGTTATTAATTAAAAGCTTTTTTGTAGCAAATCTTGACTTAAACGATTTTATATACTTTCGTGAAATGTAGTTTTTAACACATTACTTTGTTCATGTATAACTTTATATACAATATAAAATATTTCTCATATATAATTCAATTCTTATAAAATTTTCATTAGTTTCAAATATCAATTTTCTTTATAAACCTTGAAAACATTAGTGTATTGTTAAATTTTGGACCTATAAACATTTCGAATTAAAAAATTATATAATACAGAATGAGATACAATAATTTTAGCACCTGGAGTTTACTCTCCCGAAAAGGTAAATCTCAACAAAGGACCTCAATATAGTCTTAGCGGAAAAGGTTCTCCTGAAAAACCAAATACTAATCCAGGTATTTATAAATTACAATAAATACTTAAACCAATTTTTATATGTAACTTTTGTAATTTAAAATGTAATTTTTTAGCACCTGGCAGTTACGCTCCGGAAAAAGTAAACCATAATAAAGGACCTGAATACACTTTAAGTGGAAGATCTCATTACGAGAAGGCTAGCGATACACCAGGTGAATTAAATAAAAATCTACTTGGAATAATACCTACATCATTCTTATTATTTTTTAAATCGATTTTGTACTTTAATAGCTCCGGGTGCGTATTGCCCAGAAAAAGTAAATCTTGATAAAGGTCCACAATTTAGCATAAGTGGAAAACATTCGCCTGAAAAGCCGAGTAACGTACCTGGTAATTTTCATACTTCTTAAAACTTTTCTACAATAATCGTAATTCTGCTTTCTTTTTGCAAAACTTGTAAAGACTTTATTAAACACTAGCATCTACAAATCATAAATTCATATTGTATATTAATTTAATATCATTAATTCAGCACCAGGCGCGTACAGTCCAGAAAAAGTAAATCATGACAAAGGCCCTCAATTCAGTATAACTGGAAAGCATCAAACTGAAAAACCAAATGATTTTCCAGGTATAATATAATTTTTAATCACATAAGTTTAAATTCAATTTTTAAATTAACTATACAATAATTTATTACATGATTAAGCTTCGAAGTTAAAATTTTTCACGAAGTGAGTATATATTGACATGTATTTTTATACGTATTTTTTATGTAGTCCTCGTAGCTTTCTGAATTCAGTGTAGCTATTATTACACTAGCTCCATTAAACGTATTTCAAAGCACTTAAATCTTTAATTACAATATTTAAGTATTTATTTTGATATAAAGTAAATAGTTATAAATATAGTATATCAATATAACAAATAGTATTTGTTCCATTGAAATTTAGCACCAGGCACGTACAGTCCAGAAAAAGTAAACCTAGATAAAGGACCTCAATATAGTATGTCAGGAAAAGCTCCATCCGTAAAACCCAGTAACAATCCAGGTATTCATTAATATAGATGTTAACGAATTTCACAATGTAATTATATAGTGGTAGTAGTAGAGAACATAGTGGGCAGAAATACTTTTTTCTACAGGAACTTAATAATGACGCCTAATTAACTTAATAGGCCCTGGTCATTATTTCCCCGAGAGGGTTAAAAATCTGGAACATGTACCCTATTATAGCTTCAGTAACAGAAAACCACTGCATAAGTTTAACAATTTTCCAGGTAAAGGTGTTAATTTACTAATGCTTATAACGCATGTATTAAAATATAATGACAACATTGAGAATTAGGAAAAATAAAAAGTTGGAGAACGATGTTTGAAAGTTTCATACAAATTCTGTAATTATTATATATTCGACATCATCATTAGTCTATAAAATGCTTCCAAAATGCTGATATTAAAAAGTTATTTTAATAATTGATTAACTAATTAATTAACTGCTTATATTTAATGCTTACTTTGAATTAAACTTTATATTTTTTTTAGTATAGAATATTATATTTAATGTTATACATCTATAAACTCATTTTAGTTCATATTGTATTTGTAAAAGATATTTCTTTACTTTTCAAGAACACTTTAAGGAGGGTCTTTAGCTAGATATAGGGCATAAAACAAAAAATCGTATGAGAGTTTATAAAAGTCCTATAAAAAACTAGTTATATGTACTTGATAATAGTCCAAAACTATATGAAAAAATAATTGTTCCAAAAAAATCGTGACGTCACAAGTTTAAATATTGTCAATTTAAAATATATTTATTTAAACCCCAATTTATTTTATTTCTGAACCAATTTTAATGTTTCGTGGCTTATTTTTGGCCTTAAACATTTCTGTATAATGTTAACGAAAGATTTTAAAATAATATATCTGTGATTAGAGAAAGCCAATTGTATATAAAATTTTACGCGTTTATTTATAAATAATTAGCTTTCTCTTATTATAGATATATTATTTTAAAATTTTCTTTCGTTAACTTTGTAGAGATATGTTTAAGGAAAAAAATAAGCCCCAAAACATTATAATTGGTTAAGAAATAAAAATAAAATTGGGGTTTAATTAAATATTTTTTAAATTGACAATATTTACACCTGTTACGTCATGATTTTTTTGGAACAATTTTTTTCATGTAGTTTTGGACTATTATTAAGTACATATCATTAGTTTTATCATAGGACCTTTATAAACTCTTATGCGATTTTTTAATGTATGACCTATATCTAGCCCCTCCGGAAGACCCTCCTTAAATGATTATAGATTAATTAGTACTATAACATAATTAGTATATTGTCTTTTTAGCTCCTGGTACGTACAGTCCAGAAAAAGTAATACTTGACAAAACTCCGCAATATAGTTTTGGTCGTCGAACTTCGCTTGATAAGCCAGATGATGTTCCAGGTAATAAGTTTATTATAGAACAAATGATTATACAATAATATTTTTGAAATTGTATTATAGTAACAATGTATTGTGTAACGTTTAGCTCCTGGAACGTATAGCCCAGAAAAGGTGAACCTAGATAAAGGTCCATGCTATAGTTTAAGCGGAAAACCACACCCAGAAAAGCCAAATGACATTCCAGGTAATAAATACTAGAATTCTTTTAAATTTAATTTACAGAAACGTACTAGAAAAGAATTTACATGAAATAATTTAGCTCCTGGAGCATATAGTCCAGAAAATGTGAAATTCGACAATACACCTCAGTATAGTTTCGGACTCAAAGTCGAGTCACACGACAAAAACAATGTTCCAGGTTTGTTAATTTATAATCGCGTTTATTAAATTTAGAATTATATAGCGAGATTAAAATGTTTTATCTTCTCAAGGCCCAGGACAATACTGTCCAGAAAAGGCTATGACAGTTTTACAAGCAGCGTGCAGTTACTCATTCGGTTTTAGAACCTCAACTACAGAGATTGAAAACATTCCCGGTAAAATCGAGAATATTATTTAGAGAACATTCTATACAAACGCTTTCATTTAGTTTTCACATATCCTTAGGCTTCATTTATACGCGATGCATGTCGTATATTAAGCGCTCGCACAATAAGTAATTCTATTCTACTATTATAATTTGTAGAGATATTGTAGTTGTTGCCAGCTATAATTAACAGTTCATATTATTATAATTAAAAATTATATAATTCTAAAAAAACTATAACAATAAAAATAACAATAATAATATGTAAAAATCTATGCAATAACTAATTAATAAGCTTAATATAAATATAAATATTGTCTTACTAAACAGAAGCTACGAAAATTGATTCTGTTTTCAAATAAAAAAATAACTAAGGTATATTGAAATTAATTAATATTTAAATAAAAAGATTAAATTTAATTAGGTGATGATATGCTTTCTTGGTTTAATATAACTCGTGTGGTAAAAATTCTAATGGTAGACTAGTTTTGGAAATATTTTATTTAAAGTAACGTTTCTTGTAAGTTGTCGGCAAAAACCTACTGTTACTTCTTATTTTTGGGTTGAAACTTATAGTTATGAAATTTTAATTTGATCGTTATATTAATCATCCTATATTACATGAGTGAGATGTTACGAAAGACACGTGATTTAAATAAATAAAATATTACCAAAATCAGTTTGGTTGTCAGGTTTCTTAGCACTGCACAAGTTACATTATAAAATGAAAATTCATTTGCACTGATCCATACTTTAACAATCAGTTTACTTGGTAACTTGATTTAAAAAAGAAGTGAATTTGAATTTTCCACAAACTGAAAAAGTTAACATTTAAAAAGACACGATATTGATTTGTGGACTAACCGATTATGTTCATTTAGCTCCGAACGTGTACAACATCCCTTCGGCTCTCGGTGGAACGAAGGAGAGTAACATCAAAACGGCGCCCGCCTTCTCCATCTCTGGCAGACAGAAGGTGTTCACCGACGATCGAGTTTTGGTACCGGGACCTGGCTCTTACGAGTCCATAAAGTCCGACGCCGTGCGATCGAAGAGTCCCGCCTACAGCATCAGCGCGCGCTATCAGATCCCGAATGATCATTCGCAGATACCCGGACCAGGCGCGCACTGTCCCGAAAAAGTGAGTTTCATTTATTTGCGATTCTGTCTGTTATTACAATTTCAAATATACATTATACTATAACGGTGCTAAATTCTTTTATATTTATTTTCATCTTCATTTTTCTTTCTGTTATTGTTGTATACAAATATAGAGATGATAGTTGCAAAACTTATTATATTCTAAAACTTATAAAAATACGTCATTATATCGATGGACTTTACATAATAACGAAATAACTTCCGCCGCACTTTTCGTATGAAGACTGGCACTTTTCATAGTTTCTCACGAAAACTAACACTTTTCATGAGTTATCCACGGAGACTAGCACTATTCGTATCGAATATATAGATTAGGGTTGTGCCGATAAACTCTCGATGACTTCGGGGTAGACTATTTTCTAAAAGATGAATACAGAATAGTGCAACACTCAGTGTAAAACGGTTAATTTGTTAGTGTTACTAGTCTAAACTAAGGCAATATTGGTATGTAACAGTTGCAGTTTAGTTTAAACCTCAGTTTAGATGGGTAACACTACAAATTTCGTCGTTTTTTTCTGAACAGCGCATGGTTGCATTCGCCTGATACTAAATTTGCGTCAACTACTGTTGGGGTAAAATAGTATGAATTCATGCGAAAAAGAGTATGAGTCTAGATTCGATAATCTATCACTTTTTTCTGTTACATATTGCAGCAATTATTAAAAAGTTTTATATTTTACTGATATGGGTATTTCGATTTATTAAAAATATTTTCAGAAAAACAAACTTTTGAAAAAAAGTTTTGAAATATTTCTTTTTATCATTTAAAACGTTTGGTTATTCTTAA
Source organism: Gastracanthus pulcherrimus (assembly GCA_949152435.1). Classification (NCBI taxonomy): domain Eukaryota; kingdom Metazoa; phylum Arthropoda; class Insecta; order Hymenoptera; family Pteromalidae; genus Gastracanthus; species Gastracanthus pulcherrimus. The sequence goes on from OX424574.1 coordinate 45,541,214, forward strand.
TCGAATTGTGTATAACCTTTTTAAAAACATTGTATTTATTATTCACATGCAGATATAATTTTTACTTTCAGGTGGTTTTGGATGTTCCTCCAGCTCACACTTTTGGCATTAGGCACTCACCCTACATCTGCAACTTAAAAGACGCTGTATATTGAAAATTCATTTAATAACGCTTAAGTTCTAAATATAATAATTGAATTACATTTTACGTTTTATTTTTGCTACGAAAGACACTGTGTTATTTAGACTGCGATATATATTGACTGTTATTTTTATCGAATTGTTTATTATATTAAGATTCATTGAAAAAAAGCTATCAATGGTCTAAAGTATTTATGTATACCACCAGCATAGCAGAATGTTCCTAAAAAGGCTACCCAACAGAGAACTAAGAACTTTCTAGTGATGGCTAAAAGAAACATTTTCATTCACGCTTATATTTTTGGTATAATATCATTATAGTTCTTTAAATATGTAGTTGTTTATATAAAAATTTAAAACCTTTTATATTTTGCTTTTTATTGAAGAATATCTATTCTGATTTCTTTGTAAAACATTTGAGACCACTGTTTGTAAGAAGCACTCTCTTATTTTATATTGTAGGTATAATAAATAAAGCATATTTTTACCGAAATCTCACTTTATAAAGACTTCCTGAATTTGTCAATTTATTAAAATATATTTGTAGTATAGATACTGACTACAAAATAAATATACATTCATATAAAATATATGTGTTAAAAAGATAGTTCCACGCAAGCTGTTGTACAGTTCTGCAAAAATAGTATATCACCGTTACGCCATTTAATATATGTAACGGTTGCAATTATTGCACCTTAGTAAAATAATATACTTAGTTAATTTGTTATAAATGCATATAAATACAATATATTAAAAATATATAAAGGCAGTAGTGGTATAATGAAAGATATTTGGCCATCAAGAATCTCACAGCCCCTTTGATTGTGTCCAGCTTTTTTAAAGCTATTTTTTAAGTAAACAAACTTTTATCCTCAAATTACACGTGAGAATTATTTTGGTGAGCAATTTTAGAACTTTCGTATACGCAGTCGCCAGCGATCCACGTAGATAATATGTGCAAACTCTCGCCAAGCAGCACAAAATCAGCATCGGCTCCAAAATTTAAAACTCCTTTTTCAGATTCTATCTCCAAAGCTTTTGCTGGGTGTAAAGTCGCAGCTTCTAAAGCTTCTACTATTGAACAATCTATAATAAAAAAATAATAATTTAAATTAAACTTTTCAACAAAAATATTAAAAAATATTCGCGTTAAGAGAGTACTATCGGTTTCGAATTAATGTTCAGAAAAATCTGAAATTTTGTATACTAGTACGTTTTGACCTTAAGCTTACTCATATAAATTTTTAGAAAGCTACACCAACCCAGAAAAAAGATATTAAGATTTTTTTTCTTATATTTACGTTTTTTACGTTTTTAACCGTAGCCTTATGGGAACTCACTTTCCGATAGTTGCAATTGCAATCATGAAATTCATTAGAACTGCTATTCTGATTTCGACGAAACTATGAGAAATAGATATCTAATATCCCATAAATATAATGCAAAAATCCAAATGTTGATTCACCGATTTAGAGAGCTAATGTAAGCAAACGAATAAAATTTTTCAAGCTCACTCAACCATTTATGCACACGATTTGGCCTACCACAGAAGTCAAAAACGACCAGACACGCATTTGACTCACGAAGTACCGATAGTACTCCCTTAAATTGTATGAATTTTTTTAAATTTAAAATTTGTATATTTAATATATGGATTATTCCAGCGGATTTTTAAAAAAAACTGCGAGAGAGTTCATGAATAATTTTACCAATTTTTTATATGAAAGTACATATTGTAGTAAATTACGTCAATGTATGGTTAATGTCGCATTTATTTTTCATGTAAAATGTAAGCTAAAAGATTATTTATTGGCAAAGAAAACTACCACCGCGGGAGAGTGGCGCCGCTGTCGACTAGCCCATATAGCCATTGGCCGGTCGAAGTAGGGTAGATTGGGGTATAATGAGACACTAAAGTGAAATGTTCTCTAGAAATCACGAGAAAGCATTATTTCGAAAAAATAAAATTACACTTGCTTATTAACTATCTAAAGGACATTATATAATAGTAGTTGACTACAATAATCCGAACACCTTGAAAATCGTGGTTTCTAAAAGTGTCGGGGTAAAATGAGACACTCCCTTGGGGTATGATGAGACGGGCTTAATTATATTTAATATCATCTGAATAAGTCACTATAATACTGTTTAAAGGCTAATAGAAGGATAATGAGTGAGGCAAAATTTTAAAAAACTACGAACAAAAGTTGACTGCTTCGATATTCGTAATATTTGGGCAATATAATCATCCAGAGATTTGAGCAAAGCTAGTCTCACAAATTTACCGTTTTCTTATCTCAAATTATGTTCTTTTTTTAAATTATATTATTATTCTGAAACGCGACCCAATAGGCCGTGTTAATTTTGAAGCAAGATTATTTTAATGGTCTCATTATAATCTTATGTCTCATTTTGACAGTTTTGTTCTAGGGTACTTGTCCATATTTATGAGCCTGTCCATATTTGTGTACCTTTTTGTTAAATGTAATTTGCAGCGATTAAATCATAAATGAATCAGTAAAACTATTTTTAAAACTAAGATAAATTATTAAGTTAGAGTTTACAAGAGTTACATGAAAGTTTAAAATGTTTTTCATAGAGTTATAATTTTTTTAAACATATGAATCATGATTTGGTGGTTTTACTTTGTTTCCTTGTCTAAAATGCTAAGGATTGCTTCACTTTCAAAACTTAATTTAATTATTCGGATGTGATTTATGACAAACAAAATATTTATTGTATCATAAAATAATTCAATTTAATATTAAAAAATGTGAAATGAGCATTTTAGACTCAATTTATTAATTTATTAATGAATCCAGTAATACCGCAAGATTTTCGCAGTTTGTCTGTATTTATGCGCCCCCTCATGATCGACGGAATAACCTCACTTCTGCTTGTAATAGGTAGAAGAAGTTTTCGCAAGCTTTATTTTTAGCAAAGTTGTTGTTAATGAAATTTGTAAGTATAACTAACAAAATATACATAATATGATAAAATTTATTAAGACTTTTTGATTTATTGATTTATACCAGAAACTAATTATATTAGTAATTAGTATTACAAACTAAATAAACATAAAAAACATAAAAAAACTTATTAACTACAACTAACTAACTACGACTTGAAACTAGAATTCAGCGAGCTAGCTAACTCTTTAACAGATTATATAATTTTATAAAATCTGTAAAATTTTATAAGAACATTACTAGTTTATATCACTTAAGAATTATAAAACTATTAATTTATAACATTATTAACAATGAGTTGTATCATTGAATAACATTTTTAATGCAAGTCTTTTGTTTCCATTTAGCATATTTTGAATTTCTCAGACTTTTGAGGTCAGTTTTTAATGCTTATTGCTAAGTACCTTCTAGGAATAACTATATTTTTATTTCTAGTTTGCTTTTTGACTTAACATAGATTTGACTAAGTGTCATGTAATTATAAATTAGAGATTCAAAATCAAATAATCATCTTGTATTGAATGGAATTTCTTCGGCAAACTTATTTTTATTTATAATTTTTAGTATCCTATTTTATAGTCTTTGCAATAGGACTATATGAGTTCTACAAACGTCTCGCCAAGCTATAATACCATAACTGATTATACTATGGAATAGTGCATAATAAATCATTAACATTGTATCAGTTTGCATGAATTTAGATAATTTATAGATTATGAATTCTGTGACAAATACTTAGTTTTGTTCATAATATCTCTGTGTCTATCACATTTATTAATTTCAAATATTTTGAAACTGTATTTATATTTATTAATTATTAATTAAAAATTACCTAATTACAATTATTTATTATAATATTTCACAATAATGAGATTTCATGAGCACACTAATCGGGGGCACAGTTTTTTGAGCAGGCACACTAATGGGGGGCATAGAATTGTGGACACGCACACTAATACGGGCAGATTGGGCACAGTAATACGTTATAGCCCATTGAAGAAGCACACTAATATGGACCAAAACCTTTTTTTTATTTCTAATATATCTGTATGAAAGCTTAATATATTCAATTAAAATAAATTCCATCTTAAACATGGAACGTTAGAGTACCTATGTAAACTTCAATAGTAAAGATTAAAGCTATATACGTTCAGCAATCAATTATTAAAAAACTGCTTCATGGCACACTAATACGGACATGTACCCTATATCCTCTATATTCTACGTGTCTCATTATACCCCATTTGAGATGTTTTTTTTTTGTATAATAACTTTGTCTCAAAGTAATAAAAATAAATTTTACAAAAAGCAAATTAAAGCTGAAAAGATTATCTACAAAAGTAAACTACTTCGATTCTTGCGAAAATTTAGCAGTATAATCGATTGGTGATGGTATAAAAGCTAATTTTATAAATTTTACGGTTTTTTTCGATCTAAAAATTCGTTATGTTTTTAAACAATATTCTACCTGGTGGCGGTTGCTAAAATCGAGTAAAATTAGCTCGAATAAGCACTACGAATAATCTGAGATTTGATTCGATAACTGGCACCTCAATTAAAGCAAGTTATTGCAGCTATCTCATTACCCCATGTCTCATATTACCTCAGTCTACCCAATACATTTTACATAGGGTTTATATGAGGCTAATACCTATTGAAAGAGAAAGAAATTAAAGGTTTGTTCAAGACAAAAGAATGGCAAGGGAACAAACATAACCTAAGAATCGGAAAAATGCGCATTCGCGGATGAGTTGTATAAAATGAACCCATGCCTTATTTTTGGACCGGACATATTTTTGTCTGAAAGTTAGCTAAATTCTTTTTTGATTATTTAAAAATTATCTAAATACCTATAAATAATTAATTATCTAAATAATTTTTTGAAAATGGCTCGTTTTTTGTCAACATAAAAAATATTTTAAATTCTTGGTAGTACCATAGCTAGTGTTTAAAATGTGCTGATAATTATTTTGATGGTCATTTTGACATGTATGTACCTACACTCGACGTTCAAAATATCTGGTCGAATGTATTTTAATTTTTTTGAAATGCTGTAACTTCTTTGATATGAATGGAATGCTCGTTCTCGCTAACCTCATTAGTGATTGAATTACGAACAATTCAAACTAATGCTACCAGATGTTTTTAACGTCGAGTGTACTTTCATATAAAAATTGACGAACATTTTCGTGAACGGAATGATTCATGTACATATATGCAACATTCCACGTCAAGTCGCAATTTGTCGCAAATTGTTAATAATAAAACATATAGAAAAATATTTTTAAACCCTAAGCTTAAAAGTGTAAAAAGTTGTACAGATACATAAAAATCAAATTTTTTTAATTTCTTTAATAATTTCAGACTTTTATCTATTTTTAAATTTAAATCCTTGGGGTTTAGAAAAAAATGTGTAAAGAATTTTTTTTGCAAATTCCATGAAGAACATGCCTGAATTTTCTCAATACTTAAAATGGTGAATTCTGATTAATGTGAAGAAATAGGACATATTTATACAAATCTAAAAAAAGGTTAATTTTTCTTTTTTAGGTCTCAAAATTTACATTTCTTTCAGGAATTTTAATATCTGCCATGCAAAAAGATGGGACAAAGTCTATAACAAGAGTCACTTACAATAAGTTAAGTTTAAGACACTTTTAATGTTATAACTATTTCTTTAGAATTTGTTCCATCTTTTTGCATGACACATTAAAGTTCATGAAAAAACGAAAACTTTGAGACCTGAAAAAGAAAAATTCACCTGGTCATACTTGATTAGACTTGCATAAATTGGTTCACACACCAATCAGAATTTGCCATATTAAGTTTTGAGAAAATTCAGGTATGTTTTTCATAGAATTTGCAAAAAAAAACTTTCTTACAATTTATTTTCTTAACTTCAAGAATTTCAATTACAAATAAGTAAAAGTTTGAAATTATGAAAAAAAATGTAAAAATCAATTTTTAAGTATCTACATAACTCTTTATACTTTTCTTAGGGTATGAAATATTTTTTCTACGTTTTTTTAACAATTTGCGATAAGTTCACCGTTTGATCACTCACAATTTCTTTTAATCGGCTGACTTGACGTGGAATGATTCATTATATATATGGGTCATTCCAGTGGATTTGTAAAAACTGCTCATGATATAATATGAGGGGGCAAACAAAACCGGATAATTCCACTTTTGGTATAAATTGATTTTTTTTATCGTACCTATAATACATTGTTCTCTTTATATTTATGATGTTAGTTTTACCCAAACTCAAAATTCATCTATTAAACAATATCTAAAATCAGTTATTCCATTTCACCCTATGTCAGGATAAACATTTTGTAAAAATGTTTAAGCAAATGAATGTTCCAACTTTAAGAAGTTTTAATTTACTACTTTTATTAATTGAAAAAATACTACATTTAATGAAAATAATATTGAAGTACTATGAAAGATAAAGGTAAAACCTTTCGATAACTGTGTAATAAATTACTTTTGTAAGTATCTTTATTTTGTTTTTGGAGCGTGAATCGTTTATGAACACATAAATCTAGTTGAAAACGTATAGAAATTAAAGAAATATAGATATTACAAATTAAAGAAATAATGATTGCTATTAGAATATAAAAAATATTCGTTAATTATATCATATTTTATATGGAGTAATATAATAAATACTCTTTATAACAAATTGAAAAGTTTACTAAAAACCAAAAGTGTTAAATAAGCCTTGTAATGTAATATAGACAGTTGATGATTAGTTAATTTTATTATAGTTGCAAAAGTTATTTCCTAAAAACAAAAATAAAATATTTAAATATTTACCTGTAGCTTTTTGGAAGAATCGTATACATTCAGCCATGTTAGCTATACTGCCACATAATGTATCAGTACCTGCAATATAAGCACAACCATCTCTTACTTCAATATTGAACTGACCCAACTGATGTATCCCTTCCTGAAGACCAAGAGCGGAAATTGCATCGGTAACAAGTACAAGACCTAATAAAAAAATAATTTTTGGTAAATTTTCTGTCTAATAAAAAAATCAATATAAAGTTTAATGAACTACATACCCTTGGGATGAGTACGGTGTGCAATTCTCAAAGCTGCTGGATGAGTATGAACTCCATCTGCTATTATTCCAAAATGAATAGTTTTTCCTGGTGGCAATTGGTCAGATGCAAGTAATCCTACAAGACCTGGATCGCGATGGTGGAACTAAAAATTTCAAAAGGTATTTTTTTTAATAGTTTTAAAATATATTATTTCAATTATAAGTTTTATAAAAAATAAATCTTGAAATTAAAAAGCCGAATATTGGAAATAAACATACTCCCTAGTGGAAATGACAGCTGTGAAAAAGTGTGAAAAACTATGAAGAAAAAGTGAAAAACTGTGAAAAAGTGTGAAAATACACATACTTTTGAAACATCTGTTGTAAACAAATATGCACATTTTTTCACAGTTTTTTCATAGTTTTTCACAGCTTCTCACACTTATAAAAAACACGTAATTATCTAATAAAACACGTACAATTTTTCACATTTTTTCACAGTTTCTCACATTTTCTCACATTTTCTTTTGTTGCATTCTCTTATATAAAGAAAATTACAACTGTGAGAAATTGTGATTAAATGTGAGAAACTGTGAGATATTGTGATAAAATCTGAGAAACTGTGAAAAACTGTAAAAAACTATGTAGAAACTGTAACAAAATTTATGAAATATTCTATATATATAATATTTTTTAAACTCCTGTTCCAAATGTAAGCCTAATTTTAGTCTTTTACGAAATTTCACACTTTTTCACATTTTGAAATGTTTACTGGGGCTGTTTAATATATTATGAATTTACCAAAAATTAAAAAATCATATGTTCAATAGCCAGCTTGTTAATTTCTTATATTCTTTGAACATAATATAGAAAGGTAATCTAACATACTGGAAGCATAGCATTAAATAAGTGGGTTATAAATGTTGCTCCATTTTTAACTGCTTCTTCTCCTTGTTTTAAATCACTAACAGAATGACCTAGAAAATGAAAATTAAGTATTTTAATAATAATAAAAATAATTATTTACTGCTGTAATTAAATAAAAATGTGTATACGTGTATTTACATACCAACAGAAATTTTTATGTTCTTCTTACGCAATTCTCTAATAACTTCCATTGCATTATCAATTTCTGGAGCTAATGTAATGTAGCAAATATTTTCAAGACTACCATAGACTTCAAGAAGAGTTTGAAATCCCTATAAAAAAAATTATTTTCAATCTAAACTAACTAAACACAAAAATCTTAACATAAAATTAAAGACTTACATTTTCAAATTTTCTAATACATCTTTCTGGATGTGCTCCCTTTTTTAATGGACTTATAAAGGGACCTTCAACATGAACGCCCAATATAGTTGCTCCATGTATTCCTCCATTTCTTTTTTTAATTTTCGGAAGAATCTTATGATAAGTTTCTTTAGGCGAAGTAACTAAAGTTGGACAAAATGATGTAACTCCACATGAGAGCAATTCTTTGGCTACTGTATTTATGCCTTCTTCTATATTCTCAGTATTATATGAAAAATCAATACCAAATCCACCTAATGAGAATCAATTAAATTTTGACTATATTATCCAAAAATGTTTATTTTTAATATAATATTTTTTAATTAAACAGTCAACAAACCATTGATTTGTACGTCGATAAAGCCTGGAGAAATTAGGGCTCCATTGCAATTCACTTTAACATCAGGCTCGATTTTTTCGTCGTAAAATATCTTCTCCGAATCAATTATTTTTCCATCTCTAACCCATAAATCCTCAATGAGAATTTTACCGTGTCTTAAAATTCGGCAGTTATAAAATTGTTTCAGCGGACTTTTAGTTAACTCCGGCATATTTAACACGCACTGCACCGATTCATAAAAAAAACTAAGCCGACTATCTTATAAAACGCTTTTTATTATCTCACACTGTCATTAACATTGTACATTTTGAGCATTATCAAATCTTGGTCTGACCACACAAACACGATGTTGATGTCTCGCGTGGTTTACTAAGTCATTTAGTTGTTTTTGCCTACTTACACACCCACACATGCGCACGCACGTGATCACATGGCAACGAAAATAATCGTAAAAAACTCGCACAGCAACAGACGTATTTTACGTCTTACACGGCTCAACATTCCTATGTCAAATGTAAGGAACTTGGTTTTTCATTAATATTTTGATAACAGTATTATGTATATTAATTTAAAAAATGAGTCAAATTTGGGTAAAATTTGTTCATTGTAAATAAACAACAAATTTGGAAAAAATAAAAACCTTTTTGCATTTATTGTAGAAAAGAACTGATTACATAAAAGATTTTTTTTTGAATACGTTTCAAATTTTTTAAAAAAATTTAATTTATTATATATTAGAATAAAACTTATTCAAGATTGAAAAAAATAAAAACACATCTGCCTTTATTGTAGAAAAGTGTAGCGAGTACATAGATTTTTGCATTCTAACAGCCAAAGTTTTTTTTTAGTAAATTTTGTATTAAAATGTTTTTAACAGTACCAAAAATTTGTCATACATATTAACTTTTTTTTCTTTGGAAAAAACATTTTCTGTTTGTATATAAACATAATAATAGTACAAGATGAAGCAATTAATTGCTGAAGATGACAAGATGCTCTTTACCAAATTCTCTCGATGCTATTGCCTTTGATCTAGTTTTCATCTGGAATAGGAGACATGATATGATTAGTAAAGACTGATTTTACAAAGAGCGATGAGTCAAAGACACAGATGCAGGATATCTAGGCAGTTATTGGCCAGTAGTATTTTTTTTTTATGTCTTGTTGTTTAAAATAGTTTCGCTCGAGCAGTATCAATTATTTTTTTTATTTATACGAATAATTTTTTACTGCTGTTTACATTCAGCAGGTGCAGAACCATCTTCTTGCAATTTCCCACCTTGTGCATGAGTGCCATCTTCTTCATCCTCATCCTCATCTACATCATCGTCATCATCATCTCCATCCTCATCATCGTAATCGTCATCTTCGTCTTCCAAACCCTCTCCTAAATAACAAAATACAAAAGTATTATTGAGTGCTATGAGACTCTGACATTGTATTTTACTTTTTAACTTCTATTTTACCTGTAAAGTATAGGACAGCTCTCGGCACTATTCTTTCTCTGATGTAATGACCAATTTCAAAATCAGATGTTAGCAAGACTTGAGTTTCATCATCGATTTCTGCTTCAGCATCATCGGGCACTAAACAATTATTGAAAAATATTTTATTGTTTGGATAAGTTTGGATTACTTAAGTAAGTCATTAACTTTTATTATCTTACCAATCGGTGGGGTGAAGAAATTAAAGAAAGAATCGTTTTGAACAGTCTTAGTCACTGTACGCTTGGAGCCTCGAGACTTGTGTTTTTGATTCTTTTTGATCGTTTTAACTGTAACATTCTTTCCTTTCTTCCAGTCAATTATACACCCCTGCAAAATATTTGTGCAATGATATATTATTTTGATTGAAGTCTTTTTAAACAATAATATTATAGTTAATTACTTTGCATTTGTAAATTTCTGGTCCTTCAAAACTGAAAGGATCATCTTTTTCAGGTACACATTTCATGTGATACTCCTTTGTCAAAACTGAATTGGAAAAGTACTCATTAGGAGAGAAATGAAACTCTAATACAAATCCCTGAAATTATAATGAATAATTAGATTAATTTGCATGGAATACAAGTCACTAGTATTAATTTTAAGTAACATACCATAGGATCTTTTTCTAAAAATATAACGTTGATATCGTACAGATGTTTCAAAATAGGTTCATCATGTTCTTGAACCATTTCTGCTAACATGGCAACATTTTTAAATATTGTCAACCAGAAATCAGGAATGCCTTTGATATTCTCATCCTCGGCACTATAACACAGGAAAAATTAAAAATATATAAATATAACTATGTATATAAACACAAGAGGTATTTGATACTTTTACTGGCAATTATTACATATATAAACATTATAAATTGTAGTGCCAAAATTTAAAAATTTTCTAAGTAATTATTTATTATTAAATCAACTAAAATAAACATTTTTACAAGTAACAAATTAAGATAGAAAGTGTTTAAACATTTGTTAAAATTGTCATGAATTTAAAAAAATGTCAAAACATATTTACACTATTTTATACATTTATAGAAAAGAAAAATGTTTATACCTATTTTTGTCTTTTTTGACTTCTGCTTCATCTTTAACTTCTATTTTAACTTTAGATTTTAAATCGTTAGTTATTTCTTCCTCCTCTTCGCTATCCCATACACATTCTTCATCCGTTGGTTCTCGGATACCAGATATTACGTTGCTCCTCTCTTGGTAATGAGGTGCACATAACTGGTAATACCGGCATTCAAGTGCATGTACTTCTTCATAAAACTTAGCTTCGATGTGTGTCGTTTTTAACTGAAGCTGCTTCAATGCCTTAATCCTTCGTTTCACAGGAGCAGGCAGAAGCTAAATCAAAACATCATTAATTGTTGTTACTTGTACCATTTTACACATTTTTAAAAAAAGTTAAAGCAATCGTACATCAACGGAAAAATCATTCATTCGGTCTTGTAAAGCTGCCAAGATGTTCGCTTGATTGTAGCCTTTGGTAGTCTTCTGGTTGTCCTCTTCATCCGACATCGATTCCAAATCACTGGCATCAGCACGCTCTGGATCCGAAGTCATTTTGTATCAAAACTGCAAAGCCAATTAAACAAATCTATGATTTAAACGAATAAGTATACAAAAACATGCAACACAACCCTATATTTTCCAATCGATTAGAAATGAAAAAGAAAAGCTGTCATTCAATACATTCAACGAAAAACGCTCGCACGCCGCGTTGAAAAATAAAGATCATCAACATCTAGGCCAATCAATAATTAACCTCGACTGTACAAATAGACAAACACCAAAGTCCGCGTTGAGCTCGGGCCCTCGGCGTGCGGGGCGACCGCGGAGAAAAAAAATTTAAATCTCAAAAGCCTATCTCGCCGAAGTACGTCGCACTTTCGTGCTCTCTCTCTCTCTCTCTTCTCGCCAAGGCCCCATGGTGGAAGTGCGCGTGTCGCGGCGGCGGCTCCGACACGCGGGCGGCGAGAAAGAAACTGACGTTGACGACAAAGAAAAACAGAAGGTCCCTTCTCTCGCCGACGAGCAAGACGACACGAGGACGTAGCCGAGCCGACAGGCCGCTAATCGTCAAGGAGGTTAAAAGCCGCGCACGCCGCCGCGAAAACAGAGGATACGTATACCACAAAGGGCACGGAGAAGAGCAGAAAAAAGGGCTGACGAGACGCTTGGTGCCAGTGGGGAGATCCGCGCGAGAGCCAGTCGCCTGGTCGTTGCGTACTTTCAAAAATTTCTCGCTTTTCCGAGAGCCGCCGCGGCGCGCGGACACGCGGGCACCGCGCGCGGAGCGCGCAAAATCGGGAGCCCCGCTGTCGGTTCGCGCTGACAAAGGAAGTGCGGGCCTCTCGCGGAGAGGAGTCTCGCCGGCTCGACACTCACCTTTTCTTTTCTTTTCTTCCTTTCCGCACACTGCACGGGACGGGGGACGGGAGCGAGCGCGCGGCGACGACGACGACGACAACGAGGAGGAGGACGATGATCGGCGAGGAGGAGAGCGAAGTGCAGCGCGCCAGCCGAGAGAAATGAACAACGGACTGCTGCGCGGCAGCGTGCACGCTCGATCTTCAAAACCCCCGGAACACTGCGACCGGCCGTGCGTGCGCGAGAGCTGCGACGAGAGTCCGTGTATACGCGGGCCACACCGCACCGTGCTAGTCGCTGGAGAGCCTAATACCTAGTCGCGCTGCGACGGCGATGGGATCGACTTCGCGAATATATCGCGCTCGTCTCGCACTCGCACTCCGAAGTGCTCTGAAGTTAGCGCCGCGATTGCGCGGGAACTCTGCTGTCCTATGACTTCCGGCCTCGCTCTTGCTTGACGTGTGTATATATGTATATATGTGTATGGTTTTCGGTGTAGAGCGCGCGGCGAACCATATTTGATATGTCGAGAGATATTCGCCTGGATCGGCCCGCCCTCTGCGTTGCGCCAATCGTTTGTGACCGTTTGAATTTCTTATCCAAATACGGGGCTGAAGAGCAAAGACTTCCTGCGTGATACACCGATACACTTTTCGACTACAATGCATTAAAGGAGTTGAGTTGTAATATCAATATAAGAAGAGAAGAGAGAAAGATTTTTTTAGATTGACAGCTGAGCTCATTGATGGGACGTTTAATATATTGAAGGGACTTTGATCACGACTCATAGATCTATTAAAGAATATCCAAGTTTAGAAAATTAATTCTTTTTTCTCTACAAAGAGATTTGCTCCGATTTCGACAAATTATAAGTTTTGATTTAGAGAAGTTTCCGCGTCGCACAATGCAGTTTGAAAATGACATTTCTGGGACAAACATCCGTTGAAGCTTATAACAATTAACTTCAACCAAGTTATATAAATTATTTTTTTAATTAAATCTTATCAATAAATAAGTAGTTATGTATGTAGGTACGTTAGGATAACTTTTTCTAGCGTAAAAACTTGTAGAGCTACGACCAAAAGTAGAGGTGCCTACCATTTTTACTAAAATAGTGCACAATTGAGATCAATTGGTAGATATCTCGAGAATGAGAGCCCATTGAAAAACTAAGGGTGCTACACTTAACATTTTTAGGTGTCAGAAAACACCTCTTAAAGAAGGATGTGTAAATGTGCTAGATTTTGCCCCATAAAGAGAAAGCAAGTTTTAGTAATTTCTCATTATATTTATCTGGTAATAAAAATGTTGAAAACTGAATGTCATGCATATTATGGGAAAATATTTGTATTAGTCATTCAACCTTTTTAACAACTTTTTTATAGTATGAAAATATATATTAAATTGCAATTCTAGCACTAAAAATTGTTAAAATTCTAAAAACTTCCGCTACATAATGTAATCTTTTAGTGTTTTTAAGTTTTCCCGGATGTACAGATTCAGAAGGAAAACTGTAAAATTTAACGCGCATAAAATAAAAAATACTAATAAATAATTTACGTTTTCTGGGAGGCAAAAATATGCAATTTTTACACATCCTTCTTTCAACAAATATCGATATCCAACCCTCTAACACTCTTTTAGTTAGTTACAGCTTGACATTTTAATAGTTGATCAACTAGATTCTTGAAGTTTTTCAATTTCTTCCCAATTATAGTTGGCTTAACATCTATACTTTAAATTTTAGTTAAGCAACTTTAATTTTCGAAATTCTCTAATTTATTCTTATATAAAAAATAAAGTGTTGATTTATCTCTAACTTTTTGCTGCACATAAAGACGTATTGCGGTTCACGCACATAAAAATAGTCCATATTTTAATTGTCCACAGTTTAGCATTGGTCAATATATCTATATATAATTTACCAATGCTAAATTGTGGACAATTAAAATGTGGACGATTCTTATGTGCATGAACCGCAACACGTCCACATATAAGGAGTCACGTCGTGTAATAAACGGCTACAATAGAAGCTAATTTATTACTTTTGAAATTAATTTTTAATTTTTTTTATTATATATTAATATAAACAAGCAGAACGTTTCAGAGAATTTCTCATTAAAGAGAAATAAAACCGTGATACATATGTGATATGTACATACATACTTAATTATACGATTAAATCAATAAGTAGTCATGTCTGAATTTGGTAAGACATCTAGAAATGATAAGACTATTATAGCTCGGGTCAAAAATATAATCATACGATTGTATCTTGTACAATACTAGGCTCATAATACATTGTAATATCAATATCTTCTTAAGACATTCTAAATAAATATCTTCATGACTAATCATTATATTTATTATACATAGATTTTTAAAAAAATGTTATTACCTCGTATATTTATATCGATAATAAGTTAATAAAGTATTGATAATAATATGGTAATAGGTTGGAAACAATAAAAAGTTCGTTTAATGGTTTAAAAATAGAAAGAGGAAATTTAAAAATAATTGTCGTTTTTTTAAAGCTTATCCAAAAAAATTACGATTTATTAGCTGTTTGTTCTGCTTGTACTTCCATAGTGTATATACTAAATGTGTTTTGTTTATTCAGGCCGAAGTTCGTCTAACTATAATTGGATCATTCCACGTAGTGATCTAGTCCTAAAATAAAAATCCTTGAAACTTAGTGAACTTATTTTCATTGAAGTATGTAATTATTTGAGTAAAGAAACTGATTTATTTTCTTACAGCATTTTTATTTTACTGTGATAATAATATTTGTTAATAGACATGCAAGCTGCAAGTAGCTTGCATAACTATATTAAGTAGCGAAAAAAAACAATAGGTATGACTAGTTCAAAAACGAAATATTAATACGCCTTTTAAAATCAAGGTTTTACTTGCAGCATTATTAAAATGTACAGGATCTGTTATAATAATAAAGTTATACAAGTCTGCACCTATTTTTGAAAAAGAATTCTTATTGTATGAAATTTATGCATTTATCTTTCATTAGTCTTTGCCGTTATTATTTAAAAAGAATTATTTTTACGAAACTTATGCGTATTAAGTTATTTAATATATGCTGCTAATCTGATCATGTCGTTACACACTCTTTAGAATTTATGATAATTTAAAAGTAAAAACATAAAAAATTCTAACAACTTTGTGAGTCACCGTATACCTTCTATACCGGAAGTATTACTGGAGGCCACTTTGCTGACTTAATGCTCACCGAGATAGATATCTAATTTCTATATGGCAAAATCTATTTTAAAAGTTCTGCAGGTCGTAGTTGTATATTGCAACTTAGAGTTCATTGAATTTTGGAACTATAATTGAAGGCATCGATTCTAAAACGTCCTTAGCGCTCGGCTCGGGTTGCCGCTATATACAAATTGACGTCATGGTGACCAATTTTTAAATTTGCGGAAATGAATTTTTAAAAATAGCATCGTATAGAGGATAAAAAATGGCAACATTTTATATATATACTTTGTTTGTACAATGTTTAGTATTTGAAAAAAGAAAAATAAAAACGGCAAAATTTTAAATCTTATTTGCACCACGATTTTTAAACTTATCTCGCTGCAGCTCCGACAAATATGAACGGATCTTGCTCATTTTTTGAATAATCTCGTAAAATAGTCTAGCGCTGCTGATAAACTCATAGATAGTTAAATATTAAATATTTTTCTTTCAACAATTTAATTGCAAACCAGTGAGTTACCTTTTATATGGTTAAGTATATTCATCGAAAAAAAGTATCGAGGGAAGTTTAAGACTCAGTGAACTTTCAACGAGACATTTGTTTGTTAACATTTGAAGAAGTTTCTCAGAAAATTACAGATCAATTGGATGAAAAGTGGCAAAGATAGAGCGATTTTGCCAAACTTGCACGCTCCGCGCGAACATTAGCGGGTCTGCGCGTCATATAATGCCGTTTACTTTAAGATTTGCTGTCCTTTTTTTTAAAAAATACATACTTAATCAAATCATAATATTTAATACTGTCGATTTATAGTGTAGAAGTTAAGAAAAATAAGTATCTGATGAAACAATAAGAAAATATATAAACAAAGCAAAGGCAAAATCAAACGGCAGTTATTCATAAAGTTGTTGAATTTTTAAATCTTTGTACGAAAGTTTTAGAAATTATTGTTAATTCTAAATGTTATATACACTAGATAATAAATGGTTATAATAAAGCGTTCAAATGAAATTCACACACATTAAAAAGAATATTGCAGCGTAAACGAATTGAATAGTAAATTACAATCTTTAAAAATATAAATTTCTGGGAAACATATAAATTTAACAGATTTTTGACATTGTTCAGTAAATTAGAAACTTCAAATAACTAATACTTATATTTATTTATATTTCTACATTAAGATTTATTTACAATTTAGTCGCAATACTGTATGTATACAACGCGTTTCAAAAACATATTACTTTTTTTTTTCCTTTATTGTTTTTGTTTTCTTTTCTTTTTTATTAATTTTAATTCTAATTTTTGCTTTTGTTCGTCGCTTACTTTTCTTCTTTTTGTTGAGACAACTTCCGTTTTTCGAACTTTTTTGTTACCATGTTTTTCTTTCATATTATTTGTTTTACTGACAACAGTTTTAATAGAAGTTGTTTTTAAAAATTTTTCACCAAAATGTTGCCCATTAGTAGTACAAAATTGCAATAAATGTTTAAAATCCTTTTCTTTTTCTTTCGTTATTCCTACCTTTTTAGCTAATGATACTTTCGACAAGTCTACTTCACTGCTGTTTCTTAGTTTAATTGTAATTGGATTGCCATCATAATCGTAATACAAATCAATTTGTTCGTTAGAAAAATATACAATTCTAACAACTTTGCTTATTTTAATTACATTTTTCTGCAAGTCTTCGTCTTTCGCAAACAGTTTTTCATAATCTTTTACTTCGCACTGTGAAATAGCAACCATTTCGAATGGAGGATTTCTAGAATTTTTTATTAGTTGCACATAATCATTTTCTGTTTCAATTCTTTCTTGCTTTTTTTTCTTACTACCATACAAACCGAAATTTTGGTCACACTGACAGTAGGAATGCCCTCTAACAGGAAATAAATGTTGGATTTCTAATTGTAATTTGTAAGATAAAAATGAAAAGAATTTCAAATTCAAATAAATGCAGCTTGTAAACGAACAAGAAAATCAGTGTGATTTCAATGCGAAACGAGTTCGACTTTATTTTGTTTATTTCAGGATAACTTTTATCATGTTTCTTAAATTATTTCTTATTCTATGACTGACATATACTGAGCGTCATGTATCGCGCAGACCCGCTAATGTTCGCGCGCATCGTGCAAGTTTGGCAAAATCGCTCTATCTTTGCCACTTTTCATCCAATTCATCTGAAATTTTCTGAGAAACTTCTTCAAATGTTAACAAACAAATGTCTCGTTGAAAGTTAGTTGAGTCATATAAAAGGTAGCTCACTGGTTTGCAATTAAATTGTTGAATGAAAAATATTTAATATTTAACTATCTATGAGTTTATTAGCAGCGCTAGACTATTTTACGAGTCTATGCAAAAAATAAGCAAGATCCGTTCATATTTGTCGGAGCTGCAGCGAGCTAAGTTTAAAAAACGTGGTGCAAATAAGATTTAAAATTTTGCCGTTTTTATTTTTTTTTTCAAATACTAAACATTGTACAAACAAAGTATATATATATAAATAGTTGCCATTTTTGATCCTCTGCACAATACTATTTTTTAAAATTCATTTCCGTAAAATTGCAAATTTTGGTCACCATGACGTCAATTTTGATATAACGGCAGCCGGGCCGAGCGCTAAGGACGTTTTAGAATCGATGCCTTCAATTATAGTCAGTGTCTTCATAATATGTCTTACATTAATATATTATATGATTATGAGGTCTTCAAAACCTACAATCACAAAATAAATTCATTTTAGCAAGGAGGAGGGTCCGCAAAGGGCTGTTTTCGGTCCCAAAGGTAACAAGACAGTTTTAGTTATTTTGTTAACAAAACACTTAAAAATTCAAAAAAACTTTTGAGAATTGTTTAGAAATGTGTTAATTTATCGATTGAATAGAGGATTTTTGCAATAAATTATGTTTACGAGATCAGAAATGGTGTTTACTTTGATTTGATTCAAACATTTAGCTTGTAGAATTTTAAGTTTATCAGGTAGAAATCTTAAAATTTAATTATTATGTGAATTAGGTATAATTTCACGACAACTAACACGAGGTATAGGATCATATCTGGAATATTGGTGTAAGCATTCTTTTTCAATTATATACATCAATGATCAAAATAAGCAATACATACTTTACCAAGTTTCGGCCCGTAAAAAATTTTGTTAACATGTCCAGAGCTGTTCGAAGTTTTTGTCTATTTTTAAAATATTATTTTAAGAAAACGATTTTTAGCTTAACCCGTTAAGAACGTATAGTCTATTTTTGTACCATAAAATTTTAGCGTTTTTTTAGATTTCTACGTGATACATTAGAAATTTTGTAAATCTAATCGCTGGATCAGATCAAAGTGGACTATTTCCTATCTCGAATGGTGGGTCTAAGTTACTTTTGGATGCATAAAAACCGAAAAAACTAACAAAATTGAAAAAAATTTATTTTGCAAAAATCATCTAGTTAAGGGCTAAAAGGCATTTCTAAATAATTTTGCGAAGTTTTTTTCAAATATTTTAGGGTCTCGTCCTTAACGAGTTAAGGGGGGTAAGAAATCAATCGAAACCTTATAAGAAATCGATCGAAAAATGAATTTTGTTTGTATAAATCGATAGTAAAACATTTTAATAACATATCCTCAAAGTTTCAAAGCTGAATTCTAAGCGGTATAAATGTTATACAATTAACAAGATAACGGACAGTCCCTTTGCGCTCAGAGCAGGTAGGTTCAAACTTTAAACGCTTTTTTCTCAAAACCATTTGTTTGATCCTATTGACGGTGATTGCTCAGAAACTATTTGACCCATTGACTTGAACCATTATTAGTTTTAGAGTAATTCTATTTGTGAACTACTAAGATTTGGTGAAATAGTTACATTATGTAACAAGGGCAAAAAGTCTAATATTTTTCCCGCGGGTGAGTAGTATCACCCGAGGGAAAAATCGACTTTTTTCTCGAGTTACATATAGTACTTTATGCCCATCTCAACTGTGGCCACTTTTTGACTTGGAAAGAGGGACTAATGGACTGTCAAAAGACAATATTGTTAAAAGACAATCGAAAATCAAGGTTATTGATTGAACTTGATGAAATAGAGGAATTTGGACTAGTTTCTAGTGAAGTCACTTCTCTCGTATTTTCAGGAAAAAAGTGATTTGCGGGCCAAAAGTGTAATTTTGGTCTCGCTTTTCAGGGAAAAAAGGGGTCATTTTCCTTCAGATAGGCATAAAATTATTTATTAAAAAGTTATTTGCCTTAATAAAGCACTTTGCTTTGCTTTGTTCAAAAGTCCGCCATATTGTTAAACACGAATATTTTATTGTTATTTGAGGTTCAAATAGAATATATGAGTCAACTAAAACAAGTCAAGTTAAAACCGTCAAAAACAGGGACTGTAAAAAAGTGTTCCTTTCATCAGGCTCAGATCTTGACTTCATCAGGGGATTATTCATCTGCTTATTATTATTTTATGCATTCGTTTTTTTTGTTAATTCAGTTAGATAATAAAGTGCCCTCAAATTTTAAAATAAAGATCTCCAAGTTTCCTCGCAAAAAATTCCTAAAATTTGAGTTCATTTTTTATCGTTTCTATGAGGCAATCCTCTAGAATGCAAGTGCAATAAAGTTTTCTATGTTAAAAAACCCTTTTCTTACGTAAAATTTTCTGTTAAATCAATATATCGACGCCGAATACGAAGAAAAACGCATTTCAATTCGCTACGAAGAGTATCGTGATTCAGCGTTTGCGGCGAAAAGTAACGCGATTCGGATGCCTCCGACTAGGAGTAACACGATTCAGAGGTGTGCGACGATGAGTAACGCAATTCAAAGATTTACGAATGTGATTATAACACTAGCCAAATTCGTAAAATAGGTTTTAAATTGATGTGTATCCCTCTAATCATGATACTATTCTGATGATATCACATATTTAAATGATAAAATAAGTTCAAGAGCTATATTTTACGTCTTTAGGAAGTTTGATTAATTTGGATTCCTGAATCGTGTTAGTTTTCGAATTGGAACGTTCCAAAATGCTTTGCTCTAATTTGAGCGGATATCCCTGCAGTAGCAACGTAAACAAACCTAAATATTGTCAGGTGCGAATGCAAAATGAATTTTAAAAATATGTTTTTGCTCGTGACATAATTTAACAGAGTTTATTGCCTCAGACACATTTTAAATTCACACTTGACACTATTAAGAGGTATTTACACCGCTCCAGACTCATTTTACATTCGTACCTGATGATACTTAGGCATGTTTACATTGCTACCGGGATATTTGGACAAATTAGAGCAAAGCAGTTCGAAACGTTCCGAAATGTTACGCACAAAGTGCATGTATTTCGGAATACGCCCTTCGAATTGGCTGTCGAATTATATTGTAACCGAACCCTCATTCCACCTCATAAGGGTCGAAAAATGTGAAAAACCGTTTTCTTTTACAAAATGTCAAACATCTGAAAAACTGCATTGTTTGCTTAAAAAATTCATATGTATACCTACAATTGTACTCTTTCGAATAAACTATGTTAGCTTTTAACTTTCATAATTATATCCTTTCAATTACAAAAATAAAAATAGTCTCAAATTCGATTTTATAATGTGAGTAATTCCATGGTAACTGAAGACAAATAAGTGGTATAGTCATATCTATAGGATATTGGCGTAAGCATTTTTTTCGATTCTTTACATTAAAATAAGTATAATATTATTTAGTATGATAAAAATATTTTTCTCATGTTTCATTTTCTGTTAAAATAAACTGAGATTGGATTCCATTTCTACCTTTCAACCCCTTAAACTCATAGGATTAGTTTTTTCCCCTAAAATATACGCATAATTGGGTTTTTTTGTATCTATTTCCCTATCTCCCAGAATCGAAAAAAATGCTAACACCAATAATGCTAACCAAATCACATTTTTCGTAGTTTTTAATCACTAGCATTATATTACATGTTCATCTAGAAAACGTAAAAATTCGTGTTAAATCATGGAGTGTACAACAAAAGGTTAAGATGTCGTAGAATTATACTCGTATGGCGCTAACAAGTTATTGAGATATTTATAATAAATGGCAATTTTAAGGGCTCTTGGACTAAATAAATTTTACCGTACATAATAATAGTATATTATGACACTGTTGTGGGAGATGGTTTTCTACCTTGCTCGAGGGTTTTCGCACGAGCGAAGCGAGTGAGAAAATCGAGCAAGGTAGAAAAACACCTCCCACAACAGTCTCATACGATATTTTATAGCACAACAACCTCAAAATCGACAATAAAGTTGGCATTTTGAGGTTAGTGTGCTATAAATATATATATATATATATATATATATATATATATATATATATATATATATATGTGGCGAACCGGAAAAACGACTTAAGTCCACTTTTATTAAAATTGAGTTTTGAGCGATTTTAGTATCCTTACATAGTATATTTTCAGATAAAACTGCAAAAAATCAAGAAAGTGTAAAAATAAGTGACCCTAAATCAACTATTTATGAATTTTTTAAACATTAGTTTAAATAGAAATTAAAAACTTTAAACCTTAATATCTCAGAAACATGAAAAGTGAACCTAAGTCGTTTTTCTAGGAACCCACTGATATTATATCCTCTAATATTTCAACTACTTTTTCTTAATTTAAAATCGATATAAATATTGGCATAGCGCGTTTTTTACACATAAGAATTATACACGTAATTATTGTACACAATTTAGCATTGGTCAAATTATATATAGATATATTTGACCAATGCTAAATTGTGCACAATAATTACGTGTACAATTCTTATGTGTAAGAAACGCACTGTGCCAAATTACAAAACTTACTTTTTGTTATCTTTGGGACCGAATACAGCCTTATTATTAATCTGGTTTAAACTATGAATATGCTATTCATTAATTGCATATAGATAGTTTAAACCAGATTAATAATGACGCAATTTATAATAAAAGGTTCCGAAAATTCACGTTCACTAAATTATAAAATTTGACTTATTTTGTTATGAATCTGCAGCGATTCAAAGGATAAAATCTTTTTGGAAATCCTCCATTAGCGAAAATGTACATTCGATTCAATGAAATTGCAGTATTTAAAAAAGAACTTTAAATCGTTCGAATCAGATATTTTGTTCGTCGAAGTGGTATACAGTGCCTAATATATATATATATATCATAATTGCACAATCTTAATTTTATTGGGTTTCTCTTTCTTATATATTTTTTCTGTTTCCAATAATGAAACTGATTATGAATAACGAACTACAAAAATTCACGATTTATATAACTCTTATCTTTTAATTAGTGGTTATAATTCATTTTCCTAATTAATTAATTAATATATGTCGGCTCACTTTGTATTATTTTTAAAGTTTTCTAATTATTATCATACTTATTATTATAGTAAAGAATGATTATTAAATAAATTATTTTACTTTAATGTATTTATACTAAATGTACTAAAGAGCTTTGTATGCATACTCGACGACATACATTCGGATCGAATGTTTTGAAATCGTGCTACTACCTTATTGGTTAATTTCTGCGAATCGGACAATCAGCTCATTCGAGCATTTTAAAAACGTTCGATCGGAATATATGTCCATCGTGTGTACACTCTCAGTCTTCAGTATAACATTTAACTTATTATCATTATTATTAGCACTCAAAAATCGATAAATACTATTATATCTAGGTCACATATTTTTTTGAACATATATATTGACTCTTGGCCGTATTATAGCTTCTTTTAGTACGTAAATGAAAAGAATGATTTTAAAACTTCCTTATTCGTAACGAATCTTTTATTAGGTACAATACACTGTAAACTTTATTTTATTCAAAATGTTTGAAATTTTTATTTCTTATTTGGTGGCGTCTAACTCTTAGAACTTTTTCTAAAACTGCCACTTTTTTTCATAATACATGTTATATTATACTTAGTAAAAACCCTTTTATTTATTTATATTTATATGTTACTCTGTTACCTATGTTTAATTTGTATGAAACTATAAATAAACACAATGTGTTTTTTCTTTGAATTATTTTGGAAATGATTTTTTGCAACTTGTGAAAAAACCAGTCAAAAATATTTTACTCTTATTCAAATAGACATTAGAACTATTTGGAAAAAAATTTCGATCAGAACATTATTTGATAACATTGTATCCAAAAATATCCAAAATATTTAGGGGAGAGTCGTGCAGTATGATCAGATCAGCATGCGTTTCCGACTTCCATCACTGTATAACAATTATTTATCTAGTAAATTAGGTAGGTAAATATTGTAGTTACTGTGGCCAGTATTTAAAATTTACTGAGTTAAAATTTATCGTAAAAATAAGCGAAAAGCTATTTTTTCGAATGTCAAACCTTATTTTTCTGTGTGGGCCAGATCATCTTAATTAAACTAACTTAATAAGTATTACAAGTACCATAAATAATTATTTTGTAACTGAAAAAGTAAGTAAAAATAATGGTACCGTAGTGGAAACAACAACTATGAAAACCTGTGAAAAGAATGTGAGAAAGTGTGAAAAACTGTGAAAATACACATACTTTTGGAACATCTGTTACAAAAAATATGCAGATTTTCTCACAGTTATTCATAGTTTTTTCACAGTTTTTCATAGTTTTTAACAGTTTCTCAAACTTACAAGAAATACGTATTTTATCTAATAAAACTTGCACAATTTTTCACATTTTTACACATTTTTTCACATTTTTTCACTGTTTTTCACATTTTCTCACATTTTTTCTGTTGCATTATTTTATATAAAGCCTAGGAAATTACAACTGTGAGAATTTGTGATAAAATGTGAGTGGCTGCGAAACACTGTGAAAAACTATGTAGAGACTGTGAAAAATTTATGAAATATTCTATATTTTTTAAAACCCTGTTCCAAATGTAAGCCTAATTTCACAGTTTTACACGAAATTTCATGGTTTTACACACTTTTTACACATTTGTCACAGTTTTTCACAGTTTGAAATTTCTACTAGGGTAGTTAGTACTAATTTTTCATTTTTTTAAAGTCCTCAATTGTAACTTTTTTAAGTTCACAGCTAATAAATTTTGTTGAATGAATTTAAGTACAGACCATTTTAATCTGTTGAATCAAAATTTACAGCCAAAATGGCTATGAGTATGCAAACTGTACCACCTTTCCCTATAGGTATTTAATTCATATATCAGTTGCAGACTGCAGTAGAAAAAGTTCGAGACAGTCAGACGAGTATGTAACACATATATATAGATATACATCGTCTAATTGATCCATTCTAACCTCAAAATAGTTAAATTTATTCTCGTTTTACTATCTAAGATCTCTTACGAACGTGAGTCACACATTTTCCCGTAGAATTGGGGGAAAAAGGCCGAAAATTCTAATAGTAAACGTCAGGAGCACGCAGAAGCTTGTACAATAATCTTCCCGCGAAAGGCTCGACCAATCAGCTGCTCGATCTGTCTCGTGCTCGCGCGGCTGCTAATAGGCGCCTCTCTCACCAAGAGAGAGGGGGAGAGAGAGAGGGGGAGAGAGAGCATGCATACAGTCGTCTCAGGCTCCTCGGCGCCTCGCGCGCGATAATACACACGCTCCGATATAAGAGCATTATAATCGATATTGTGAAATTTCGATAGTCTCCGCGCGGAACCATGGCCAAACATGGGATTTCGTCCGTCTGCTGAGGCCGCGCAGAATCCGGAACAAAAACAAAGGGCTCCTGCAGGCTGAGGGAGAGAGAGAGAGAGAGAGAGAGAGAGAGAGAGAAATATAGCGAAGTGCAGCTGCAGAGAGTCGTGACTGCGTGCGGGCGCTATTCTCGATAAGCGCGACGGAAAAAAACAAAGCCAAACAACGGAGCAGTGAGGTCTATATGCTCGTCGGCTGCAGCAGAACGGCGAGTGGAGCAACAGCAGCAGCAGCAGTACGGGGCGAGGAAAACTGGCCACCGCCGCCGTAGCCGCCGCCGAGCATACCCACGGGACGATTGTATTATGATCGAAGCGCGAGTATGCCGCTGCTTGTTTCTCTTGACGCTCCTGGCCGCGGTAACGCAGATACAGCCGTCCCTGCATGGCCACAACAATGGTGAGTCGTCACTTTTATACTATATGTACCCCTCTGCGATACAACGTACTCTCTCTCTCTCTCTCTCTCTCTCTCTCTCTCCTTTGCTTTTGTATGTATACACACGGACGGTCGTGCGCTCTCTCTCTCTCTCTCTCTCTGTTTTGATGTCGCCAGCCGATAAGAGCCTCGCCAATTATCTCTACGCACACATGACTGCACGAGCGCGCGAATTCGAGCTCCGTTTAACTCGCTCCAACGATTTTCCCAGCAGCTCGCGGGAGAGCCGCTCGTGTCCCAGCCCCCCTCCCCCCGCCCGCCCCCAGCCCGATACCTGTCCGGTCGTCCTCGAGACATCGCACGCGCGGCCTGCACTCTTTTTCCTGAAGGTCACCGCGTGTGTGCAGCCTTAGCTGTTTCGTCGCGGTCGTGGGAGGGCCGCTGCCTCGCGGCACCCAGCCACTCTCTCCAGGCTAGCCCTGAAATCGATTGCCATCGATTTTTCCTCTTTTAAAATAGAAAATTGATCCTCCGTTACCTGGTTTTAACAGCAATTGCTTTAATGTTTTGTTGTCGCTGCTGCCCCCGAGCTCTGACTCAGTGCAACTTGCAACCTGCGACGCAGAGCTCCAGAGTCCCAGCGAAAAGGGAGAGCATTGTTTTTCTTCCTTTCTCTCTTTTGCCACCGGATAAGATGATAGGCAGGTGCATTAGTTCTGTTGAGTCATGTCGATGAACGTTGTTGTTCTTGTGCTTTCAGCATTCGTCCAGGATGACAGCGACGTACAGTATCTTTTGGACAGCATACCCATTTCGATGCACAAGGTAAAGATACAGATTAACTTTATTTGGAAAGTCAACTTGTATTCAATCCTTGTTACCACGATGAAAAGATTATCTATTCAACAAATTGGTTATTGAACAAATTTTGTTTAACTATACATTCTTCACTTGTAAATGTTAGATGTACTCATTGCGCGTTGCACATTAATAGTTAACTACAATTACACTGCATTTATCCATAAATTCCAACATAATTTATTAAAGATTAGTCGCAACTGGAGCAATTCTGAGAAAAAAGCAAATACTTAAACATGTTGAATTTTAGTAAATATTATATTTGTACATGTACTGCAGTGATTATTATTTATTTTATACCTTAAATAAAACTCTTCATCTTACAAAAATTGATTCCACGTACGACGTTTAGCAATTTATTACGTTAAATAATGTATTTTTATCCTGTTTTCCAGGGCTTTGCTAATTCAGTGCATGGAGCTGGGTAAGCATAATACTCATACCCATAATGGTGAGTGGAAATAGGAAAGGTATTAGGAAGTATTTTTTGTTTTCTAATTCTTAGACTGCTTACCTTACATAACTTTTTATATTGCATAAATTTTATCTCATTATTTTTTAACTGTCATGCAGTTTATAGTAAATAATGATAAAAATTAAAAATTGAAATGAATAAAAATATTTTTGCAGTGTTTGTGTCTATTGATCTAGAGATTTGAATATAAAGATTTTAAAAATAAAAGTTTTATATACATATTTTTAAAAATATGCATTGCTCAGACACTGCAAAAATACAAATATAACATTACATATCTGTAAGTTCTAACAAACTAATGCAAGGGCTGTCTTAGAGAACTGTCTTTTTAAGATAGTTTAGGAGAATACCAACTATTTCTTCACAGATATTCATTATACTACATTGTTGCCTTACTAATAAACAGCATTAACTGTACCAGGTGCTGCAAACTGCTTTCCCTTTTTACCTTTCCTATTTTCAATCTTGTGCAAATATTACTTTTTTATAAATATGAATAAGCTTCTGTGAGCATGATAAAGCTATAGTATCTATGTCTAAAAACTTTTAAAGGGATTCCATATCGGAGGAAAATGTACAAGACTCTCTTTCCCATATTGAGTTCGAGCCAAATATTTTGGATTTTAAAGAAAGGTATTTCAATTTGTTTATTGTATGTTGGTTAACACAACTAATTCACATACTTATAGAACTAAATTTTAAATTATATTTTTAACAGACAACTTGGTGTACCTCACCAAGAAACTGTAACGCTGTTTAATAGAGATGACAATCGGACAATTCATCTTTCTTCCATTTCTGGAAATACACAGCATTTTCATTCATCCTTTTTTCAAGATAAAGTAAGTTTTTTTTCTTATATTTCCTTGTCATATTTATTGATATATATTCGCTACAGTTTGGTACTTTGCTAATATTTATACTTACTGGTAGATTATAAATATTTTCCTAAATTTTACAGGTGATTCCTCCATTGGGAAACACAACTTTTAATGTTGTATTTTTAGGCCGAGAAGAGGGAGAAATTGACAGTTACCTCTTCATACACACATCAGATGGAACATTAAAATACCAAGTATATAAATATATTTTAATAAACTAATTTGTAAACGTATAATAAATATTACTTTTTCCATTTTATAATAAAATTATTTTTTTTCAAGGTAAAAGGTGTAAGTGTTAGCAGTCCTTATCGACTACGGCCTGTAGTAGGTGTGAAACTACCTATAAATGCATCATTTACGCCATTAATATACGTGCATAATCCTCATTCTGAACCTATGCAGGTAATCATGTATTTAAAGCATAGTTACATTTCAAAGTATAATTAATACAATAGAAACATGTAATTTTTTTATGAAAATATTTACACGTGCAGGTAGTAGAAGTATACAGTAGTGGAAGGGAATTTCAGTTAGAATTGCCTTCTGGAGAAGTGGAAGGACCACGTGAACTATGGGAAATTCCTCCTTACCAAACAAAACCTGTAATAAGGTTACACTTTAATGCTTACACTGAAAAAAATCATACAGCATACATTAGGTAAAATTTCTTTGATTTTGTTAAAATTTTACTTGATAAAAATATTATACATATTAGAATTTTTATATTAGATTTCATTCATAAGAACAACGAATGTTGTAATGCATTTAATAGCAGTAAATATATTCTTAAATCAGTACCGAATTATTTTGTTGATAATTACCAAAATAATTTATATTTATTATATAAAATGTCTACATTTTCAGATTCAGGGTTAACAATAGTGCTGAAGTACTAATTGTGGCTGTGGAGATTGAAGTGAGTAGTGGAGCTGGTCTTCATTGGGGTGGCAGTTCTGGGGTTGTGAACTTTGGTATGGGTGGATCTCATCAACCACCTATTCGTTATCAAATAGCTTTAAAAAATTCTGCAAAGAAACCTGTCAAAGTTCAAGTAAGACTTTTGCTTATAAATACATTACTTTTGCAATGTGTTACAATACTATAATATCAATAAATAATTGTTTAGAATATTATCAGTACACCGACATCAAAAGCATTGAAGATTAATTTTGAACCTATTGTGATACCAGGGGATACAGAGATTCCAATTGCAGTAGGAACGTTAGTGTATGATTGTAAGTAGAAATAAATTGTGTATGATTGTAAGTAGAATAAAGATCAACAATGTTAAAGCTTTTCTTTTCTCCATAAAGGGAAAGCTGGGCTGGACTTAAAGCATTTCAAAGGGAAATTAATGATTAAGGGTATCGGGCCCGGCGGCTCTAGTCAAAAACTAGCAATACCATGGGTAGCAGAAGTCTTACAAGGTGGTCTTGAAGTAAACACCTCTGCTGCACATTATTGCTCGCCGTATTCCAGTCAACCAAGAAATTTCAGTGTTGTTAATAAGTTTAAACTGCCCCTAGCCATTACCAACGTATCGCTACCTTCTGAGGCTGCACCTCTTTTTACTGTAAGACACTTGAATACTTTTGGTTATCTAATTGTAAATAACAGTATTTCCATTTTCATACAAGTTTTTCCTTTTTCTTTCAGATAAGTAACTTTGCCCCAAAGATTTTGAGATCTGGTCAAAGGGACAATATATTTACGCTATCATTATCGCATGATAGGAAGAACGAGAACTTGCAGTTGGAGTCATCAATACTGATACACTCCAATGTTTCTACTACAGAAGTTCCATTATTAAGCTACAATGGAAAATTGCGAAAAATAATACCTGGAGAGAGGGAGAGTGATAAGGGTACAATGAATTTCGGTACCGTCAGCAGCGGTACGGAAAACGAAGGCATATTCGCTCTCGAAAATCAGAATCCAGTTAGTATAGAGTTACATGGTTGGGGAGTCAATATGCCCGGGGCCGTTTTAGAGCTAATGGGATGTCAAAGTGGACCCACCGATTTATTTAATAAAGGCGTGCGGAATATAACCGCCTGTAGTGTTACAGGAAACGTAAGTTTACATTACAATTAATTTTCAATTCTGAAGCTAAGACAATTTAACTAATTAACGTGTTTTCTATATTTTTATTTGCAGCAAAGCATAAAACCAGATTACTTAGCGATCTTTAAAATTAAAGTTAAAACTCCACATGTTGAGGAGGATACCATAGTTGGTGATGTCTTTGTTAGGACAACATACGAAAGGTTAACTGTTCCAGTTTACATGAGAGTGGCGCACGGAAAAATATCTATGAAAAAACTTACATTCACAGATTGTTTTCCCGTAAGTAACTTTATATTTTTTAATATTTTCTTTATATGTACCTATCCTTAATAAAAAATAGCTGTTTATATTTTGTACTTGTTACTCATTTTTGTTCGATTTTTTTCATTGTAACGTATAAGAAAGTGCATAGTGTTTAAGCATTTGTAAAATTAATGTATGTTAATTTAAAACTATTTTCAGGGCTCCATTTGCTTGCAACAAGTAAAGTTACACTCAACCTTTGCAAGACCTATGGAAGTTACTTTTATAGCTCCAATGCACAAAGATGAAAGAGTAAAATACATCCCTCTGGAAGAAACTTCATATCCTGTTATTTCCAAGGGTGATAACCATATTGGTTCTATTGTGATAGATCCATCAATTACTTGTAAACAGCATTGTTACCTTGGTTTATCCCTAAATAGTAGCGGTATGATTCTCATTATTAAATTTATAGATCAATTCTGTTACATTTAAAAAGTAATTAACATGACTTTTAATGATAATGTTTTAGTTGGAAGTCAGTGGCTAAACACTCTTAGCTTGCCTTCGCACACACGTGATTCTGATTTGAATCTGCTAAATACTCGTTACACGCGCTATTTGAACACGACAAGTGGTGGTTCGTGGGATAATATAACGATGCAATTAGATACTAGCGAAGTTCGTGGACACAAATTTTCTGTGAATATGAAGCCCTATTGGCCAAGCTTATTAGTTGGAGTTCACAATGCAAAAAATAAGAGTCTAGTATCATTTCCATTAACTCAAGTTGGAAACACTTCGTACAAAACTATAACATTGCACAATCCAACATTGAATCCACTGTTAGTTCACTTAGTAATGGATTGGAGTTATCCTCAAGGAATGAGATTATTTCATTCGTTACCAAACAAGTAAGAAAGTTAATTTTTTATATTTCCGTTACTTTTACTTTACATTAAGTAAAAACATAATTTATCTTTTATTCAAGATTTAAACCTTTGTGCTTGGAGTGTCCAACAACCTTACACGGAGAATTTAAATTGGATGACGCGTTAAACGAGAAAGATTTATTTGAACAAGAGTGGGGCATTGGATCTGCACCCCATTCCCTCCCTTTAGTTCTCGAACCTAACACAACTAAATCGGTTCGACTTTCTTATTCACCTTTATCAGCCGCTTCATCATCCGCACTTTTATACATAAGGTAATTGAAAAACTACTTGCTTTCTCCATTTGATCTTATAGTGGATACATTAATCTTTAATTGAAACATTGTATTCCAGAAACAACATGACTATTTTAGAAGTGCTGCGCCTTGTAGGACGTGGAGCTCACGCACAGTTTAAATTTGGTAATCGTAAGCCGGGCTCTACGACGCCCTTATTGTTTGAACTCACAGAAAAGCATCTCAAAGATTGTGAAAGTAAGTTGCATGCACTTGTACGTACACCGCTGAAGTTACGGCTAATAAAAATATCGAAAGATACAACACGCTTGAACAAAATTGCGAAAACACCCGAAAGACAATTATATTTTGTGGTTCTTTTACCCTGTTCCAGCCGAACGCTCGCGCAAGACGCCGATTCCGAATCTGACGGTGAAGCGCTCGTTCACGGCGCGCAACACGGGCGAGCTGCCGATCGACGTGCGGGCCTTCTTCATAAACGGACTGGCCTGCGACGGCTACGGCTTCAAGGTACTTAACTGCGCGCCCTTCACCCTCCAGCCCAACGCCACGAAGAAGATCGAGATCGCGTTCACGCCCGATTTCACGATGTCGCGCGTCGAGCGCAATCTCCACATACAGACGAGCCTGGGCGGGGAGATCGGCACCGAGGCCGAGCACGAGTCGAGCGGCCTGGTCAAGCTGAGCCTCCTGACGACCGTGCCGCCCCACACGCTCGAGGCCTGCGCGGCGATGATCGCCCGGCCCAGCTGGGAGGGCGCGCTGCAGTGGACGGCCACCGGCCTCACCCTCGTTCTGCTCGTCTGTGTTCTAGGTAATTTCAGCGCTGCGACCTATTCAGAACGCTTACCTGTGTCGACGGCTATTTTATTCTATCGTGTTGTGTAGTTTTTCTGCAGGGATACATTACTTAAGTACGGCCTCGACAAAACGTGCCACCCCACTCCTGGGATATACTATAGTATATACTATACAGTTGAGTGCCGCTTTTGGCGACGCTGCTTGAGTACGTAAGTGAACGGAGCCCGGGTGTGAAGTGCAAAGAAACGAATTTGTATATTTCATCATCCCTATGTGGGAATATAAACTGACACATTTTGTCTAAGTTGAGCAAAATTTTGGCAATCTTCGGCAAAGTTAGGTAAAGTTTGGCAAAAACTTCTATTAAACAGTTTTTTGTGCGATTGATTTCGTTGAAGTTTAGGAAAGTTTGACTAATATAGTCTAACTTTGTCAAAAATATTCAAATTTTGCTTAACATCGCCAAAACTTTGCCAAATTTTTGTTAACTTTACGAAACTTTGCCAAACATCCGAAGACCAACAGGAAGCTTTCTTTGTCAAATACTGTTTACTTTGCCCAACTTTGATAGGTGTATATAGTCAAAGGTTGCCAAAGTTTTGCCTAATATTACAAATAGCCCCATTCGCTTCAGTCTGGCAAAGTTTTCTTAATTTCTTGCAAAGTTTAGCAAACAAATCTTTTTAACTAAGGACGATTTTTGTATTGAAAAATCTCTAATCACCAATTATCCGGTGAAGTCTTTTTGTTGATTCAAGTCTGGTCTGATCAACAACTATCCAAATTCGTCTTTCTATCATTTCATTTGCTTACTGAGCTCAATCAACTTGCTTGGAACTAAAAGAAAATAGGAATAGTTTTTGAAAATTGAGCTTGAAGAATCTAATAGAAATTCAAAAAAGTTGTATTTTAAATAGTTTCCCGTTAAACAAAAAAAAAACTTCTTTTTTGACAACTATTGATTTATATTAAAAAAATGCGATTTTTTTGAGAAATTGGGTTTGAATAAGAAAAGAGATAATTGTAAAGGAGTCATGGGAGCATGAAACTCTATTAGAAAATTCTATCATAACGTTCAGAATACACTTCCGAGACTTTGTTCAAATGGCATTCTTCAAGGAATTTAAATATTTATCTACTTGAAACTTTGAGGTTTCACTTATTTCGGTCTCTATTATCTTAAATTATAACTATTCAACGGAATGGTTGGTTGGTCATACTTGAGGCGGAATATTTGAATTTTTTAATCGATTTTGTCAGGACTATAATAAAATCCTGCATTATGGTTAATTATAAGTTAAAATAGAGAAAAGTTTGGTTAAATATTGGTATTATATTTTTTAAAGACAATTTTAAATTTCCTAAATTAATTAAAGAAAGAAATATCTGTTCTCTTGTAAATTAGCGGCTGCTTTTCTGGAAGCCGATCGTATTTTGAGGGGTGCCCTGGTGAACATGTCGCGGGGCAATCCCACGCAGCCGCCGCTGGACTTGAGACTGCTGTCGCATTCCTCGCCGATGCAGCAGCAGCAGCAGCAGCAGCAACAACAGCAGAACTCGTATCAGGCGAGCAATCATCATCAGCAGAATCATCATCACAGCAAGGAGAAACTCGCGGAGGACAATAACAGAGCGTCGGTCAGCAAGGTCGGCAAGGTCAAGGACGACACGTCGCCCGACTGGAGCCTCATGAGCGTGAAGCGCAACAAGGAGAAGGAGCCCTCGGCGCACAAGGGCCTCAAAATACCCGACTGGTCGGCCGAGGAGGAGCGCCGCTTTCGACTGGACACCGAGTTCAAGGACACGCCCTCGCTGAAGCGCTGCGTCGCCGTCGACTCGCCGACTGGCCTGGAGGGCGCGAGCGCCACCGGCAGCTCGAAGAAGCGCACCGGCAAGCGACACAACGCGCAGGACGTCGTCGTCGTCGTCGCCGCCGCCGCGGAGAGCCCCGAGCACGACGCGCAGATCGCGGAAAAGAAGAGCTCGCCGTCGAGCAAGTCGAGCCCCACGACGAACAGGAAGGGGGGACCCAAGTCGAAGGAGGAGCAGGCGACAGCCAAACTCGTTGACAACGAGCTACAGGTGGACGCGGGTAACGGCGGTAGCGGCACTTTTGCGAGCCTCGCCGTCAAGGACGCCGGCGGTAAGAGCGAGGCCGCGAAACGCAAGCAATCCACCGGGAGCAACAACGGCGCCGGCGCCAATCAACACAACGCGTACAGGAAGTGCGAGGCCAATGCTAGTCAGAAAGTCACAACGCAATATTCAGAGGAGGAGACCTCGTCCACCACGACCGAGAGTTCCCTTCAAGAGGATAACAATACGTACAAGGTAATCTATTTACTTTGCGCTTCATGCCGTTGCTCGCGAATTTCAAGTTTGGTGCGCTTTTTACACAACACTGACATTTTTCTTTTTTTCTTTTCAATTCATCAGTTTTCGGAGAAATAAACAGATTTTATTTATCTACCCCTTTAAAAAGAGATTGAAGTAGGAATGGAAATGGAAACAAACGAAGACGTTCTACCCTAATACTCTGTCCCTGCTTATAATACATAAGATTGTATGTTTAAAAAAATTGAATATGAAAATTTATTTTTGCAATTTAGCTAGCAATATTATTCGGGCAACATTGTGTGTACAAGTTTCTCAGGTACTACTTGGTCTAAATTAATGTTTTAGGGCTAATCTTTTTTTGTATTTTTTCTACGCATCACGGGGACAAAAAGAAGAAGGTAACCTCGGATGAGTAGTAGTAGGGGAACATTGAGAAACATATCGAAGTAACTCTATTGTTTAGAATTAGTAAAAATTTGAAAATTATAAAAAAATTGATCCGTGAATGTGAAGGGAAACTTTAAAAAAGAGGGTCAAATTCGATCAAATAAGTGAAAAAATCAAAGCTTTATCAGACATTCAGTAATACAAATTTAAGAAATTCACTTTTTTCATGTTTTCAACTTTTCTACTTAAAAATTT
Source organism: Gastracanthus pulcherrimus (assembly GCA_949152435.1). NCBI lineage: Eukaryota > Metazoa > Arthropoda > Insecta > Hymenoptera > Pteromalidae > Gastracanthus > Gastracanthus pulcherrimus. The sequence continues at coordinate 45,576,659 of OX424574.1, forward strand.
TACAGAGTGAGTTAAATTATATAGTTTTGACTAAGCATATTCCAGCTTAAATTAAATGGGAAAAGATCAAACCCGAACGAGATTGAATATTTTTTCCCATTTCCAACCCCTTTCTTTAAGAGGTTCTGAACATACGATTTGGCTAACGTCCGTATGTAGTCGTTTCTAATTATAATGAACAAATACCCTCAAAAATTGAACGGGGGTAATCGTACACGGTTGAATTAGAACTTTTTTCCGTTTCTATTCTTATTTAAATCCCTGTTCAAAAAAATTCCGGCTCTAGAAATAGGCAAACAAGTTTTTTGTTGTCATATTTAGTAAATCCAAATTTATTTATGCCAATAAAAAATAAGAAATTATGAAAACTTTAATTTCCATTGTTCTGTTAAAAACGTTTTAAACTTAAGACTCATTGTCGGACTAGTTTGCTATTTTGTATTGCTTCAAATGTTTCTTTTTTATTGCTTATTTGCACACTTTTTCACGCCCTATTTTATTCTTCACAAGTGACCTGTATTTAATCCAAAATATACCGGAACTAATGTTACATTAACGCAACTTCCATAGTCGTCGTTGGCCAACTTTATCATCTCTTTTTTTCAAACTTTTTTTAATATTACTTCTCATACGTGTTTAACATCCAACCCCGAAGTAAATAAACCAAAATTTATGACTACCGTCACGGACCCAGTTTCTGATCAGCTAAGAGCAATTCCTGATCAACTCTGATTTCCATAAAAGCCAATTACAATTAAACTTTTTAGACTTTGAACAAGAAAATCTAAATAGTAGATGGTTATATCTGCAATCTTCAAAAAAGTTTTTGCAGCAATAACTTTAAAGTAATATTTTATGTAAGAAAATGACCGCGAATTGAGTCCTGATCCGGAACTGGGTCCGTAACGGTATTTTTAAATTCATATTGTATTATAAAATATTATATTTGTCATACATGCACGATTTTTGCGTTTTTTCATGCTTCTACGGCGGGCGCAAAGCGGCTGTTTGCCGACCGGCGAGCAAAAAAAACTTTTCGCCCGCTTGTCACGCCCGCCCTTCAAATGTGTCCGGGCCTGAACACTATATGTAGCCTGATTTGTCTGATTTGCCTAATTAGTGTAAAATAGGTCCTAAAAACGTTTAGTATTTTAAACACTATGACAGCCTGATATTGCAGTCTAACAGGCGTGTGTTAAGACAGAGTCGATAAACAGCCACGTTTGTGACCGCAGAGGCATAAAAAAACACGAAATTATGACATGTGTGACAAAAAGTACGGTGTGTACCATGGGTGAAAAGGCTTTTTTGCCCTTGTGTGAGTGCACTCGTCTTCGGCTCGCAATACACACTTGTCTTCGGCTCGTGCTTGCTCGCCATGCTCTTATAGTGATGCTAAACCCATTCGTCACCAACCTCTACAAAGTACTACTTTTTTCGTTTAATTTTCAATTTTTAGTAAATATCTCTCTGGAATGTTATTGTTCTAATCAAAAACTACAATCTTCCAAAGGGGGGTTTCAAATAGGGGGTTTAGCATCACCTTACTTACCATAAACTCTTACTGTAAACCACACGCGGGCAAAAGAAAACCTACTTTTCACCCTTGGTACACAATATACTATTAGGTTTCAGGATTTAAGTTATGAATTATTTTCCATTATACACACAACTTCTCATAATAGTAAAATTAAAAATAATGATTATCAAACCAAGGAGCGATAATTAGCGTTAAATTACACATATTGTTCTATAACATAACTTAAAATTAGCTTTGCTTAAAAATTTTGACACCAAATAGTAGCATCCAGCTATTCTTTTATGTAATTACATATTTTTAAAAGTACCGGCATTTGGGATACGTGATTTTTCTAAGAAAATGCGTAAAGAAAGTATCTTATATCATGGATTGACCATTTGTGAAGTGTCGATCGTGAATCGAGCCCTATAGTGGTTTTCCGATCCGTAAAGGTAATGCAAATGTTAGATTTTCCAATTATGAGAAAAATATCTCATCCGACTTAAAATTCACATAATCAGCGACCATGAAAACCCCAAAATACTATAGATTGAACAAAATCAGAAAAACTTTTTTTCTGAGATATTATAGTGGTTTTTCGATACCCCAAGGGTAATAAAGTTTTTTCTATATGTATTGTAACTTGAAAAATAGTAGTAAAGAATGTTTCTAATAGAGTACCTAAAACAATTAGAAAATTAAATTTAATAAGAAATTTATTAGTACGTCGTTTTCTTTATTGAAACAGTGGTAGAAAATAAACCAATTCGGATGGTTAACGTATTAATTCATAGTTAAATTTGTTACCCAAAATAAGGTAATTTTTAGCTTATTTCTATCTAATTTCTAATTAAGAACCAGATAAGATAATTAGAGTGTCATGGCAACCAAAACAAACCTGTAGGTTATTTTTTTTCGATAAATACTTACACTATAAGCATAGATAAGTTAATTTCAGTTATTTTTCAACACAAATTAAATGATTATAATTCAATATTAATATTGAAGAAGTTACACTAATCGCCTTATTAAAAAAAAATCCTTATGCTTCCACAGCAACGAGTGTCTTAATCTTAACTTTTCAATAGTAAAGTTATACAAAGAAATATGCTTTGTGTAAAATACTTTTATGTTAATAGGTTAATTATATATTTCTTATTTATTCTACGTAATTCTACATTATTATATTTAAATTGATGTAATCTAAATATATATTTTACAACTTTTATACAACATTTGTTAGTATTAGCTAGAAATTAGGTAAATAGGATACCGTTTTAAGCGGGTTTTTAGCTAATATGTTAAGTAGAAATAAGTTAATTCGTAAAAAATTACCTGATTTTTTGCTAAAAACCAGCTTAGGTTTCTACCAGGGGTTGGCTACAAAAATGTTTTGCACTGGGAATACTGTGTACGGTTACAATATAATTCAAGGTTTAAAAAATATTTTCTAAAAGGTGTAAATATTTTGAATGCATGAAAAAACACGGCAATTTTAGTGAAATAATTTTATCGCGTAAAAACAATTAAAATATATTGTCACATTCAATCTGCTAGAAAATTTGAAATTTTGTTAGTATATCAAATTATATTAAAAAATACCAAATAAATTAAAAGTCAACACGTTGCATTATTTTACATCGACTTTCCTTCCACAGTTGCACCTTAATTAGTATTCATTTTTATATTTTCCGTTTAATAACATGCATTACACTTATGTAAACAAACTTTATTTGATATGTAAATATACAGCATAAAATTCTGTTATTTTTAACGTTCTATAACTGAGCGGATACAATGTCAAAGATTAAAATGCTGCAGTGAATAAAATATTTGGTTACAAAAATGTGTGAATGTGAAACAACTTTTTCTTTTTCGATATTTAAGGTATTTAGTTAAAAAGAAAAATACTATAAAAATACATCGTGCGATTTGTTATCGTGTTCTCTTAATAAATTGTGATCGATTTCTAGGAATGTGAAAATAATTGTGAAAAACCCGAAAAAGTACAGAGAAAACCGGCAACAAAGAAATCTAAGCCACAAATTATTCCTGCCGTGCCATCTTTAGATTATAAGGACAATTACGAAGGAGATTGTGACGATGATGATTACGATAAGGAAAAGCAGGATAATCCAAATAGATGGAAAACAAGTACAACGCGTTCCGGAAGTAAACATCATCTGTCGCGACTCAATGCAGAGTCATCACACAAACTACCTCGCCAAAAGCAAAACCCTCCGCGAAAAGAGAAAGCGTCGCAGAAGCGACGAAATGCTGAGAAAAATCAATCGAAAGGTTCGTAAAACGGCAATTGCAAACGTTGAAAAAAGTTTTAATGTAATATTTTGCTAACGAATAAACACTTTTGTTTTATCCGGTTGTTTCCTCTTGGATGCCTATCAGCAGTTATTTGTCAATGTTAATACGTTGTGGATATTAAAAAATGAACATTAATCTGACAAGAGATTAAATACATTATAATGATATAAAAAATTATGGAGAGGGCGTATTATATTTTAGTGGCATATCGTTTGTTCTGTAGTAACAGAACTACTTATTTAAATATTTTATGAACTTGACCTATTCGCCTGGGTAAAGGTAACACTAGCGCCAAATGTAATGTAAAATTCCCATAAGGTGGACGGCCTTGGAAGCTCTATAACGATGTAGAATGTATTGCAGGGATATCTTGAGATATTTTTAATAAATAATGATTAGTATAATATTTTTTGTGATACAAAAAAGAGTTTTTATAATAAATATTTGGCCTAAATGCTTTAAACACTGAGAAAAGTGATGAAAAAGCTATTGGTCCCTATCCTTACAATACATTTCAGCATCATTGTAGAGCTTCTAAGGTCGTCCACCTTATGGGAATCTAACATTAAATTTAACGTTAGTGTTACTTTTACACAGACGAATCTAAAAGGCTATGAAAAAAGAGTTTTGTGACAGGTTTTCAAAAGTTTAATATTAATGCAAAAGCTTTTATATTTGGTTTTAACTTTTTTATATTTATAAAATTAAGAATGTATTACATTATGTTAATAAGACATTTCAATACCCTTTAGCACCAGTAACAAACGGAAGTACTCCTCAAAAGGAAGAAACACGGCCTCCACCCGCAACGGTTTCTCCTCCCCTTCCACCACCGCCTTCAGTTTGCTGGGGTGAAAATCGGGCAAAGTTCAGCGACGTGGTTGCTCGAAATCAAGATAATCTCTCGCCATTTTCCAATTACAGTAGTAACAAATCGCATAAAACCAATTCACACGCAGTACCTGGCACTTTGGGCGTCGACGGCGCGGATTGCACAAAGCGTCAACCAATTCAAGATTTAGCGTCGAGCGAGTACAAATTTAATGTCAAGCCAACTGGCGTATCCAATGAGAAAGACGGCCCGCTCAATAATTCAGATGTCTTGGGAATCCAAAAGAATAGTCATTTGAACAGTTTCTTCGTAAACACGTTTAACGAGCCATCGGTAAGTTACGTAAATGTAAAATTCAAATATTTTATTAGAAACACAGTAAAGATCAACATTTTTAAAATAATATTGCAAATTTGAAGATTTAAAAATATTTCAATGTATCGTTAAACTTCGTTAACGAAAATGTCACTTATCAGTTATTACATTAATATAACAAATTTTAGTATGAACCAGAACTGGTACCATATGATGATCTTCCTGAAACTGATGAGCCACTTGTTGAATTGGAAAGCACAGAGGAGGATTCTCACTGCAGACTATGGCATGATAGCAGTCCCATGCTTAATTTGTTACCCGAAAATACAACTTTTCAATTAGATCCGCCAAAGCCTTCTGAGAAAATTGCAAACTTACCAGATACTTTAAAAGGTTCGATTTTTTGTTTACGATCAACGCATTTTTTGGCAAGATCTTTTTCACGTATGATGATAACAAAATTTATTGTAGATAACTGGGTTACTGTGGAAACGAATTGGGAGCCTTTGTATACTCGCGGAGCTGTTGGAGAAGAGAGAAGCGGCGTTTGGGGAATAAACACAGGTGGAGTGTGGGCAGCTGCACCTTGGGGTGCGCCAACACCACCCTCAACTTTACAACCCACGCCCTTATCACAACCGAGAGAACCAAGCGTTCAAGTATGATAAAATTAAATCTGCAATAGTCTCAATGATACCAAATTCGTACATTTTTTTAATTTAATTATTCAGCAAATATTATTAATTTTAGAGTTCATTATATTTTTGGTATCATTCTATCTGATTTATTATATTCACACATAAATACTTTAAATTTACGTGAGAACTACATATATTAAAGAAACTGCAATAATACAGGAACGTTCCGGATTTGATCCATTTCGGTCTTTGAGTACAATATGGACACCATCTTCATCGGATACTTGGACTTCAAAGCAGAAAGAATGACCACGTCATCAATGATACTCGTTGATATTTTGTGATAAAGTTGCTGTACGTTCGACGACTTTTCTGGAAGATTCTACAATACATAAGAGTCTTAAGAGTGACGCACCAAATGTTTGTGATATCGAATATTTACTTTTTTTTTTGTTTTCCTTGTGATTTCCGAAAAACAAAATGACAAATAAAGTTTACTTATAGTATACTTTTATCCAAATTTCTGAAGAATTATCGTACTGATTTACGTAATAAATTATAACTGATTTTTCTTTTCATATTTGATGAAGGCACATTAAAATGATTTCAATCAAATACATATTGTCATTTATTTTCTTCAACAAATCGTCCTTAACAAAGCAAATAAATTTTATTTATTACGATTATGTAGGAAAAGTAAAAAATATTCAGATAAGTGTATAAATGTAGTTTTTTTTATTTATTTACATATAAAAGTTTATTTATCAAATCCACATTTAATTGTAAATAGCTTTTAGCAAATGCGAAAGAATTAATGGATGGTAAAGTTTACACTGCTTAATGTTATAAAGGAATTTTAGGCATATCACACAATAGAGTTTTTGCAAAATTGAATTATGATTTTGAAATATCATAAATGTGTTGTTCTATACCCCGGAATTTTATTCGTAGTAAGTGCACAAGATTTTGCTTGTCGCAGTCTTCTAAGCAGCATCTAAAAATTTAAACCACTTAATTATACAGAGCCAAAAATTATTTTCATTGCTTTAATGCAGGAATTTTTTAAAAACATGTTTTGTTATAAGCGTACCATATTGTCTTCTTCAATTTTCCTTTGTGATTTTCTCCGATTAATTGCAGAGCTGCTCAATTTTGACTGAACTGGTTGTATTCTTAATTTTTGTGATTTCTGTTGAGCCATTATTTTTCTTAATAAAATCTCATTATCGCGTTCAATTTTCATTATTTCATCATTAGTAAAGCTCATATTTTTCCTAGTAGGTCGAACTTGCACACTTTTAGTAGGACGCACTTCATTAAGGCTTAAGCATTTAACTCGGTCTTCTAGTGTAAGTAATGTGTCATCATAAATTTTTGACGTTGAAACAAACTTTTTATTTAAATTTGTTAAATCTTGTTTCTTTACTAGAGATTTAGAACTTGGGAATCGAAATGATGGAATGTGACTTATGGAAGATCGTTGCGATATATTTGTTACTTCTGATTCTTCCTCTGAATTGTCTGAGCAAAAAGAATCTTCATACGCAGACTCAGCATCAGCAATATCTGTGTTTATATTGTGTATTTTTCCATCACCTTCACCAGCAATTTTACTTTCCATTGATCTTCTTGTATTAACTTTTGCTTGAATTTCATTTTTTATGTAATCACCAGATGATAATGCATTTTCTAATTTAAAATTGGTTTCTTTGCCTTTTGCAATAGCCATTAAGAAAATAAATAATAGATCATAAGGATTTTAGCAGAAAAAATAATTACTGCAGTGTTTGACTTCAACTGTAACAGGTTATGTATCCATGGTAACCAAGCAAATGGAAACAAAAATGTATATAAATATTTAAGTACTTATTTACTTTTTTGTAACATTTATGAACTACTTAGACAATGTACAATTTTAATATCAAATTTAAAATCTAAAATTTTTTATAATATAAGATATAAATTATTAAATTAAAATTAAAATCATAATTTTTGGGAATTTTTTTTGTTAAATGCATTTATTTTTAAATAAAGACACGTTTATATAATGAAAAAAAAATATTGTTTATTATCATGAAATATAAGAGGTTAATTAATTAACTTTCATTGGGAAATCCAAAAACTTTTAAGCTACCCGCATCTCTTTTCCTATCGTAATTATCTTTATCGTCACATGCATAAGCAAGCAAATATTGTTTTGGATGCCAAGCAACAGTAAATGTAGCTGCTTCTACAGGTATATCAGTCACTTTTTCACCAGATTCAACTTCACCTATATCTATGACTAAATCTTCTGAAGCAGCTGCCAGTAATTTACCATCATGTGAAAATGAAATAGTTCTTACTGGCCAATCTAAACGAGAAAATGTCCTTAAACAACACAATTCATCAGCATCCCACAAAGAAACCAGAGCATCTGCTGAACCAGTTGCAAAGTATCTTCCAGTTGGATCAAATTCAATACAAATACAAGTCCCTGGGTGAGCTTTTATTACATGCAAAAGTTCTAAACTTGGATAGCTTAAAATATGCACACAACCTTGTCCATTTGTTAAATAAAATGTGTCAGAATCTTTGTTCCAAGATATTTCGTTTACTTCAAAGTTAAATTGTTCTTCAACTTTAATTTTCATAGCTCTGGCATCAATAAATGTTACTAGATCTTCTTTATTACCTACAGCAATGGTATTGCCATCTGGTGACCATGAAATATTAATGTTTTCTCCTTTAGTACTAATGTTTGCTGTACATTTTTGAGTTCTCGTATCCCAAATTCGAACTGTTTTATCTCCACTTGCTGTTGATAAAAGTTCTGGATTAGATGCATGCCAACAAAGTTGATCGACACTTCCTCCATGGCCTCTGAAAGTTGTTTCTTGTTTCTAAAATAAAAAAGATATTATTAAAATATAAACAACTTAAGTTAATTTTTAGAAATATCAAGATATTGAGGTTTGAATTCATAAATTGTCAATTAAACCTATGTAAAATAAAGCGCATTTTGATCTTTTTTACATGAAAATATACTATGCATAGATACCAAAATCTATAAAAATTCAATTTAAAAAAAAGTGGACTTAAGTTATTATGCCTCAAAAATATAAATAGACAAATTATCAAGGAAATAAAGCGTATAAATTTTTAATTTTTCTGCTAAATATTAGTCAAAACAGCAAAATTTTATTCAACTCATTTGCTGCTGGCTAAGTATAAGGATTTTCTTTCCCACAGTGTTAATTTCTGATTAATTTGATTTTGATCTTGATTTGATTTTGTGATTTTTCTTTAATTCGATGTAATATATTTTGACTGTTCATTTTAGCTTTGCCAAATTGTTCAAAATCTCATAAAATTGTTAGAAAACAATAATTTTGAATCAGCAAGTAATGAATTTTAATAGTATACAGATCATAAAATAGAAAGTGTGTATATCCGAATACAGATAATTTTAATACCAAAAGCATATTAAAATTATGTACTTTCAAATAATCGTATATTCGTATAAATGTTTTTCTAACTAATTTAAATAAAGATCGTAGTAATGAAATGAAGTAATAATGAAATTTGTTCATTTGATTAGTAATTGGTCTAATCATTTCGAAAATATGATTTGTCTATATTTTAAATTACGAAAATATGGAATTCGAAAAATAATGGTTCGTATTAAAGAAAAATCGTTTATTGAATAAAATATAAAGTGAATAATCTACACTTTGCCCCCCTCCATTTTTTATTGTAATTTTAATTAGTATACTTAATATAATTCCAATGGATCCAATTCTAATATAAATCAGTATTTTTGATTTTTAGAAATCCATAAAATAAGAAAATCGTTTTCCAAACACACAAATGCATATCTTTATGCTATAAATACCATAAAAATAGTTAAATTTGTAAAATATTCACGAGCAATATATGCGTCTTGTAGCATCGGGGGAAAGAAATTTACGAACTATATTTGGCAGGTGTAGCAGCGAAAGTTTTAGCGATTATCTGTCTTCCTAGGGTATAAGCACCAGGCTAAGTCCCCAATATTAGCGATTATAATCAAATTTTCAGTTATAAAAATAAGAAAGCCGGTTTAATTTACTGAATAGAGGTTAGAACTTACTAAACGGTCTGGAGTGAGTGAAAATATGCAGACACATTTATCAAAAGAACCCGAGGCCAAAAGTTTTCCGTCGCAATTCCATCCAACACTGTGAACTTTTGCTGTGTGACTTTGTTGCTCGCGAATTTTATTATGAGTTTTAAAATAAGTTATTAACTCTTCCACGCTACTTTGTGGTGCCATTTTGTTTACTTCGAAGAGGTAGAGCTCGAAATTCGATCTCTCGATGATATATATATATACACTGGCCGGTTAAGATATTAACGATTCGAAGATATTCTACAGGGTTGCCGTTTTAACTAAAATCAAAATCTTTTCACTTTTACATTTAAAATTTTATTGTTAATAATTAATATTTTTTTATCTCGACTTGTATTAATAAAAGCACACATCATTAAATTATCGTTTAGTTCCCAAGGGTGTTAGAATTTCAATCAATTGTGATATTATAGAATCAGATTTGACAGCGTCGCGCGCAGTATGTACATAATTAATGGAACATCCCGTCTGCTACGTGGGCTTACTTGATGGTTGTGAATTATTGTTTATAAGGATGTTATAATTATGTAATTATTATATTTTCATTTTAATCTATGTTGCACCAAAATACCATATAAAGAATGATAATGTATCATTTATTTACACAAATTAGTAGAAAATAATGACAATAACTGTAGTGTTTCACTATATCAATGGTGAGTTTGCTTATTAATATGTAATTCAAAACTCCAACGTTGGTATAAAAAAATATGTTCTAGTTATTTTAACGGAATTTTGTTATCTTTATATTAAGTTAATGTCTTTTACTTTTATTATCTGTTCTAGCAATCTATGTAGCAATTATACACTCATATATTGAATCATAATTCGCATTGCAAAATATGCAAGATACACCAGAATGGTTCGACCATGGGTAGGATGGCTTTGTATTCTCCTCTTTATTTCGATGGTGTTTTATTTATACTTATCAATAAATGGTAAAAATGTATTTAATTTTATCTTTTTTATTTTATCTTTATTTATTTATTTATTTACTGAAAATTCATTTCTTTTAATTGTACCTATTCTTAATTACAGCTCCAATTATAAGGAATCCCTATATTGTCTCAAAGAATTTGGACACATCAAAAGGCAGAGAATTACAGAAGTCTCTTTATCACATTAATCCATTAAATAATGGAGGACCTTTTGTTAACTCTATAAAAGTAAATATATTGTCATAAAATATCTGAATGCTGTTGGTAATTATGAATGCTTATTAATAACTTACTCTGAATTTATTTCTAGGCAAAAGATTGTTCAAGGATTCATGTTGCTATAGTATGTGCAGGATATAATTCTACGATCACTCTTGTAACTACTGTAAAATCTATTTTATTTTACCGCACTAAACCTCTGCATTTTCATTTGTTGGTTGATGAAATAGCTTTGAAAACTCTTAGTGTTTTATTTAGCACTTGGAACGTCCCACATGGTATGCTTTAAAAACTACTAAATATTCTTTTCAATATTAAAAAATAAATTTATTTTTGAAACAAACTTTAACTAATCAATGATAGAACAAAATAATTAAAGTAATACTTAATTTCATCTCAAAACTTTTTGAAAATATTATTTTAAATAAAAAATCATTTTAACTCAAAGCTACAGTTTACCAAAGTAGAAATAGAAATTAATGTATTTCAATTTTAATTAATAATTTATTTATTAGTTGTAGTATCTTATTACAAAACTGAAGAATGGGTTCCAAAAGTGTCATGGATACCTAATAAACATTACTCAGGGGTTTATGGACTATTAAAGTTGGTTCTTCCTGATGCAATCCGAGAAAGCAAAATAATAGTTTTAGATACAGATATAACAGTCCTTAATGATATTTCGATACTTTGGGAAGTATTTAACAATTTTAATGAAGAACAAGTTTTGGGATTGGTTGAGAATCAAAGCAACTGGTACATAAAACCTTCAGTATATAGTACACGTCCTTGGCCAGCTTTGGGAAAAGGTTTCAACACAGGAGTTATGCTAATGGATTTACAGCGATTGCGTGCCAAGAAATTTGCAAAATTATGGGAAAGCACTACAGCAATTGTTCTGAAAGATATTTTAGAAACTAGCTTAGCAGATCAAGATATTATTAATGCAGTCATCAAAAATAATCCCAAGTTTATTTATACAATAGATTGCATATGGAATGTTCAGCTAAGTGATCATGCACTTAGTGAAGCATGCTATACTAATGCCGATCAAATAAATGTAAGTAATATTATTTTAATATTAATTATGTACATAAAATAAATGTCGTTTTAAATGCTATAAATCAATTTAGCTTATTCATTGGAATTCTCCAAGAAAGCAAAATGTTAGGAATAAGTACACACAAGACTTCAGAAAAATGCATCAAGTATTTCTAGAACTTGATGGAAACCTGCTGAGACGACGATTATTCGGCTGTCAAATAAATGAAGAAATAAGTCAAGTAAATAAAAATTATATGAAATATTTAAACATCTAAAAATATTATTGGTAAATGTTAAATAATACTAATATTAATTTTAGAATAATGAAATGGATCCATGTTTTAAATTTAAAGAGGGAGCAAATATTATATACAGAACGCATACTTTTATTCTTGAATTTGAGTACAATATTATCAATTCTGCTGATGTTCTTCTTGCTACACAATGTAGTATTGACAGAGTTGCACTTTTGGAAGATTTATCTAAACATTGGCCTGGAGTAATAAGTATTGCTCTTTATCTATCTGATGCTGAAGTACAAAGTTTTTTAGACTTTGTTCAAAATTCTGCAGAGTTAAGAAATCGAAAAAATATAGCATATCATATTGTTTATAAAGAAGGGGTAAGTTTGAAACACAGTTTTTCTTAATGATTACGTCGAGGACTATATTTTATATTTTTTTTACTATTATTTAATTTTATTTATATAATATTTTCATTTTAGGAGTTTTATCCTGTTAATTACTTGAGAAACGTTGCCATGTCACATATAACTCTTCCATTTATATTTCAATTAGACATTGACTTTCTACCTCAGATAGGTTTATATCAAAATTTAATAAATTACATTATTCAAAAAAATTCATCAGAACTTCATGACATCGCTCTTGTTATTCCTGCATTTGAAACTCAAAGATACAGGTAGTAGAAAATGTAAAATAAATACTATTATCAGTAACCATTGTTATGTGAAATTTTTAATTCAGTGTAAATAAATTTTAAAGGTTTACCTTTCCTTCATCAAAAGCAGAACTTTTGAAGTATTGGGATCGCGGAATTTTATATACATTTCGTTACCATGTATGGTCTCAAGGTCATGCTCCAACTAATTTTACACTGTATCGGAATGCAACAGAGCCTTATGAAATTTCTTGGGAGCCAGACTTTGAGCCTTATATAGTTGTGTCAAGATCTGCACCTACTTATGATACAAGATTTATTGGATTTGGTTGGAACAAAGTGTCCTATGTAACTCACCTAACAGCTTTAGGTTACAAGTAAGTTTAAATTAAAATATAATAAAAACATTGCTAAAAGCAAAACGCTGTACTTTTCGCATAAGGCACTCGCCAGATTTACAAAAAATTACGAAAATGTGGAATTCGAAAAATATTGGTTCGTATTAAAGAAAAATCGTTTAGAATAAAATTTAAAAAATTGATTACTTTGTGTGATTTCTCTTTTTTTTTCTATTTAAATTCCTTTGGTTGAACCCCAAAGCAGGGTTGAAGACCTATTAAATTGATATGTATTAATTTTTTCAATCCATCTAGAGAAGTTTTAACAAGTGACATAATGGTAGAAACGGCCAGATACATACGGAAAAGACAATATAATTTAAACTCATACGGTACAAACTCGTAGAAATTTTTTCAGACCATTTGTTAAAGTCAGTGTTTGAATTTGAATTTAGTCAAATTAAACTCTTACGGTATAAGGCTCTAAAAGGGTCGAGGGAATATAAAAACGAACTTGTAGAAATATTTTCAGACCTTTTGGATGAATTTTACGGTTTGATATGCTGGGAGAAACGGCCATTTTTGTCGTTACCGTAGGCGGGGTGACTTTAGTCCGGTGGGTCGACTTTTGGCCAAATGAAAAAAATATGATTTTATATCCATCACTGCAGAAAGTATGCATTTTGAAGCGATCAGAGGTTTTTTAGATTTGAAGGTCAGATTTTTTAGATACAAAATGAACAAATTTTTGAAAGTAAACAAAATTTTACCAAATTTTCAACTTCGAAAACTTTCTTCTGTTAGAGCGCGAAAGGGGCTGCAATTTTGCCATTTTTGGTTTTTGTATATAAATTTTTGATTGATTATTTACTATCGGAGCATCTTGTTGAAGATAAAATGAGTTTATAACTGACTTATAAGTGCCAAAAATGAAAATTTAGCTACGAGATATATAAATAAGAAAAGTGGCTCAAAGTCGCCTCTCTAAGTGGGTTGACTTTGAACACTCTATTTTTCATACATTACAAAAGGTACGCTTTTGAAATTTTATTCCTAGGGTGTGAATATATACTATAGCTCAAGACTAAACTTTTAGCACCTGTTGTAGAACTTGATTATTGTCCGGAAGCAAACCTGAGTAGTGTAAAGTTTTAAAGTGGTCCAAAGTCACCTCGCTCTATGGTATCGAATTTTCTCGCATTTTATCTAATGTCAGTGTTTGAATGTTCATTTAGTCAAATTAAACCCTTAAAAAGGGTCGAGGGAATATAAAAATGAACTTGTAGAAATATTTTCAGACTATTTGGATCGATTATACGGTGTGATATGCTGAGAGAATCGGACATTTGTGTCGTTTTCGAATTTTCCCGCATTTCAATTCAATGGTGATACAGGTGGAAAATTGAGTAGAGGGATCTTGGGGTTTCTAACCCTGTTAGAAATTTGTTTTGAGTAATGTATAGTAACATATCAAATTATACGTAAAACAAATTTTTGGTCAAACCCATAAGGCATTCGCCCGCTATAGGCACTTTTAAGTATACAGGGAGTATATGACATACAGAGGCTCTATATGAAATATGAAATATAGAGCCTATGTACATGTATAGAGCGAGTGCCGAAAAACGGTACCAACTTATTTAGCACTCAACTTTCTCAAAGAGATCTCGGGCATGTCATAGTATATTATATTATTATGCATAGGTCAATATCTGTCGATGAATCTGACAAAATGCGTAATATCACACTCCCAGAACAATACTACGACAATTAAAAATTCTGCTTCTATAAAACCAAGCTAGTAACGTAAATTTTTTATGAAGTAAATAGTATATTGTGTACCTAGGGTGAAAAGTAGTCTTTTATTCACGCGTGTAGATTTTGCAGTACGAGGCGAGGGGAGCAAGCACGAGCCTAAGGTGAGTGCGTTTGCGAGCCGAAGACCAGTGCTGCAGTCACACAAGCGCAAAAAAATACTTTTCCCCCAAGGTCCACACCGTATTTTTGTCATATATTGATTTTGCGTTTTTTGTATGCCTCTAGAGCGGGTGTTTACTGCGGCTGTTCTTCAAATCGGTGTAAACGTGAACAAATTATCAAAATTTACAAAACTTTCAAAATTTTCAAAAATTTTTCAAAATGTCCAAAATTTTCCAAAATTTTCCAAAATTTTCCAAAATTTACTAAAATTTTCCAAAATTTTCCAAAATTTACTAAAATTTTCCAATATTTACTAAAATTTTCTCAGTAGCAAAAAGCGGGCGAAAAGTACTCTCTTTTCGCCCGCTGGACGATTTTTTTTCGCTTTGCGCCCGCTTTAGAAGCACGAAAAATCGCGAAAATCGTGCGTGTATGACAAGAAATATTTTACATGAATTTTATTATTGTATATAGTTTCTCAACCTTTTTAAAACCAAATTTTAAAAGGTATAAAGTACTCTTATTTTCGTATGAGTCATTTTATGTACAAATATCAATTTAAGAAAATTTTGAGTTGTCTGGTTCTGGAGGGAGGTGCGATATACTAGAAAGCAAATTTGATTGAGAAGTTCATAAGTATTACGAATATTTTAAGTTTAAACTTTAACTGTAAATTTTTTCACACAGTTTGATTACATTATATCAAATTATCATTGTAACTCTCAAAGGAAAATATAAAAAATCTTTTAACTTATAATATCGTTATCCAAAAAAATGGATTTTTTAAAATTTTTCTTTTTCTCAAGTAGCAATAAACATTTTAATGAACATTAGCAATGAAGATTTAACATTATACCTTGAAAATTTAGAGGATTATATTTCTATATGAAACTAATATTCAGCGTAAATTTCATTTAATTATAGGGGAGAGTTGCCCACTTTGGGACACTTTAGATCTTTTGTGTATAAAATCTTTGTTTGTTAATAAAATTTAACTTTACAAGTCTATTTTGATAGGTTTTAATACTAGGAAACAGTATAAAAAAGTTAGATTACAATTAAATAATTACAATAATTGCATAATTAAATTCAACACACATGACAAGTATAAGTGTCGCCTAGTTTGGGACACCGTCTTCCAGTATGGGACACTTTCGTTTAATCATGTTTTAATTGCCATAAACATGATTTACCGTTATACTTATTGCTCATTCTTAATGATAATATTATATAATTGTATAGTAATTATATAATAATGAACCATATAAGACGATTTTTTTATCGTATAGTCTGAATATTAATTAATGTACAATTTTGCTTATTACTTTGATGGGACAGGCCTGGGTAAAACTCAAAAAAATTGTTTCCTTTTACGAGTCCAGGAAACGTTTTATGTTTGTGGGAGCCAGCCCGAGTTAAATCCTATAAAAAGTCATTATACATTATATACACTGCAAAATTATTTTACGTAATATAAGTCGATGCAAGTTTCTATATCTTAAATATGTATGTTACATGTGACTTTGCCATGATTTAGATCCCTCTAAGTGGTCTTTATAGTTCCCTAAACATTCACTAATCTACATTATTGAATTTAAGCCTATTTAACCACTTACCATGGGTTCTTGAATCTGGCGGTACATTTTTCATGGTGACCCAAGCTTTAAGCTATTCTTATGAAGTGTACTCATGGACTTTGCGGACTACATTTCTTTAACAAAATTATTTCTTACTGTTAGACACACGTATATCAATAATTATACTATGAAAATACTATAAAAATTATATTATTATTGATATATGTCTGTCTAAAAGTTGGAAATAATTTCTTAGAAAAATTTAGACCGGAAAGTCCATGAGTACACTTCTTAAGAATAGTGTAAGCTGGGGTCCCATGAAAAATGTACCGCCTGATTCAGAAACTCGTGGTAAGTGGTCAAAAGGGTTTAAATTCAATAAGGTAGCGAATTCAATTAATGATTAGCGAATTTTTAGGGAACTATACACTTACAGGGGTCTAAATCATGACAAACTCATATATAATGTACATATTTTAGATATAAAAACTTGCATCAACTTAGATTACGTCAAAATAATTTTACAGTATGTATAATGGATAATGACATTTTACAGGATTTAACTCAGGCTGGCCCCTTTAAGGTGATCCTATAGTAATTTTTTAAAAAATTGCTGGTTACATGCTAAGAATTTTTTTAATTGGTGGTTATAACAATACCTAAAAGAATTTTTTTTTGTAAATTTTAATAAATTTTTAGACAGTATACCCATAGTTATGTAGGATAAACTAGCAATTTTCAATGAAAATTGATGTTTTTTCAAAACTGTACTTGAGCATGGAAATGTAAGTATACCATTTAAAAAAATTATGTAATATTTAACACCTGTACCACACAGAACTTTTAACTCCAAATTTTTAAAAACACAATTATAAAGAAAAATAAAATGATATTGAATTTTTATTGTAATAAGAACTTAAGAAAACATATTTTTAACTCTATTCATAGGCAACACTTCATAATAAATCTTTTTTTTTAAATCGGAGCTCATGGTTGTAATGCGAATAAGTTGAATAAGATACCCTTAAAGTTTCAGATTGATTCATTGTAATCCTACGCGCATAAGACTTGCTGAACATTGGAAAACCATAAATGGAGAAAACCGCACTTTTGTAAAAATATGAAATAATTTTCTGATGACTTTAAAACACGTTTTCTATCGCAGAATACCAATTAAATTTTTTTTAATAATTTCTCTATTTTCCGAAGTTTGCCTGCATAGTAAAGAGTAAATTTGGGTACAGATTACCCTGATAACACATAACGTTTTTCGAACGTTTTTAAAACGTATCATCCAGATGGTACTTCAAAAATTGGTAATATTTGTAGCATCAAATTCTATTTAAACGATTTTCTTCTATATATTATATGCTAGTATTTTTTCAAACCATTTTCAAACCTGTTTCAAACGTACCAAAGGCGGTTTTACAACATCTTATATGGAACGAATCTGCGGACATTGAGACGTTTTACCAACGTTTTTCAGACGTATTTAAAACTTTGCTTTTCAACGTTTAGAGGTTTGAACTCTAACGTTTTTAAATCGTTTGAAAAACGTTATGTATTATCAGGGTAGGATTCGGTTAATGTAGGGACGCGCTGGATTGTGTGCAATAATGATTGAAGGGAAAATATGTACATATAACTATTAAAATCATTAAATGATTTCTATGGCCAATATTGCCAATACAAAATATTTTTCTATTCTGAAAATATACAAAGTATCAGAAAATGAAATAAAAAAAATCGAGTTCTTCATCAAATCTCACTATAGGACCACCTTAAAAGCAATCATTTTGAAAAATTGTATGCTATAAATATTTACTAGGAGAGTGTTAGCGGTTTGGAAACCTATATTTGCTGAAACTTTGAGAGAGAATTTCTCACACTTAAAAATGAAGTGTATTACCCTTTGTTTTTTTCCCTATGGGCCCTTATTTTTGAGATATCAATTATTAAGTAGATATCAAATAGGGAACAAACACAATTACAAAAATATGGCTATTTTTTTTCTACAGTAGAAAATCATTAATAAATATATTAGACATGATTTTTTTGATGATTTAATGCTTCTACTTTTTAGTATAATTAATTAAAAAATTATAAATTTTAGTAGGTTTTGAATAATGCAGCACGTTTGTGATTGGGTATTCACTTAATTAAAATAGCGGAATGAGCTTACCGCTCCTATAACTTAAATATACCCATCGCGCAAGAATATATCTATATATATATATATGTACATAGCGTTTTAATTCTTATTTAGAAAATACAATTTTCAAAAAATTGCTACTCATTAAATATGGGCGTAACAAATGTATCTTTTTCTTTTGTGTATAATTGAACCTCAAGTTTCATTCAAAAATTATTTGAAAAATCATGTCTGTTCCCTATTTTGCGTTATATTAGTAAAAAATGGTCCCTCTAATTCTGTTTATAGCTATGCAAGTTTTTGTGCTATAAAAAAGTATCCAAACGTAAATAAATATAGATAAAAAGATCTTTAATTTAAGCTTTGTTTTGCCGAAAATGATTAATCTGGGCCAAACTTATCAACTTTCAAAGAAAGCGATGAAAATTATACGAAAAATTACTCTATTTAAAAGAGTTAAAATCGTCGAATTGAGATGCGCTTTTCATCACTTTATTTGAAAGTTAGTAACTTTGGCTCCGATTAATATTTTTATTTAAAACAAAGCTGAAATTCAAGCTCTTTTTGTCTATCTTTATTTAAGTATGAGTGATTTTTTCTAGCGTAAAAGCTTGCAGAGCTATGATTAGAAGTAGAGGCACCATTTTTTACTAAAACAACGCACGATTGAAATCAATAGGTCTCGAAAATAAGGGCTCATTAGAAAATTTTTTAGATGTCAGAAAACACCTCTCAAAGTTTCAGAATCTATTGGTTTCCAATTCTTTGACACTCTCCTAGTTAGTAATATCTCAAATTTTACCGTTGTACAACCTTAAAATTTTGTTCCTACACATCACAATAAATCACTATTTTTAATACCATATTTATTAAAAGAACTTTGTTCCTCATACGATTCTAGGTGACATGATGAACGAAATTCTATTTTCGATGGTTATTCGACTCCTTTTGACATGTATTACAAATTAAGCAAAGCACTTTTTTGTTTAAATTTTTTTATTATTTTTTTTAGTGATTCAATCAAATTATAAAAGAGCATTATTAAAAAAGTTTTATTACATTTTTTTTAAAAAGCAGTTGGGTTTCCGAAAAATAAAAAAATTTTAACGCAAAAGTGCTTTGCTCTATATGTAATACATGTCAAAGGAGTCGAATTTCTGAAAAAAATCACCGGGTGTATGTAGATATATAGTTTACAAATTTATATGCACTAGGAGAGATATATTTATTGTTTAGTGCCATGCAACGTCTATTTTCGATAGACAGCCAATATGTCTCAAATTTTGTAAATAGGTTTCTTTCATAATGAAGTTTAAAAACCTAAATCGCTGCCGTATATCATACTTTAAAAGTATTGAAACCCGAGGTGTCCCATCCTGGGTGCTGTCCCAAACTGGGCGACTCTTCCCTTCCATTTAGTTTGCGAGTTATAGAGGTTAATAAAATTCTTAATCACTTTATATCAAATCAAAAACGGTACATTTCGCAACGTCTTCGATCTTAAATTGAAAGATTTTATGAGTACATTATTGTGAAAACAATTCACATTCCAAAAAACTATTTCTTCATTGACAAATTGTCAAAAAACTTAAATTTTCAAATTTTTAATATCACAAATTGGGTATATAATCCAATTGAGTCTACCATATTTGCTGAAATATTCAAGCTCTTCCTACGTATGGATAACAAATATGCATACAAAGTTTTGTCAGGTTTTACCGCGGAATATTCGAGCAACGATGAACGCCTTAACTTTCTGAAGCACTACTTAGAACATCTTTAATTAAAATTCAGATAGTAATTTCTATTTGTAAAAAAACTCATAAGGTCATAGAATTGAAGGTTCAAATAACATGCCTCAATAGTTTCCGAAGCCTCAAAAACCAATATATAACTACTGGATCCAACTTAAGGATCTTAAGAATTATGTAAGAGTACACCTAAAGAACCGAAAAATCAAATTTTTTTTCTTGAAAAAACTATTCCTTGAAGCTCATTTTATACGTTTGAAAGCTCCAAAATATTTTTTAAAGCACCCTATAAAATTTTTGAATATTTTTATAGTATTTAATTACATTGGCTTATATGCAATTTGCAATCTTTAAAGTCGTTTTGCTCAGCACTTCATTTTTGTACTTAAAAATGCTCTTTGCGCAAATGCGCGCGATGAAATAATTTGAAACTTCACAGGATTATCGTTTTTCATTATAATCATATAGTCAGAGCAATTTTTCATATAACCCTCGTATACAAATTTTACTCGCATGAATCAAAAAGTAATACATAATTATATTTCATAAGTTCGTGTGCAAAACGTCAATGTAATTAAATACTATTCAAATATTCAAAGAATCTCATAGGATGCTTTAAAATGCAATTTGGAGCTTTCTAACGCATAAAGTGAGCTTCACGGAACATTTGTTTTGAAGAAAACGAAAGTTGATTTTTTGACCTCTTTAAGTGTGCACTACCCTGGTAGAAAATTATCTAGTTTTATCGAGGCCCTCGATTATTCCCATGGAAAACTAGATAGATCTACATAGTTCTAGATTAATTTTCCACCAGGGTAGCCTTAAGGAAATTAAGGACTTAAGGAGGTTCGAGCGCCAAAAGTAAAATGAAGGCAAAGAGCTAAAAAAAATTGTACAAACATGGTAACTAGAGACTGTTAAAATTTTAAGTCATTTAGGAAGCTACTCGTTAACGAGAACAAATTTTTTTAAATGTTTTTTATTCGGTTTATATGAATATACGAATTTTCTGTTAACTACCATATCTCTTCGAAAAATGCTTAAACTACTTGAAAGGTTTACAGCGACTTTAGATAACGATTCTTTATATTGTAAAAAATCGTCAAGTTCTTTTCGTGAAAATTTTATTGTTTTGCACACAAAAATACATTTTCTACTTTATATTACCATATCGTTACGAAAATCTTACTTTACAGTGAGCTTAAAAAATAGTTATTTATATAGTAAAAAATTTTCAAATTTTTCTCTCTATTTTTACAAAAATTGTTTTCTCTTTTGTTATTAACGAATCAAAAAATTATTATTTTTTTATAAATATATTTGTAGTACTGCCTGTAGTACAACATAGCATGATTATATTAAAGATTAGACGTTAATCAGCTACGTATTTACCAAAATATTATTTTTTATGATTATAAACAAAGACATAGCAGATTGAAATTTCGTTTGACGCGCGATGCACCATCGTAGTATATCTATATAGCGTGGTATTGTGAAGTCACGCGACATTTCAATCTACCTACTATACTACTACTATATCTTTGTTTATAATCATTTATTTAAAAGAAGAATAACTACGTGTCGAATATTTTTTGATATATTATCTGACGGACATAATCGATTTTTTCATGCAAGTTCCCTATAGTACATTGTGTAACAAGGGGAGAAAATGAGCTATTCCTAGAGAGGGCTGAAAACCAGCTTTTATCTAAAATAGCTTTTAACTCCGTGTTATACACCGTATTTTTTTATCAAAAGCATGATATGGCCTTGATCATGCATGTGAGTTGTATGAAATTCTGCATTTTGAGCCGTTTAAGCGGGGAAAATACACACAGTAGAAAAAAAACATTTTTTCCCTTGGAAAAAATAAAGAAATTCATCAACATTTCGAACTTGAGATGAGAAATTTCTCAACACTTCGAACAAACACACTCGAAATGCGTAATTTTTCATCCTACTATCAGCATGATAATGGCCTATTTTGTGCCTGAGTTGAAAAACAAATTTGTTTTGTTACAAACTCATGAAGAAAATAGTCTATTGGTTTCAAAGGTCAAAATTCATAAAAATTTTAAAATTAGTCTGAAATTTGTTTAAAATAAATAAAGTGGGCTCTGTGGCGACACTATATATAATAGTTGGGACCTTTGACTAGTGTGTAAAAATTGGCAACCATGGAAAGGCTACCATTTAGCAATAACAATGTCAATAATACAAGGCTTAATTTTTTAAACTACTTAATTAACAATTTAACTATGCAAAAACTATCGGATCAATCGGAATCGGGGTTTGGCATATTTATTTATATTACTTTCGAGTACTCGAATCTAGATTTTCAGAAAGAAAAGTGTATTTTTAATATAAATAATAGGCACTTGATAATGACCTGCTTTTTAACCGCTTTTTGCGAGATTATTCCTATTTTAAGAAATTAAGTAAGATATTTTCAGTAAATTTGTTCGAATTAATTTTTATCCTAAGAACCATATTAAGTGAGATATTTGAGGAGATGTAAGAGTAAGACGTAATTTCTGGCTATTTTTCACTTTTCGATTTTTTTATACAATTAGCAGCGCTTTTTGAACTGGGGCACCTCAATATTATCTTTCTAAATAATATTTAGAAGCGATTCTAACAAAAATCTAAGGTTCCTGAAGCATTATCCAAATATGATTACTTTTGAAGTTAATTCTACTAAACTAATACCATATACATATATGAATGTGATGTATATGATCATATAATATAGTTATGGAAAAATGAGTTTTTTGAAGTGATATTTATTTTAAGAAAATATTTTTAGAATAAAAATATCTAATCTTAGTCCCTGAAACTCGAAGCTGTCGAAGGGTAACAAGTGTAGTATACCTGTATATAGTGAACTTGACTGAAAAATTACTCGCAGGTTGGTTAGAAATTTCGCCACCAGATAAAATTTACATGGGATTGTTGGCGCTTCAGTAGCGCTTAGATGCCAATAGACAAAAATAGACCTTTGTACACTTCAGTTTTTCAAGCCTTATTAGAAAAACCGAGAAAAACTCCAATAGGAAATACATGTAAATCATATTTGTTCATATGATAATTATGATCATATATAAAGATAAAATCCATATAAGTGGTCATATATACGGACGTACCTATAGAAACAAAATCCACATAATAAGAACTTTTTTCCTGATACTAAACAAGTATGTACACATGCTAACTAAGAAAACACCGGAAAATTTCAGTGATAACATACTAAATTCGGTGTTCACATTAAAGATTTAATGTGTACTTTGGAATCTTGGGTGTCAACTAATGATGCGAAATGACCGACATTTTGGAAATAGTCATATTACCGAGAATATAACCGTCATTGTGACCCGTCATGCTTGTGACGAGACCATTCTATAATTTTAAACGCAAAATAACGGTAAATTTTTTTTCGGTCACGTGACATAACGTCACAAAAATGCTGTAATATTTTAAAACAACAAGGCTCGATGAGACCTAAGGGAAAAGATTTATCTTCCGAGTTACAATTAGAAAAGTTGTATCTCGCGAATTACGCTTAGAAAATACGTATTTTGTGCGTTACGTTTAGAAGCATTGTATCTCTTTTGTGGTGTCTATTCGATGTTGAAAATGTGTTATAAGACGTCTTGAAACATCTTTTTGCTTTCTCAAAGAGAAAGCATAGTTATGATATAAAAAATTTTTAACGTAAGACATACTGTATCACATGGGGAATACGAATAAGCTACTTTCGAAAAATGTTCGCTGTATAGATGTGTGTGTGTGTGTGTGTGCGTGCGTGCGTGCGTGTTCGCTGTGTAGATGTGTGTGTGTGGGTGGGTGTGTGTGTGTGTGTGTGTGTGTGTGTGTGCGTGTGCGTGTGTGTATGTGTGCGTGCGCGTGTGTGCGCGTGTGTCCGCGTGTTTGTGTGCGTGTGTCGCTTATCCACGTTCGCATATTCCGCGGTAAAACCTAACTAAACTTTGCATCCATGTTTGTGATCCACGCCTAGAAGTGACTTTAAAATTTCAGCAAAAATGGTAGACTCGTTTTAATTTTATAGCCATTTTTCAAATGCTAAAAATTTTTAAATTTTGGTTTTTTGAAAATTATTTGATGAAGAAATGTTTTTGAGGAAGCGAATCTTTTTCACAATGAAGTACTCATAAAATCTTTTAATTTAAGGCAAACAACGATTTAAAATGTATCGTTCTTCCTTTGTTAAACAATGAGTTAAAACATTTTTTTCTAACCTTTAGAACTAGAAAATTAAAAGATAATATTTAATGAAATTTGTACTGAATATTAATATTATAAAGAACTATAATCCTGCAAATTTTTAAATCATAAGACTCATTGGTTCTTTAGAAAAAAAATAGAATATTAAAAAAATGTACTTTGTTAGATAATCTTAAAAGATTTTTAAAATTTTCCTTTCAATGTTGCAGTAATAATTTTTTAAGTATACAGATATAATCCTATTAGCATGGTTTTGATAACATTTTTTGCAAATTCTTTTTACGTAAAACCAGAATATATGATGGGAGTGAAATGGTACTTTCAGAATATTTACGCTTTGTGTACATAAACCAGAATATATGATGGGAGTGAAATGTTACTTTCAGAATATTTACGCTTTGTGTATATATGTATGTATGTATGTATGTGTGTATTTATGTATATATGTGCATGTATGTGTGACATACGTGCATGTAAGTGTGGTGTGTTTATGTACACATGTGTCACTTATCTGGGATCAAACACCAGTGGATATAAACTAATCAATCTGTATACAAGAACTTAATTTTAAGTTAACATTTAAACTTAAAGTATTTGTAATGCTTATGAACTTCTCAGTTAAGGTGGCTCTAGCGACTTTTCAAAAATTTAAGAAACACCTAAAAAAAATGCACAGTATTTATGAAGTGTCTCTTTATTTATAGCTAAAAAAAAATAATGGGGTAGCCGACCGAAATATTGAGAAAAAAATGTAACTAAATTGACTTTTTTATATGGGTCTTATGGAACTGGCGATCGCCATGCTCTTTCTACCTTTCCTTACTCAGCTCTAAAAAATAAGATCCCGAAAACAAAACTACGTAGCTATAGTTCGATTTACGGTCATTAATATGACATTATGAAAAATGTCTGTTGCCGACCAAATAAACGTTAAAATAACAACGAAAGTTTGTTAACTCGGGTTACAACGAGTTCACGAGCGCTTACTGCGCATGCTCGCGAAGTGCGGCAACGTCGCATTTCAGACATGGTGGACATTTTGAATGGGTACGTCGTTCGTTAGATCGGATCAACTTATCAATGTTTTTAAAGATTGATTTAAATCATATAATCAAATCAGAAGTATGTGCATGTGTATCAATATCTATTCTTTACAAACCATATGTACACAAATAGGTTAGGTATTACCAATTTCATTCAGTGATTCAAAGGTATAGGATAAATAATCATTTCAACGTAAAGAAACATAATTTATTTTTAACAATAAATGTAACGTACAATTTAATTATAGCACATAACTTTGGTAACATTCGATTCAGTCATCAAATTATAGTATAAACATTATTTATAGTTAAATTTATTTGCTTATTTCGTCAAATAAATTTAGAATCACTTTTTTATTTTTGGTAATTCGTGGCTTACCATCGACATTTTTACCTAACAAAATAGTCAAAGCTTCTATACCACCAGTATCACAGGCTTTTTTAAGTATATTTATATCTATACCAGCTTTGGAAATCTTGGATTTCATATTGGTAAAAATATTCAAATCTTTCAATGAATTTTTATAATTTTTTGTTATTTCGTTTCTTTCTTTTTCGCTAATTATAAAATTGAAACTTTTTGTTTGCGCAATAACAGGAATCATATCTTTGCAAAATCTATTAAGTAATTTTTGTAGCATCAGTACGTCATTCAGCGCATTGTGAGCATCTGATATTTCTGCTGCATCTAAATAGTCAGCTGCAAGTTCTGTTTGACTATACTTTTGCTTGTTTTTGCGCCTTTCTGGTAAAAGTGATTTGAATATGTATATACAGGCTGTCAGTGAACCCTTTAACAAAAATCTTCATTTCTTTCAAAAGTCCTAATGACGTAGCTATTTTAATAATTCTCACAGCATCGAATCTAAAATATAAACCAAATTTCGGTTATTTTGGGTAAGTAAGGTAAAAAGTCAACATTTTTTTACATAATACCTGAAGCAGTTGTGTGCTAACAAAATACATGGCTTCTCTTGTTTTTTCAAGAAGTACAAGAAACTTAAAAAAGCATCTCTTGCGGAGTATGTGATAACCTTTTCTTCATTCACATACATATCGTTATTGTGTATTCTTATACCGGTAACTTCAGATGCGCTTGGGGACATATTTTTTGTGGGCATTATATATACGTTAAATGTATTTTCTCTAGAGGCAGCCGCAATCTGAAAAAATTTAAATCAGAATAAGAAATATTTATAACTTACTTACAGATGTTTAATTTATACCTGAACTATTTCATCTGATGCATGCAAGCCAGTTGTCTCAAGATCAAATATTACTACTAAGCAATCCTCAAAATTGGCATTATCTGAAATTAGATTTTAAATTTTAATATTTATTTTAATTCTATAAGTGAATATTATTTTCTAAAGATATATGTTACCAGCTATAACAGCTTCATCAATCAAATCAGATGTATTTAGATATCCTGCTCCTGATTTATAAGAGATTCCTTCACGATTAGCCACAGACGTATCCTTAGAAGATCTCTGTTTTTTTAAGACACGGCGTCTTTTTTTCATAGGAATTATTCTCCTCTTTTCAGCTACACTGCTAAAACGTTGTTGTTTTTTCTCTCGATATGATTGTGTGTGTTTCCCTGGAGACAAACCCGGAAGATTGTTTAATTTAACAATATAGTCATATCCAATATTTTTTTGGCATACTGCAACTGCAACGCGAAAACTGTGCGATTCAGAACCACCATAAAAATGCGATTTTGGATGCTTGCTGCAGACAGTATTACGAGGGTAGTTCAATAAGTCTTTAGAATAAAGTATAAAAACAATTTTTTTTGGGTAAATTTTTTTTTATTTTTCAACATAATCTCCTTGGAGCTCTATACACTTGGTCAATCGCTTTTTAAGTTTTCTTAATCCTTCAGAAAAGTGCGTTTTCGGAAGTTCCTCAAAATAAGCACTTACAGAGGCAATGACGTCTTCGTTGTCCGTAAATCTCTGTCCACCGAGCCATTTTTTCAAGTTTGGAAATAAGAAAAAGTCACTGGGGGCTAAATCTGGTGAATACGGTGGGTGTTCGACCAATTCGAATTTTAGTTCTTCAATTTTAGCCATTGAAACGAAGCATGTGTAAACTCGGGCGTTGTCGTGATGAAAGAGAATTTTTTTTCTCGCCAAATGTGGTCGTTTTTTTTTAATTTCTTCTTTCAGCTGCTCTAATAATGATGCATAATACTCACCAGTAATTGTTTTACCCTTTTCCAAGTAGTCAATAAGTATAATTCCACGTGCATCCCAAAAAACTGTAGCCATAACCTTACCAGCTTACTTTACGGTCTTTGCCTTCTTTGGAGCTGGTTCGCCTGTGGAAATCCACTGTTTGGATTGTTCCTTTGTCTCAGGAGTGTAGTGGTGTATCCATGTTTCATCCACAGTCACAAATCGACGAAAAAATTCCTCAGGATTCCGACTTATGCGCGCTAAAAGAGCCTCAGAGGCGACAACTCTATTGCGTTTATTCTCAGCTGAGAGCAAGCGCGGCACCCATCTTGCCGATAGCTTTTTCATGCCTAATTTTTCATGTAGAATTGAAACAACTGCACCTATAGATATCCTTGTGGCCTCAGCTAACTCACGCACTTTTAATCTTCTATCCTTCAACACCATATCGTGGATTTTATTGATGATTTCGGGAGTAGTTGCTTCTACGGGCCTTCCTGAACGTGGTTCGTCACTTATTGATGTACGACCACGCTTAAATTCATTTACCCAGTTATAAACCGTTGCTAAGGCAGGGGCAGATGTGCCATGAACTGAGTCCAATTCATTTTTTATCTCATATGGAGTTAAACCCTTTAAATGAAAATGTTTAATTACCGCTCTGAACTCGTTTTTTTCCATTTTTCTTAACAAGCAATTTTTTTTTTCAATTGGTTATAAAAACACGTAAACTCAGAAGATGTGGACTGTGACTGCACCATATATCTAGTCGGGAGTGGTGTTGACTGAAAACAGATGATTTGGAGCGATTCGCGCGCCATCTGTTGGTCATTCTAAAGACTTATTGAACTACCCTCGTATTAAAAGACTCATTGGATTGGCTGGATGCACATTGTGCTATTTGGGATGTGCTATTGATGAAAGGCTGAATAATTTTTTGCAATTTTTCCTTCAAATTCATATCTGATAAGCATTGATTATCTTTGATATAAAAAAAATTATGTTTATATTAAATTGATTATTTTGATAGTATGTCGAATTGTCATCAATAAATAAAACAATTCTTGATTGTATAATCACACATACACGCACACACGTCGAAACATTCAGATACTTCATTACAATTGAGATTCAATACATTTTACAGTTGATTAAAAAAATAAAAAAATGTTAAATTCATTCGGTTTAATACTATATAAAAATTGAGTAAAAACATGATTCAAGTAGAGCGATTTTTCCTTTCGCCGTATACTTATTTTTTCCCAATGGCAATGTTTACTGTTCATGATTTTTTTATAAAAAAAGACTATACATTGTATTGAACTAATCTTTTCATAATTTGAGTTTTTACAAATAACTAAACTCTCATCGGTAAAAAGCTTAGTTCTACAATATATATAGTCTTATTATTATAAATACTACTTAATCGTACTACTTACTTATTTTTCTTGTTTTCTAAAGTTAACTTTTTCTCCTGCTCAATAGCATCTATACATGATTGATTAGCTAAGTTTTCAATGGCGAATCCTGCAATCCTTTCATACCGTTTCAATCATGTGGCACTGACTGTTAGACAGTTGAGAGCGGATAGCTCAGTGTTGATTTTTGTCTCACCCATTCCGCCATCAAGCATACCTGTAATAATAAGTAAATCACGTTGAATTTTGTTATTAATAATACAATAGTGATATTTTATGATATATTTACTTACCAATTGCTAATTTTAAGTTGCTGTGATAGTAACCATTCGCTGTTTTTTTAGAAGTTTCGACAATGCTGTAATTGTTGCAACTCTGACATTCCACTGTGCATTTGCTTGCTATCCCTCGCTGTACCTCTTTCACTAAAAACCGCAAGGAGATGGATTTATCGCAGAACTGGCACCACAGATCTGTAGCTAATTTGTCCATGTCGACAAGTCTTCGCCCATTAAATGATTCATACTGTCCTGCTTTCTCTTTTTCAATAACTTTGTTCTGCAAATAAATAATTTTATTATTCTACAGTTATGATTTATGAATTATAACTTTATGTTTATACCAATAGAATGCTCAGGTAGTTGACAGATCATTATTCGATGAAGTAAAAAAAGGAAACAACTTGTACGATTCTATACTAACCTCAAAATTTGTAGCTTCATGGTTAAGCAGGTTAAGCCTTCTCCCTTGTTTGACATGAGTACCTCTCAATACTGCTTCAATCTTCACTTTCACACATTTCTTCATAAACTGCCCTTTCTTTTTTCCGATAGTGGCACGTACGTTATAAGGCATTTTTAGTTTCTAAACTTCAGAGTAGTAAATACCCACGTGTGATCATGCATGACGGAGAAAAGTGCAGAAGACACGCGTGTTTACATTCCACCTTGCACTTGCAACGTTGCCAATTCTCTCGCGACAGTAACGTAGGAAAAATATGTACTTTGCCGTAAAGAAAGAAAAAATATAAAAATTTTCGATTTATTGACTTTAACTTAATATTTATATTTCACTTAGCATTATAAAGTGATTAGACGCGATAATAAGAAAAATTTATAAAGTGTAAGTGTTTAAATTCTATAAGCACCACCAGGTGCCCCCGCTTGGTACGATACCCAACGCTAGAGCCACCTTAAATTTGTCTTATAATATATAACCTATTCTGTCAAATCCATGAATAAATATTGATCTATGCAAAATAATATAATATACTATATGACATGACTGATGCTTATTTGAGAAAGCTGAGTTCCAAATCAGTTGGCAGCAGTTTTAATAACGTGAAGATGATGATCATACATTAATAGATTTAAAAAATCAATAAAATTTATTATTTAAATTATTTTAGAATAATACAGAACATCAAAGTCAGGTACAAAATTACGATGAAATTGATTCTCTTCGGACTCTGAAGTCAAACGAGTGTGTTAAGAAAGTTAAAAATGTTGTTCAATGTATGGAAAAATAAAGTAAAGCCACGTTTGTTCCAGAATCTATCGCCGGGCACTTTTAAATGAGTTTTGGTTCTCCTATTTTTTACAATCTTTTCTAGCTCCTCTTTGACAGCTTTCCTACTGACAATTTTGAACATCGGTTCCGACGCTGAGTGAAGATGCTGCACTATCTTATCGTACGTTGATTTCGACAAACCTTTACACAGATCCATAAGACCACAAAACATATTGATGCCTTCTTATGCAACACTATGAAGCCTCATAACGAACACGATCCGTCTATTTATTTTACCACCGGTAATTATCAACGGTCCTGAATTGATTTCTCTTCGACCGCATATACACGGTAGAACAATTTTAAAACCTAAGCCTCGATGTCCACTCTCTGCAAATGTTACGTCTTGTTCGCACGATCTGCAGATTACAATATCAGTAATCGCATGAAAAAATGTGAAAAATTCAATAATTCTATAACAATGAAGTGGATTCAAAATTATATCTTCGGTGCTCACAGTTGACAATTTTGTCGCAGTACTACTTGTATCCAACTCTTCATCATCTGATCGAGTTGTGAATCGATTACCCTGAAATTTACGTTTACGCGGCTTCGAAGCACGTTCGGACGTTAATTTTTCACCTTTCGGATAACTTGCTATTCATACGACGTGTATTCGCCAAGAATCAGAACAAAACTAACCGTTGATGCTAGAAGCAGCAAAGTAGAGACACGTACACAGAGAGGTATTATACACCTTTATACTTCAATAAACCGTAGTCTGGCTCAACACGACACTACTACGAACTCTAAATATTGTTTTTACAGACCATTGGAGTAGAAGATCGAGGGGCGGAGCGCACGCTCGAGTGTGGCCAAGCGCTAGCATACCTGCTAGACGCCCCTCTGCTTTCGGCTCTGTATCTTCGGAAATATTTAGAATTGGACTCTGTAACTTTGTGTACATATTTTTGAAAATCTTAGGTATCGATTTAAACAATAAAATAAATCGATTTTTTAGACCTCCTAAAGCAGGATCCCGCCTTAATTAGTTCGGCTTCCTATATCTTTCGTTAGATCATTAGGAAGTACGAATTTTGAACTTTAATATCCTATTTTTCTAATTTCGCCTGCAGCGTTTGTGAAAAGTTATGGTAATGTTAGTGCTCGGAATTAAGAAAATATATTTTTTTTTCATAATATTCTCCAATGCATAGGACTTGAAGAGAACCAGCTTAAAAGTGTATTCTTATGTATCGGCTTAAAAAAACTCAAATTCTTTAAGAATGTTATTAGAATGTTAGAATATCCTAAAAAAGTTTGGTAACGAAGTTCGATGAATTTCGATAGTTATGAGCCTATGAATTAAGCGCATCGCAGCGATCCGAAATCTGTCCCGCAGCCGAGATTCATCTTAATCAAGGCGTTAAATTCCATATATTGTCTTCATCAAATAAAAAATCCTCAAAGGTTGTTCAACGTTTGTATCAAAACATAAGAGTACTCCTTTAATATATCATTACACTATTCATTTGATAGTTACGAACAATTGTTTGAAGCTTATAGGGTTGATATCATATAATGAAATTTACTATGTATTTGCGTATTTACAGAATTTATTGAAATGAATCTGGAAAATTATGTTTATGGCAAGTATTAATAACGGTACTAGCACTTTCTTCATGATTCTTATCTGAAATAATAACGCTCGAATAACGAATTAGAAAATATAATGTTGTCCAATTCACTCATATTGTCAATATCTTTTTTGTATCTTTATCTACGAATTATTATTAGGAATAAAAATCATCAAAAAAGTTCTAGTACCGTTATTGCAACCGGCCCTTCAGTTTTGCAACAGCATGAGCGAATGTTCGCGTAAATTGAACATACAGTCTCGAATTTTCGTCATATTTTGAATGGTCTTGTGACGGTCACATGACCGTCACTTGACCGTCTTATGACATCGGTGATAGTCACGTTGCATCACTGGTGTCAACACTGTAAGTTTTAGTGCCAACCCTAGATTTTGGGTGTTGACAAAAGAGTTTGCATATCATCAAAAATCTCTGTTAACTATTTTACTTATTTTTTAGAATCACAACGGTGAAATTGTTGTAAATTCTACTATGAAACAAAACTGTACCTAGAAAGAACAGTCGATTTAAATTGTTGATATTTTTGTCCATCAATTTTTTTTTCTTAAAGTAGAGGTTTTTTCTGATAGACGTAATGAAGAGAGTTTTATCGAATAAATGTAATGAAAGCATCGCATAAAATATCTATAGGACCAATTTCTAAAATATCAAGATATTGAGAAAATCATAGCTTATGAAAAAAGGAAAGTAATAGATTAACTTTTGCAATTTTCGACTTG
Organism: Gastracanthus pulcherrimus; assembly: GCA_949152435.1. NCBI lineage: Eukaryota > Metazoa > Arthropoda > Insecta > Hymenoptera > Pteromalidae > Gastracanthus > Gastracanthus pulcherrimus. The sequence goes on from OX424574.1 coordinate 45,610,043, forward strand.
TATGAAAGTACAATATCATGCATAAATACCAAAATTATTAAAAACACTCAATTTTCAAACAAAAGTGGACTTTAGGTGGGTTAACATTGATTTATTACCAAAGAATTGTAAAACTATTTACGGTATTTTTTTAAGCTTTACGATTGTAAGAACATTTTGAGAGATGTAGCTTAATTAAAATGACTAAATGAGAGTTTATCTTCTATAACATTACTTAGCCTAAGACATGTGTATAATTAAGGTGATGATAAATCCCAATTGCACAAAACGGTTCAAAAATGTTTCTCAAACGCTGAAATGTCCGTCTTTGTTGCCAAATACATACTGTGGGACCGTTTAAAAAACGAGTTTAAAACCGCGTGAGCAACATTTTTGCAACTTGATTCATAAAATTATTTAGAGGATCTAATGTTTTCATTTGATATTTTCTTAAAATTAAAAATTTAATGAAAAAGTGGTTCCTCGTATTTTCCCATAACAGAGGGGTTTCACATTATCTTAAAGTAATGGTTGGAGTTATTAGCCAGACATGGATATCGATTTCGATTGGTTTTAAAAAATATATACCTATCTGTTTCTCTTCATAGGTACATGGTCTTGCCAGATACATTCATAATTCATCGACCACACGCTCCAAGCCGTGATATCGGAAAATTTAGAACAGACGTTTCATACAGAAGGTAATAAATTACTCTGAGTTAAAATTAACAATACTATACGTTTGAAGTTCAATGATTTAACTCATGTAGCATCTTTTTTGTTCATAGGTGTTTGAAGAAGTTAAAAGATACATTTGTAGAAGATCTGCTCAGAAAGTTTGGAGACATGGCTATAACGAATCTCAAGAAACTGTTTGCCAAAGAGGAGAAGAATTTTCAGAATATTACAAACCAAAGATCAATAGAGCATAAGACAATCAATTAATTTTTAATATGCCATGATTGTGCCTTAATGTTATTGCGATTAAAAAAGACTGCTATGAATTCCTGTGATCGCTTTTAAAAAGTTTCGCATATGGGACAGTGTATGCCTTTACAAGTATCGAGTACGATACGTTCAAATACTATAAAAATTTATATTATAATATGAGTGAGAAACGCCGATTTTGAGGATGTGCTCATATAACTAAATAGCTTGTTAAAAGTAACAACCGAAGTTTTATATGTGGGGCGAATCACGTCAACTCTCCTAGCGCGGCGCTCGAGCGCTTAATACTGTTGTTTTCAACTCGCATTTGCGGTATGAAAAAAAATATATAAAAAATATCCAATAAACTATTTTAATGTATTTTTTCCTCAGCTTTCCAATGGTGTGGTCAGATTTTCCAAAATTTTCCATTTTCCTTATAAAAAAACACAAAACGTATTATATCTCCAAAAGTCTATTTTTAATATTTTTTTTAATACTTTTAATCGAAAGCTGAGGTTTTTTTACATAAGAAAAGTTCTTTTGCACAGAGTGCCCGATTATATTTCAGTGAGTAATAGAACGTCAAAAAGTAGAAGTACCGCGCGCGACTTGGCGCGGCGCGGCCGCCGTCACCGCCACATCATGCTTACTTATAAAACTAGTTCTTTTTTCAGTCGGTAGGTGGCTTAAACATAAAAAACTTTAATCTATAAATGAATTGTCATAAGAAATTCATATATACGACGATGTTTTTTTTTTAAATTTAGATTTTTTTATGATTAAATCATAAATCTATTGGTTACGTATTTCTCCGTATGAAATGCATAAATCCTTTCTCTCGAGAGAATCATCCTACGTCTAAAGATCTGTTTGACTTTCCTTCAACTTTTAGAAGTATATTTCCGTTTGTACCCGAAGAAGCGAAAACATGTCGCAGGCAAATTTACAAACGTAAAGCAGATTTACCTATTTCGGATACAAAAAAAGCTAACATAAATTTTTGTGATGAATATCATAAAGCTGGCGTAACGGTTCTCGAACAAATTAAAAGAAAATTTTCTAATACTATATCGAAGCAAGATAGAATTCAGCTACTCACACTTGCTCCCGATTTTTGGTCTCGTAATGATTTAATCAGAGAGTTTGGTTATACTAAATGGGAAGCTCGAGAAGCAAAAGAGTTAGTAGCTGAGAAAGGAGTTTTCTCAGTTCCTGAAAAAAAACGCGGCAAAGTACTTTCGGTGGAAACTACAAATTTAGTTAAAAGTTTTTATGAAAAGGATGACATAAGTCGAATTATGCCAGGCTTGAAAGATTGCATATCCGTAAAGCAGAACAACGGCAAACGAGAACACGTTCAGAAAAGATTACTTCTTGGCAATTTGAACGAAATCTATTATTTATTTCAAAAAGAATACGAATACGTTAAAATTGGGTTAACAAAATTCATACAATTGAGACCAGCACACTGTGTTTTAGCTGGAAGCAGTGGTACACACAATGTATGTGTATGTGTACATCATGAAAACGTTAAGCTCATGCTAGAAGCTGCTGAGCTAGAGTGCTTAACGAAAAATAGTAAACTATACCTTACAAATTATCATGACTGTATTCAGGCAATCGTTTGTAAAAATGCACGTGATGAGTGTTTCTTGGGTGACTGTCTAAATTGTCCTAGTACGTCTGCATTACGAGAACATTTGCTTGAATGTTTTGATAAAAATAATGTTTTTGAAATTCAATTTGAATCGTGGTTTCAAACAGATCGGTGTACGATAGCTTAAAAAAGTGAGAACGTTTATGACTTTCTCAACACGCTGGGTGACAAATTAATGAAATTGAAGACTCACGATTTTTTTGCTAAGAAACAGTCACAGTATGTGAATCAGTTGAAAGAAAATCTTCAAGAAGGGGAGTTTATTGTCTGTTTTGATTTTGCGGAAAACTATGCATTTGTAGTACAGAATTCTACGCAATCTTTCCATTGGAATAATAACCAGGCAACTATTTTTACAGTTGTAATTTATTACAAAGAAAATAGTGATCTTAAACATGTAAGCATTGCTGTAATTTCTGATAATCTAAACCATGATACTGTTGCGGTTTATGAATATCAAAAAATTGTCATACTTTATCTGAAATCTAATTTCGTAGTTAAAAAAAATTTATTATTTAACGGATGGAGCAAGTCAACATTTTAAAAATAAGAATAATATGCAAAATCTTCTGTTTCATGAACAAGATTTCGAAATCTGAGCGGAATGGCACTTTTATGCTACCGCGCACGGCAAAGGTGCATGTGATGGTATCGGTGCGAACTTAAAAAGAGGTGCAAAACGTGCTAGTCTACAACTTTCATCCAAAAATAGAATTTTAACAGCAAAAAGTCTTTACGAATGGGCTAAAAATTATTGCAAAGAAACCAAAGTATTTTATAGCAATAAAGATGATTATGAAAAAACTGTTTTAGAACTCAAACCAAGATGAGATAATGCTAAATCTATACCAGGGACTTTACAGTATCATGCTTTTATTCCATTGAATCAAAACACATTCAAACTACAGAAAACGTCTTTAAGTTCTAAATATCAAATCTTTCCAAAGAAAGACACTAAGAAAAAAGAAAATAATGTATCCAAACCCGCAACAAAGACAAAGAAAGCCACGAAGCTAAAGACTTTGAAAGCCTCTTCGAAAGCCAAAGTAACAAAAAAACGATTAATAAAAACAAAAAAATAACTAAATTTAACTAACAGGTTTAAAAGAAATTATAAGGTAGCAAAATATGAAAAGGAGGACCGAATCCAGCGGCTACCGTCGAGCGCGAAGTCACGCGCCTTGCCGATGCGCGCGGTACTTCAACTTTTCGGCGTTCTATTACTCACTGAAATATAATCGGGCACTCTGGGCAAAAGAACTTTTTTATAATATAACACGTTTTGTGTTTTTTTTTTAAGGAAAATTGAAAATTTTTGAAAATCTGACCACACCATTGGAAAGCTGAGGAAAAAATACATTAAAATAGTTTATTGGATATTTTTTATATATTTTTTTTCATACCGCAAATGCGAGTTGAAAACAACAGTATTAAGCGCTCGCGCGCCGCGCTAGGAGAGTTGACGTGATTCGCCCCATGTATACAATAAGATTCATGCATTTTGATCGATTTTAGATTTAAATATCAATGCAACGTGATTAAGATTCTTTTAGAGTTTTAGTTTTATTTTATAACAATTCAAGATTTTACTTTTACTCTTATATTACATAATATAGTTTAGCAAAAATAACCATAATATTGTATACTTTCTTACGAATGTTATTTTCGCAAATAATAATAATAATTCGAATCTCACAAAAATAAGAAGACAATAACAATTTAATTTAAATAATAATCAATAACAATGTTCTAAAATAAATCAGCATAATTTAATATACTGCAATAGATTTGTAAGCATACCTGTTACAATATTTTTGAATTTAACCACAAAGGTGTATAAAAAATACTTTTATATTGTTAATAAAAATATCTATATATTTGAATGTCGTTGTTTATTATGTCATAAATATAAATTCTTTTTATAGATATAAAGTTTACATATTTTGTCTTGAGAGTGATAATCTTATTGTTTAAAAATGTAGCAAAAATGAACATTTTATCCAATGAAATTGAACATTAAAAAAATAATTCAAACAAATTCGATCAGATGTTTATGTTGTTGATTATTCATACCCTTACAAAAGAAATTCCGAAAAACACCCAAAATGACACCTAAAATAGAGTGTGATTATGTACGCCCAAACAACACCCAATTTAAGTGTACGTCCAACCCTGAAAACAACTTCTCGAATGTGCCATGGAGAAAGCTGGTGATACCTGGTTCTGGCTAACTTGACGAGGTACACGTTTTGGACGGAATTGCATTTCTGAACCCCATGAACCATAGCGCTGTAGTCTATGACGTTCTCGGTGTTGATAACCCTGCTCAAAGGATTCTATTGGGAATCGGGGACTTACCGGTACAAGTTCCCGATTGAAACCGATTCAGTTTATGTTGAATATTTATTGCGACGTGATGTAGTCTGGCGAAAATAGTACATTATGCATCAAGGGAGTAAAGTGGGCAATGTACGCACTGTGTGACGTTGCCGACCGAGCGAAGCGAGGTCGGCATTTCACACAGTGCATGCTTGCCTACTGTACTCCAGAGGTGCGTATACTACTTTTCACCACACCCCCGTAAAGAAATGACTGTACGCATCTCAGCAGGCCGTACAGTACCCCATGCTCTGCCTAGAAGTAAAGTGACTTGTGTACGCGCGACGCGCTGTTTTACCGCTCGAGACGCAGTCGAGAGCGAAAAAAGGCGCATCGCGCATGCGCAAGTCACTTTATTCCCTAGGCAGTCCATGCGGTACTGTACGGCCTGCTGAGAGGGCGTACAGTCAGCACTTTACGCGCAGTGTGGTGAAAAGGTTATTTTTGTCAAGGTTTATGGGTTCTCCAGGTATCATTCCTTGTTCTCGTATCAACCACTCTTTACATATTTTTAATAATTAATAGCACTTTTTACAATATATGTTGAATGGGTTTGATTATTTTTTCAATAGAATAATGTCCCATTACAAGTAAAAGTTAAACCCATTAAACGTACATTGTAAAAAACATTATTAATTATTAAAAATAAGTTAAAAATATGAAAAGAGTTGCTCGTATAAGAACAACGAATGATATCTAGAGAACACATAAACTTTTACAAAAATAACCATTTTTGCAAGAATATATCATGTGGCGATAAATATTTAATATAAAATTAATCGGTTTTAATTGGGAATTTGTATAGGGAAATACCTGATTCTCAATAGAATCTTTTAGGCAGGGAACCTATTGATGGATTGACAAATGCAACCCCTTCGAAACGTGAACCTCGTTAGGTCAGCCAGCGCGAAGTGTCACTAGCTTCTTTCACGGCACATTCGAAAAGTTATTTTCAGGGTCGGGTGTACACCAAAGTTTTGGTGTACCTAAAAAAATTATCAGTCATACTAGGAGTATTATAATTAATAGTTTGGCATTAAAAAAAAAGGAAAATATGCTGCTGCTGCTGCTGCTGCTGTTGTTGTTGTTGCTGCTATTGCTGTTGTTGTTGCTGTTGCTGTTGTTGTTGTTGTTGTTGTTGTTGTTGTTGTTGTTGTTGCTGTTGTTGTTGTTGTTGTTATTGTTGTTGTTGTTGTTGTTGTTGTTGTTGTTGTTGTTGTTGTTCTTATTATTATTATTCCCCCTGTAGGAACTGCAAGACCTTGCCGAAGCGCAGTACCTTTTATATTACAGGACTGTGGCGGGTGACGGGGCTTATTTAAACTAAGAAGTAGTTCACCTAAACTGACACTTACACACCAGCACACTACCAGCTACTGCTAGAAGGACAACAGAACATTACTACGATGAGCACCACCGAAAGCAGGGACGGAGCGGAGACTCTCGTGAGGGAGACCATGGGTCTCATTCACCGAGCCTGCGACGCATCAATGCCACACAAGGGATCGCGACATGGAAAACGCCAAGCTTATTGGTGGTCTGACGAAATCGCGCAACTGAAGGTGGAATTCGAACCGCCTCAGAAGAATCGGCGGCAGCATTGTTTTCAGCGCAGCATACAACAGCGCGCCGACAGCTCCGACACGAGAACAATCGGAGCAAGGCAGAGTGCTGAAAGAACCTGACGGAGGAAGTCAATCGGGACATGTGGGGCTTGGGTTATAAGATCGTGACCAAGAAAGTCTGCGCGGTCCCGAATCACCCTTTTGACGAAAACACCATGTCACGAATCATGGACACTGTGTTCCCATCGCATCCGGCAAGGCAAGACCAGAAGGAAACCGCTGAAATGGGGGAGAACCCCTTATTCTCCAGCGGGGAACTGCAGATCGCCGCCAAAATGATGTGGAGCGGAAAGGCCCCTAGGCCCGACGAGATACCAGCTGAGATATTGATCGGCAAAGGAAAGGGAGGTGATCCCCGGCTTCCGTCGTCCAACAGGCCACTTTGCATGTTGAACCACGCAGGGAAGCTCTACGAGAGGTTGCTCAAGTCACGGCTACAGGAAGCTGTGCGGGCTGCTGGCGATTTAGTTGGCAACCAGTACGGCTTCAGAAAACGGCGATCCACGGTGGATACTATACAGGAGGTAGTACAGCAGGGCAGGAAGGCGTGGACTGGAAATCATTTTTCAAGGAACATCGCACTCCTGGTCACGATGGACGTAAAGAACGCCTTCAACTCGGCCAGGTGTCCTGACATCTTGGAATCGTTGAACGTGTTCAGAGTCCCGGAGTACATCATGCGGGTGATACGAGACTACTTGAAGGACCGTATTCTCCACTATGATACAGAAGAAGGCAAACGCGAGAAATATCTCAGCGCCGGCGTGGCACAGGGGTCGATCTTTGGCCCAGATTTTTGGAACAATCTGTACGACAGCCTGCTCAGGTTTGGGCAGCCAGAAGGAGTGTACATGATAGCGTACGCCGATGATGGGACTCAAACTAGACACCAAGCTTACCTTCTTTCGTCACCTGGCCTATGTAGCGGACAAAGCGGCGACAAAGACGACACAACTGAGCCGTCTCATGGCGAACACGAGTGGCCCCAAAGCGAGCAAGCGACGGCTGCTCATGTCAGTCATCACATCCATCCTATTGTACAGCTCTGAAAAATGGGCTGATGCAATGGATAAGGAGTCATACCGGATTAGAATCGCTTCCGTTCAACACAGAGGAGCTCTCCGAGTCTCTAGTGCCTACCGCACGGTCTCGGGACCGGCAGTACTAGTTATTGGAATCATCCCGATCAACCTACATGCGAAGGAGCGCAAGAGAATCAACTTACGGAAGAAGGAAGAACCAGCAGAAGACAGAACAACCATCCACAGGGAGGAACGGGAGCGTACTATGACAACGTGGCAACAATCCTGGACAAACGAAACCAAGGGTAAATTGACAGCCAGACTGATAGACCAACTGGCCCCTTGGATAAACAGAGACCACAGGGAGGTAGGACTACCTTACCCAATTCCTGAGTGATCACGGGTACTTCTGCGCTTACCTCAAATGTATGAGGAAGGTTCAGAGCCCGAAGTGTATTTTTTGTTCCACTGATTGCGACGATGCGTTCCACACGTTTTTCGTCTGCGATCAGTGGAACGAAAAAAGGACAACTCTTCTCTACTTGGTCGGACAATTTACACCCGAACCCATCGTAGGCGAAATGTTGTCCGCCAAGGATAAGTAGGCCGCCACGGCATGATTAGCCGAGTCGGTTTTACAAGAAAAGAAGAGATACCTGGATAGAGCAATCGAAGAAGGTGTAAATGTAGCGCCGGGAATCAGTGGAAGATGACGAAATGTCTTCCTAACCGGATGACGTACATCTCCCGCTTTTACGAATGTCGCGGGGAGGGACGAGGAAACTTCTCCTTTCCGAACGGAGATGAAGAAGCGCCGGTTCGAATACGCGTGTAAATGTGGCAGGATAGATCAAACGAACATCAATTTGTTTAAGATCAAGAAAGAAGCGGTCGTCTATTCGACGCAAGACTGGCACCATCCTTGAGCATTGTGATGAACAGGTCTAAGGTGGGTTCTGCCAGAAGAGGAATGGGCGGTAGGTTTTAGTGGGTCGGTTTGCGCTGCATCTGTCGTGTAGTCTCGCGTTATTGTTTATTTTATTTTTCGTCCTACATCACACTCGCGGCGGATGTATCCCCAACCAGCCCCACACTATCCGGCTGTGCGGACCTGGTCGGGTGTGGCTTAGATAGCATTTCCTACATACCTTCGAAAAAATAAGAAAAGAAAAATTATTAATATTGTTATTATTATTATTGTTATTATTATTGTTATTATTGTTATTATTATGATTATTATTATTATTATTATAAAGGTTAAGTAGTAATGGTAAGCAGCAGCGGTGCGTGCAGGGCAACAGCTATCACATAGTCTTTACGTCGGTTGTAGACGTGCTTGCATCATCACCATAGCTCTGATAACTACTTGGTGAAACTAGCTATCCGTAACTGTGTAGTCCATAGCCTTGTTTACACAGTCGCGCCATCTTTCTCTATTGTTTGCAAGTTCCATATAATCCTCTTCATAACATCTTATTTCTCGTAGGATGGCCGTACTTCTGGCGCCACTAACCACAAATAGAATAGAATAGATTTCTCGTAGGTCCATTTTAATATTGTCCTCCCACCTTCGTCTCGGTCTACCTGGGGTTTTTGCTCCTGTCGGCTTCCCTACGAGCACTCTAAGTGCTGCTCTTTCGTTACTCATCCTAGCTACATGCACAACCTACCCTAGTCTTCGGGATTTAATCACTTTGGTAATTTTTGGCTTCCCATATAGCTCGTGTATTTCTTGGTTATGTAAAATTCTCCATTCTCTAGTAATCTCATTTGTTTTGCCCCCAAATATCTTTCTAAGGACTCTATTCATGGCAGAGATAGGAAAAATGAATATTTTATTACATTGTACAATATCTTGAGATATTTCTAACAAATTATGATGTGTAGAATATTTACCTAACTACGAAAAAGAGTTTTTAAGATAAATATATTATCTAAATACTTTAAATATCCCGAAAAGCGATAAAATTGTTGTTTTATCTCCTTTATTGTGTATTGGGACTATGATTAGGTCTCTCCATTCTTTGTTTGCATTGTATCTTTCCTAGATATGGTGCAAATAAAATTATGAATTATTTTTTAAGTGGTTTCGCTCCCCTGTTGAAATAGTTTGGCCCGTAAATGATGTATTCCAGGGGCTCTATTGTTTTTTAACTTGTTGATGGCCTTGCAGACATCCTGTAGGCTATGCTGCTCAATTTGTGGTTCAGCATTGTGAATTTCGTTATAGTCGAAAGCGGTTTGTTGTTCGAGTACGTTTAGGAGCTCGTCGAAATAATTTCTCCAACTATTTAGTAGTCCACCTGTGTTCATTATAAGGTCCCCATTTCGCCTCTTAGGAAGTTAGTTTTACTTTGGGATCCTTTCCTTATTAATTATATACCTATATACACTTCCCGAATATTATTTCTATTACTGTTTTCTTGTATTGCTGATACTTTATTATTTTTTCACTTTCGTTTTTTATTCCGAAAAATTCGTTTGGCTTGTTCCCTTATATTACGGTAATGTATAAAGGTAATCTCATTTGCGTTTTTAAGGCTAAGCATTCTTACTTTTTGTCTTTTTCTATTCAACTCCTCGCATTGATCGTCATACCACGGTTTTTGCTTGTTCTTTATCCGCTGACCTAACACCGTCCTAGTAGCTTGTCTTATAGAACTTGCCTTTTCCAAAAGAGTAAAAGGTAAAAGCTCTATCTTCTAGCGTACGTTTTTACTGTTTAAGGTTTAGAGTGTAATCTTGGCTATAATAAGAAAATGATCTGAATCGCAAACGGTTCCACGGTAAGTTTGAACATCGAGAATGTCAGCGTGGCGTCTTTGGTCAATTAAAACGTGATTGGTTTGGTTAAGTGTGCATCCACAGGAACCTCTCCAGGTTACTTTGTGCCTGTCTAGGTGAATGAAACATGTGCTTTTGATTATAAGATTCTTCGAAGCGGCAAAATTAATTACTTTCTCACTGTAAACTTTCTTTTCCTATGGTCGATCTAAAATTTTCCCCCTTTTCCAATTTTCGCTTTAAAGTCTTCTAGCACTATTTTTGCGTCATGGGTTGGAAATCTATCAGATATCTGCTCTAGTTTTATGTAAAAGGAGTCTTTGACTGTATCGTCCGTGTCCTCCGTTGGACAATGGATGTTAATAAATACGTACCTGTACCATCGGCTTTTGACGGTTATTTATTCATATACTTTAAAGGGATACTGGATACCGACATTGCAGTTTCTCGTTTTATTCAATGAATAAATGTGATTTTCAAATTTCGCGAACGTACGCACAATCTATTTATCACTAAGAATGTGCGTACGTCCGTAAAATTTTATTAAAGTAAAAATTGACTACGGAAAACAAAAAATCGATAATGTCGGTATCCGGGTATAAGGTATGAGACTCCGACCTCCTCTTAAGTCCGGGCCTTCTCGTCGCTTAATCTCCTGTAGCGCTACTATGTCTAATTTATACCTATCTGCCTCCCTTGTTAGCACCTCTAATTGCCAGTCCTGAACTAAGCTACGCACGACCTGCTCTTTCTCTTAGTTTTTTTTTCGTGGATTTTCTCATATATATTATGTTTCACTCAAAATTAGGTGTTAACACAAAAAAATTGTTTTTTTTTTCGTATAAGATAAATTAAATATAAAGGTTACATAAACACAATGCGAATATGCGAAAACGCTTTTGCTTTAAATATTAATTGATATGTACTTAAAGTTAAAAATCTGAATTTTCTGTAAACTATTATATCTTTTTGAATTAATATTTTCATTGTTCGAAATTTTTACGGTCACTTTAGATAACGATTCTTTATATTCTAAAGAATCGTCAATTATTATTCTCTCCATATAAATATACTTTCTTTCTTTCTTTACTACCATATCTTTATGAAAATCTTCCTAAATTGTATGATATTTTTAACAAATTTTTACAATAAACTTAAAAAACATTTCTTTATATAGCAAAAAATCATCTAATTTTTCTTTCTATTTTAACAAAAGAGAGAACAATCAGCTACGTATTTACCAAAATGTTATTTTTATCAAATCACGCCGCTAGAACCTCCTTCAATGGTGCTTCTTTTTGTTATAAATAACGGTATTGTCAGTCAGGTACCTAAACTGTTTAGTGATATAATGAATAGAATCGCTTGAAAAAGTTTTGAAATATTTTAAAAATAAAAACATAGAGTCGGTAGTTCCTTAGAGCAAAAATTACGTAAAATCCCTTCTTATTCGTTGCCTACAATGTAAAAACAATATACCATCTAAATTTCAAGTCGCTAGGTTTAATGGTTTTTTGCTAGGCGTTGATAAGTCAATCAGTCAGTCGGTCAGTCAGTCAGTCAGACGGTAAATCAGGACATGACTTTTATATATATAGAAGTTGAGTATGGGAGTTGAATTTCGGATAATTAACCTACTTAGCTGTTGAATAGAGAAAAACTGTGAAATTTCTTCTTAAAAATTAGCGCTTGTAAGCATTTTAAACGATAACTAAGTCGATATCTCATTTGGCCTTGAAGATTTTTATTGAATTCGTAAAATCCCATTTTGCTATTTTTTACAAATATAGGATTCGAAAATTGAAAAATTTTCCCATTTAGCGGTCCATTAGGGAAAAATCGAGAAATTACTTTCTAAAAATTGGTATTAAAAAACCTATAAAACGATAAAAACTCCGATATCTCATCGGGGCCTTGGAGATTTTGAAAAAAACTCAAATCCAATAAAATTTCATTTTGGCATTTTTGACCAATTTAGGATTCGAAAATTGAAAAATTTTCCCACTTTGCGGTGGATTAGAGAATACCTAGAAATTACTGTCCAGAAATTGGTATTAGAAGACCGCTGCCAATTCATTGGCACTTAAGTTCCTCAAACTAAATAAATTGTTCCAATATGAATTTCATTATTCTAATAAATTTTTTTTTTAATTGCTCTATTTCTTTCTTATTAATATCTTAAAAAAGGTGTGTTGATAGAGTGATCATGGAGCACGATCTTATAAACAGGTCTGGGCACTCCGCTTTTGAAAAAGTGTCCCCTATCTGAAGCTCGAAAAACAACATGGCGTCATGACTAGTGAAATCAAGTGCGCATGTGAGAGCATAATATATACATATATATTTCTATTGTTTTGATTTTTAAATAGTCAGGTTATACGGTAGGTTATAAGCAAGAAGAAACTCCTAATGGTTTGTATTATGCCGTATACGGAAAAAGGTTTTCAGCTAGAAATACGGTGCTAAAAGTCAACACTAGCGCAAATGTATAGTCTAGTATATTTTTAATATTCATAGAAACCTTTTACCGACGGTACGCATGCTATTTCCATGGCGACGCCACAATATTTTTGGCCGGTCTAGATGCGCAATCTTGCTGGTCACAGTAGAACCTATTTTTCGGGTTCCTCAACTGCTGTCTTTAACGTGGTCGGCATCGGGCAAAACTGATTGCCATTCATAATAAAGAACCGTTGCTAACTGTTATAGCAAAATGCTTACTCAAAGAGAGGTCCTGATTAATCGATTTAAGGAATCTTATAATAAAAATTCGCAATTAATAAATTAATGCTATAATTCATTAATTAGATACAAGCGTTTAGGTATTGTTAGTAAAAAAATGTAAAGTATTAAAAGACAAAACAACATTTTTTAAACTAATATTTTGTTATTATTTTACAAAAATAAGTTTAAAGTTATTATAAGGTATATCAATCGAAAGGAAATTATGTCTACTTTATGAAAACGTACATATTTTTCACAAGTTAAACGATATAAAATAACAATAGTATAATGTGCAACAAGGGGGGGGGGGCTATTTCTAGCGAGGGAAGGATGATTTAGCACGAGTCGGACTCAAGAGCTCCGAAGGCCCCCTGTGACACACCGTATTTTTTTTAATAACTGCATATATAGGCCCTTTTTATATATGAGTCGTAAGCCACTCACAAACCAAATGCAATTAAAAATAAATATTAAATATAAAGTTTAAAAATTTCGAAATAATTTGATATTTTTAAAAATTTTTTAAATTTTATTAATCTTTGTATTACGGGACTGCCATTGGGTTAATTTGATTATTTTTTAAGGGGTTATTAGTAGATAAGCTAGGCCGATTCTGTATCACTACATTTCTACATCATGGCGATTGTATCGGACTCGATTATTATCTAAGTTTACTGCGAATTGGAATTTAAAAATACTCAAAACAATGTAACGATAGAAAAGGCAAAGGCTATTAATAATCGAATTTTCGAGAAACCGATAGCGCCGGCGAAACTCATTATAATTACACGTATCTCAGAAGCCAGATAAAGCGAACGAAGAAATATTTTAATTGTAACTATTTATTAAGTTAATTTGTAATTCAGTCTAATTTTGACATAGATAAATGATGTACGTCGATATAAATAAAAAGTAAGCAAAGGAAATCTAGAATTTTAATGTAAAGAGCAGACAGAAACAATTTATATAATGTAATGGAAATCGATAATAATAAATTATTATTTATTATTTATCAAGACATACGTAATCGAGAGATTCCGTGCCGTGACGGGAAAATTTAGTTTTCGATAGCGTGTTCTCAAGAGCGTTGTTTTCTACGCGGAAAACCTGAGAGTATCAAAAGAAGTAATAGGAAGGAATTGAAAAAATCCTGAAGTGACAAAAATAAGTTATCTTTACCGGGCCCTAGAAAGCTGCAAGACAAAGGCTCAAGCATGGAGAGGTGCAAGCGCAAGTGTTATCGCAGACATTTCTTCGAAATTAAGCGCGAGAGGAGGGCAAGTCTTTAAAAGGGATCAGCGTGAGACGCGCGACAATATTGTTCTGGCTGCTCTCATACAGGTAAGATGTTATTTTTACATTCGTACATAATTTTTCTAATAGTTACATGTTTTCATTGTCGTATATCTGTTTATTCTAATGAATTATTTTTCTTCGTTTAAGGTATAATATTAATACAATTTCCCTTCATTTATTTCGACGTCGAATTATTTTCATATGTTGATTTTAGCATTAGTTATATTTAGTGTTGAAATTATGAACATTCTGTTCTATCTATTTGTTTGTAATGAAAATTCTAAAGTGCTAGTAATAAAGTAATAGATAATAATAAAAATAAATTATAAAAGGTGAAAACATTCGACATCTATAAATTCGATACATGAAACTCTTCAATTAAAAAATTAATCTATTTAAGCTATTTCACGCATGACTTTGACCAAAATGGGTACGTTCCGTAAGTTATCTAAGTTCCACATCAGCTGTTACCAGAAAATGGCCGCCAGCAGCTGGTCATAATTGCTTACTGGTTAATATGATTCAATTTGTTTGGAGAATAAATTTCCATTATGCATTTGGAAAATTGTAAATGCCTAGTCAAAATCTATTGGTGGTAGAGGGTTTCACACCACACGGTTGAAAATCTTGTTGGACATATTCAGCCATCGAGCGTTGGAGAATGATCAGGTTGAATTGTTTTTCTCACACTTAGGCACTAATACTTTATAGAATATGCATGCTTTTATAATACACTTATTCGCTATTGTTTAAGAACATGCAATGATAATAGTTTTGATTCTATATTTGATTACGTCACTACTTTTAATTTGAGTATAAGTAGGAAAATTGGGTGTTATATAAAATTATTAAGTATACGGATTTTAAGGAATATGGCTTGGGAATGTACTACGTTATTGCTTTCTAAAAGGTTTTTTGCGTTGACTTGTAGACGTCCACTGAGATCTCTCGGTGCTGATAGAAATACAGAATGGCAGAGCTTAGTTAAGAAAGAAACTAAGATGTGAAAATGCGAAGAAAATTCGTATTGGTGTGAAGAAATTTGTGTGTATGTGTGTGTCTGAGTGTGTGTGTGCGGGCGCGCGTGTGTGTGCAAGGTGGGGGGCGAGATACCGCCAGTTTAAGAGGAAGCCGTATCTACTGTCCTTCCCTAGTGTGAGAAATCTATTAAATCCTATTCACCAATACAAAAATTGCATATACATCCTATTCGCAAATAGGATCTTTTCATATTTGGAAAAACGAATTAATAGGATTTAATAGATCTCTCACACTAGGATTGTCTAATCACATTTTTGCTAATTACTCAAATATTAGTTTGTTAATTGAACAACTAAGAGTCGACCCCAATTCTTCTTAAAATTAGGAATATTTTGAGATCTAAAAGAGTACCTAACATTATTTCCTTCCCGAGAATAGTTCGAAATGCAAAACCTAACCTCAATTTTCGCGCTTCGAAGTATTCTCTTCGAAGTATAAGTTTCTTTCTCGGGAAAGAAATAATGTTAAATATTTCTTTAGGTCTCAAAATATTCCTTATTTTACGAAGAATTGGGGATAACTCTTAGTTTTTCAATTAACAAACTACTATTTGAATAAATAGCAAAAAGTCTCCTTTGTTTCGCCGTTGGAATCCTATTACGTAGTCAGGTCTCTATTTGTGAAAAGCCAGGGCCCGTTTAGGGTACGGAGTACGTGTTTACTATCAAGACTTCGATAAGTTTATATTGACTGTTGTTTCTATTTTTTTAATTCTAATCTAAATTGTCTACTGATCGGACCCTACCCTGCACCAATTTAAGGAGGACATCGACAATCGCTAAGTGGCCGCGATTGCCCTAGCGAGCTCGCTGTGCTCGCCTTTTCTCTTTTTGGGTATTTGGTTGAACAATCAAACCGGTACATAAAACTAACCATAAATGAAGTAAAACCTCTAAAAACCTCTTAAAAATATTCAAATTATATAATTATATATGATTTAAGAGTTTTCTTGGTACAAAGTGAAATATACTTTTGGTTGAACATCGTTTTCTAACGTTCTTTTGCTCAAGATTGAACCGACTTCGGCAATCAAACATCTTATGTGAATTCGGAGCATCTCAGCACCGTGATTTTTCTAGAGCCAGCTTTATGTACGTACGGGGCCCCGTGTCCCAACTTTGCGGAAATAGTTTTATGAAAAATTTTCTCGATTTTTATACAAAGATTTTGTTAATAAAACTGCATAAAAGTTAATTGTACTCAGATTGTTTGATTATGGGGAAGGTACGAGAAAAAGTTATTATTATGACCTACATACGGCCCTAATGCTTGACGCTGATTGGCTGGCGCAAATTCACAGTGTCGGAGGATAGCTAGTCCCGAATTCCACAGTGCCTGGAGGTTCTACTGTACGTGTATATATTTATATTAAAAAAAATTTTTGTTTCATTTTTCTAAGTATTTAAATTCGATCACGGCAAACATGACTGTTATTTTAATAAAAATATCCTTTTTGCAATACGTGCATGATCTCTTTGTTTCATTATCACATCATATAACGTTTTTATCTAAATATTTAAAAATTTTCTGTCCACTTAGCAATCAAAGAAAAGTCATTAACAGCATCTGGTGCAAGGAATAAAACAGACCTTTCACTAATCACCAAAATTTAGGCAAAAAGCGTCAAGAGAAACGAGTCCCCAGCAAGGTAGTCGAGCTACTCGTATTTCCATAAGTAGGTAGAAAGAGAAGAAAGAAAGTATACGAGAGACGAAAAGTTAGCTAAATCGAGGTGAAAAAGAAACATGGAAAGCCAGAAGCTACGTGGTTAAGAGGCTAATTTCTTTGCCACCACTTGTCCCCGCGCAGCCCCGTGCGCCTCGACTCTCACGAATTTCGGCGAAACCTGCCTGTCTACCAGACTGCCTTCTATGTAGAATCGAGGTTAGCAGCCCCGCTGCTATTGCCGCTGCTGCTGGTGCATCTTCCGCTCCATTCTGCGAGCGCATACCAGAGCTCTAGCCGGCCGTGCTTCGTGCGAATTGTCGCCTTGGCTGCATAGCGGCCTTACCGACTTTCCGGCAACAGCCGCATGCATTATTGAATCGACGCCCTGCAGATAGCGAGGCGAGCGCGCGGAATACAAATTCCAGTTTGGGTGACAGCACGAAAAGGGATTGAAGGTGCGCTTTCTTTGAACCCTGCGCATGCCGCACGAGTTTATTCAATTAAGATGCAATGACAAGTACAGACTTTTATATGGCTGGAAGAGTCGAACTAGGCTTAATACTGCTCACCCACAGTAAATTAAATATTGACAAATTCAGCAGTGGGTTAGCTATACTTGTGCAAGCTATAAAAGGAAATAAGCATACTAACTTTTTATTAAGATAACAATATTAATAGATACTACAATATTACAATGTAATCGATAAAGCTATATTTTCATTTATGTTGTCTCAAAGACAAAACATTGATTCGATAAAAAATGCTTTTAGTGAGTTTTTAACGTAAAGAAATATATTATTTAACTTGGTGAGTCCGAATACGGTACTCCTAAAATCTGTATATCCGTATGTATGTAAGTATTTATGTATGCATAAATGTATGTATGTATATATGTACGTGTAAACGTGTGTACGTATGTACGTATGTATGTATGTATGTATGTATGTACGTATGTATGTATGTAAGTATGTATGTATGTATATATGTATGTATGTATGTATGTATGTATGTATGTATGTATGTATGTATGTATGTATGTACGTACGTTTTTTTTTTTTTTTTTTTTTTTTTTCTTATAGAGAGAGAGGTTTAAGGCAAATCCATTATGGACCATGACATGATATAGTGAAGTACCACCGTGTGTGAGACTCGCACTCACTAAACCTTCCAGTATACGCCAGGGTTTTTACGCCCCACCGCAACCGGATCCCCTCCGTTCACTTTTTGACCCTTAGTAAAGTGAACCGTGCCCTTTCTTCTGAGTTGACCTCCCCGCGGTACTACCGCCAAGCAATGCTTCGCGGGGGTCATTGGGCTCCTGCCCTCTTCTGTGAATGTGGTCGGCATCACTGGTTCTCCCATTACCGTCATTAGTAGTCTTCCGTGTTGTGTGCCTTCTACTTCTTACCGCATCGTCCGGTCGCCAGCTTCATTCAGCATCTCTCGTCTTTTTCTTCTTCCTTCTTCGTCTTTTCTGACCTTCTTAAGTATATCTGCTGCATAGTTGTTTACTGTGCACCATCCATCCTCCGAAGTCAGCATAGCCTCCATAATCGACTCAGGTGTTACTCTGGTCTGGAGATAGCTCTCAAGTTCTTCTCTTTCCTGTTGGTATCGTGAGCAGTCACAGAAGACATGCTCCGCATCCTCGTCAGCGTCCATACACACTGGGCAGTTTGGACGGTCTTCTAATTTGAATCGGTGCAGGTACGCCCGGAAGCATCCGTGCCCGGTCAAAAACTGTGTGAGGTAGTAATTTACTTCCCCATGTCTTCTTTCGGTCCAGCCCTCTATCCTTGGTATGAGGCGATGTGTCCATCGCCCCTTGCCACTGGAGTCCCATCTTTTTTGCCACTCAGTCAGTGTCTGCTTCTTCGCGGAATCCCAGATGTCCTTCTGAGTGTTGTCATTTTGTTGTCGCTTTGTCTCGAAGACATTCTTTCTCTCCATTGCTAGGAGGTCAATAGGCGGCATGCCTGCTATAATACAGGCAGCCTCATCTGATACCGTACGATAAGCAGACGCGACCCTAAGTGCACTTCGTCTGTATACAGTCGACAGCTTGTTTGCGTACGTTTTCACTAACATGGCATCTGCCCATATAGGAGCCCCGTACAACATAATCGATGTGATTACACTGACTAAGAGCAACCTTCTACCTTGCGTTGGCCCTCCTACATTTGGCATCAATCGAGATAAAGCAGCGCCAACTTTTGCTGCTTTATCACTCACTGTTTCAAGATGCTGCTTAAATGTAAGTCTTGCATCAATGGTAATGCCCAGGTACTTAATGGTTGGTTGAGAAACAATCTTGTGTCCATCCACTATTAGCGTTATTTTCTCCATTTTCTTCCTACTAGAAATAAGAAGAACTTCGGTTTTATGACTGGCCAATTCCAGTCCTGTCTCTGTCAGCCATTCGCGTATTATACGAATAGCCTCGTCAGCTATCTCTGTTATATCTTCTATGCTTTTCGCTACCACGACTAGTGCTATGTCATCAGCGAATCCTATCACTGTCGCCCCTTTGGGTAACTGTAGCCTTAGTACCCCATCGTACAAGCTGTTCCAAGTCGGTGAACCAAGCACTGATCCCTGGGGTACTCCTCCTGTTACTTCATAGGTCTTGGTGCCATTGTCAGTGTCATATAATAAGATTCTGTCCTTCAAGTAGTCGGACATCATCCTTCTTATATATAAAGGCACTTCTTGTTTACGAAATGCCTCGTGTATTTTGGTCCATTTGGCCGAGTTGAATGCATTTTTGACGTCCAGAGTGACGACAGCGCAATACTCCTTTGCTCCTCCTTTCCATCTCTTTCCCTCTATCGCTGCGCGCGCAGTGTCAATCACTATGTTCACTGCGTCTAGAGTTGATCGTTTCCTCCGAAAGCCGTATTGGTGTTCCGCAAGTCCCCCTTTTTCTTCTATTGCCTGATCCATTCTGACGCAAATTATGCGTTCCAGAATCTTGCCTGAGGTGTCCAGCATGCAGAGCGGTCTGTATGATGAAGCGTCCTCAGGTGGCTTCTTTCCCTTTGGTAGTAGCACAAGTCGTTGTCTCTTCCAGTCGGCGGGAAATATTCCCTCTTTTAGACATGTGTTGTACAAGTCTATGAAGATCTCTGGTTGGGCGAATATAGCATGTTTCAATGCTATATTGGGAATGCCATCCAGGCCTGGAGCCTTGTTGTTTCCAACCCTCTTGCAAGCGCTTAGCAGTTCCTCCATTGTGACTGGAGGAATAGCTTCTTCGTTTGCCTCTGATTCTATAACACACGGTTCGTCCCGTTGTGTGGGGAACAGTTTAGTCACTACTCGATCTAATAATTGTGGGCACTTGGGAGGGGGTGCGTAGCTTCCTTTGATCTTCTTCATTACTATTTTATAAGGTCTACCCCAGGGGTCTTTATTAACCTCGTCCTGTAATTCCTTCAGGCACCGTCGCTTATTGGTACGGATTGTCTTCTTAAGCTTTCGCTTAGCGTCCTTCATTTCCTGGTGGTAGGCATCTACTAATTCCTGGCCTCTTCCAGTTTTATAGTATTTCTTTCTTGCCCGCTGCTCCTGTCTCCTAGTCCGATGGCACTCGCTACGAGCGCTATCCGCCTCACTATTCCACCAGTATACTGGTGGTCGTCTTTGGTTGGGCACTCTTCTTGGCATAGCTGCGTCGCAGGCTCGGGTGATATTTTTCATCACCTGTTTAGCCTTGCTGTCCGCTGTCCCAAACAGTTGTATTTCCTCCAGTGCCAACAGAAACATCTCCTTATCATAGTCTTTCACTTTCCAACCGATTCTATTGGTCCTTGTACTCGCGCTGGAACCCTGCTTTGATCTTCCTATCTCCATAATTATGGCCTGGTGATCACTATTGGTGTAGTGTTCACTCACGATCCACGTGTCGACTGAGTCAATTAAACAGCTGCTAACATATGTCAGATCTACTATAGATCCTGTGTCCCCTCTTCTAAAAGTGTTGGTACAACCCTGATTAACTAGTACCAAATCTAGGAGTGCGAATGTTTCCAGCAGCACCCGTCCTCTTTGATTAGTCCTTTGGCTGCCCCACTCTACGGCCCATGCGTTAAAATCGCCTGCTATTATTACTGGCTTTCTTCCCGCCATATCCTGTACGAGTCGATCTAACAGTCTTTCGAACTGTTCAATTGGCGCATTAGGCGGGGCATAGCAGCTGTATACGTATATACCTGCTACCTTCGCCCGTACAAATCCTTCCTCACGAGTCATCATTTTTTCCTGGAAAGCTACGTCGCCACATGTCCAGATCGCTGCTTTGCCAGTGTCGTCCGTGTCCCATGATGGCTGGTCCAGATCTCTGTATTGTTCACATATGATGGCCACATCAACCTTCGTCTCTCGAACGTACTGGTTAAGTAGGTCCTGTGCTGTCTCGCAGTGATTTAGGTTTAACTGCACTATCTTCATTATCTTTTTTTTTTTTCTTTTAACTCTTCTAATGCAGCTCTGTAGATAGGACATGTGTAGCTACCGGCTGCATGATCAGTTTTTCCTCCTGCGCTCCTTTCACAGCAGAGTACGCAATTTGGTTGATTCTTACACTCTCTTGCTTTATGGTCTATATTTCCACATTTGTAGCAGAGGTTACTTCGGTCCTGTGCTACCTTGCAACTTTTGGCGATATGTCCAAATCCTAGACACTTATAACATCTAAGTGGACGTATATTCCTTTCCATCTGCCGTATTCGGCAGACTACCCAGCCTATCTTGATTTTGCGCTTAGCTATCATCTGTTGAGCCATTTTTGCTGGCATTTGGGTGACCGCGGTCTGCGTGTCACCGTATGCCTTACGCAATGATTTTACTACAATCTCGTCCAATGTGGACGCGTCGCTACTTTGGAACTCCCTGCGTAGCGCCTCTAGAATGTCCTCCTTGCTAGTTAGTACGTCGAGATCCTTTATTTCAAAGGCCACTACGTCTTGTAGGGTCCTTATTTTGGTACCCCCATCTAGCACTTCTTGCACCGCTTGCCGGAGTTCCGTAGCCTTCCCTTCCGCTGTGCGTTGGAGTTCCAAAAGCAGGTCCCCAGCCGCAGTCCTGCGTACCCTGTTTACGCATTCGCCGAGTGCCGTCAATTTGGGTTCCGCCTTCATCTTTCTCAAGATATCAGCGTAAGAGGTCCCTTCGGCGGCCTTTATAATAAGGGCCTCCGGTCGGGTTGGTCTTGCCCGTGTCGTTTTAGATTTTTTAGTGCCTTTTTGGCTTAAGACACCAGTGTCACTCATCCCGTCTTCTTTTTTCTTCTTTTTCTTTATCTTCCTCGTTTCCTTTACCTGCCAAGGTGTCTCTCTGACTGTGGAGGGCGGTGGTGGGGACTGCGATGTTGTCGTCCTTTGTGCCTTCTTCCTGGCCGCCGTGACCTGCTGCGGTGATGTTCTCCGATGCTTGTTCGGAGTCTGGTCCATCTGTTTCTGAACGAAGGAGGGAGAGGTTTGGCTCTCTCGATCCTTGCTACTTCTATCCTTCGACTGAGTACCTGCTTTGGCCTTCGTAAAGTCCTGTAGCGCTCTGCTAGTAGCCTTCGCCATAGTCTTCAACTCTGTGTGTATGTTTTTCTTACCCAAGATAAACGCCACCAGAGCTTCGACTTGCTCTTTGAGGAGCTTGAACGATCGAGTCTCTTTATCCTGCTCCTTTTCTTGATCTTCTCTTATTCTGTCCTCTATACCTCCACTTCCATACTCCGTCACATGGACAATGGGGGACAGAGGTGTTATCAACTCTCCGTCTGAAGTGCTTTCCAGGCAGTTGTTACTGACTAGTTTCACTCCCTGCTCGTTTACCAGGCTGTTGTTGCTGCCTGGTTTCTGGGTAGGGAACCCAGTTTCAATGACACTTTTTAGGGTATCCGAAGTCCCTACGTTTGTCCTTGCTGGTGTACGTATCATATTTCTTTTTTTTTTTTTTTTTTTTCCCTTTTCTCTTCTCTCACCTACTTTCCACTTAGATTTCACTCTCAATTCTGGCTTCGTAGACGTGTATTCTGGCCTCGTGCCCCAGCGCAAGTCGTCCTCGTAAAGTATCCGGAGGGGGGTAGCGGGGCCCCCCTTCTGACCATGACGGGGCCCTGTCCGGGCGCCACCCGGCACCACCATAGCCATCAGGATTTTCGCCGGTTGATAGAGCAGCTAGGGCATGTCGGCTAAACCGCCCCGGGCTCCTGTACTTACCGGCAGCCTGGGAGTGTCAGAGCCCAGTTTATCTCACATCCTCCACCCTCAACAGTCGAAGTTAAGTCGCGCTGCGGCAACCAGCGAGCGTCTGGTCAGCCATGCTTTGAAGATCCATCCTCGTTTCTTGTGGTGATTTTAAACAGATCTTCGTTTGGCTTTTGGTCCGCGGGAGATATTTTATTTTTCTCCTACCCTCTGCAGGCAGTACTACGTATGTAGTATTATGTGCCTATAGCGAGCACTCCTCAATCCGCCACCCGAGGACGCGCCACATGGGGGTACAGCCTCCCCCTCGTGGATGTATGTACGTACGTATGTACGTACGTATGTATGTATGTATGTATGTATGCATGCATGCATGTATATATGTGTGTATGTATGTATGTATGTATGTATGTATGTATGTATGTATGTATGTATGTATGTATGTATGTCTGTATGTATATATATATATATATATATATATATATATATATATATATATATATATATATATATATATATATATATATATATATATGTGTATATGAGTGTGCACGTGCGTATATGAGTATGTGTGTCTTATGAACATGTGATTGTGTATGTGTTAGTATTTGGCATAGTTCCTTCTTGTCATACATGCATGATTTTTCCTTTTTTTCATGCCTCAAAAGCTGGTGTAAGACGGCTAGTTCCCAACCGGCAGGTGAAAATATAATATTACGCACCTAGGAAGGAAAAAAGTTGGCCAGTCCACAGTACGTGTGAATTAGCAGATACGTGCTATGGAGTGGCTATCTTTCCCCGTGGTGCTTATACTATTCTTCACAACAACCGGCCGAAAATATCACATTCCATTTTAAACGCAGGGAGAGAATGTGGTACGAACTGAGAATAAACGCAATAGAGTGGTCGCCTCTGAGGCTCTTTTGGCGCGCATAAGTCGGAATCCTGAGGAATTTTTTCGTCGATTTGTGACTGTGGATAAAACATGGATACACCACTACACTCCTGAGACAAAGGAACAATCCAAACAGTGAATTTCCACAGGCGAACCAGCTCCAAAGAAGGCAAAGACCGTAAAGTCAGCTGGTAAGGTTATGGCTACAGTTTTTTGGGATGCACGTGGAATTATACTTATTGACTACTTGGAAAAGGGTAAAACAATTACTGGTGAGTATTATGCATCATTATTATAGCAGCTGAAAGAAGAAATTAAAAAAAAACGATCACATTTGGCGAGAAAAAAAATTCTCTTTCATCACGACAACGCCCGAGTTCACACATGCTTCGTTTCAATGGCTAAAATTGAAGAACTAAAATTCGAATTGGTCGAACACCCACCGTATTCACCAGATTTAGCCCCCAGTGACTTTTTCTTATTTCCAAACTTTGAAAAATGGCTCGGTGGACAGAGATTTACGGACAACGAAGACGTCATTGCCTCTGTAAGTGCTTATTTTGAGGTACTTCCGAAAACGCACTTTTCTGAAGGATTAAAAAAACTTAAAAAGCGATTGACCAAGTGTATAGAGCTCCAAGGAGATTATGTTGAAAAATAAAAAAAAATTTACCCAAAAAAAATTGTTCTTATACTTTATTCTAAAGACTTATTGAACTACCCTCGTACTTCGGCCCGCCCCTTTAGTATTTCTAATTATTTATAAAAATGACGCAACAGAATGAATTTGCCTTGTACAGTAGCGTTGATATCATTCATATCTACACGGTTCTTCTTCCAGTTTTTCTTTGCATTTTAAATTTGAAAGTTATTAGTAAAAGAATAAACGGGTTTTTAGCTCCGACATCCTAATAAAATTCATCAAGTTTTAGTCTCTTATGTCAATTATGTTGAAATATTTTTGATAGTTTGCAAGATTTATCATAAAAGTAAGATATCGCAACGTTTACGATGTATATCATATCATAAAGCGAACTTTCAGCAATATACGCAGAAGGGCCTTTAGGGGAGGATGGGGTATTGCCGGTCACCTAAGCAAACGTGCTTGTTATTTCCACTTTCAAATTGTTTCTTTTAACTTTAAATAATTATTATGTTAGTTCAAACCATTGACTATAAATATTTCTTATTGGTTTAATATAAAAATGTAAAATATCGAAGCTATAAGTCGAAATAAGAAAAAGCATTTTGACCGAATTTACTCCACATCAAAGGGTAATACCGGTCAGCCTTGGTACAATTCCGATCACTATTAGAAAGTTACTTTTATAGGTGAAAAATTTCTTTAAATCAATTATATGAACTTTCATATGATTCGTCGCATTATTATTCGCACTTACATAGTGAAACATATAATAACATAACCACTGTTCAATCAAAAACACTTAAACAAAATCACCCTACCTGAGAGCGCAGCGAAACGTTTTCTTAGCCTCACTTTTGGGAGCGTCATATAAATAACATTGTGACCGGGATTACCCCCATTCTGCTTAGTAATTTAAATTGAAATGACAAAAAAGTAATAGGTTTATACTCTTCTTTATTCACTACTTCATATTCTTAAATTGTTCAAATTAATAAAGATGCCAAAAATAACTGCATAAAGCAACAAATAATATGTATAAAAGCTTATTTTATACACCAGATTTCTTATAAGAAATGTAGGCCTACACTTTGATTGTATATAATTCCTTAATAAAACTGAATAGAAGGTTGTTTGGACATTAGATTAATTGCATTTTATGTTGCGTTTAATATACTATTCGAATTATTACCTAAAAATGTTTAGATTATTGAAAATAAGGGTGACCGGAATTAGCCAGTAACCGGCATTACTCTGTTCTCCCCTATTAAAGAAAGTTAGGTTATTCAATAAGCATATTTTTAAGGTGCATAATCCATTATTTTAACCTGAAAGAGTAATTGTGCTAACGTTTGTATTTATAGAATGGTATGGATTAGAACTATCGTTTTCTTTAATATAAGGTTTGTTGTAAATAAAGGCAGCATTTCCGTACTAGCTCTTTAGTTACGCTGAAACGTCTTACGAGGAAAGTATATCTATAATTTTATAAATACACTGACAGAAATTTTATTGTAAATATTGCGAGTTCTAGACAGGAAAATTTATCATTTTTAGTTGTGGACATACTTTCAAAATAATAAAATTTTTATCAATCGTAACATAGAAAAAACGTCTGCACATTCATTGGCACTTTAGCTTACTCAAACTAAATTAATTTTTCTATTCTTCCAATATAAAATTCTTTGATCTAATAAATTAATTTTAAATTGCTATATCTTTTTCAAATTAATAACTGAAAAAAGTGTGCATTTTTATCATTGATGGTTTGTCAAAAGATAATTTTGCTTCCTCAAAGTGGAAGCTCTGTGATAGTAAAAGCTTTGATAGATGGCTTGATAGATACGAGTAGCTTTGTTTTGCTAAAAACATGTTAGAAATATGTTTTGATACAAGAAATCATAATACACTATTTTTAGAAAATGTCTGTACGGATGTGTGTGTGTGAGTGTGTGTACGTGTGTGTGTATGTGTGTGTATGGACGTGGAACAGCATTACTCTGCATATATACGCTGAAACTTAATGTTTCAAGAATTATTTGTTTTGCTTTTTTTAGAAGACAAAAATAAATTTCTTTGCTTTTCGATGTTATTTAGTTATTATAGCGGTTTCTCGATTTTTGAGTTTCTGTTTTTCGTTTTTTTTTGTATAATAGAAATAATATCATCGATCCAACAAAAAGGCATTTGAAAGAGCATAACATTACTTAACTTTTCCGACCTGAAAGTTCGGATAAGGTCATTCCCATTTTTTGTTGTACACGCAAACGGAATTTTTTGTTTAAACGATTATATCTCGAAAACATATAACGGAAATTTTTTTAAAAAGATTGAGATGATTGGAATTATGGAGAAGAATATCCAGCTAAATTATTGAGTCTAGTCCTTTTTCTTTTTTTAAGAAATAAATAATTTTGTAAAAGAATTGATTTTGTTCTCTTAGTATTTGACCTGAAACTTTACAAAAAGGTAGCTTTTTACTATTT
Organism: Gastracanthus pulcherrimus; assembly: GCA_949152435.1. NCBI lineage: Eukaryota > Metazoa > Arthropoda > Insecta > Hymenoptera > Pteromalidae > Gastracanthus > Gastracanthus pulcherrimus. Next base: position 45,637,375 of record OX424574.1, read on the forward strand.
CATGATCTGTATATTTTTTCAGATTATGAGATCTTTTATTTTCAGAGATATTTAGGTTGTGTTTTTTGAATATATTTTTTATCACATATCTCAAGAATGGAGCGGTCATTTTTTACCAAACAGAGCTCATTTATTTGGTTTTTAAATGAAGATTCAAAATTAAAAAGAAATGTCAAGATTTATTGACACGCTTTTGTTTTAGAAAGATTTTTCGATTTTTCGATTTTTTAGCGCATTAAAAAGAGAATAAAATTACGTATCTTTCACAGCCGCAAATTTTAGATAGGCTCTTTTACTTCTTTTGTTATATACAAAATCGTAATTTTTAGTTTACACGGTTATATTTCGGAAAGATATAGCAATTTAAAATTATTTTATAAGAACAAAGAATTTCATATTATAGCGATTAATTTAGGATGAGGAAGCTAAATGCCAATGATTTGGCAGTCAATATTTACTAAAACTACACTATGATAGGTAATCATCCTTCTCACAGCAATTATATCTCTGTACGTAATTTATTACAATTATTTAAATATTTCAATTATATGTAATTAGATGTTAGTATTCCTAATTATATAACATTTTTTGAACGGTTTTCCATCGTGGATTTCCAAGATATAACCGTTTAAATTAAATATGACTTTTTCATGTATAACAAATAGAAGAGCCTATCCAAAATTTGCAGTTGCGGAAGATAAGTAATTTTATGCTCTTTTTGATGACTTTGCACTAAATTGATCATAATATTTTATACCAAAAACCCGAAGAACTAAAAATCAAAAATCTAAAAATCAGAAAATCATTATAAAACAAAAAAAAGTTAACGAATTTTGAAATTTCTGTCTAATTTTAAATAATCATTAAAACAAAAAGAAAATCGAGCCCTTTTTGATAAAGAATGACCGCGCTGTTCTCGAGATATAAGCAATAAAAAAAATATTCAAAAAACACAACCTCAATATCTCAGAAAATAAAAGATCTCATGATCTGAAAAAACATATAGGTCATGAGATAGTAAAAAGCTGCATTTTGGAAAGTTTCAGATAAAATGTTGTCATTTACTTAGGTTACCGTTGGAGAAAAGAAAAAAGTCAAGATAAAAAATTTGACTGAATATTCTTCTCCACATTCCCAACCATTTCTAATTTTTTCAAAAATTTTCCGTTATATGTTTCCGAGATATAACTATATATAACTGTTTAAACAAAAAATCATGTTGTCGTGTATAACAAAACAAGGTAATGAAACAAAACCAAACTTTCAGGTCGGAAAAGTTAGGTAATTTTATGCACTTTCAAATGCATTTTTGCTGGTTCCATGGTATCCTGTCTAATGTACCAAAAAATCCGAAAAACTAAAGCGCAAAAATCGAAAAACATATTTAATATTTTTGTCCTCCTATATATCCTCTAAAAAAAATGAGCCCTGAAACATTAAGTTTCACCGCGTATATACAGCAGAATGCTGATCGACGTTCATAATACATACATATACACCCACCCACACACATACACACACATACACACACACACAAATAAAATAAAATAGGAAACAAAGTTATTGAACTATTCTATTTTTTACAAGTATTACAGTAGAAGTAATATAATTGAAATGGATGAATGGATAATAAAAGCTAAGGAAACATGATATGATTATATTATTTCAGTTTTTATGATGTATACCTCAGCATAAATCATAAAAGCTCTATAGTTAGTGTTAAGTAATTTTTAAGTAGCTTCTGTTTGTTATTGTAAGTTTCTTTTTTAATTTTGTAACCAGACTGAGTACAGATATATGTGTATGTCTACAGAGCGCAATCTTATTATATCATAATGTTATTATATGATACTGTAATTTGTTACTAAATGTAACCTGGTGAATAAATAAATAAATAAATAAACATACCATTTTCACAAATAAATTTAAGATACGATAATAATATGTAACTAACAAAATCTTAAAAATGTACGTCAAGTCTAATTATTCGCGTTAATTATTCAAAATAGTTTATTCAAACTCATTTTAACTGTGAACCCAAACTTTAACTGCGTTCAATTTTATACCTAACAAATTGTATTGAAACTTCAAAAATATATTGATTAACTAAAGAATGCTTTGCAGTCTTCTTTTATTTTGTAACTGTTCAATACATAATCTTTTTTTACAACTTACTGGAGTAAAAACATATTTTTGTGATAAAAACAAGAGTATTTAGAAAGAAAATTTTACGCACACCTATTAGACAAAATTTATTTTAAAAAACCGAAGAGAAAATTTCAACTATAAATAATCCAATACCAAAGTATAGCATTTAAAAAGCAACTTGAAAAGGTTAGCATATCAAGTTACATTTTTTCCAATTGACAATAATAAATTTTAATTTTGTTGATTACATTTTATTTGTGAATATAGTAAATGTTTTCTACATTAAAAAATACATTTTTTTTGCAATTTTGTTAGATTTTATGAACAACGGATTCATTTATTACGGAAATATAAAAATGAAAAAACGGTATAAAACAAAAACAAATCGATCAATCATAATTTTTCTTTATTTCCAATTTTCATAAAAAAATAAATATACAGCTTTGAATGGCCAAAATTTACAGCATAATACTCAAGAAAGAAGCTATTAAAAAAATTTTGAGAAAAAGAAATAAATATCAACAAATGAAAAAAAATTATAAAAAAAATGAATTGATAAATCTTAAAAATTCTTCTTCATTTTAAATCTTCATCAACAAATGTAAACACTTATCTTAGAATGACCAAAACTTACCGCATAATACTCGAGAAAAAGCTATTAAAAATCTTTTGAAAAAAAATGAATATCTTAAAATTTTAGTTATAAAACAAAAGCGAATCGATAAATCCTAAAAATTGTTCTTGAATTCAAATCTTCATCAAAAAACGTATAAAACGAGCTTTAGTTGGTCAAGCATTACTGCGTAATACGCAAGAAATTTACCATCAAAACATTTTTGCAAAAGAAAACAATACAAAAAATGAAAAAACGTTATAAAACAAAAGACAAAAAAAATAAGCGTTCATTGTTAAAAAGTTACTGTGTAATACCCAAGATATAAGCAATCAAAAAATGTTTAAAAAAAATATAACTTCAAATTTGTCGACAAATAAAAGTCCTCATGATCTGAGCAAAGAACTTACCTGAGGAATAGTTAAAAGCTACCATTTTGGAAATTTTCAGAAGGAATAATGCCGTTTTACTCAAATTATCGATTGCCATAGAAAATCGATTTTTTTTACAAAATGATTTTTTGCTCAATCATAGAAAAACAAAATGTCTCAAACTTTTACAGAATAATCTTCTTTATTGTCCTAATTGCCTCAATTTTTTTCAAAAACTTTCCATCATATATTTCAGAGAAATCAACGTTCAAACAAAAAATGACGTTTCCGTGTATGACAAAAGAAATGACACATCTTATCCGAAATTTTGAGTGGTAAAAGATAGGTAATTTTATGCTCTTTCAAATACATTCTCTCTGGATCAATGATACTATTTCTAACGTACCAAAAAATCCGGAAAACTAAAAGCTAACAATCAATAAATCGCTCAAAAACAAAAAAAATCGAAAAACGATATAAATTATTATTGTGCCCCCTTCGTTTAAATGAAATAAACAAAATGATCCCTGAAGCATTAAATGTTACCGTGGATTATTCGAGATATGGATGCATACATACACATACACACACACACATACACACACACAAACACAAACATACACACACAGCCACACAAACACACACACACACAGCCACACAAACACACACACAAACACTCACACACATACACGTACACACACAAACACACACACCCACACACACACAACAATACGGACATTTTCTAAAACTAGTGTATTTTGATTCCTTATATCTCAAGACACGTTTCAACATGTTTTAAGATATAAGGAATTAAAATACACTATTTTTACACTATATAAAAATAACACACATATAAGATAATATATATATATACAATTTTTGTACTTATTCTTGTACATCAACATAAAAATCGCTGACAAATGAAATTACTCATTCTAATATATTAATAGAAAGCGCTATTGCTCTTTTTAAAAATCTTATATATATATATTAGAATATATTAGAATGAGTAATTTCATTTGTCAGCGATTTTTATGTTGGTGTAAAAGAATAAGTACAATATATATATATAAGATTTTTAAAAAGAGCAATAGCGCTTTCCATTAATATATTAAAATGTAAAAGAATAAGTACAAAAATTTAGAATGATTTATGACAAAACCGAATGCGCATACCTAAATATAATTACATTTGATCAAATACGTTTTACTTCGTCATATTGTTGTCAGGATATAATAAGGATGTCCCGTTCAAACACGTGATAAAAACATTAAATTAAGTAGATTGAACTTCTCATCTATTCGTACGTTTAATTAATCCACAATAATCAAGATTTAATGACTAACGTATAATATTGGCTATTCCTCCATTGAGGAATTTCACTTACAAACAGCATCGTAAAGCACCAACACACTCGCACACAAAGCGAGTTTCAAGGAACGAAAATGAGTCCATTACATGTTCGGCTTTTTTGCATCTGTAATTTATTTTCCAGAATCAACTTAACGGGTGTCATAAAATTAGGGCGCCTTCCCCCGCGTCGAAACAGTAGCAGCAACTGAGGGAGCAGCTTGATATCCCGCTGCTCCCAAAGTAAGAAGAAATGGGAACAAGGAAGGAAGAGAGAGAAAAAGAAAGAGCAAGAATCACCACTCAAGCACGTATAACATCTCGCGCTCAATCTGAATGGCAGGGCAGAGCAAGAGCGAGAGCAACAGAGTAAATATCTACAACGACAAGGGGAAAAGATTAAGAGGGTACGCGGGGACACCGTGAATAAAGAGTAATTGAACTCAATTGAGGCTAATAAATGGTATTTATCGGTGCCTGGTAGTTATGGAAAAATAAAATTTCAGCTGCTGTTACCATGCCCGCATTGTTCCATAGCACAGGAATCGCCGATAATATTGCTGCTATTGCTACCACCTTCGAAAGTGAGCATCCATAGGTATACCTATACGCTCGAAGATACCTATACTATACATGACTTTTCGATTCGTCGTGGTATTATGAAAACGTGCGATTTGACTCGAAAGCCTAGCGAAGAGTACATGTCGGATCAGTGTAGATTATTTTTATTTTTTTATTTTAAAGAAAATAAATGTAAAAATCATTGGTCTATAGTAGTTGTATTGCTAATAACACTATATCCCAAAATATGAAAATTCTAAATTTAATATTAACACGTAGGAATGTATAAAAATGTGTTTTTCTAGTTTCGCAGAAAACAGCTACCTATGTTGGAAATTCGAATAATTATCTATAAAATATAAAATAATCATTACTAATCGTTCTTCAATATCCAATGTTAAATACGAACTTTATTGTTACATTAATAAAGTATTATTAGTCGATGAAATCTCGGTTAACAATGGATATACATACAAGGTACACAATGAAGGATATCGAAAGAGCGTGAATTGAGTTGGTAGCATTGACGAATTTTTTTAATTTATTCGATTACTTAAAAGTAACTAATTTTTACGCTTTGAGTCTACTGTGTGATCCGGTGTATCACTACTCATTGATATTTTTCAACGCTAAAAAGCTAAATACGTCCTTTTCAATTTAATCTGTTTCTTTGCTTCCTCATAGAGGAAACTTTGTGATGGTAAAAGAAACGCTGTGCTAAAATAATTATAGAAACATGCTTTGGGATATCAGGAATCAAAATATACCCTGCAGAAAATTAGCACATGCAAAGGTACGTGCAAAAGCATTCTACATCATATGTTACTTGTTGTTTTTGTTTTCTTGTTTCTTTTTAATAAATTTAAATATATTTTATCGAACTAAACAAATTTTTTGTTTAAAGGGCGTAAAACGGTTCTTGAATGCAATACTGGAAATATTTGTTTGTTGAACATTACAACTATTTTAAAGTTACAATCACAAAGTACGAACACAAAAATTAAATAAAAGAAGTAAAACGCCAATAAGGTAGAAATCAAATTGGTATTTCATATTCTCTTAATTGATAAATAATAAAATATGTTGTTTGTTGTTGTCTTATCAAAATCAATTTTTCGTATATCATATAACAACAATATATTGTTTTTATTACGCCTTATATATTGCTTATACGTTAACGATATTCAAGAGTTTGATTAGCAGAGTAGTAAGGTATCAAACACGTACTAACCGCAAGGTCGCTGGTTCGAGCCCCGGTAACTTATTTTTACATTTTATATTTATTTTCTCTCGTTTTGAAGCACGTGCTGGGGCACATAATAAATCGGGTTCATTTCGTCACGTGCAAAAGCACATAATTAATTATTTCGTTTTTAATGAAGATTCGAAATTAAAAAGAAATTTTAAGATTCATCGACTTGTTTTTGTTTTATAGCGATTATTCTATATTACGATTTTCTGAAATCGATAAGGTACATTATTTTGGTATGTTAGAAATAATATGATCACTTTAATGTAAATGCATTTAAAAGAACATAAAGTTACCTACCTTTTCCGTTCTGAAATCTTTCGTAAGCTTAATATCTCCCTTCTTTTGTTATACACGAAAACGTCATTTTTTGTTTAGACGGCGATATCTCGAAAACATATTGTGATGGAAAATCTTTTATTGAGCTTATTAGTGCTAATTGGTGCTTTCGTTCACCTACGAAAACTGGAGTAAATCGGCAGCATTTGATCTGAAACTTTCCGAAAAGGTAGCTTTTACCATCTTTTAGGTGAGTTGTTTATCCAGATTATGAGGACTTTCATTTGTTAAGATATATGTATCAGTTTTATCTTTATTATAAAAAACGAATTTTTTTTATGAAAATACGAAATCAGAAAGAAAATTAGATTTTCATCCATCCATTTTTGTTTTATAACGATTTTTCTATTTTACGAAATTTAAAATCTATAATGCATCTATAGTGAACTTGCATGAAAAAATCTATTAGGTCCGTCAGATAGAATATCTTTTTTGAGCTATTAACTAGAAAAAGATGTAACATTTTAAAATAATTTATTAAAACGAAACATTTTGTACTGGAACAGTTTATTTAGTTTGACGAATCTAAGTGTCAATGAATTGACAGCGAATAGAAAATCGACTTTAATCAATAACTTATCTTATTATTGTAAAATTCAAACAAGAAAACCTATTATAAAAGTATTATTTATAGCTTATGGAGCGGTGATTCATTGTGTACACAATAAAGTTAAATAATTCTTAAAGGCTAATTAAAACTTATTGTGATAACTAAATTTATGGGGCATTTCCCTTTAAGATGCTATATATTTCTATAGATTTTTTCATAAATTTAGCAATGATAAGTATTTTTTTAAATTTTGATAAATTTACGTCAAAATTTTGAAACTGAAACTAAAATTGTTGTTTTCTCAAAGATTCACATTTAAAATTCTTTTAAAAGTACTGTTAAAAGAAAGATCCGCATTTTACATTAAAATTACTAATAAAAAAATAGGACTTTTTGTATTTCTGAGAAACTACACGCTGAACAATGCAACTCAATTAAATGCCAGCGGCCTAGCGCTACTAACATTGTTCGGCGTATAGCATTGTAACTTACGAAAGTTCTTACGTTAGTTATTCTTTAAAATGCGTACGTAAGAACTTACGTAAGAACTAACCTAGGAGCTTATGTAATAACTTTTGTAAGGCCTTACGTAAGAACTTGTGTATTATTTTCTGTATGGAACCCTGTTTATTTGACTTTTATTTACTTATAAAGCTACCACCCTCCGGATAAAAAATTTTGATAAGGCTTTGGGAAATGGTTGCTGGTACTATGGTTACTAAAAATGCACTTTTGCACTCGTAATTTGATCTCATAGACCCCTCTTTCCATTATATAACTTATTTTACTCTGAATTTGGGTAATTTTAGTGAAAAATGATACCTCTTTTTCAGATCATTACTCTGTATACATTCAGACTTCAAAAATGACCCAAAAGTATAATATGGGTTATTCTCCACGTAAACGTAAATATGTGTCTTTATACTATAACTTCTATTTCTATAATTTCAAATACATAGTTAGGGTATGTTTATTCGAACGTAAATACTTTTTTAATTTTCGGTTCTTCAGTTTGAAACTCCATTATTGTAAACTTTGTGGATGTTTTCAAACCATTTTTGTCTCACAAAGAATTTTGAATTAAATAACTTCATTTTTCTAGTATCAAACAATTTCAAATGTTTGACCAGAAAATTTCTTTTTATGGTAACTTTCTTCAATAAAATGTGTTTCTCTTCATTTCAGTAAAATCCGTGATAGTTCGTATCTCTTTATAAGAGATAGATCTCGAAATTTTATATAAGAGAATTTTAAAATCTACTATAACCTGAAATAAGTTATATTGTTTATACGCAAAAATAATCAATTTTATGAAATATATTAAACATTGTAAATTTTAAATCGACCACAGAGTTTACATGAAATTGACGTGATTCTTAGAAAATCACCCATATAAAAGTAGGCAAAACGAGCTTCAATTTAACACCTGTAACTTAAAAAAATCCGCTGTCAATCTATTGGCAATTAGCTTCCTCAAATTTTATAATTTGTCCCAATATGATTATTTATTCTATTTATTATTATTTATTCATTCATATACCATGTACAGCGAGCTTAAATGCTTTTTATTGATATTTTTTCACTTAGCTCATTCCTTTCCAAATCTCCCTCCATGTTTTCATTTCCCTAACAATTCTTTCTTCTATTTTGTCTCTCGCTTTACCGCTGACCCAAATGTGATCCAAATTCTCTTCCTTCTCCCCACATATGCGACAATTTCTATCCTTGAAACCCTTTCGCCCTTCATTAGTTACACTACCGCACCGGAGCCTGGCCCATTCCTCGTTTAAGTGACCTCCAATTTTTCTGTCTTCCCAATATGCTTCCCTTTCAATCTTCCATGATTTGTAATGATTCAAAAAATTCTTTTTTTTTTATTAATTTTTGCCCAATTCGCTTAGATTTCCTGGTCTATATTGGTCCTTATATTCTTTTGAAAATTTCTAAAAATTCTTCTCTGAGTCCCACCTGCCGCTCTGAGCCCTATAGTTTCCCCATCCCCTATTGTTGCGCATTGTGCCACTCCTTTCCCCAAATAGACGGTTCCTATATATATATATATATATATATATATATATATATATATATATATATATATATATATATATATATATATATATATATATATATATATATATATAGACTTTATTTCGGCCAAGTAGGCCCAGAAATGGACTTCGTTTACATTATAGATCTTACAACACTCATACTTCCAAAACCTATTTCGCACTTATTCATAAGAAAAATTTTTTTTTGTTTGTACATAGATCTTATTTAAAAATAAACTTAGATTTTAAATATTGTCGCTAATATTTACATAGAATAATACAGAATTATTTATAGTTATTTATATCACATGTCCATATTCAGACTTATACGTTACTACAGAAAATTACATAAATTTTACAGTCTTTGAACTATTTAAACATTTTTATCTTCGTTTCTTACCTATTTTGCCCTTTCTACATTTTTACACTTTTACTTTACACATTCCTTACAGTAGTTTACCTCACTCATACATCCATTTTCCGGCAGCTCGTCAGTTTTGCATCTATATCTCGAAAATATCGTTACAATTCCTTACAAATTAGATCTTTATATATTGTTCTCCTTTCTTTCTATAAATGTTCTCCAACTTTTAAACGCCTTAGCTATTATTACGTTACCTTTCTCGTTTACCAAATCTGCATACCTAATACTATTGTCTTTTCTTATGTTTTCCATCAAATTTTTGGATTCCTCGTATTTCATAATAATATGTTCTATATTTTCGTTTTCTTTTTACACATCTTACATTTTCTTTCCTCCTCATTTAACCAATACTTATTTACATTTTCAAAATTACCGCATCTAAGCCTCGCAATAACATCAATATCTATATCTTTCCTGAATTCAAGCAAATAAAACGGCGCTTTTTCTGTTACAATTTGGCAGTATTTTCTAAAAAAAAGGCACAATTATACGTATAAAAGGCGACGGTGCGCCCTTCGGCTTCGTATCGTACCGTGGGTATTTATACGTGCCAGCGGGCGCTACCGCGCCCCTTGATTACATTTCGATTTTCTCAGGTTTCCGTTAATAATCTGTTTTTCTATATATTTATCTCTCGCAATCATATTTTCATATTTCACCTCCTTTCTTCCATTCATAATTTCTATTCCTCAGTGTAACCTAATCTGTTAAAATACATTTTTCTTTCCTTACTTAAGCCTTTTCGCGTAACTTCTTTCTCTTTCTCTAGCCAATATAATTTTGTTAATATATCCTCCCCTAACTTACAGATTTTCTCTTCATATTTAACCGCTCTGCCAACCCAATCAATTTTTAGTTTTTTTATTTTTGCTTCTAAGTAAATAAAATGCCTTGGCGTGCAGAAATCCAATCTTAATACCCACCAAAAATAATCTAATTGTACTTTCTCTAATTCTTTTTTTTCTGCCCAACCCCATATTTCACAGCCATAAGCCATTACATTTTTTACCAAATAATCTAAGAGCACTTTCCTTCTCATATAATTATTTTTACACTTGAATTCCCCTAAACCCCATGTTTTCTTTCCTGCCGATATTCCTTTTTTTCTAGTTCACTCAGGTGATCTTATAGCTTCCTTCCCTGTTAAAAGTAAATCCAAAGTATTTAAAACTTTTAGCTTCCTCAATCACTTTTTCTTCCTATAACCATCTTTCTTTCTTGCAGCCTTTTCCTCTATTAAAGACTAACACTTTTGTTTTTTCCTCGCTCAAAATCAAACTTCTCTTTTTTAAACACTTTTTTAATGTTCCCATCATATCAATTAGCGCTTCCCTATTTCTAGCTAACATAACTAAATCGTCTGCGTACGCTAATGACCAAATTCTCATATCTCCTATTTTTACTCTCTCCACATTCCTATTTCTTATTTCTTTATCTAATCCCGCTATATAGAGGCTAAACAATAGTGGACTCAAAACGCAGCCTTGTTTTAACCCATTATCAGTCCAAGATTCCTCTTACATATCTTCACCTACTCTCACCCTCATTCCTGTTTCGTGATATATTTCTTTTAACCTCTCAATTAAGTATTTACTGATACCCATTTTCCTTAAAATTTCCCATAGCTTTTTCCTATCTACCGTATCGAAGGCAGCCTTTAGATCTACAAACACCGAGTACAGTCTTTCTTTATTTGACTTTGCTTTTTGAATTAGATTATCTAGTACGTATATATTATCTATCGTTGATCTCCGTTTCCTAAAACCTGCCTACCGTTCCGGTAGAATTCCTTTTTCTTCAAGTTCTTTTTCCAGTCGATTTCTAATTACTTCAGTATATCATTTATAAGCCGTTGCCATTAAAGTTATCCCTCTATAGTTTTTTGCCTCATTAGGATCTTCTTTCTTGAAGAGTGGTACTATAATCCCTGTCTACTAGAATACCTTGTCCTACCCAAACCTTTCCTAAAATGCATATCAGTTTACAAATTAGCTCCTCTCCTCCATACATCCATACTTCATTTGGAATGCCATCTGGTCCTGCTGCCTTTTTTCTTCAATTTTTTTCAAGCATTTTTAATTTCCTCAATCGTTTTCTTCTCTTTTTCTTTCTCTTCTTCTTCGTCGCTTAGTTTTCTCTCTTCTCCTATTTTTTTCTCTTCCGATCCTTCTAATAGTTCGACAAAGTGATTTTTTCATTCCTCTTTATTTATGTTATTTTCAATTTTTTCCCTTCTTTTCCTTGTTTTGTTAAGATATTTCCAAACATTTTGCTCGTTCTTTACTTGTCTTAACTGCTCTGCCTCGAGATCCTTTAGTTCTTGTTCTTTTTCCTTACAAAGTTTCCTCCAATCTTTTCTTTCCTCTAAATACCTTTCTTTATTTTCTTTTCCTACTTTCCATTTCTTATAGATATTTTTGACCCTTCTTTTCTTTTTAGAGCAACATTTATCCCACCATCTTTTGCTGCCTACTTCCCATCTTTTTATCCTAATTTCCTTCCTTGTTACTGCCTCCTCAATTATTCTTTTTGTGTCCTCCCACCCTTTTTGGACTGATTCATCCTCTTTTTCCACAAAATCTGTTTTTTCTGTTTTACTTTTGAAGACCTGGATTGCTTCTTCACTCCATGACATTATTTGCTTTCCATTATCCTTCTCTTTTTCTGGACCATTCTTACTTTCAGTTCCATTACTGTCCTTCATTTCCTTGCTGATCTGACGGAGTGTGATCTGACTCAATCCTATCTTGTACTGTGAATCTGCAAATTTTTTCCCTTACTGTTTCGTTCAGTATTATGTAATCTATTACTGGACTTTCTCTGGCTCCTAAATATGTGAATTCACCTTGTTCGTCCCCTGTAAAATATTCATTGAAGATTGACCAGTCCCTTTTGCCACAAAAATCAATTAAGTTTAAGTTTTTACTTCCGTTGTAAGCTACTTTTTACTTACTTGATCTAGTTTTCATTTCTATTGAATCACCTAAAGATCTGACGAGGCTGCTTTCTTTTCCTATCCTAATATTAACATCCCCTCCAACTATGATATTGTCTTCCTGTATCAACTCCTCACTTCCCCAAAATTCATAATATTTTTCAATATTTCCAGAATTGTATATTGACCATATAACTATTTTTTCTTTTTTGTTTTCTATTACCATTTTTACCAATCCTTCCTCAATTTCTCTAGTTTCAGTGTTATTTATATCACACCACTCTTTTTTGATACCTATTAAAGAGCCCCCTTTTGCCCTACCCTTTCTATCCTCTCATCTAACCGGTATAGCTTTCCACGCAAAGGTTTTGATAATTTGCCTTCAATTTATTCCAGTCTTTCTCTTCTAACAACGTTTCATTTAAACTAATAAAATCCCCTTCTTCCAAAAATTTCCACACTTCTTTATCTTTATTCCAAATTCCTGCAATATTCCAAAATATAAATTTCCTGTTATTTTCCTGCCTTGTAATCTGTCTGCTACCTGTTGTTTCTCCTACCCTTTGTTTTTTCTTCCATTTCTGGCCTATCTTAAATCCATACTTTCACTCTCATTCTCCTTGCGATCATTTCTTTCTCTTAGAATATTATCTTTCTTTTTTTCATTTTCCATACCTTTTTCAAATTCCTCTCTATTTTCCCATTTGTGCCATAGTCCTTTGAACCATATTTTACCTGTACCCCTGTCTGACGTTCCATCACTCCCCTTTATTTAGTTTTATCCGTCTGTTTATTTCTTCCTGCTTACTTCTATCTTCTAAACTCAAATCGTTTTCAATATATACAGATGCACCCATGCTCTTATTCTTCATAATTTTCTCTTTATCCTCTTTTCTTACTTTTACCACAATAACCGGCCCACTTTTTCTGGCAAATTCCACCTCCGCGTCTACTTTAATCTTTTCGTTTACAAATTCTTTAACCCATACTTTTAACGCCTCTAGTTACTATGTTGTCTTTCCTCCCTTTTCTATCCTGCTCATATACCATTTTTTCATTTTGACTACGTCCCTTTCCGAAAATGATGCCCTGCTCATAACGCTCCAGCCCCTCTTCAAGCTCCACTTGTGGGGATGGCCGTATCTAGGGAGAAGACCTGGAAGGAGAGAGCCCCACTCTCTCGTGTGTATACCGGCAGGAGAAGGTGATGCTCGAGGAACATGACGAGGCAGCAGAGTAACGTATAACAACGTGTTTTATTCGTCTCTAAAGAAGACAGTGCTAAAGCACGTCTTTACAGCCTGAGTCATAGGCAAGAACTGCCGCTCGCAGGCGGCTACAGTCAAGTTGGCGCTGAGCCCTATTTCCCCACTCTCGCATTAGAGTGAGAGGGAAGATCTAGTCTCCACACACTGTGATTCCCTGGCTCCATCTATCTCCGCGCTCGCTAAGCTAATCCCCGATCTCGTCGATTGTCGCCCCTGTCGTTCCTTTTCCCTTTCCTCCCACTCCTGCATTTTATGTTCGAATCTTTCTATACGCTCCTCCAACTCTTTTGCTAACGCATTTAAATCTATATTAATCTTCTCTATCTCTACTCTTTCCTGTCTAATCTTTCTTACCTCCTCAAAAACTCTATCCTTGAGTTCTTTCATCTCCGCCTCTCACTGCCGATCCTGTCTTTCCACTTTCTCCGCCTTGGCCCCGTCCCTGTCGGAACCCAAGAAGGCGACCCTCCTCACCACTTTGTTGTCGAGCGTCCGTTGCGAAACCCGTCCTGCCTGATTTCCTCCCTTGATCTGTTTCTCCTCGTCGTTATTTCCTTTCTCCGCTGCTCTCGTCGACCGTCCCGCCATTGTCCCTACCAAAATGCACGCTCTCTCTTTTCTCGCGCCTAAAAACCAAACCTCAAACCTACAACGCTCTCTTCTCACCTCAATATTATTTCCAATACCAGTTTATATTCCACACTTTATTGATTCACCAACACTAAACCTATTTTTCTCACAAATCCGACTGTTACAAACACCGAAAATAACGCAAAACTTTACCAAAACCGCAAATTAGGACGAGCTGCCTCGCACGCATGCACAATCCATCACGCCCGCTAACCAAGTCCGGGTTCTTTATTTATAATACTTCTTACTTCTTCCTTTAGGCAAATCCAAGACCATCTATTTCCTTCCATGTGTAGTATTTTTTCTAGGTACCTCGCTGCTATCTTTCTTGCTTCTATTCCTATACTTCTTAGTCCCGATTCCATTTACCAAATATACGTTGGCGTATTCTGGTTCAAACCTAGAGCCATTTTTACTAATTTCGCTTGAATTCTTTCTACACCCGCCCTCTCCTTCCACGCCCATATTTCTGTCCCATACAAACACCCAGTTCTTGCTAGCGCATTCATAAGTAGAAGTCTATCGATTAAGGTAAAAGTACCTATTATGAAACACCTTCTTAACTGTGTCCCTTTTATGAAACAGCATAAAAAATAATAAAATCAGAAATAATTATAACATGCATAAGCGAATATAAATTTTTTATTGATAATTACGAATGCTTTCGTCTGTAAATACATGAAAATGAGTATTGTTATACAATAAGTAGCATTATAAACAATCATTCAATTTTGCGTATCTCCAAACCCGTGCAGATCGGCGATTTTGGGAGCCGAAGCAACTAATTTATACGACTTTATTTTTGAACTATATTTATAAATATAAATGACTTGACACCATGTGCAATAGCTTAAATTGTAGCTTTCGGTCCGTAGATTTGAATTATCTACAAACTGTTTTAATGTTGATAAGACTTTTATTAAATATGTAGCTGTTTCATAATAGGTACACGAGTTAGTGGAAGTCCATATTTATGAAACACCTTTGCAAATGCTTTCTTATAATAATTTTAGCTATTTGCATATTATTTTCTGTATTATGAAACAATAAATACTACAGTTTAATTCTACAGTTTAATCTAAATATGATCATTTTGTTGTTATTGAAAACTTTTTAAAAAAAGGATGTCAATGTTAATTTGACGTTATTCCTCGTGTATATTAAGCGCATTATTTACGGCAGATATAGCAATTATAAGTAAAAGTAATCAAATAAAGTAATATTTACATGTTTATTACATTTCATAATATGGACATAAATTATGAAACACCCAGACATCGTGCAATTGCACTGTTTCATAATATGTACAATGGATCACTTCAGTATTTTATTAATATAATTAATTATTAACGTTCAATTTGTATTTTTTTTTTTTTTTTTTTTTTTTTTTAACGTCGCCATGTTTATGCTCCCATGTGGTGCTAATCGACGACGGGGGTCTGCGGTGTGTTTGTAAACAAAGCACATGTAATTTTTACAGAGGTGCTTGTATCAATCGGCAGAGAGTAGGATTCGAACCCGGGTCACCGGCGTGGGAATCCGACACTCTACCGACTGAGCCGCCGCAGGCCCCCAATTTGTATTTTAAAGGCATTATCTGTTCAAGGAAAGTCTTGCCCTTCGAGTACTATAAAAAGTTTTAACGTTATACGCTTATTCAATCCCAATTTTACAAAAGTATAAAATGCACCGCGACATCCGTTTCATAATAGGTACTTTTACCTTAACTTGTTCACTTTTGCTTTTTCACTAAACCCCACGTCGCATTCACTTTTCTTTGTGCCGTCCCTACCAATTTACTTAAGTGTATGTTGGGTCTCCCCCACCCCCCTTTGCGGTAAACCAATACCCTAGATACTTAAAGCTATTAACAACTTCTAGAGTTTCTCCTTTGAAAGTCCACTTTTCCTCCTTTTTCAACTACCCTCCCTTTCTTATAACCATGAGTGTTGTTTTTATCCTGTTAACTATCATTTTGTTTTTGTCACTATACTTGTCCAGCCCTTTCAACATATCCCTTAATCCTTCTGCTAACTCCGAAACCAAAGTCACGTCATCCGCAAATTTAAGCCCATGGACTTTCCTATTTCCAATAACCGTGCCTCCCTCCTTCCGTTTTATCCAATCCTAATCCACATCGTTTATGAATATTCCGAATAAAGTAGGGCTTAGCGGACATCCTCGACGAACCCGTTTAGAAACTATCTGTAATTCCCTCATTAGTTATTACCTCATTTTCTGCCTTCCGATATATTTCTCCTATCATTCTTAACACTCTTTCATTCACCCCTATCTTCCTGAGCTTTTCAACCAGCAGCCCCCTGTCTATTTCGTCGAACGCAGTTTTGAAGTCAACGAAAACTAAATATTCAAGTCTATTCACTCCACGAAAGAGTGTACGACGAGAATTTGACAGTCTCATAGGACTTGCCACGCCAAGATTTTACGGCGGTGACGAGATCTCGGTTGTCCCGGTACTTCGCCACTTTATTCTCATATGCGGCATCTAGCGACTGCGAGCTGCTAACAACCTGCGAGTCTATCACGCACACGCGATCATTCTTTGTAGCAACCAGATCAGGCTTCCGCAATCCTTCAGATGTTTGGATGGGGGGCTCCTCCGCTACTTCCCACCCTTTCTTCCGCAGGCCCGAGGCGACGACCCGACACACGGCATCATGTCGCTTGACTCTTCCGCCATGTGACCGGAAACATCCCTGGATGATGTATGCGGCTGTTTCAGTAGTGTTGCAGCCTGTACGGCACCTCACGTCCCTCTGGTCCCTGCGGGGTTCTCTTGATGTTCTTATCCGGGTGGGTAAGCAGTTTACCCGTACGTGATGATAGTGAATATAATCACGCCCGGGTACGCCGAAACTGCCGGCGTCGATCCATGAGTTCGAAATGTTGCTCTTCCCGTACTCTCGTAACTCATTGCCATCGACAGAGCTGTAGAGACTCCGAGCCCACCATTTGTCCCTTTTTAACCTGGTATCGAGAACATCCCCATCTAACGTAAGTGCTTTCCTAGCCCACTCTAGACGCATGTCAACCCATTTAGAACGGGCGACCTCACGTATCGCAGGGGATGAGAATATCTCCAATGACTTGAGACGTGACATCATCAAGCAGGGACAGTCGTGGTGAACGAAGGAATGCCTAGACCTCCTCTGTCACACGGAGTGTGGAAGTATGCCGTGGCAGTGTCGGCGGGGAGCCGGAGCCATCTCCTGATAGCCACCCTTACTTGCTTGTCCAACGCTCTCAGTTTCCCAAGAGTCGTTCCGGCCAAGACAAGCTTGTGATAGCGACGGCTTATGAGGAAGTAGCACAGTATCAGCAAAGGTGTTGTTGTGGCTTTAAGGGGGCTCTCGTAATCCTGTCCAGCTCAATATCGAGCATGTCTCCCGCTTTTTTTGGTCCAATCGCTCTGAAGTCAACTCCGAGGTACCGCCACTCTTCCGAGGGGGTCAGCTGATGAATCAGAGATCCATTAGCGAGCTTGAACCACGGTTCTGTTAGAACCTTGTACTTCCTATGCGCACGATCAGGCACTATGGACAGGGCCACACATTTCGCCGTATTGAGTGAGAGTCCCTGCTGCGCAGCTTTTCTCTCAGCCGCCTCCAGGAGAAGCTCCATGCCTTTACGGATTGACGAGACTAGGAAGAGATCGTCGGCATATGCGATTGAATTTATCTGTGATTCTCCTAGCTCGTATCCGATGTACTGGGGCAATGATCTTAATACCCTATTAACAACAAAGCAGAAGCCGCTGTGGAAAGAGGATCGCCTTGCCTCACCCCGCTATTAACCTTGATAGGTTCCGAGCGAGAGCCCTGCACCTCCAAAACTGTTGAGCTATTGCTGTACACGTTGGCGATATACCTGATGAAACCAGGTGGCAGGTCAGCTTCCTCCAATACGGAGACGATGGCTTCGTGACTTACACTGTCGTATGCCCGGGCAAAGTCGAGAGAAGAAATGTGAATCTCTTTCAAGTTGCACCTTGCGTCATCCAACAATGTAGCCAACGCCGTGACGTTCTCGGCGCAGCCGTCGTCCATGCACCGCTGTCGAAGATCGACAAGATTCGCTTCAAGCACTCGCTCCGCGAGGATCTTATGCAAGTGCCGGACGACCACCGAGGCTATGCTGATCGGACGAAACTCAGCTGCTGTTTCACTCGTCTCCTTCTTGGGTATAAAAACTGTCCTGCTAATCAGCAGTTCTGGGGGGAATCCACCTCTTGCAAGGATTACGCTGAAAAACAGGGCCTTTACGCTCGCCGGAACAGATCTCGATTGCCTTGCTGTTATCCCATCTAACCCTGGTGCCGATTTGGATGGCAACTTGACAGCTTGCGTTTCTTCGCACGTCACCGCATGCCATACGTACTGAAGGTCAACTCAATGCTCAGGTCTCGATTCCCGAGGAACAGCGGTCGACTCCTGTGTCAACACCGGCCCCCAATACTCTTCCATAGCCTGCGGGGGGAGT
This sequence comes from Gastracanthus pulcherrimus, assembly GCA_949152435.1. Classification (NCBI taxonomy): domain Eukaryota; kingdom Metazoa; phylum Arthropoda; class Insecta; order Hymenoptera; family Pteromalidae; genus Gastracanthus; species Gastracanthus pulcherrimus. The sequence goes on from OX424574.1 coordinate 45,656,361, forward strand.
GGACTCGTTTTTTATATCGAGTATTTCCTTAGAAGCTCTTGACATATTCTTTTTAAAGAGTTGCTGTACTCTGGCAAACTCGCGGCGACGTTGCTGCCTTCGTGGCACGGACCGCTCAACTGGTATGTCCCTTCGTGGTTTCCTCGGCCTCGGTGGAGGAGGTGGCGGGGAAATAGTCCTAAGCCACTCACTGCAGGCGGAAGACACATCTCTCCCCACCAGCATATCCGCGGATATTGCCAGCAAACGATCAACATGCCATCCGTCTACCTTCTCAACAACCACCCGAAGGCGATCGATTGCTGAGGAAATACTGCCATACATGTCACTCCACCGCGGAGAACTTGACGCACTGGATCCTGGGGAAGACTGCAATTGCGCTGGTATAGTTGCACATTCTGGAACTTCTGGCTCAGCGATAACTCTGCCTACTGGGGAAGAAGCAGGGATGTCGCTACCGTCCTCATGTACACGGCTTGGTGATGCTGAGACAGCCTGCGCCGCCTCTGGGACGGCTTTCAAATCATCAAGTGCTGCCTTGACCAGCTCCTTATATGCTGTTCTTGTATACTCTGATATGCCGATAGCGTCCTACTTCCTCCCATGAACCTCATGAGGTGCACGTTGATCTTGTGCACTCCTCCATTCACTACCGTTATCGCTTCCTCCCTTGCCATTGTTCTCAGCTCTGCATCAGACCAGCGCGCCTTTGTTCTATCGACGTTGACCTCTTCGTTGACTCTATACAGATGGGCGCTACGTCGGTGTACTCCTAACCCTTTCTTGGTGGGAACGGAGCGATCGCAATCCGGGCACGGGAAACCCAGATCCGTCTGCACAGATGGTGATGGTACTTGCACGGGCGGTGTGCATTCATGATTATTGGAATTCGTTGGAGCAGGAGAAGCCTGTGAAGTTGGTTGCTCCTCCTGACGGTCACTTGGTGCGCTAGGTTGCGCTAATTGTTGCCGAGGATCTGTGGATGGTGTGGTTGGCTGCGCAGTGTCGACGCTCCAAGGCAAACTCCGACGGCTTTCTCTTATCTTAGTCATATCCATGAAATTTACTGTGCTTGGCGCCCGCGTAGGCAACTAGCCAAGCAGGCCTTCGGGTTCGCCATCCGGTGCCTCTCCCAATCGTCAGTGGTGTTCGTGACTTCACATCTACCGCACCCTCGGGCTGGGAGCAGGTCTCACGGCAGTATGTGGGCTCGGGAAACCCCGGGACCACCAATCCCGCAGTGAGTGTTACTCCGACACCACTCACCCCCTGAGGCATACATACATACATACATACATACATACATACATACATGCATACATACACATATACATACATACATACATACATACATGCATGCATACATACACATATACATACATACATACATACATACATACATACATACATACATACATACATATATACATACATACATACAAATACACATATACATACATACATATATACATACATTCTTTTAAAATATGTTTTTCTGACTCAGGAATGTTGAAAATATAAAAATTCATCAAAATCTCTGACAAAAAATTTTCATCGCTACAAAGCTTTCTCTTTGAGAAAGCAATATGTCCCGAATGATAATAAAAGTTAGTAAAAAGAGCTTTATTCTGTGACCTGTAACGTTAAAAAATAATAGTCTAAGCTAACGTTTAATAATAATTGAATTAACAATTAACAATTGAACATGGTGACTGAAAATACGTAGAAAATCATCAATATGAAATCAGTTTAATTTTCTCGAATATTCATGCATTTACCGTAATTTACCGCAATTGTTGACTCTGGCGCTGACTCCAAATAGTTGTATTTTGAATTTATATGACTTATTATTCAATGAATGTTCCGAAAACTCCCTAGTTGCTTCTACCTCCATTGGATTCAGATATATACAAACACACACACACACACACTCTCACACCTTCCAACGACACATTTTCTTTCCGATTACAGATTGACCGTGACAGTAATTAGCGAGACCCGAACGCGACCACACCTAATACATACACGACACTATACTTTTATTTGCCTACTTAGGCCTTTGTATATTTGTAAGGTTAGAATATAATTTTAAGAGAAAATCAGTGCCTTATGATTTATTTAAACCTCCCTCCACAAGACAGCAAAAAACTCGCTCAATGAAGATAATAAATATTTAATCGTAATCTTACTATTTTCTTAATCTGTTTATTACAGTAATTATTATTTTTTACTTTTTAGAGCAATTTTTTGAAGTCGGTTATATTTTTTTTAAAGCGTTTTACTTAACTTTCTTTAGTTCTCATTTTTTATTGTACTGGGCTTGTACTGGCCCAGTGCCGGTAAAAACTCTTATGGAACTATCTTGGGGTGACTATCTATAAAATTCAACTAGAATTGTTTAAATCGGTCAACTCGGTTGCTTTTATTGAAACAGTACTGACCACTGTAACCTCTATTAAATGCAAAAATGCAATAACAGGTTTTTAAATCGTTCAAGCCGTTCCTGAGTTTTTGGTGTACATATTTCAAGGAAATTTGAATAATTTATGAGAAGATAAATAGTTTTTTGCTCGTATTGGCCATGTACTTGCCCAGCACTACTCAACATTTTTATGGGACCATCTTGGAGTGACACTCTGTCAAATGCAATAAGAAATTTTGAAATCGGTCAAAATCGGTTGCTTATACTGGCCCAGTAATAATACAGTGTCGATTTAAGCTCTTATGCAACCATCTTGGGGTAACCCTTTATTAAATGCAAAAATGCAATACAAATTTTTTAAATCGTTCAAGCCGTTCCTGAGTTTTTGGTGTACATATTTCAAGGAAATTTGAATAATTTATGGGAAGATAAATAGTTTTTTGCTCGTATTGGCCATGTACTCGCCCAGCACTACTCAACATTTTTATGGGACCATCTTGGAGTGAGACTTTATCAAATGCAATCAGAAATGTTGAAATCGGTCCAGCCGTTTCTGAATAATCGGTGTACATACATAGAAAAACATACGCATCGAACATAGAACCTCCTCCTTCTTGAAGTCGATTAAAAAGAAAATACCGATCAAAAGTCGGGTTTCATTTATGTTTTTCTTTCCAAAAACACAAAGGAAAAATTTCTATGGTGGTCAAAATTCTTATGCTACACTGGAAGTAGTCCTTAACAGAACTAGTAAAAAGTCCCCTGCTACGTTGGAAGTAGTCCTAAACAGAACTAGGAAAAGTCCCATGTTAATCTTGTAAAATTTCAAAATCAACAAAGTAATACTTATTATGCTGTACCGTACATTTTATATTACTATATTGTAATTAAACAACATTTAACTTTGCCCAATACTCCAAAATTACTCGAAAAATATGGTAATTTTTTTCCTATATTCTATCAAAAATTATCACTGATTTTTACTCAGTGTACCTATGAAAAAAGAAATTTTATAATTGCAGTTGATGCGATTAGACAAGGAAACCTATAGCTGCAACTAGTAGAAAATCTAGCGTATTAGAGTCAACAACAAGGAGTGATCGTGTTTAAAGGTAGCGTGCAAATATAAAACGTGAGTCCCATATAATTCTCAAAAAATTAGTGAACAAAATCTGCGCCTTGTCTTTTAATTTATGTTTAAAGTTTTTAGCTTGTGACTAAATTAAATAACTAAAATAACTGTGATAAGATTACAATTTTTCATACTTAATATTTAATACTTAATAATAGTATACGCAGTTATCATTGATAATATTGATAAACATTAAGAAAGTTGATTATTCCTTTTGATCCTATTTATAATTATAATTCAACACCGCAATAATACGTACACGATAATAAGTAGAAGGCTGTTATTCGTCCGGAATAATACATACAAAATGCTATTTTCAGAGTAAAGAACTATATATAATATGAACTTTATCAAAAAATAACCCACAATATCGTTTCGGAACTATTAAGTCTTTTAACGCCAGCATTTTAAATACACAGTAAATACTTTTTAACAATGTAGATAATGAAGATTTTTTCGCTATAGGAAAGTCTGCCAAAAACCATGTATACCGTTTTGCCCTTTGGAAACAATATGTGTCTGCAATAGGATTCAAATGCTACCATTACATACATAACAAATTTTAAGACATGTATTAGCTTAATGGAAAAATTTAGAAATATATTTTTGCTTAAATCACCAGTTGTTTAAAACTTTGGGAAAATTTTGTATATATAACGTAAACTTATATGTACCTAACAAGGAAGTTTGCAGGCTTTTGAAATGATAGTAATATATAAAAAAAGTATTTTGTACAACTTTTCACATAACCTAATGTATTTTAGCAAACTGGCGGTTCTCAATCTTGCCACACATTCGTGGTGACACTAGTGATGTGCACGTAGCCAATAATAAAGTATTCAAAAAAGACTTTTCAAAGAACGGACGGTCGATGGCTCAAGTGGTACATGCGTACTTTTTAAATCCCCGGCAGCCCGAATTCTTCAGGGACATTTAAAAAACAAATGGTTTTCCAGGTTATTCGGTGACGGAATTCGGGCCTGTAACGCGCTACCTGGTTAAGGACAGTAATGCTCGTATATATAATAAATAAATAAACAAACAAACAAACAATAAATAAATAAATAAATAAAATAATATTTGTTTACCCGATATCACTCATTGGATAGTTCTATACAGTTTTTAGACATTTACCATGACGTTACCGCTTAAGTTAATCATTTTATCGGCTTATTCAAAATGTGTACCAAAATTTTAAATATTTTATCGGCTTATTCAAAATTTGTACCAAAATTTTAAATTAATCATTTTATCGGCTTATTCAAAATTTGTACCAAAATTTTAATTTAATCATTTTATCGGCTTATTCAAAAATTGTAACAAAATTTTAAGAATTTCCTAAATCATTAAGCATGTTAACTGTACCCGCTTTTAAATTCTTTTATAACTTAATACTCTTTAAATTTAATTTAATGTGTCAATAATCTTATAATGTAGTTTTGCTACTAAATCACTGGGGATTCTAAAATTCATGCATATTGCATATAATATATTAGTTATACATGCATAACACATACACCTTAATATTATCTTTTTTTTCCTAACACTATGCACAGTTCTTTTGAAAGTTGCTTCATCCGATGCACTACAATGCACTAATATTGTAGGAGCACGAGCCAAGTTCATGCTCAAAATTTATGTTTCTAGAAAAACAAGTAATCATTTATTTATCGGTCGCTTACACTCTCATGTTGTGTATTATATTCGCGAGAGTCGGAGTAATTTTGTTCCAAACATCGGGCAGAACAAATAGCTCTTAAAATCCGTTAATGCTTGCTGAAGCCCCACCCGCACGCATGCGCGGGCCCCGCAGAGAAATTATTATATGAATGTATTTCATTACTCGTTAGCCTAGAATTTATGGGAATGTCGTCGGACCATCTCTCACGTATATCGAACAATATGAAGAAGCAAGAGAGAAGCAGAGGGAGGGGAGGGCGGATCAAGAGAAAGAGGGGAAGCAACGAGCTCGCACAATTTATTGGCCGCGTAGATTGCTTGTTTTTGCTCTTGCCTCGTCGCATCGTCGTCGCCGTTGTCGTCGATGAGACAAAGGCCTGCCGCGCGTAACTCATTCCTCTCGTGTGTATAACGAGTAATATAAAATTCAAGGCAAATATTTCTCGCTCGCAAAACTTATGAAGTTCGTTTTGCATGAAATTCTTAAACTTCATTTGTCTCGTTCTCGACTTGCGGCTCTCGTGCATGGATATTGACACGGTTTTGATGATACTTTCTTTAATTTGGCAATCATGGCTTTAACGATGAGCATGGGCTTGTTTATTGATTACAATTGAGAATGTCAGGAGGGACTTATGAGATGGACAGTTTATTATTGTGGCACTTTGCGTATGGTTGACGTTGAGTAAGCTCTAGATTGGTGTTTTCTACAGTACCTTACAAATATTTTTATACCACTCTAACCTCAAAATCACAATTTGATATGATTTTTTGGCGCTCGTGGTATATAATACGGTTCGAAACTAGTGCGTAAGTAGATTATTTACCTCCCAGACGGAAATATTCTTGTATGAATAACTGTATATAACTAGTTATGAAAGAAAATAATAGATTGAAACTATTTAAAACTATTTATAATAGTTTATAAAGGTCGGAATTGAGACTTTTATAATAGTTATTATGGAATATGAACTGCAATTATTAGTCGATAAATTTTTTAACAGTTATACATTTTTTTCAATTTTTTCGATGCGTGAAGAATAGGCACATAAAAAAAATTATAACTGTTATTATCATTTTTTCAATACGTGGAAATTGGGCACATGAAAAATTTTATATATAGCTCAGAATTTGAAAGAAGATATTAAAATTATAAATAGTTATACGAAGTAAATTATAATTCAAAACAGTTATAAATAATTATAATTTTTTTTGCACGATGTAATATTTCCTTGTTTGCAGTGAAAAGGAAAAGTTCAAAAAAAATTTATAACTGTTTATAATTATTTATAACAGTTTATAGATATTATACATAGTCTCAATTCCGACCATTATAAATTTTTATAAACAGTTATAAATACTTTCTATTTTTTATGTGCTAAAACGATTTCCGTCTGGGCTCATGTGATTTTTCACTCTCGCTTCGCTTGTGCGAAAAACGTCACATGTCAAAAAGGCCTATCTGCTTCTGCACCCGTGTCGAAATGTACTATTATGTAACTATATATTGCAGCTCTATGAACTTACAAAACATCATATAAATTTAATATAACTATTTATACAATTTTGAATAACATATTGGTATACTTATAATAATTATATCAATACCTAATTTCTAAAATTAAGTGTTTCAAACGAATATTCATTAATTTCGAAATGAGAGAATCGATTATGTAATTTCAGTCAGCTAAAAAGTTGGTACATGCAATATTAAGTTTGAGAGTATGAGTATCCGTATATGAGTATTTCTGCAGATAATCGGAAACAACTGGACAAAAGAAAAAAAAATTATTTTTTTGACTGCACACTTACCAGACCCGGTTTTTCCGAATGCTTTTGGTGTTCTAAAAGGGGAAAAATAGTGAACAATATCCTTTGTCCCTTTCTAGTGCCAAATTTGATCTACGGTCACATTACCGTTAAGCAATTTGTGCTTTGTAAAGGCTCTTATTTAGTAGTTAATATCTCAGCTCCAATTGGTAAAACAAATTATTTTCACAATAGAAATTAAACTAGGCGTTAAGAGCTTTAAAATTTTTCAGTGAAATGTTTCAGGAAAGGGGGTGAGGTGATAACATTAAAGTAGGTGGCACTTATGTATAGTACATATATCTAAATACATAATTATGTATTTGTATGTGTAGTTATTATGCTTGATTTGTACGACTATCGATAAAGTTGTGTAACGCAATAGATCGGAAAGGTACAAAATGAGAAAAAAGAGAGGAAATAAGGAGGATGGAAAGGGGGTGAGAGGTTACAATTAAAGTAGGCGGCGCTTATGTATAGTACACATGTTTAAGGACACGCTAGATATCTCTGTCCTTATCTAATTGCGTTTTCATTCATAATTTTAAGAGAAATAATTTTTCTGCAAAAATAATAGTTGTCCACGTTTCGTTTTATAGTAATCTAAATATAGGTCCAAGCTGGTTTCATGAGATTATTTTGCTTTCGAGAAAACTTTGACAAACTTAGTATGTAAAGGTTAATCTCCAAGTAGTGGCCCTCATAATGTGTCAAAGATTACTCGAAAATAAAAGAATCATATGAACCCGGTTTAGACATACATTTAGATTACCATAAAACGAAGCGGGGTCAACTATTATTTTTTAAAAAAATTATTTCTCTTAAAATTATTAATGGAAACTGAATTAGACAAGGACAGAGATATCCGGCGTCCCTTTAAATACATAATTATGTTTTTGTATGTGTTGTTATTATGCTTGATTTTTACGACTATCGAAAAAGTTGTGTAACGTAATTTTCTCGTCATTTTCTTCATTTGTGTTATTTTTGGACCCTTTATAAAGCACAAATTGCTTAATGGTAATGAAACCGTAGATCCAATTTGACACTAGAGAACGCACGTTCGTTATTTTTCCTGTTTTTAGAATGCCAAAAGCATTCAGAAAATCCGCTCATAAACTGTTGATGTATATAATTTTAACAATGAAATAGGATGGCTTATTTTTCAATAATTCTTTCACGGTTTAGAATAGACAAACGTATTGTTGATTTTAAATGTTCTGCTATTGAGGATGCCGCTCACACAATAGTTTATTTTGATCCGATTTGAGAAAAACTTGTCACATTTTTTTTATATTCTTTCTTAGTGAGCACCTATCATTTAGTAGGAAATATCCACAAATTTTTAAGTTGATCGGTCCAGTGGTTTTGGCTGAGCGTTGATGAATCAGTCAGTCAGTCGGTTAGGTCATGTTCTTATATGTATATAGAAGATATTTCCACACTCATCGTAAAATACTCAAAAAACCATTAAATTTTGGATAAGGTATATTTCTTTTGCTATACACGGAAACGTAATTTCTTGTTCGATCGGTGATTTCTCTGAGACATATGATTTTTTTAAAAACTTTAGATGATTATGATAATGGAGTAGATTATTCTGCACAATTTTTGAGTCATTTTATGTTTCTATATATAGAACATATATATATATATATATATATATATATATATATATATATATATATATATAGAAGTATACTAAATATCATCTAAATATATAGAAGTTAACTTGAGTAAAACGGCATTATTTATTCTGAAAATTTCCAAAAAGGTAGTTTTTACTATCTGTTGGCTAACAAGGAGGGTGTTACACCTCCAGGTTGCGGTTTTTTATGAAACTTTGGGAGGTGTTTTCTGGTACCTAAAAGTGAAACCTAGCACCCATAGTTTTTCAAATGAGCCCTATTTCTCGAGATATAAGTCATTACACCCCAGCTGCGTATAATTTTAGTAAAGAAGAAACACCTCTTCTTCACACTTATTTAACATTTTTAAGAATTTCTTAGTTATATATTATCATCTTATCTTAAATTTGTTTGTAAAAATGGTACACATTATATAGATTAAAACATATTTTAATCAACAATATTATGAAACATATCTATGTTATATTTTAGCATAAGTTTTAATTATAAAATTAAAATATGTACATATATTATATCTCGACATATTAAAAAGCAATAAACTTGTTATTTTTATTTTTCACCTTAGTATTCAATAGAATTAATAAATAATTTGATATTGGAACAATTTAGAAAGTTTGAGGAAGCCGAGTGCCAATGAATTGGTACTGGTTTTTCTTCTTTCACAAAAATAGTTTTAAAGTAATTGTTAGATATATCAATTGGAAGGAATTTTTGTCTTCTTTATGAAAACGTATATACTTTTAACACAATTAACGTATGAACTAACAAAAATTATTTTGGATATTTCTAAATTTTCTAAATTTAATATATTTTTTTAAATATACTTTTTATTATCCAAGCAGCTCAAAAATCTAATCAGATCTAAGTTGAGACATGACTAATATGTCTGCAAAATTTCAATCCATGACGTGCTTCCCTTGAAACGTTATGGTGCACACAAAATTTGGTTTCATATATGCAAACACATCCACACACACACCTGAGACAGACATTTTTTGGAAAACTATTTTAAGACTTAGGAACCTTGAAAACTTCGAAATTTATCGAAATCTCTGATTTAAAACATTTCATCGTTACAAAGCTTTCTCTTTGAGAACGTAAAAACGTTCTTAAATAGCAAAACTCGTTCTTTATAGCTTCAAAATTTGCTGAAAAATGCATTCTCAAAACTAATAATTCTATAAAATTTTTGATTTGAAAACAAGACTAGTACAGAAATTTTTCACACATGTTTTCCACACATATAATTCCCTACACTATCAAAATTATAAGGATTTATCAAGTATAAAGCAGGAAAATTAAAATTAATATGAGTAAAATCAAGTTTTCAATGGTTCGATCACATATAAACTTAAATTTTAGCTTATTTTAATGCTTTAACCCTCCAGTACACCGCATATAAAAGTTACGTTGGTACACCGCTGGGTCATACGAATGTTTCTTTTCTTCTAAATCGATACGCCAAAACCTGAAGAATAACATTATATAGCTGAAAAGTCCTTTTAAATTTTTGCAACAAATATATTTGTAAAATATGAAATAACAAATTTTTAATTTTTTAAAAAATAACTCTTTTGTAACGTTTTTGCAAAAACAGATAAATCATGACCTAAACTTCACAAAAAAACATACCAGAACGAATAATTACAAAAAAGTATAGAAATTTTGCAAAGTGAATTTAACGAAATTTTCAATCTAACTGGATATTGTTTTCACATGTCGCTTTTTATAAAATTATTGTATTTTATAACAATCAAGTGTTTCGTATCTACTAAGGCTATACATATATTATATTTATAATAGATATTTTATTATATTTAATTTATAGACCTTGAATATCCCGGAAAGCATTGAAAAAGCCAAAAACCCTGGAAAACAAAATTTTAAGTTTTTTTAGTGTACATATTTTAAGGAATATGGCTTGAAATTGTATGTATTGTTCTTAGTGTCGCGACAAATGCAGAATTGCAAAGCTGTATTAAGGAAGAAGTCAAGACGTATATGAAAATGAGAAGAAAATTCGTATTGGTGTGGAGAAATTTGTAAGTGTATAAAAAAGGGGGGGCGAGAAACAAACCTCTAGCTTAAAGGCCTCTTTGTTTTGCTGCTGGACTTTTATTACGCACCTGGACTCGACTTGTGAAAGACATCGTAATAACAGGGCCCACTTAGGGTAGGGAGCACGTGTTTTCAGTGAAAGCCTGAGCATGTAAGATATCGTATTAGACCTGTGGTGGGTAATCTTGACTTTGTTCGAGACTTATTGGCTTATATGCAAGTTGCAATCTTTAAGGGGATATTGGAGCTATTCTGATTGGTAGAAGTTAGACCTAACCTCCAAAACTTGCATTACAAAAATAAAAATTTATGGGCATTTGTAGTAAAAAAATGTCGTTGTCCACTATTCTTTACATAATAATAAATGATTATCAAGGTTGCTATGTACGATTTTTTATGAAATCTCGACGTATAATAAAAAATACGACGCGAGGTGAAGCCGTCGATATGGTTAAGAAACGGTAATATGACCGTCATTTGGACCGTTTTCTATTCGTCAATTATAATAATATTTCATAATAAAAAACCTTCGTAACTATTAATAAACAGCGACGCTGTTGTCCACTGTTCTTTGCACAGTAACAAATCATTATCACCCTCGATTTTGATGTTACTATGTAAATTTTAGACGTATAACGAAAAATACGGCGCGAGGTGGAGGTCACCAAGTTCGCTACGACCTCCCCTTAAAGTCGTTTTTCTCAGCATTTCATTTTTGGCCTTATAAATGCTCCTTGCGCAAATGCGCGCGGTGAAATAATTTGAAACTTCACAGGATTATCGTTTTTTTCATTATAAACATATTGTCAGAGCAGTTTTTCATATAACCCTCGTATACACATTTTCCACGCGAACTTATGAAATATAATTATGTATTACTTTTTTATTTGTGTGAGTAACATTTGTATTCGGGGGTTATATGAAAAAATGCTTTGACAATGTGTTTATAATATAGAAAACAATAATCCTGTTAAGTTTAAATCATTTCACCGCGTACATTTGCGCAACGAGCATTTTTAAGGACAAAAATGAAGTGCTAAGAGAAAAAACTTTAAAGATTGCAAATTGCACATGTAACAAGCCAATGTAATTAAATACTATAAAAATATTCAAAAAACTTGTAGGATGCTTTAAAATGCAATTGGGAGCTTTCCAACCTATAAAGTGAGCTTCAAGGAGCACTTTTTTTACGAAAAAAGAAGTTGATTTTTTGACTCCTACAAGTGTACTTAGCCTTAATTGTTCTATGGCGACAGGTCACGGTAATTCCTTTTAGGCTACATATATATCGCATGTACATTAAATATATATCATATTTACCTTACAAGGAGAGTATCAGACCTCCGGGTCACTTTTTATGAAACTTTCGGGATCGATTTCTGGTACCTTAAAATGAAGGCCAGTACCCGCAGTTTTTTCGAATAGGCCCTGTATAGTAGATAAAGCATATTTTGTTAATCTTATTAGTATATCTATATAAGATAAAGTACCCAGTACTTGGACAAAACGAAAATTGACCAGTAATTTCACAGTGGGGGAAATTAAGGGGTTACATACACCTTAAATCTGAAATAATTCTTATTATTTTTAGTGCTTGTTCAAAAAATTGTTAATGATAAATTATACTCAAGTAAAAAGTTTATCCTATTCTTACGCATAAAATGCACTATTTCACCAAAGGAAAAGGCCAAAATATCGATTACAGTACCAGAAGTCGAGCGTATGTGTGTGTTCATGTATGTGTGTGTGTGTGTGTGCATGTGTGTGTGTGTGAGTGAGGGTGTGAGTGAGTATGTGTGTGTGTGCTTGCATCATCACTATAGCTATCATAAGTACTTGTTGGGACTAGTTATCCGAAGTTGTGTAGTTTACAGCCTTGTTCACACTGCAGTCACACCATCTTTCTCTATTGTTTGCGAGTTGCATCCAATCCTCCTCATAACATTCTATTTCTCGTAGATCAATTTTAATATTGTCTTCCCACCTTCGTCTCGGTCTACCTGGGGGTCTTGCGCCTGTCGGCTTCTCTACAAGCACTCCATAGGCTGCTTTTTCATTTCCCATCCTAGCTACATGCCCAGCGCACCCTAGTCATCGAGATTTAATCACTCTGGTAATGTTTGGCTTTCCGTAAGCTCGTGTATTTCTTGGTTATGTAAAATTATCCATTCTCTAGTAATCTCATCAATTTTGCCCCCAAATATCTTTTTACGCACTCTATTCTTAAACACTCTAAATCTATTTTCTTCCCGTTTGGTTAACGGCCATGTTTCGCATCCGTAAAGAAGTACTGGTATTATGATTTTTCTATATATTTCTAATTTAGCCTTTCGCAATAGTAATCATGATTTTAGTAAGTTACGAGGGTAGTTCAATAAGTCTTTAGAATAAAGTATAAAAACAATTTTTTTTGGGTAAATTTTTTTTTATTTTTCAACATAATCTCCTTGGAGCTCTATACACTTGGTCAATCGCTTTTTAAGTTTTTTTAATCCTTCAGAAAAGTGCGTTTTCGGATGTTCCTCAAAATAAGCACTTCCAGAGGCAATGACGTCTTCGTTGTCCGTAAATCTCTGTCCACCGAGCCATTTTTTCAAGTTTGGAAATAAGAAAAAGTCACTGGGGGCTAAATCTGGTGAATACGGTGGGTGTTCGACCAATTCGAATTTTAGTTCTTCAATTTTAGCCATTGAAACGAAGCATGTGTGAACTCGGGCGTTGTCGTGATGAAAGAGAATTTTTTTTCTCGCCAAATGTGGTCGTTTTTTTTTAATTTCTTCTTTCAGCTGCTCTAATAATGATGCATAATACTCACCAGTAATTGTTTTACCCTTTTCCAAGTAGTCAATAAGTATAATTCCACGTGCATCCCAAAAAACTGTAGCCATAACCTTACCAGCTGACTTTACGGTCTTTGACTTCTTTGGAGCTGGTTCGCCTGTGGAAATCCACTGTTTGGATTGTTCCTTTGTCTCAGGAGTGTAGTGGTGTATCCATGTTTCATCCACAGTCACAAATCGACGAAAAAATTCCTCAGGATTCCGACTTATGCGCGCCAAAAGAGCCTCAGAGGCGACCACTCTATTGCGTTTATTCTCAGCTGAGAGCAAACGCGGCACCCATCTTGCCGATAGCTTTTTCATGCCTAATTTTTCATGTAGAATTGAAACAACTGCACCTATAGATATCCTTGTGGCCTCAGCTAACTCACGCACTTTTAATCTTCTATCCTTCAACACCATATCGTGGATTTTATTGATGATTTCGGGAGTAGTTGCTTCTACGGGCCTTCCTGAACGTGGTTCGTCACTTATTGATGTACGACCACGCTTAAATTCATTTACCCAGTTATAAACCGTTGCTAAGGCAGGGGCAGATGTGCCATGAACTGAGTCCAATTCATTTTTTATCTCATATGGAGTTAAACCCTTTAAATGAAAATGTTTAATTACCGCTCTGAACTCGTTTTTTTCCATTTTTCTTAACAAGCAATTTTTTTTTTTCAATTGGTTATAAAAACACGTAAACTCAGAAGATGTGGACTGTGACTGCACCATATATCTAGTCGGGAGTGGTGCTGACTGAAAACAGATGATTTGGAGCGATTCGCGCGCCATCTGTTGGTCATTCTAAAGACTTATTGAACTACCCTCGTATTTACCGAATAGAGACATGCATTTCCCGAATGCAGTCTCTTCTTGATTTCTTTCTGAGTTTCATTTTTGCGGTTATTATCGGGCCTACGTATTTAAACTCGTCTACTTTTTTTAAAGTTTTACCGGAGACTTTTAAGTCAGTATTAGCAATCTCAAGCCCTGCTCTGCTAGTGACAATGTACCGGGGTTTCTCTTCACTTATTTCTAGGTCTATTTCTTTAGCTGTTTTTATTAGTATTTCTACGTTTTTTATTAAAGTGTCTCTGTTTTTTCCTATAATGTCTATGTCATCTGCGTATGCTAACAATTGTGTTAGGGAATCATTTATTACAAACCTATAACCATTTACTAAGTCTGCGGTATAACTTTCCCAAACTTTGCACATACGTTTGCTATCAATACCCAGTGTACGCTTGAAAGTTTCAGCAAAAATGGTGAAATAAATTTCTTTTTATGTCCATTTTTCAAAATGTAAGAATTTTGAAATTTCGGTATTTGGGAAGCGAATTTTTTACACAATAAAGTACTCATAAAATCCTTCATTTTAGGATCGTAAACAATTTTACATGAGTCGTTTTTCAGTTGTCATACTGTGTGACAACATTTTTTTAACATATATTACTCAAAGACTATACGATAAAAGTCAGTGAAATTTTTACTGAATACTTATTTTATATTTTGGTATATTCCTGTAATTTTTAGGTAATAATACGGTTTGTTTTCTCAGAGAAAGAATAAAGTATAATAAAATGCATTATTTTGGACAACGATAACTTGAGTAATACTTGATGCAATGCCTTGAAAATTTCAGAGAATATTTGTTAAGTGTCAGGTTATTTACTGAATATTCTTTCGAGCTGATTTGGTTCATAATCTTCTGAAATATTAGAGATTATTCAATTTAAACAATACTTTTTCACCCTGTATATCACGACATCTTTAAGCTTTATCGTTGTGCTTTTTCTTGTAGATATTAAGTATTATTATATATGAAATTTAAATTTACTACTTGCACGTAGAAATCCAAAAACTAGTAAGATAATGTTATATTAAAAATATTATTATTTTGTGATTCTTTTAAAATAATTTATGTTGAGGCCGAGGTTTAAATTCTCGCGCCAAACGACTCTGGTCACTCGTTCTATGCGTGACCAGTTCGTGACAACTCTGCGGGAAGCCTAGCCGCAGGGTGAATTGCGACGAGCACGACTTCTCCCTTCCGCTTAATACTTTCCTCCCCTTTTCAGGCGGAGCAAGGAGAACAAAACTCCTTGGCCGCCGCGATTTCGCTCTCTCCCGCTCCACCCGCGGCTCTACCTTGAGCAATTCTACGACCGCGTAAGCAACGCTAAAATTGCCACCGCGTGTCGCCTAGAGGACACTCAACACCACACTTTTACACACATACATCGAGTCATTGTTAAGTTTTTATTGTTAAATTTATAATTAAGACAAGCAATAAATGCTATTTAATTGTTTTGTATATAAAATCAGTGCATTCTACACGTTCACTCGCCTCACTCTCCCGCTTCCTTACGTACGCAAATTTACCAGCGGAAATTCCGCACCCGCTCAACGCTAATACCGCGCCTGGTAGTTTTAAATAAAGTTCAGCCGGTTAGCGCGCGATCAATTTAATAATGACATAATTTATTTTTGCAATATTGATTCTGTATCTATCTATAATAGACCATAAAAAACTATAATTTTTATACTATTTTGACGATGGAATTTGTAAACTAGTACATGTTAAATAGTAGTAAAACTTTTAAATGAGTGATTTTAAAAAATTATGCGTTTTTGTGCCTTGTGTACTTTTTTGCAATGAAATATAGAAAACAATAATTCAACCGTTTATAGGTATACTAGCATCCCCCGTCACGGCCTCGCCCGTGCTAATAGTGCGTGGAACTCACAAGTAAATAATATCTATTATTTGACTTGGAGACTTGAAATTTTATAATATAATAAAATATATATGTGTTATGGTTTAGATAAGAAAGGATTTTACCCCTTTTGAGTAACCATAAATCCATAAATTGATATTTAGGCAGTTTCATAGGCAACCTTTGGGGATAAAAATCGAATTCATAACTTTCGATATTCCGAAGATATCGATAAAAACG